>OU426916.1:2500000-3750000 GCA_911387795.2 Apamea monoglypha | reverse complement strand
GCAGGATGGCTGGTAGCAGCTGGATGAGAGTTGCCAAAAATCGAGTTGAATGGCGTGCAATAGGAGAGGCCTATTTCCAGCAGTGGACTGCTATAGGCTGATGATAATGAACAAAATAACATGAAACAGTCATTCAATAGGAACTAAGAGCTTTGAACTAAGAGGGTTGTATTGATAAATTTAATTATTATAATTCTGTAAAGTCATATTTATTACGGTCGCGAATCATATTTTAATCAACTTGATAGGTACTGACTTGAAAACTGCAAAAAAAACCGAAACAAAAAAATAATTTCGCAGGCTACCCCCTAAATATAGAAACATAATGATAATAAATGTTTGTATCCTACAACAAGACATAAACAACTACAGATAAATAAGAACACAGAAGTCTCTCAGTCGATTACTACGGCCATTTATAGCTGTGTCTGTCTGATGTAATTAGGGAACAAATGCGTGGCGATAAGATAAATGAATGGACTCCTAGTGAATGTTGTTACTTGTCTAATATAATATCTTTCTTCGTGCAATGATTACTGGAGCAATGTGTAACTTAATGATACATATTATGTCGTGAATGGAAAACGTAACAAGGTAGTTTTAGACAACATAGTGTTACGAGCTTCGGGGTTCGTGACAATTAAAACTGCCGATATGAATTATCAAAAATTACACTTTAATTAAACAACACTAATAACAACTCAAACACACTAATTATAAAACACAATTGCACTTAAGTCGCACTTGAAGATCGCTTTCGATGTATTCGCTTGTATCGCTTATCCAACTCTGTCTCTCGGTAGTCTTATCCCGGCCTTATATGGTGCCGCAGATAGTTCTAGAACCTTCTATTGTAGAAACATCTAGAATGTTCGAGTACATACCGGCCCCGACTGACCAGATGTCGATAGTTCTAGAAAGTTCCAGCATCTAAATTTCTGGAAGGATCTATTAGTTCTGCTACTCGATACTAGATGGCGCTAGTGGTAACTTGTGGCGCGCAACAATAGCTTTCATATAATCACGATTGATGTGTTGTTTCTTGGCCCCAACACACCCAATCGCATCGCATCGCCCGTCCGCGCTATTACTTCGTTTTCGCTTAGCGTTCCTTCTGAATTCTTTTCCGTAAGATCTCTTTGTTAACGAGCATCTAACAAAGGATAACCGCATCTTGTTTCGTGAGGCTCGCGCCCGTGCTCAAAGCATGGGTCATAAATACTACTGGACAAACAACGGTCGTATACTTATCCGTAAGTCTGAGGGGCTGCCAGCCTTTGCTATCAAGAATGTTAAGGAACTCGATCTTTTTCTTGGAACGCAAACTGATTCAAGTCTTACAGTTACACCTGGGGGGCTACTCCGAAGTGGTATCGGCCGAATGTTCGGCCGTTTCCTGCTACGAAGTTACTATTTGGTTCGCTCGGTCCCGATCCTACACTCCTATACTCTTTCGAATATTGACTATGGTCCCGACCCAACTGAGCCGATCCGAATTTTTTTCGCATTTTTCAATAATATTCGGTTCGGCCATGTGTCGGTCCGATCCGAACATTCGCACTTTGCACTTCGTAGTAGATCCCCTGAACCGGATACCTCAAACTAAAAATGTATTCCTAATTTTATTGTTAAGTTTGTTTTCTATTAAGTATATTGTCCACATCTTATTCAAAAAAACAGTTATTACATTCACACTACCGCCTCAACACAATAAACTACCGTGTCAAAAATACCTCTTCTCACTATACATTCAAATAAAAATATATAACACACATACTTACAATTACTCTACGAATTTACATCAAATTAAGAATCTCTTCTGGACCCGAATACTCACCTCCAAGCAAAATTGCGGCATTAATTATTCCCCTGTCATTTTTTATTCTCAAAACAATTATTGTTTATGGATAAAACTGACCTGCTAACTGTTATAGATGAGACCGGAAACGCTAAGCATATCTTCCCGCACTGTCGAGAAACTTAAATTATGCGGGAACTTACTTTTGGAACATAACTTAAGAGTATTGACTTTAAACATTAGGAGCTTGCATAAAAACTTTCTCAGCCTCCAAGCATCGTTGTACCGTCTTGAATTTCAACCTGATATAATTGTCCTAACAGAAAGCTGGTTAAATGAGAACTCCGTTATTTTCCAATTGCCCGGTTAGAAAAGCTACCATACAATCAAAAAATTAACAAGAGTGGCGGGGTTACCCACACCAGTGTTCGATGCTATAAGCAAAATTTACACGGTGCCGAAAATCTACTCTGAGGCCAAAACTAAACTTAAAGAATGGCTACTGGGCCGGACTTATTACGAAACAGAAAGTTTACTGTGCTGCTTAAGTTAATACCCACCACACTCTGACAACATACACAACTACACACACATCACACCCCACATGCACTCACCTCAACTGTTGTTGTATGTTTATTACATGCAGATAGCTTCTTTTAACTAACTTTTTTGTTTAAGTATGAATTATGAATTATAAAATTAAATTATTAATACATAATTATTATGAATTTATCAATACCAATCTTGCGCTAGCAGAACTGATTCAATTAGTAACTTTGTGTAGTGTTTGGGTCACCAAGATACAGGCTGTGCCTAGTTTGGGACCCGCTGTTAAATCAGTCTAAGTTTTCTGTTGGTTAGAACTGCATGCTAATACTTGTATGTTTGTGAACTACGTGTAAGTTTTAATAATAAATAAATATATTTTATTCTCGGCTCTTAAGGGTCCTAGCGTGATGTTATATATCCTTCCTTAAGAATTGGGCATTTTTATACTGATTAATTAGGTACTCATATTCTTTTATTATTGCTTTTGCCCTCATGTATGTCTGTGCCTGTGCCCCAATCCTAACTAATATTTTAAATGCGAAACTGAGTTTGTTTGTTACGCTTTCACGCTAAAACGGCTTAATGGATTTGGATGAAATTTGGCACATGGGAAGACTATGACCTGGGTAAGGACATAGGCAGCTTTTTATCTTGAATCGCAGACGAAGTCGCGGACAAAAACTAGTAAACGTTTACAAATATGCATTTGACATTTTTGTGATGACCATAACTACAATCATTTGTGATCATGCAAGGCGATAACTGAGGAAAACCTGGATGAGACCAGGGACGCATGACACAAAAGGGAGGAGGCCTGCCGATCGATTCTGTAAAAATCTCACCGTGAAAAGTTAGGTGAAGTGAGCTTAGAGTGAGCTGTCAATAACTTGAAGTGCAACTTAGCCCTAAAATAGCACAGTCACCAGCGTCAGTAACACTTTAAATATGTATAAATTAACTGTGGTCTGTTTGTCAATCGATCCGTCCGGTTCCGGTGCCGTGCGGCTTATGACGGATAAATATTTCGTTTACATACCACGTTTGTGGGTAATCATCGGTAGGTAATCATAATTTTGTTTATAAAATGTTTATAATGCCTTGTTTGTGTGAAATAGCTGAGTGTGTTCTTAGGGGTCTCATGGATTTTGGTACCTATAAGGGTTACAATAGAGTGACGATAATTATATGTACAGACGCCAGCACATCAAGCTACTACAATCTGTCTTTTTTTTTAAATAAGTTTTCAACTTTATCGCTAAAGCATTAGGTTCAAGGTTGATTGGGAATATTTGACAGTTTCGGGTAGCTTGACCTGCTGGCGTCTGTACGTCGGTAGTAAGTATCCTGAGCAGTTGCTGACCGGCTAATAGATTGTATTTTTAGCTATAGCACACAGTGAGCTACTTTTTTCACCAAGTTTGCGTCCTTATGAGAGCAGAATTAGGATCGCCATCTGCTGATATGATCTGAAGGCGAATTCCCGTAATTAAAAACGTTCAAAATTTAGTCGCAATCTCATTTCAGCGACAATCAATGTCAAAAATGTAGGGAAATTGGAGGTATTTTTGACAGATTGAGACTGAGATCAGACCGTGAATGTTCTTAAAATTACGAGCATTGCCCCTTTGATCTCTGGTAAACCGTATGCTAGAACAGCTAGAAATAAAAGGCAATGAATGACCACGATATTTCAGTAAACACAACACACATTTTTATAATAATTTATCCGAACCTTTTTGCGGCCCCTGGGACCGTTCAGGTTGAAATAACGGCCTGCGTATTAGTAATTCATGACATCAGGAGTTCTTTATTCTGATACGTAGAGATTTGTTGGTGTTTCATGCAGCTGCCATCTGGCTTATTAGAACCTCGGGGTAATCCGACAATAATGACGATAATGTTAGGTATAAGTATTTCGTACTTACCTGCCCCTACCTCTTAATGATATTTTGATCGCTAAGGGCGTTTGTCCACCGCAGTCGTCACCTGGACGTCACCGAGACGCGAGATTATTCGAAGAGAACGTGACGTCTCAGTGACGCGATCGTTTGTCCTCCGTGATCAAACTCGGTGGTTCACTATGTTATGATAGACAAAATAAAAGCCGGGAGAACGGCGCCGGTGCGACGACATTGTGCGGACAAGATCAAAGGGGTTTGGTATTGCCTGCACATCGGTTCGCCACAATCCTGGGCTACTCTCGAAACTTCGGCGGCCAGGATGACGACGCTCGGGTGACCGACGAGCGGTGGACACGCGGCCGTGGTTAATGTCTTTATCGCTACTTTGGTGCCGTAATCTCGTTCTCGATGATGTCCCGGTGACGACTGCAGTGGAATAACCCACTAACAGTGTACGTAGTACCTACCCCTTGAGCACAAATGCTGGCTGAATTGACACTTTCCCATGCCATTTTTCAACACCCTGGAATCTAAAGGGTTAAATAAAACAAATAATACGTTCGTTACCGTTATTATTGGATAATTTAAAATGCATTTCGGCACTTAAAGGTACCATTTACATGTCTTTATCTAAACATACATTTAGATTCGTAAAGATTCGTTTAGGTTTCATTTAAATAAATTTATACCCGTTTTGGAAATGTAAAAATAAAATATAATAGCTCATTTACAAGTATAAAATTAAAGTTGTAAAGTTACAAAAGAAAATATTATGCTAAAATAAATTAATTTGTAGTTTTTGTATATTATTAATGACTCTGGTATGTAAATAAGTACCTATATTTAAACAAACCAAGGCTTGGAAAAGTAAAGAAATGTATAAATTAAAGAAAATATAAAAATGAGATATTTCGTGTTTTCATAAATTCGACTTACAAGTGAATGAAACGACGAAATTAGTTTACCTATAATAACATTAAATCATTTCAAAAAGAAATAATTCTTGCATGCTTAATGTCGGACTTAATTTTTCTCGTCGACGAGTCATGCAGGAAATAAAATTAAAAGCTTTTCGCATTTAAAATCATTGTAACAGAAAAGCAGTCTAATAATATAATTAATTATCTCTTTCTTTTCAACAAAACCTGATTTTTAAATAAAACATTTTAACAACTTCGGATAGTATGTTTTTGAAAGGGCGACACAGAATAATTACGTACAGAGTGCTCACTATATTTTGACAGTTGATAATGATGCTGCTTGCAATCTGTCAAACTCAATATTTTATACTCAGTTTCCTTTACCGCGTGTGTCAAGTTACACTGGGCTCTCTGACATAATCATGGCTGAAGGGAAGCATTGACATCTTTTACGTTACCATTATCTACTTTGATAAGTTTAACACCGATTAAAAAAAAATGTTTTCATTAGAATCACAATAAATACAATAATTTACTTTAGCCACTCGACTTACATTCTGCTTGAACGTTACTGTTGAAACAGATAAGGCGAATATTATCTAAATTAATTGAGTATTTCATTTTCTAGGGGAATTGTTTATATCTGTACATTTGGTATGACTTTTTTTTTAATATGGGCACTTCCCAACACGTTTTTACGTAGGTATTTGCCTGGGTTAAGTTCAAAAGCAGGAAATAACTCGAGTCGCATCTTAATAATAAGCACTTTGGAATCTAATTATCATACTTTACATAGCCATTACAACTAATCTACATACACTTAGAAAATCTACATAATTACAAACGTTTTCACTAAGAATCTAGACTTTTTGAATTTTTCAGAGATCTAGGTGGTTGTACAGTTTTATTCTTTTTGCTTTTATTATCTAAACTGAACGTGTCACTGGTGCTTGAGGGAGGCGTGCTGAAGACTGAGTTTTTGGAGCTAGGCACACTGTTTCCCGGAGACACACCGCTGTCCGTACTGACGGACGCAGGGCTCGGACTGTCACTCACGTTATTACACACCGTCAACTCCTGACCAGGGAGGGACACGATCTGACCTATCGGCTTCTGCCTGACTAGATTTATGCTTTGGCACACGTTATTCTTCACTTCACTATCACTCGGTTCCTTCTTGTGGTATCTCGTCAGGGTGCCGGCGGAACCAGCTGAGTTCGGCCTGTACATCGGCATGAACTGCGACTGCGAGTAGTACTGCATCTCTGCGGGCACTTGGCCCTGGACCCACGGGCCCATGGTGGACACCACAGGAGGCATGTGCGTCCACATTGGCATTTGTACCATGTGCGTCCCATCTGCCATGGGGCTGAAACCGGGAGCGACCGGCATGGGCCTCACGACACCTACAGGAGTGGGCGCGCTGTGCGGTCTCATCGCAGGATGTGGATACTGACCAACAAATTCTTGTCCCTCATACATTGTATTCGGAGGGGGATTCTGCGAGTAATCTACATTCGGGAACACTGTGTGAGGACTTCTCTGTAGATATGTAAACATTTGCTGCTGAGCTTGTTTCATGGCGACGTACTGCTGCAGGTGCATGGCGGTCTGCTGCCTCTGCTGGGCGATGTCCTGGGCCATAGCCGTCGTGGAGTTACCGTGTATGTAGTAGATATGTGGTTGATTGCTTACTTGGGAAACTGGCGACTGTCTCTGTGTGTTAGGTTTGGTTTGGTTGTCTACCACGTTGTTCTGAGGATCCTGGTATTCTTCTGGAGGTGCAATATACTTTGGTGGTGATGGCGGGGTCACCTGCTGTGACATTGGGTAGCTTATTATCTGGGCTATGTACGGCTGCTGAGATTTAGCCGAGTGCGCTGGACTGTGTGTTTGGAATGTAGGGTTAAATGTTATCTGGGACATATCTTGGCCAGCTCCTTGAACTTCTGGGGTATTGTGGTGTGCTCTATATTCGTTCGCTTCGTTTTTTCTTGGTTTTTGATTGTAGGGGGCTACTTTTGGATTGTTCTTCCAGTTTGCTCCGGCGCTTTGTGGTCTTTTGACAGGTGATTTTGTGGGATCATGCCAGTTGTCCCCGTTGATTTGCCGTGGATCGGGCGCATGGTGGGATTGCGCGCTGTGGGATCTTCTTGGTGGTGGTGACATGCCGTCGGGCACATGTTGTCTGTAGCATCGTCTGCCTGATCCTGGGCTGTTCTGCCGTTCTGGAGGAGGTGGTATCGGCCTCGGGACCCGTCTCCTGGCCGGAGTGGGTGGACTTGGCTGCAATGGTGCGGAATGTGTGGATATTGACGTTGACCGCCATTGATCTATTAATACCTTTCGCCGCGCGTGCTCTATTCGGATTTCCGTTTCACTAGATGAGTCGTAGTCTCTGCCCTGTAAGGAAATTAGGTGTTTTAATATCATGAAACACTAAGGGCTGATTTTCAATCAATAGATAATTTTTATTCGTTGAATAAATTTGACGTCCGACAGGTTTTGTATGGAAGAACTGTCAAAAATTCAAAATTATTTCTCAGATATAATTATCTGGCGTTGGGAAAATCAGCACTAAATCAAATAGTATTAATGTAGTGTAAGTATAAGTTACATTTTCAATTTTCTCATCCAGCATCTTGAAGAAATCTTGCTGACTGGCTGACACCTCACTGCAACAAAAGTTTAATTTATTTTGCCGTCCATTTATACAAGGTGGGCCAAAAGAAGTCATCCGATGTTGTTTGGCTCTCATTTTTTTTCTAAATGAAAAACATCGATTCTGTTTTTTGATTATGTTTATTTGAACCTTTAGAATTTTATTGGTCCAGTCGAGAAGATGATATCGGCCAAATGGGCGCCGTCACAATTGGTTGCCATACGGGCTCGTTTTATGGCATGTTTCATCACTTCGGCGAGTACTTCGGGCGACAGATTCTCGCACTCGTGTCGAATGTTGTCCTTGAGGGCTTCAGGGTCTCGGGCTTGTTCACCTAAACACGGGACTTCAAAAAACCCCACAAAAAAAAGTCTGCAACGGTTAAATCGGGCGATCTTGCGGGCCAGTGCAAATCGCCAAAACGAGAGATGAGGCGACCCGGGAACGCCGCCTTCAGAGTATCGGTTGTGGCTCGCGCAGTGTGTGCCGTTTCTCCGTCCTGTTGGAACCACATGTCCTCCAGTCCTAATTCGTCCAATTGCGGCAGAAAAAACTCGGCCCTATAGCGCGCACCCACTGTTGTCGTTTGACCAGCGGCGTTCTCGAAAAAAAATGGCCCGATGACTCCTCCAGCCTGAACAGCGCACCATGCAGTCACTTTGAGCGGGTGTAATGGCTCCTCGTGCATCACTCGTGGATTTTCGGTGCCCCAGAAGCGATAGTTTTGCTTGTTAACGAACCCGCTGAGGTGGAAATGAGCCTCATCGCTCATTATGATTTTGGTCGAAAAATCGTCCACTTCGTCCTCGAGATTGAGGATGGCTTGGGCGTAGGTTACACGCGTTTGACGGTCGACAGCCAGCAGCTGATGGACTGGACTTTGTACGGGAACATAGAACACAGGTCTTTTACCAAAATTGGCCTTAGGGACGACCGGCTGATGGCTAATTGCGAGGCACGGCGTCTGGTCGATGTTTCCGGCGACAGCTCGACATCCTCGGCAACAGCGGCGATATTCTCGGCAGAACGGGCACTCCGGGGCCGGCCACTCTTGGCAACGTCTCGTGTAGTCCCATACTCTTCAAGGTTCGTGGCCAAACGGCGCAGTGTTTGCGCAGTCGATGTCGGACGACCGGGGAATCGGCGACGGAATTCGCGCTGCGCCAACACCACAGACGAATTCTTACGCAAAAAAATAGACACGATTATTCCGCGTTCTTGGGGAGTGTATCGCTCCATGGCTTGTTCACTTGTATTCTACATCTGTCTAGTCCACAAATGTCAAAACAGATTTGACATTGGCCGCCATTTGCAAAAATGAGAGCATAGAGCAATAGGGTGATTTCTTTTGGCCCACCTTGTATATGCCACCTAACTCTCACTGACTTCGCTTTTAGAAGATATTTAATCATTATTTTAAAATAAATCTAATGGATCGAATACGCAACACGGCAATACGCGAGCGTATTGCCGTGTTGCGAATTCGATCAGAAGAAGACAGGCATCGCCGATGTTGCTGAAATGAGACTGGGCGGGCCACACAAACAGGATGCATCGGAATAGATGGGCCAGGATTGTCACGCAGTGGGTGCCTGAAGACGCCTCGAAGACGATCTTATCGCTATACTTATGTTTGGTACGAGAATATGTCTCTGTGACCGATTTTTGTACAAGTTTTGAAATAACCATATACCAGTATAGAGGTATGAGGAACAGGGTATAAAGTTCACTTATCCTCCATAGAAAAGGGAGGATCCTCCGACCAGACGGGTGTTGTGTCTGGCGAGCAATTGCCCAAAGATTGATGTTGGGAAGTTTGTATGTATGCTAGTTGCACGGTAAACTATGCTTGCAAGATGCAGGATTTGCGTGACGTCAGTATGACGCGTTGTTCGCATGTGGCGTTGCAGATACCGCTACACAGTTTATTGCTAAATCTATGTACAGATCCCGGCAGGTTCTCATTTTTTTCTAGCCTGTCTGCCTACTGTAAATGTCTACTCACACGACAGGCTGATGGTTCGTGAGCGGTAGGATGTGCTTGGTCTGTTCTTGTTCAGCTTCGTTATCATCCGGTGGTGGCGCACCTCCTGTTGGTCCCTCCTCCTCGTTGGTCTCCTTGTCCGCTGCGCCTGTGCAACAAGAAAAAAATCTACTTAATAAAATGTTAAATATATTCACTCTTTGACACAGCCTAAACGCCTGGGTCGCGAAACTCGAAATTTTGACGAAGGTAAAATTCATCCCCTAAAAGGGTTAAATAGGTAATTAAAGTTTGTGTGGAAGTTCGTATTTTTTGCCAATGGGAAATCCAACTGCGGGCACGGCTTGTTGCATTTAAGAACTTTATTATAGTACTCAATTAAGTCATCTGCATTCGTCAAGAAGTTTCCCTATGCGAGCTATTTCAGATTCGTAGGAATTTAAAATTGGTACTTGACTACCTTAAACGTGAACAAGGTCTACGTATTAGGAGAAGTTAAATTGATACCACAATAATTTAACTTTTCCTTCACTACTGCCTGAACTTGCCAACCAATTTTCGTTTATTGGTTTGGCACATTTATTGGCCTGTTATAAGTTGGCCATACCAATTCAATATTTTCGATGATCTTTAGTTACTTTTTTTGACTACTACATATGAAAACAAGCAAGAATCTTCCTTAGATTATTATTTTATACTTAATAAAAGTTAACGGCAATTAACGTCATGACTCATGTCCTAGAACCAGAGATTCGAAGACATGTGACATCTGCTAACCCGCACTGAGCCCGCGTGGTGGATTACGGCCCACTCCCTGTAATAGAGAGGAAGCCTGTGTCCCAGCAGTGGGAACATAGTAGGATGTTTACGCTGCTATAAATTAACGTCACTTTTCGTATCTATCTGTGTCACCGCGTGGTGTTTCTAAACCACGCAATGGATTGGATAAAGCTTTCACGATCATTTTGAGAGTTTATTCCTGAAGTTTGATATGTACAATACTACATTAGGTATTTTTTTTTTTTTAAACCTTGCCCCACACTAGGAATTTCTCCTGTATCGTGGGTGCGTTTACAAACATTTAAACACACATACACAAACAGCCAGACCCGGAATAACTACTTGTAGGTCATACAAATATTTGTTCCGTGCGGGAATCGAACCCTCGACACGCAATGCAGCAGTCAATCGCTCAACCACTGCGCCAACCGTGCCGTCAATGAACTGTGACTTAGATATAGCATCGAAATTTCGATGTTTTGAAATGTCGTCATTGCACCGTGCGAAGCATAGGTGGCCGCTAGTATTATAATAAAATACAAAGTATCTCTGTATTTATATCTATAAAGATACAGTCGAGGACCATTTCATTAAAAAACTTTCGCTAGGTTACAAAAAACTAAGTGATGGTATTAGTCGTATGGATATGAAGTCAAGTCGGGAAGAGTTATCTGCGCGCACAAGTTTGATAATATTTTAAAAGCTTCAAACACATGAAACAAACAGCGAACAAACAATCAGATGAGTACATAGCTATAACATAACATCTGTTATGAAGATGTTATGTTCCAAACATTCGAGGACAAGGCTTGCGCGTGTCACCACAAGAGTTATTGCTGAGGCCTCGAAAATAACGGAAAGTGGAAAAAAATGCGAGCGTAACTTTTGGAGCCTATGGCTCCTGAAGGATGATGTAGTGAGAGTTACGTACGAATATTTTATGTTTCAGCCAGTAAAATATTCAATATTAATAACTAATTCTTTGTTGGGGCAATTGCTTTCATTTTGACAATTCAAGAAATTTGTTCAATAACGCAATGAAAACATTCATTGCGTTATTAACGTTATTGAACAGACACATTTCTCAAACTCAAACCCAAGGCATTTATTTCAAATAAACAAATTACAGGTACAATTGAATCGTCAAGGGGTCGGTGAGTCACAAAAAAAAAATTAAGTTAGTTGTAGTAACATATGAAGCAATGTATTAGCAATATCCATCAAAATCATTCTGATGAGGGTGCAGCATTGCCACACAACGCGGCATTGGTGCCAGCCTTTTGGGCACTTTTCCTGTTGACAGCGATGCGGACGAATTTTTGATGCCCTATGATTCTTCCCTTCTTTGTTATATACTTGTACATATTATTATTCTAAGACTGTTAACTTTTATATTATGAAAGTATTATCTTGAAAAATGAAATACTAGTATAAAAATAAAGAAGATTTACTTAAAGGGTGAAATCTCATATGTGACAACGGGCATTGTTTCAACCCGGCCTAGCCTAGCATAAAATCATCCCTAACCAAGAGAATGAACGGGAATCATTCAACATTCGGAATAAGGCCACTCTCGTCATTATCGTGGCCACACCTGTGGCCTAACTTTAAGTTTTGTAAGTAAGCACTTGTACGTGCAGGCTTTGAATGCTTAGGTAACTTTATGTTCTTTCTTAAGATCAAAGTAGCATCTTCTAGGTATGTGTCATTAAAATATTTTGAAAGATTGATCGATAGCTTCACCAATGCAACCCACTGGTTACATAGTAGAGTCGATCGTCGACGCCCATGATATTGTAGTTACACTACCCTACACTATCAATCTCAATCTGAATCATTTTGAAGGATGTTGCTAATCCATTGCTTCATTTGTTCGAAAAATTTGTATGCTCAACAACGTAAATAATGTGATGAATGTTGTTGAACTGTCAAAGTGAAAGCCATTGCTACTGATAGTGTGTAACGCAATAATCTCCAAATATTCCCCACGACGCACATCGGCGCGCAGTAGTATCTATAATTAAATTCAATTCTTCAACTTAACGAGTACTTCATTCATTGATCAAGACGTACCCGGACCCGGATGTCTTTTATTCGTCGTAAGATGGGTTACCGCCATATTAAACACGTACTTTCCACTTTAATGGCGTCTGAATCGTTGTGAGCGTTTTATGTGCCCGCGCAGGTGTGAACCTATTTGTTCATAACCTCTTTTGTGTTGGTCTCTGTAGGTTAAAAGGGGTCTGGCTGAATGGGTGGTGTTGCGTAGTTAGCATTGTGTTAAGTTATTACGTCTTATTTTACGGTTGAATGGAATTGTAAGGGTCCACGTGAAACGTTTTAAGAGTCTTTTGAAAAGATATTAAAATTATAGGGTCCTTGGAAGAAAACACGGTGTTTTGACACAAATGAATATGGAACAAGGCTATAATGAAGGGCCATCCTTTTTTGCAATTCGATATTAAGGAGTCATAAAAATCAAATAAAATGTGTGTTATATTATACAATAAATTCCAATACAAATATTTAATTCATCAATCAACAGTGCTATCATTGTTAACTCGTCGTATCGGGGTACTTAACTATAAGTTCAGCTAAAATAAACCTTGACCATGTTGAAACAAAAACAAGTTGGTGGAGAAAAAATTATTACAGCAAACTTGCACCACGACATTTGCACTAAAATTCCAACATACCTCCGTAATTAGCAAAAATTTACGAGTTGCAATTTAACCATTTTATTAATCTTAAAATACAACACAACACAAAACCTCACTTTGTCAAACTCACCAACGATCACTCGACTTCAATCTGACCCTGTTCCACTGTCCACCCCATCCCGACTTCCATGCCATTGTGTTCCCCACAAAAGAGCCCATGGTTCCGGCTCTCCATATGACGGACGCATTCCCTATTCACGGGATAAATATGGGACAAATAGAATGAATGAATGAATGCCTATGAATTATGGAGTCTATTGAAAAGTTGGAAGAGACATAGATATTGTGAAATGTTGGCTGTTTATGCTTGTAACAAGGTTTTTGCTGTCTGTGTTTCTAATAAGCGATATCAGCATGAATGTTTGGGCACTCACTAACGAAAAACGCTGTTATAAATAAGGTCGAAAATTCTGTTACGAGTAGTATGCTCCGCTGATGCTTTTATGAAAGCATGACCAGGTCCGCTTACCCCACAAATCACTAAATATGTTTAGTGCTAAACACATTTAAAGCATCATTTGGTTTCTATTAATCGTTTAGAGATGACTGAGACAGAATGATGTTCTAAATATTTTTAGCGATACATTTCGTCGTTTGTAGCGGGCTACATCTAGTAAGTCATCATTCTCCTGCCCTCATGCCAATTTATTTGGGGTCGGCGCAACATGTCTTTTCTTCACAACTTCTCTATTAACCGTCATCTCGGGAGTCAGACAACCCCCCCCCCCCCCCTTTCTGGCACCTAGTAATTGATATAATTTTCAAACAATATCCTTTCCTCTCATTATTTTTTAAGCAAAATCCTAACAAGTTTTACAAAATGATATTACGTTCAGCGACTTGTTACACAACATCCAAGGAGACCCCGCTAAAGATTACAAAGTCCTCTAACTTATAAACTTCCTTAGGAATCGATCTCCTTTATCGTTATTAACTTTATAGCCAGTTTGATTCGATAAATCTTACGAATTTGAACTTTATTGCAAAGGATTTATATGTAGTTAAATCTTGCTCGTTTTAGATAAAATTTGCTGATAAGCAAAAGCTTTGAATTTGAAATCGTAGTTTAGTTTCTGAAATATTTAATGTAATTTTACAACGTAGCGTGGCAATGATTGCATATGTAGAGATAATTTAAACGGAGCTGATCAGAATATTTATCTTATTATCTACGTACTAGCTACCCCGCCCCTGCTTTGCACGAATTTAGGGACTTTAATAAACATTGAGATTTCTTTATTAAATGTACCTAAGTTTAATAATAATGTACTATATTATACCTAAATTGTAGTATGCACATATGTTTAGTAACTAAAAACATCACTAGTCGATAGTGAGTGATGGATGGACGACACTAGAAGGAAGACAGTAATGGCGTCAGAGAGAAAATACCCATAAATATATAATCAGCCTATAATGTTCCCACTGCTGGGTCACAGGCCTCCTCTCTGTGAGAGGGAGTGGGCCTTAATCCACCACGCGGGCCCAGTGCGGGTTGGTAGATGTCACATGTCTTCGAATATTTTGGTTCTAGGACATGCCGGTTTCTTCACGATGTTTGCCTTCACAGTTAGGTATATAGATATGGATATACATTGATTAATATATTGTTGTTACATTGTGTTATTAAAAACAACATGATACACAACGGACGGACGTGGGCGGCCATTCCGCACCGTGATTTGGATGAACTCATATTGAGTATCAAAGTCGAATCATGATTGTGAAAACCGCATCAAAACCAATTGCGTAGTTTAGATAGCTATGTATTTTGAATCAATACGAACTGCTAGTAGGTACCCACATCATTTAAATTATTTGTATTTTGAACACTTTTATTAAAGCACTTTGCAAGAGAGCATTTTAACTTGTTATCCTTTCTATTTTCATAACAAGATCTTGTTAGTTTCCCAGAACACCTGCGGGATTTGGAAAGAGGTTATATTCTTGTCTAAGGACTTTGTCTTTAGAATATTCAAAGTAGATATCTACCTACACAATCAAAGAATATTTCTTAGGTATTTTGAAGTAGATAGTAGGTACCCCTACCTACTATTTATTATTTACCCACTATCCCCCTAGTGGGTAAATAATAACAGCCGCAAACTGGGTCGAAGGTTAAGTTTTCCGAGGTCGGTCCGTGGATAGGTGACCATCCATTACATATCGTGAGTCGTGACTCCTCCGTGCCTCGGAGAGCACGTTAAACTGTTGGTCCCGGCTGTCATTTGTAGATCTTTGACAGACGTTACCGGTGGTCAGAAGCCTGAAAGAAAAAGTAACCGGGTTGTGGAGGTCAGATGCTCCATGTAAAATACTGGTATTCAGTGGCATCCGGTTAGACTGGAAGCCAACCCCGACACAGTTGGGAAAAGGCTAGGCAGATGATGATGATTTTGAAATATTCTACCCCTTCGGGCTGCAGCCACGAGTGCAATATCAAACTTTCCACGCTTGCATCAAAATGTAAATACTATTTATTATCTTCAATCCGTCTAAAAACGTTTGGAGCCCAGAATTGTTGTTTAAAGCACCTAACATTAATTAAAAAGAGAATACATCATTTACTTTAGAAATTGACTAAACCAAACCTTGGATGAGGGACGCACGGAACCGGGAGGTATGGCAGAAAAATGGGGAGGCCAATAGCTAGCTGTGGGTGATTCCGGGTAGAAATGACAATGGTGATGAAACCAAACCCAATCATCAATTTGATTTACGTTAATTTATCTATCCTTAAGCCAAAATCTATCTAATTTACCATGGCTTTCAATAAATTATCTCAAGGAGGAAAGCTCTTCGCAAAAAATCATCCAAAATCAAACAGTTTGAGGCAACTCCGCATAGAAAGTTAATATATGTTTCTTAATATGTTTCTTCTTACAGAATGATTTATATTTTTATTGGCGGATTTGCCCGAAGGAATTTAGATTTGAACTTTCCTAACTTATCCGTAACAGGTTATTGTTTTTTTAGGGTTCAGTAGTTCACGTCTCGGAACCCCTATAGTTTCGTCATGTCCGTCCGTCCGTCAGTCCTCGGCTTACCTTCCAAACGGTTAGTGCTAGAAAGATGAAACTTTGCATGGATATGCGTATTTACCACGTCGACAAAGTGCTAAAATAAAACCACGAAAAAAAAATTTTTTTTTGTTTCTCCCCTACACGTAGGAGGATTTTTTTTTTTTTGGGAGATTTTTTTTTCTCGCGTCTTCCCCATAGTGTGGAGTATCATTAGATAGGTCTTTTAAAAACATTAAGAGGTTGCTAATAAGATTTTTTATATAGGTATCCGTTTGGGAGATATTCAACTTTAAAGCGCATTTTTTTAAAGCTAAATGGCTGGCTCTGAAAACATCTGAAAAAATTCATGATAGTAGTCCATGTGATGAACTTTGAAGGAAAACTATAATGGCTTAGATAACTTTGTTAGTTCAGGAGTTATAGAGGCCTAACTTGTAAAATGCGTTTACTTGGAAAACTTCGTACAAAAATAACGAAATAATAAGTTAACATGTAAAATATTAAAAATAAAATCATAACAATTATTTATTGGACACGATTTTATTTCAATTTGAATCCTCTAAAGAGGATAAATAAAATTAGGGGCTTAAAAAGTTTACAACGACACTCGATAGATGGCGTTGTGCATTTATTCCAAATTTATGAATCGCGGTATGGTTTCGTTACAATACAGTCTACTACGAAGTGCAAAGTGCGAATGATCGGATCGGACCGACACATGGCCGAACCGAATATTATTGAAAAATGCCAAAAAAGTTCGGATCAGCTCGGTTGGGTCGGGACCATAGTCAATTTTCGAAAGAATGTAGGAGTGTAGGATCGGGACCGACCGAACCAAATAGTAACTTCGTAGCAGGAAACGGTCGAGCATTCGGCCGATATAACTCGGAGTAGACCCCCAGGCTATATAAGTAAAGTAGAAATGGGTGACTACGGAACTCTATTCTATGCGTGGCCTGACACACACTTGGCCGGTTTTTTTTTCTTCAATAAATAGGTTTAGTAACTTGTTCAGGGTACCTAATACAGGTGTTAGCAATATCTACATAAAGTTACGTAGTTCGGTACTTTCCAACGATACTGGGACAGGCCCATAACAGTTTTCTGAATCTGAAATTCCTAAGTAAGAATCTGCAGTGACCAAACCAACAAAATGGCAAAGACAATGTAGGTGGGTAATCAATCATTTCGAGAAAAACAAATTCTCCCGACCGTGACGTATTAATTTAAATCCAGCTTATGTCATAACATCGAATAGTTCCATTTATTATTATGTCATACCATTTATAATAACAACACAAAAGATACCAAATTAAACGATTTGTCCATTTCACGGAGCCGAGCTTACCGCCATTTTAATAACTGACGATGAAATCAATTTCTTACAATGGCCTATCCATTAAAGCTTGCAGGGCAGTTTTTAATGGACTATGGTCAATATTAATTAATTAATGTATGATGGGTTTATGGTATCGTTGGCAAAGTGATAATTAAAGATGGATTCAAATATACGTCGGTAGGTATTCTGTTTTGCATCCAGTAAAATTCCACAAAGTTTCGGTACATACTTTGTATTCAATCTTTAGGAGATGCAGATAGGCGCGACGAGACGGTGCAACGCGATTCTGGTTTTCATATAAATTGTTCAACTAGAGTCGCGTCGCACTGTCGAATAGCGCTTCTCTGCGGGAACCTTAAAATCAGTCGAGAAGTGTCGTAGGACGCCCGGTTGGAACTAAGTTCCTTTCACTTTTGCACATTTGGCGAATGAGAGATAGAAAAGTGTAAAAGGAGATAGTTTTTTTTTTGCAGCAAAAATTGTGGCTTCTATTGGTGAAACGTATGTTAATTTGTTCCTTATGATCTCTAGATTACAGTGATAGTAATAATTATACTTCGTCTAACGGGAATACTGCGAAAAACGATAAAAAAAAACACAAAAAGAAACTATTGTTCAGTGAGTAGGAATGAGTCACTCACTACAATTTTGTTACGCAACAAAAGTATCGTGATGGTCAAAGTGTATTTCTTTTTCTGTTTAGCTCTCATTCGTCAAGTGTGCAGAGACGTGCGATAAGGAACTTCGCTCCAAAAACATACAGACGCCAGCACATCAAGCTAAGTACCCGAAACTGTCAAATTTTCCCAATCAACCTTGAGCCTAATGATTAAGCGATAAAGTTGAAAATCTATTAAAGAAATTTGACAGATTGCAGTAGCTTGATGTACTAGCGTCTGTACATAAAGATATCAAATCCACCTATTTAGTATTCTCCAAGGATTTTGCTTATATAATTATTCCTTATTAAGCACATAAACGTCCTTTAAAATTTATTTTCGTAATCCGGCTCCAAACGTCGGAATAAGCGTAAGATAAAATAAATTCAGTAAGCAGAACACGTACGGAGAGGATTCACCCAATTTTCTTAATTTAAAGGACAAATGTCCATACAATTACGAAAATGTACCTTTAACTTTTACCTTCGAGAGTTTTTCAGGAACTTCTACATAGTACATATATAAATGGAAGAAAACAATGTGATATAGTTATATATAAGTTATTTTATTATTCAGTAGGTACTCCTTATTCATTACTTACCTACTCGTATACATCAATAGCTGTGTCTAGAAATGATCTCTGATAACATAAATAAAACCATTACGTAAGGGATAGTGTGTTTGTGTTCATTTTGAGGATCAATCTTGTAGAATCTCTTGATTATAAGTAGCATAACCATAATCAGCCTATAATGTTTCCACTGCTGGGACTCAGACCTCCTCTCTGTGAAAGGGAGTGGGCCGTAATTCACCACGCGGTCCCAGTGCGGGTTGGCAGATGTCACATGTCTTCGAATTTTTGGTTCACCTCTTGACTACAATTAAAACTGTTAGGTAAGTATCTTAGGGATGATTTTCACACACCCCGTTATATTTTCCGCAGTACGTATTATGCTCCCGTTTTGAATGAAAATTACAGTTCGACCAAAAAAATAACGTCATCGCCCGCTATGTGGAAAGGAATGTGTTTGAAAATTGCTTAACACGTTCGGTCCTAGATCGTTCAAACCCTAACGAGAACACATACTTTTCGAATGTCGATGTCAAATAAACTTCAAACGAAACTCCTAAAACGTTACAGCGTTTCTGGAAACCCTATAGTAATACATTTCAGAACGTTACAATGAAAATGGCTGCTTTACTGTAAATGTAAAATAAAGCAAAAGTTTCGGGAATAGACCTCGTTTTATTGAAACGGCCGATAAATTCACTGTTTTTAATTAAAGCCAAACATTTTGGCACTTTTAATTTGGTTATGGAAATATTTTATTTCACTACTCAGTATTTTTTTTTTTTTTTTTAGTACGGATTAAGGAGTCGGTAATATCATCTTTGTCTATGATTTTATTCTATGCTGTAGTTAAGACAAAAGTTAGCACGTATTTAACTTTGCCCAAAAAGCATTTTTATACCAATTCTCGTACCCTTAAAAACAATCTAATTCAAGTCGCAATCTCATCTCATTGATAATCAATGTCAAAAACTTGTCATAAATGTTTTTTTTTTTGACAGATTTTGGTTTGAATGCGAACGTCCATAAATAAAGCTTGCAAAATACGGAAATTACCCCTGGACCTTTAATCATTTTCGCAATGTGGTATCAACTTCGGCATTCTAACGCCATCCGTTCTTGGCTGCAGAGTGTGCTTGGGTGTGTGTGTAGAAAAGGCGATGATTACAAGACTGCCCGGATCTGACAGGATGCTTATTCACCCAAGAACCGCATGGAGGGTTATAAATACCCTGATTGTTAAACAGCATGCCTAACAATGAAGTCTAGACAATAAACCCGATGGGTTTGTGTGGCGCTAACGACCCGACCACCATCTGTTTAGCGTTGCTTACACTCTTCTTGTCTACTGTGCTCCTGGTACTTTATATGCTACTAAAGATATATTGTTATTGTATATTGTTTCACAATAAATAATATTGTTACCATTGAGAATGTTTAGACTTGGCAAGATCAAAGTTTAGTGTCAAAACTATTATTGAAAGTGGTGTTTCTCCGTTCATGAAGTCGTCAAAACATGAAGGAGGGAATTGTTTGTTTGCGCTTTAATACGGAATCTGGCAGAATAGTGAACTCAACAATCAAGTAGAAATGGGAAAGGTAGCGAATACCGATGAAGATAAAAATAATACCAAGGTATAACACTAGAATGAGCAGTTGTTGAGGAACTGGCGATAGAAAGTCGTTAAAGAACCCGCACGATATAAAATATTGCTATAGCTTCTACTCGTACAAACAAACCAAATACTTGTAATAATATATAAGCTTCGAGTACTTGATACGAAGTGAACTCCGATTCTTATAACTTAAAAAGAGCCTACAATAGAGAAAAATATTTTGCAATGCCAACAGCAAATGGAGCTAATCTGAACAACATGTCGTATTTAACAATAGTTGCATCGGAACGTAGGTGGCAAATAATAACACAAGGATTTTGTAAAGATTCCTTCGCCACACAATAACATTGTAATCTTGGAAGACTTCAAAACAGAATGCACCTTATTTCCCACAATTTCTTAGGAGAAATGGGTCAGTAGAATAAGCGTAGGTGTTACATACAGTAGTAAATGGAACTTTGTGTTACTGTGTGGAGGAATGTGTCGGTTCCGTCCGTTTTCATTTGTTGTAGCTATGCAGTTTGTTCCTTATATAATCCACATTACTACAAACCAAAGTTGCACAAAATCTTTTATATAATAAAGCCAAGCTAATGAGACCAACTGGTAGTCATAACTTTTTGGACCAAACCTACTCAGTTTTTAAAAGACGTTTAGCCACTTAACGCATTAAAATCTTCACCCATTTCGTACAAACCTTCAGTCTTTATAAAGACGAACAAAAAAACAGAGGAACACTAACTACACCAAAAAGGGAAAATATCTTCATACAATTCGAAATATTTCTGAGCAAGTTATGCATTATTTACTTGGCGTAGTCAGTTCAAAGGCTTCCTCGTTACTTGGTCTAAGTTCCACCCCTTTCGCCCAACTTTCGGATTCCGTTGGCGCAACAAATTATCGTATAAATCCAACATAATCCCGCTTGAGGTTTGATAGCGTAAGGTTTAAACTCCCAATAACCCTTAAATCAATATCGGTTGGGTTTAACGATTTTATAATTAACTTCTTTGCCACAATCTTAATTTTGAAGAAGGATTGGTAAGCATTTTGAAGTACATATTTCAAAATGCAGGCAGCGGCGAGTTGGGCGGACGACATTGTTACAATCGCGGGTAGAACCTGAATGAGGCTGGCAGAGGAGCGTGGGGATTATCACAAGAAACAGAGGCCTATACTCAGCAGTAGATGATGTTAACGCTGGCAATACCAGAGAAGGCGGTTCACAGGTCCAATGAGCTCAAATAATCACTGCTAAAATTACCATTTTCACCCATAACTTAATTACCAGCAAAGAACTAGAAAGGCTTTGGTACAAAAATGCAATTGACTGTCACTGACGTCGCGGGAGGACAGTGTGGAGCACAGGGTTCGTAAAAATCCGATACTTGATATATATCCGATATATGTAGATCGGATATACATATAACGTGTATTTTAAAAAATGCGGTTTTCATACTTTAAGTGGTTTTATTTTATAACTGAAACATATACATATAATGTTTCAGATAAAAAATAAAGTTTGTGTTTGATTATTTATCGTTTTTATTACAAAAGTAACAAAAAAACTCAGTCTTTGATGAATAATAATCAGTCTTACAGATGAATCCTCGAAACTTATGATTAAATTGCCACTTTGGGAAAGGTAATCCAAATTGAAGCGTTTTGTCAAGTGTTGCTAGGGCAAACATTGAATCTGCAAAAATTCTAGTTTTGACAATAAATATCAATTGATATCATATCATGATATATATCTGCGAACCTAGTGCAGCAATCCCACTGCCCCTTGTTGACAAGTAGGTAAAGTAACGATGACATCGGCGCAAACGTGCCGGTTGAACGGTTCATAAATCATGTTGACCAACATAACTACAGTTTGGCGAACGTCCAACTGTTGACTGCATTAAGCCTAGTTTTATAATAATAATAATAATATAATAATAATAATTTTATTTCAAGTAACAAGACTCATAGCGTTAGTAACAATATACTTACAAACTATGTTAGTAATACACTCACAAAACAAAACCAAAAATATAAAACAGATTGTGACATCACTGCTGCACGGTGACAGGCCCAGCCGAAACCCTGCAGCAGTGGTTCACAAACGCACAATCAAGCCTGCTCGCTATCATAGACAGGATGCTGTTGGCGCTGCCCCGCACCCTACGGACCAAGGATGCGCACCGCTTCCGCATCACGGTGTAAAAACAGTCCACGTGAGCTTCAGCGAACATCCCTGACGCGCTGCAGTACCGAGGCAACCCCATCAACACCCTGAATGCATTATTGTACTGGATGCGAAGGGCGCCGTATGATTTTTGAGTATAATGAACCCACAGACTGCAAGTATAAAAGGACGTACAGTAAGCACTAAATATAGTGCGCTTGACCTCTTTAGAGGCACGCCTGAATCTGCGGGCAATCATGTTAGCTCTCACACACAGCGCCCTCCGCTCCCTGTCAATATCCTCATCGTCTTTGAGGCCAGTGGTCAATAAGTGACCCAGATATTTAAATCGGTCTACCCTCACAAGGGGTATACCGTTCAGCTTAACTGAAGGTACTGCTTCCGGGTATTTACCCCTGGCCCCAAAGACCATGACCACACTCTTCTTAACATTATATGCCAAACCATGTAGTCTGGCATATTGCTCGCAAGTGGCTACGAGTGTCCTAAGCCCGCAGATTGACGCGCTCAGCAGCACCATGTCGTCTGCGTAGCTAATGTTATTACAACACACGCCATCAATATGACACCCGACACGCATGCTGCTAAGCGCGCCAACCAGATCATTCACATATAGGTTGAATAGCGTAGGCGAGCATAACCCCCCCTGCCTCACCCCGCACTCCAACCCATACGGCCTAGATAGGGCACCAGCCCACCTCACACTATTGACTTGGTTTCCATACCAGTATTTTAGAGTATTTGTCACCGCTGGTGGCAAATTAACCTCTTCCATTTTCCTCCATAAAATGTCGTAGGAAACCAAGTCAAAAGCCTTGCTCAAATCAAGGAAACATGCGTAAACTGGAGTGTGGCGATCCGTGTAGTACTTCACAGTGTGCTTCACACTCAATATAGCGCTGTCAGTGGATAATCCAGACCTGAAACCGAATTGGTTATCGTGAACATGTATATGACTACTAAGTTGAGCGTTGAGCACACCGTCAAACACTTTCGACATGACTGTGGCAAGAGATATTGGCCTGTAATTGTTCTTATCGCCCATGTCACCAGTCTTATTTTTGACGATAGGCACCACTGTTGTCTTGATCATGTCACTCGGCATATAAGCATGACCCAGACAAAAGGTAAAAAGCATAGCCAACACTCCTGGCAAATGTGGACCAGCAAATCGGAGATGCTCAATGCTGAGACCATCATGACCAGGAGATTTTCCTCGACGCATCGCGTTAATTATGTTCAAGAGCATTTTAGCTGTAATTTTAACTCCTAGGTCTTTCCGTGGCTCAACATTGAGCGTCGACTTAGATGGACCCAATGGTGACTGCACACTAAAATGGTCCACAAAAAGGTCAGCTATTTGTCTAGCATCACTCACACCATCAACGCAAACAGGGAGGCTAGGTTTGCCCTTCAGTCTATTTGTATGTTTCCAAAAAGATCGGAAATCGTTCTTTGAATGCTGTGAAGCCAGAATATCCATTTTAATTTGAGTCTCGTGATCTTGACACCACTTCAACCGAGACTTAAATATCCTTCTAGCTTCACGCATTTCATCAAAAATACGTCCCGATGTCGGCATGCCGTTATCTAGCCAGCATAAAAAATTACGCCTAGCCTCCCTATGCGCATCGCTCACATACATGTTCCAGCCCACGACTGTTCCTTGCTTTCTAGGACTTCCCCCATACGTTATTGTCTCGGTAGCCGACTCGCACAATGCACTAACAATTTTACCATACAATGATTCTATTACCCGAAAGTGGCGAGGGTCATTACAAGTCTGACCACTACACTCTCTAAAGTCCTCCGGGAAGTCAATAAGTCGCAATTTCTCATGACATTTTTTGTTATAAACCTGAATCTGTTCTTGACTTCTTTCTCCCCAGATCACCCCATTCACTTCAATGGTAACATTTGGTTGCTGAATTTGAACAAAACTAAGGTCACACACAATAATCAACGGAAAGTGGTCAGACCACTGCACGTCATATTTTACATAAGCATGCATTATAGTAGGCACAGCCGCCGTTGTGACTAAACAATGATCAAGCCACCTTTGCGATCCATGAGCATCACTAATAAAAGTGTGGGTATCTGAACTAAGACCCAACAACTCAGTGTCAATGCATGTCCATTGTTGTTCGAGACAAAAACTTGAGAGTTCCGTATAAAATAGTTCCGTTGGGTGCGAATTGAAATCACCTAAGACATAACAACATTCTAAGTTACAACCGTCAATAATTGCACTCACCGAGCCAAGACAGTCCGTGAACTCCGCCAGGTTAAAAACGTCATCGGTCGGCATGTACACACTCACCACTAGTATAGATTTATTACTTAGTGCAATCTTCACAGCACAAACGCGTGGATTATGACACTCGATAACCGACACATTACTAAACATTACTTTTCGCCATAGAATAGCCACACCACCGTAGGGCCTCCCACGTATTAGTCTTGACGCTGAATCCATGCCTGACGTACCCGTCGAACTGAACTCACTACTAATAGTGTCCAAATATGACTGTTCCTCAGTCAGCAACCAGGTTTCTTGAAGTGCTATTATGTCCGCACTGCTGCACAAGTCTCTGATGTAATCTGCCGAACGTTTTACATTTTTACAATTAAATGTGACCAACTTGCATGTTTTACTATCCATTAACTACCGTGTTTATTGAGCCGTTTCCAGTACAACTAGCTTGCGCTGCTGACTTCGGTTTAAAGTGTACAAATTTCCGAAATATTATGCCCTGAGGCCACAACTTATCGTCAAGGAATAAATAAATATAGACCATATACGAGAGAATTAGGGTGAATTTACCCGAAATGTAAACGTGATTATAGCAGTATACTTCATAAGTTGTAATTGGATGTTCAGCAGATATGAAAAGACTTCTCAGAACTCTGCAATCATCAGTCCTATTGTCAACATGCAAGCTTTGAAAGCAAACCAGGTCGCATTTCGCTTCACAAGGGAAATTCTGCGTAGTTCATAGAATTCTCTTTCGTGGAAGCTGTATTGATATAGAGAAATTGTCTCTAAAGAGGTTGTTTTTCTAAGGTTTTAGTTAATTATTTTGTTGGAAATTCTCGGAGAAGTATATTCTTCACTAATCTAATTTGGTAAACAAATAATATTGTGCTGTGATTACGATTTTTTAAACTAAACTGAACGGATGATTTGAAGTAATTTTTGTGTTTTTTTTTTTGCCAAAATCTAAGAGTTGATACATAACTTTAAGAGTGTGTCAGAGTGTGCGAAAACTCGTGAATTTCGTATGATATTTCTTTACCACTTTGAACACGTACGGAAAATAGACCATAGTACAGACGCCAGCACATCAAGCTACTACAATCTGTCAAATTTCTTTAATAGATTTTCAACTTTATCGCTAAAAGATTAAGGTTCAAGGTTGATTGGGAAAATTTGACAGATTCGGGTAGGTTGACCTGCTGGCGTCTGTACATTAATCTACAAACTAGTTCATTGACACACTGAAGCTACTAGTACATTTATTTCGTGGTAACAGTATTCCCCATTCATTGTATTGCAGCATATATTTCAATATAAACGATTTCCCGGAATATCGAGTCTATGTAAATAATATTCAATATGCATTCAGTAGAACAAATTGGAGTTGCGTGTATAGAGGACAATGGCCGCAAACACACAATGAATAAACAAAGCTTCTGCATCGGTTTTTCCATTTGGAATTTCTCAGAACCAGTCCGGAGCCTGTTGATGACAATATGTTCGTCCAGTATAATATGGGACTGACATAACTGTCGAAATATGAGGACCCTATTAATATTATACATATCAATCAAAGCAAGTTTTTTCTAATGTTAAGGAACGTAGCAGGTGGCATTTTGACGTCTACCTACCCCCATAGGAAGAAGTCGTGAATTTATGTATGTATGTTTTGATTTCAGTTTAAATGTACGTTTACTGTACCCTTTTTGTTATATATGTATTTTCTGGAAAAACAGGTGTGAATGTTATGATTGTCATGCTGCATCATCGATGCTGTAGGAAACCTTGATGCGAAAAGGACCGGCTTTGTAGTGATGTTTGGGGAAGGTCTACGCCCTGCTATTGAACATCTTTCCATAGAGATAATGATAATAAATATAGGTTTAAAGAATTTATTCTCATAAGAACAATATATAGGTTCACTCACAATGAGATAGAAAGTAATTGCTTAAATCTAAATGAAATACATTTTACAAATAAATATTAGGTTGGTAAGAAGTTGCTTACATTAATTGATAGGTATGCGGTATGACTACATTTTATGAATATGTTTTTTTAGTTTCATTTTGAAATGTCGATACTAGGGCAGCAACTGAGGCTGCGAGATTATTTTTAGTAACCATCCTACTAGAACAAAGAAAGTATTTATTCTAATTCCATGCTACACTATGCGATCGTGGTTTCACAACAACAATCCAATAAGATTCCTTATCAGATAAACACATATACATCCGTACATACATAGGTACACCACATTCAATCTCCTTACATTCAGATGTACAACGCGTGTAACCAATATGTAGTGACCCAGTTGCAATGAAATGCAATATAAATTCCGGTTTAATTGAGACCGCTCCGAAGAATAGCCCGGGAATATCCGGGAATCCGAGCTTTAAAATGCAAATATGACTATGTCCGTGGAATTCAGTAAACGCACTGAAGCTTTTATGAATAACTTTGTTCATTTCGTAGATGTTGGAATGGAGATGACGGAATAAAATGGTTGGATGATTTTTTTGAATACATCAAGAAACTCAACCTACTTCCTTGGAACTTGAAAAAAATGTCACAAAGTATGGTGATAGCATAATCAGCCTATAATGTTCCTACTGCTGGAGCACATGCCTCCTCGCTGTGAAAGGGAGCGGCCCGTAATCTACCACGCGAGCCCAGCGTGGGTTGGTAGATATCACAAGTCTTCGAATATTTGGTTCTAGGACATGCCGGTTTCCTCACGATGCTGTTTTCCTTCACCGTTTTGAGAGCAGTGGTGATGAAATAATTTATACAAAGTAAAGCGCCTGTCTCGGTTCGAACCTACGACCTACAAATTTCGGTCGTTACTGGCCACGACTGCTCTCAAGTATGGCGATAGTATTTTGTATTTAGATTATAAAAAAAATCGTAGTCAATATTATAAATCATTATTTACCATCTACCTAGCTAACTTTTCCTAACCAAATAAAAACTTTTCCTAACCAGATAAATACCAGAATTTACATGGAGCGACAGCCTACCTGACCCCGACAACCTGGTCACTGGGTAACGAGATACCCCTTTGTAAGGCTGGTTGGTTGATTTTCGGGTTTCTGGTCTACCCGTAACTATTCAATATAATGGCAAAGTAATTTCCTTTGTTCGTGTAGCACGTGAATATGGCTAAACTATGAACCCTTTTTTAATGAAGACAGAGATATACTTTGATACTTAGAAAATGATAAAGGGTTTTCATTTCGGGGAATCATGAAATTAACACCAGACCGCGAACACAACTACCCATATAACGCCATATATATCCTTTATCTGAATCTGAATCTCAATTGATAGGCATCAAAACAATTGACGTTAAACGAAATGCTTTCATAACAAATCACTGATCGTTACATTAATTTCGTGGCCATCACAAAGCAATTTATCAAACAAACAATAAACGAAACGTCACCAATCCATAATTTAGGGATTTTCATATCTTGACGGGAAATCACTCTAATAATCTCCTCTGAATTAATATTTTATGCCTTTCAACATTTGATACCGCTTAGAGTTTTTTTTATAAAATTTGTTATCATCTTCTTGATTGAGACATTTCCGTTTTATTTCTTTTGAGTTTTCTAACTAAGGTAATAACTCAATTATAGGTCATAATTATTATGGTGGGTACTATGTAATTTAATTTAATTACTAAATTATTTGTTCCGGACACAACAGCCCGGAGTTTGGAAGTTGGCGGTGTGATACCCCCGCGCCTCGGAAAGCACGTTAAGCCGTTGGCTCTGCGCCTGATCTCTCTCCGGTCCTGTTGGATTGCCGTCCCATCTGACTATGAGAGTGAGGGACGAGGGAGTGTAACTGTGTCTGCGCGCGCACGTGTGCTCTACAATAGCCCCGCGCCGAAGGCTCGTCTCCGTTGAAATTGACCGCCATGGTCGAAATACGGTCTGGAGGACATTTTTCGTTGTTCCGTGTCTCTGATAGGTACGATCAAATTAACAAAAGGCAACGGGTTTGTACTTAGCAAAGGGTTTTACTAAACCATCGAGCTTTCTTTTCCATTTTCATTCATAAAAGATAGAGAGGAAAAACCGAAAGATCCACGTTGATTCAAAGCTTTTGTTCTTCAGTAGATTTACAATTTGCAGAAAACATAAATCTTAAGGCGTTTGTTCACACAGTTGTACATACATACGTCCTTGAGACGAGGAGATTACTCCAGGGACACAGGTGGGACTAAAGAGGCTCATTTGGCAGAAAAACAATTTGGATACCGTACTGTGACGGGAAAAAATTACGAGAAAATTGATTTTTTTATAGGACGTTTTATGAATTTTCAAGGTCATTCTTCTGCTTTGTTGTCAAAGGAACATCTTAGCGGCCATACTCACAAACGCTTATAAACGTTTATGAATCTGAAAACCTTATTACTCACTGTGATTACGGCTGCACGCTAGAAGCCCGACACTCTGACCATCAGTCTTACCATGGGCGAGGCGGGAGGTGCCAGTAGGGCTAAATAATAACCGCCGCACAGGTCGACCGATCAGGTTAAGCTACGCTTGCCGCGGTTGGCCTGTGGATGGGTGACCATTTTAACATACCGAGACCCCTCCGTACCTCGGAAAGCAAGTTAAGCCGTTGGTCCCGGCTGTCATTCGTGGATCTTTGACATTCGTTACGGGTAGTCAGAAGCCCGAAAGTCTGACAACCAGTCTTACCAACGGGTATCATATTATCCAGTAACTGGATTGTGGAGGTCAGATAGGCAGTAGGCAGATAGCTGCATGTAAAATACTGGTATTCCGCTGCATCCAGTTAGACTGGAAGCCGACCCAAACATAGTTGGGAAAAGGCTAGGCAGATTGAGGCTAGTAAATCATCATCATTTATGATGACTTACTTATGAATGATCAGTAGATGATGACTTACTTATGAATGATCAGTAGATATAAGGCCAATGGCCAGCTTAGCAACAGAAGGCCCTTACCTACGTAAAATTACTTCCTCTTTGAAGCTTCCGAAACCAGATAATATTATTTAATTACTCCAAAAATCTAAAAGAAAATTGTTGAAAACTTTACAAAGAAATCTTACCTGACGCAAGGGGAGGTAGTTTAAAGGATTTAGTTGAGTCTGTCGACTTTTGCTAATGGTCCTTTTGAGTGAATTTTACAACTTTTCTTTTGTGGGTAGTTATGAATACCGTTTTTTTTAAACCTGTGAATGATGCTGTCCGTCTCAGTCTTTTCGGAAGGAAGCTGCTGTAAGCTTTAGGTGCGATACTATATTAGGTGCATGAAAGGAGGCCACTATACGTCCGGCACACCCTGGGCAATCAGCGAGTTTTCCACGCTGATTGGCTAACCCTTTCACCACGATGGCAATCTGGACACAAGTGATGGCGCTAAACACGTAGCCGAATTCTGAACTGAGTCTATTTAGATTACCATCGACACGCTAAGAAGAAGAAGAAGAGATTTTTACACGATGTTTAGTACCTGCTGTTATGTGAATACATTTATTAAGACATAGATAGATGACCTGTGAGTAGTTTTCATGGTCACAAGGCTGAAAGTTTTAGAACGAATTAAACGACGCCAGTACTCGTATATTGATAGATACACCTTCGCATGTCGTAAGGTGGCTACGACCAACCGTTGCAACTTACCTTTTTTTTTATTTATTGCTAAATGGGTCTGCTCTTGACCTCGATCACGCCCGATGGAAAGCGATGGATGAGGTCTATGATGGAACGAGCGTGCCAGAAGGTTCACTCTTGCTTTGAAGGAGACGGGTTAAATGTGGGAGGGAACATTGATTCACTTTCATTTTTTCAAGGAATTCACATGCAGGGAATAGAGAGTTCCATTCTATGCCAAATTAGAAATTAAAAAACACTAGAAAGTAGCTAAGGTTCAATTTACCCCCATCACTCCTACCCACTTTCTTCGACTGAAGATTTAATATTACAAATTATTACTTTAGTGGCTTCTCTTGACGTAAGCAAGTTGATCCGCCCACATAATCCTATCGCAATATCGGATATCAATTAGCGACATAACTGAGAGCTCGGGACCACACAAGCGCGACGCGACTTCGCGGCACGACTTTGCGAGACCTATCCCTAGTAAATTTTTGAAAAGCGGGGCTTGTGGTGTTTTCACTCAAGCAGTAACCGCTATAACTTACAACCTTAACTGAAAACCTGAACAACATAAAGTGTATCCGAAACACTGTTTAACTTGTGTTAACTGCTGATTAAAATAACAACAGAACCAACCAAATCATTCGACATCGGTTCAAATTAAATAGGTTAGTTAGTCAATTAATTTAGTACCTAAACTGCATTCGCGATTTATTTGCCAAAAATGTAAACAAATATGAGTTTATGGAAAAATAACTTTAATTCCTACACAATAAAGCTACAACGCTACAACTTCGAACAATTTTATAACTTTTTCAATAGTGCTAGGCACTCTGAAATCAAATTACCATTAAAATAAAGTTGATATTTGTTTTACTTGAAATCCATCCATCCGTCACACATCCATTTGAAACATAAATGAATGAATATACTTTAGTGTAAATAGTTAGTTGTATATAATTGTGTATAGGTAAGCAATACACCCCTTTATTCATAAACGTTGCTTAAAGTTAAGTAGTGAGTTGTGACTGTTTAACCATAAATTTTTGACGTTTGAACGTCACTTAACTATAATCATCGTTTATAAATAAACCCCTTAATGTTAATAATAAAATCTGTTCACAATCAAAAATAGGTTTTCAGAAACTGAAGACAAGAGTCGTATCGCGACATGTCGCGAGTCATATCGCGCCCGTGTGGCGGAACCTTAGCGTAGGCGTAAGACCTTTACTCCCACTTCCCAATGATGACTGCTAAGTCCCTTTGATGTGCCAAGACGGGTGGACTGACGGCAATACGGCATTATTGATGCCTTTAATAATTTAGTGATTTTGTGGTCATGCACGAGCTAAGCTAAGCTAGTCTGCCAGTATTAACTCCGTACAGTTGGTCAAAGCGAGTCGGTCAATCATAAGGTATTTCGTATTTAGGGCATAATTAAGTCATAATGTCATATTTTTTACATATACCAAGATTTATGCTATAAAAATATACCTAATGAGTTAAAAATAAATCACTGTTACTACTCCAATCAAGCAAACCATGCTGATCGCACACATTGGTACTTCGAGCCGGATATGAACCATGCAAAGAACTATGAATGCTAATCGCACCTAATCTGTGCTTAAACAAACAACAAATTCGCCCCCTTGTTTATTAACCTTGCTTAAAGTTAGGTAATAATTAGCGTCTGCGTAACCATACATTTTTGGCATTTAAACATTTCTTAACTTTAAACAGAAGGGGAGAAGAGGGTCAACGCATAAGGTAAAACGGCAGGTGCACGTGTGGGGTAATTTTTTTAACACGCTTTATAGAACAAGAGTCACAAAACGATTGTTTATACCTAATAGCCTGTTACCAATATTGGATGCTGTGCATGTATTAGTTAAAAACGTTGCGACACTTTACAATTCACAGAAATTACTTTGAAAACTCCAAAAGGCTTTAAAGTTTGTAAAGTAAAGATTTTACAGCCATAAACACAAGAAGCTAAATGTGTATAGTACAAAATTCTTCAAAGTTTCCACCGGATCTCTCACTTTTAACATAGTCCCGCCAACCTAATGAACATTATCCTTTGAGCTAGTCCACACGACTCAATCCAAACATGGCGGCGTGTAGCTAGCCTCCGGGAACCGGGAGAGTTTGCCGACAAATTGGCCCCAGGGAAGTTTACACTGGTATAGTAAGACTGGTAGTAATATAATCGTTTAAGATTTTTGATGACTTTAAGTTGAGACATTTTTATTAGTTTGTGTAACGTCAAAAATAGGCTTCCGATAGCTGACTGGGAAGTTGGTAGATACGAATGTGTGTCATGACAACTTAGGATACAATTAATTTATTTATTTAGGATCTGCAATAGAAGATGTACACTATACATGACACATAAGTAAAGGGCAACATCAAGTATTAAGTAGGTGTACTCCTTCACTTATAGGAGACCACAGCATGCACAATAAAATTAACAACTATGCTAACAAAGTTAAAATATTAATAATAATTAAAATGTTCAAAAAGAAATGGATTTTTTTTTTTGGTAAAATTGTCATGACAAAATGCAATTTTGGAGTCTAAGTTACTCTAAATTGGGTTCATTATCTTTAAATCGTCCGCAAACAAATAAAAATTAGAGTGTTTGAATCACTCCGTTCTGTCATGAAGGAAAACATTAATGAAATAACTGCGTGTAAATACGGGCAGCATTGTCCTCTTATCTGCTATAATAACGAAAAACAGCCACCACCGGTCTGTGTACCAAGCAGTGATTGCGATTTTTTTCCTTTGATCGTTCAATATAGCGGGTTTTGTGAGGTATTGGCGATATTAATAACTTTGGAAAGGGTCAAGACTGTCTGAGTTGAGTTCAATGTCTCAACTTAAATAACGCTATCATCATATTAAGCGAGATTATATTCCAACGCAAAGTGTTTGGCCACAAGTTATCAATATTTAAGCTGGTGTCGCTACCGTGCACCTGATAAAATCCCTTACTATGCCGTTACCCTTCTATTATGACAGCTACGAAGGATAAATAGGTCACCTCATAAAGAGACCTGTCAGCATAACATTCTTAAATATAGTTATGAAATACGACCTTGCAGAAACATAAGGTTCTATCTCCTATATACGAAAGTTTTATGCTTTAGGCATTTTTCTTGCCAGCCATTTCTATTTGTTTCCTTTAGTTGTTGAGTTACAAATTGTGTTCACATTGTGCTGTTTTAAAATCGTACCTAATAGTCGATGGTGACACGATGATGACTGTGTACTACACATTTTCATGATATCTACAATAGGTTTATAGGAGTATGGTGAACTCAAACTCAAACTCAAAGTATTTATTTGAATTAAACCAATTACAGGCACTTTGTGATTAACTCAACTACCTATACATTTAGAAGATTAGCTATGGAATGGCATTCACTAGTGTTTATACTATAGTTATATTGTTATATGGTGCTGGGGAATGTATTGCGCCACTTCTTCTTCTCAGCTAAATCACTAGAAAAGTGGTGAAGGGCGGGCGTTTTGGGAGACTGTCTTAAGTAATTTTGACATAAAAAAGTGCTCATTCTCAGCCTAGTTTGAATAACTTACTTTCGATTATGATATAAATCGTCGCAGATTAACTTATTTTGATGTTTTCTAATTCTTGTTACAGAACTCCCAAAATGACCAACACTATACTTGATACAAAAATATCTTGAAAGGGTTTAGTAATGATGTCTGGCCAACAAATTGTAAGGTAATTTACTATTATTATCTCAGCAGACAGCAAATTGTATAACTAAATTATACCTTTAGGGTGGTCTGGCAAAAACGGGTGTCTGTCGGCTGGCATTGAAAATGTTCTTCAGACAGCCTACGGCAGATTTTCTGCGACGTATAATTTGTATTTTTTTTTATCCCCGTTTTCCCGAGCGCAATGTGCTGTTTCGTATTCTGACAGTTCATTTAACGCCTAAAATGTTGTGCTCCATTTTTCTTTAGAAAACCCCAAGGTGGAACTTTTGCAACTCGGTGAGTGACCCGGTCTGAGCACCGTAGGTTAGAACGGGCAGGATACACATATCGACGACAAGGGACGTATTCATATCAAAGAAAATGAAAGTGATCTTAAATATAGTTACATATGGGATACCCATGGGATGCCCTAAGCCTGCTTGGGTCAAGCAGCTTAAAATGTAATACTATCTTTTACGCTCTACCCATTTGAAAAAGATACCAAAATTCCTTCTTTTGTATGATTTGAACAGGAAAATGTAAATACAACTAAGGCATAAAACATCCTACTAAAAGAAAGTGAGACAGGGAAATGCAATACTTCTTTGCCATCCTTAGTATAAATAATTCAAAACCAATCCCGCTACATAACGCAGATGCCACTCAATTCAGCGTAAAACGTTTTTCCTGAACAAACTTCAAGCAAGGATGGGTTCAACTCAGCGGCTTCTAAACAAAGTCCAGAAGCAGTTCTAGTTACCGTTATCTTGTCCAGATGATCACCAGGGGGAGAGGGAGGCGGGGGGGGGGGGGGTAATCGCGGCTTTGTCCTATTTATCTTTTGTTTTACCCCATTCTTGAGGGCAGTCGGCCTTCAAGGGATCGGCGTTTCATGGCCACCACTTGATAAAGACACTTTTTAGGGCAAGGAAAGTATTTTTTTTTATGTATGTTCCGTAGGACATACACATTTACATATACCTACATTTTATACATTTAAGTTAATGCCAAAATAAACTCATTAGAGTTTTACTCTGCAGCAAAATCATCGACTACATAATTTAGGGCTTATTTTTCCATCGCCAGATAACTTTATCGGAGAAATAATTTTGAAATTTTGACAGTTCTTCCATACTAAAACTGTCAGGCGTCAATTTTATTCCACAAATAAAAATTATCGTACGTATAGGAATAGTTCATCTCTTGTCGTTAAAATATTGTTTTACTTTGGAAATGTCATGACTAGCTTTCTAATAAGTATGGAAGTTATTTGATACCCATTTTCACGGCCAATATTTTTGTATTGCTACAATTTTTTTATTGCTTAACGTCAGCATTTTCAATTTGCAATGAAATTGCACAGTGTAAATGAGCTTTAAAGCTTTTTTGTAAAGAAAGAAAGAAAGAAAGAAAGAAGGAAAATGCATTTATTTGGCACAAACTAAAAGACACACAGTACACCAGATACATTACATCAAGTAAACACACACAATAATAAAAATAAAAAATAAAATAAAAGATTAAATAAAAAGTGTGAAGTCCGCGACAGCGTGGCAGTACACGCGCTACGAGCCTACGACAACGACGACTGCTACGCTGCGAGTGCGCTACGATCCGCGACTTCAATTTCCGCCCAAAAAATAATTGTCTTGGATTCTTGATGACCTACAGATGAATCTATACATACGTAAACCACTCGCCTTTTTGCCATACGGATAGGCAGAAACTACAGAAAGCTACCTGCTACGATCCTCATACCGTATTAATGTGTCCTTTTCAGTAACGAAGTATGTCACTTCACAGTAATTAAAACTATAAATGGAGAGCTATAAATACCTTAATTGTATGTCACTGTGCCTTCATCTGTCCTATATTTACAGTAAATTTCACATAATTACAGGGCAGTCCATTCCAGTAATAGACACTAAAACAATAAAAGATGGGTGCGGTAGTTTGATAATTGACAGAAGCACGTCACCCCTCTGTAAGCCCACGTTTACACGAACATAATAATATCGCGGCGGGATTTTATCGCGCACTGGATTTTCAACTCTGGTTGTTGAGTCGAGCATTGAAAATCCAACAGAGCGCATTTCAGCGCGTCAAAAAAACAAAGTCTTGGTAATCCAGTTATGTTTTTTAAATCCAGACTCCTGGCTGCTAATGAGAAATTCCTAGTGGAGAAATGTAGTACCACTGCCCGACCCAGGAAGCGAAAGACCTCGTGCAGTAGCGTTTGCGACCGCTACGCCACGAGGCAGTCAACAATAACACCACCATGATTAAAGTAACTTCAGCAAAATGGTGTTCATTCCCGTCATCATCTTTAACACTCATTAGGAGCAACTAATCATAATTGCATATGTATAAGCAATACCTGCTGTTAAACCTAAATAAAAAGCTAAAGCAATTGCTCCAAATAAGCTCTTAGCTCTAAGCGATCCGGACGGATCCAATTTGCCTGCAGCGGTTTTCCCGTCCGATTATAATTTAAGTGTCTTCAAGGCTAGAGTGAATAGGTTCATAATAAATTAGTGCGCTTTACATCAACGATTGCATCACTGCTTTACATCAGGCGGGATCGCAGTCAAGCACTAGTTTATATCATTAAAAAAAATAAAAAAAAATAAGCTCCTAACACAATTGAAAAACATTTTGTTCAGTAAATCATTACATAATTCACACTGAAGATCTGAAAGACAATTGTGACCTTGAAAGGGAACGTAGGTCGCTGGCTATCCGTTTTAACATGCTAGCCCGCAGGTTTGCGCGATTTACGAAACCAGTTAAAGTTACGCTATTCAAAGCTTACTGTCAGTCCTTCTACACGTGCAGCCTGTGGGTCAACTTCACTCAGCAGGCTTACAGCGACTTACGCGTTCAATATAATAATGCACTGAGAGTACTGTTGCGGCTGCCTTGGCGTTGTAGTGCGTCAGGGATGTTTGCGGATAATAATATTAATGGTTTTGCCGCCATTATTAGGAGTAGATGCGCATCCCTGATGACACGTGTTTGCGGCGGAACCAACAGTATTCTCAGTGTGTTTGCAGATCGGTGGGATTCCTCGATGTTGCGGAGGTGGATGCAGCTCCACGCTGAGTTTTAGTTATATGTACATCTGTGTTTGTAATGTACTAACACTAGAAGGTAGGTAAAATTGTTACTAACCCAATGGACTTCTGTCTGAAATAAAAGTTTTCTATTCTATTCTATAATATTTCTTTAAGGATCGTAGCAGTTGACGTTCTGTAGTTGTGGTTAAAGAATCTTTATTTACTCAAAAGAAATTTACTACTTTCACTTAATGAGAAATATTTTAACTATGTATATGATGACATTCATGAGCGTACGGACACGCACAAATATTAAAAGAAGACAAAAATAATCAACGTACATAACAAGACATTGAAGGTAGCAGCAAAGGATTAAGGCCTGGATTTAAATTTTATCAATAATAAAAGATTTTAACTGTGTTTTAAATATTTTTAAACTTTTAGAAGCTTTTATTTCTCGTGGTAGTTTGTTGAACATCTGTGCCCCTTCGTATGTAATACTTTTCTTTCCGTAATTTGTATGTGTTCTCGCGAGACAAATATCATTTGCGCTACGGAGAGGTCTTAAACCCTTCTTCGGTGTTAGTTTTAAAAATTAGTTCAGAGTGTAGCTTTTTATTTTTAATTTTTTTTTATTATGATGCATGTATTATAGTAATTTTTTTTTATATTCATTCATTTAGTTTCGGAGTAAATTTTATCTGTTGGTATGAGAAAGTCATAATGAAATAAGATTTTTATTAGTTTATTTTGTATCCTTTGGATGCAGTTTAGGTTAATTTTGGCTGCGCTACCCCATATTTCTATCAAATAATCTAGATGCGATTTGACGAGGGAGTGATAGATAATTATTCAGTCTAACCTGTCATGGCAAACATGGAACAACACCGTAATGACGATAACGTAGATCTTATTTTGTTTATATGCGACTTCCATGTTAATGCACTGTCCCAAATTAGCCCTAGGTATTTTTCTTCGATCGATTCCTTCAATTGAATACTATCAATATAAAGCTTAGGGCAGTTTTGTAATCGTTTATTTTTTGCCTTAAATATAATATAGCTCGTCTTTAATATGGTATTGATATTGGACGAAAGCCGTATTGTCGTTCAAAAAGGCATTTTATTTTGTTTAAATAGCCATTTAATCGATCACAGACAACTCGCTCAAAAACTTTAGAAATTATGGGTAACACTGACACAGGCCTGTAGTTACTAGGATCTGTCTTCGTACCTGTTTTATATATGGGAGTGACTTTTACTATTTTAAGCTCGCCTGGAAAGTGGCCTGCGCATAGGCAGTCATTTATAATCGTTGTTAAGCCTGGAATGAGATATTCTTTTATATATTTAACTACTTTTGTACTTTTGTCTATACCTGTACTGCAATTTGAGTCTAAGGCATTTATTATTTTCGCAACTTCTTCCTCCGTGCATGGTGTTAAGTCATCTAGATTGATTTCTCCATCAGCCTTGCTTTTTTAGGTTAAAATTATTGGTATGATATTTTGAGGGAATTTGCATTGCTAATTGGGAACCTATTGTGGCAAAAAAAATATTAAACTGTTTACATATTTCGTCACCTTCAGTAACTAAACCTGCGGTCGTCATTAGTTTTGGAGGACTAGGGTCTGGTTTAACAGTATTTTTGCATAAGGTATTAATAAGTTTCCACATATGTTAAGGATCGTTTTTTAGATTTTTAAATGCTTGATAAGATGTAGTAGTCCTTTTTTGTTTTAGCGATTAATGTAATAGTTTCATTTCTGTGTTTTATTTTAGTTTCGTGTGTAGTATTTAGTGCGTAGATGGAAAAAAGGCGTGAGTTTGTGTATGTTATCTTTAAAGAAAAAAAATAAAAAAAAAAAAAAAAAAGGAAAAAAGAAAGTTAAATTAAAAAGAAGAAAGAAAAATTAAGAAGGAAAGGAATGGAAAAAAGAAAGTCTTTTTATTTTCTCGTAACACTGGTGAATTTCATTTTCTCGTAGTTTTCAGGCCCGATTCGTTCAGGACACTGTCTTATGTACTGCACTTCACCGATAGTATTGTGACGTGAAAATTTCGGAGCGGAAATATTAGGTACTTTTACACTGCTGCTATCGAAAAGAGTTACCGAAAATTAACCAAACAATTATTATCCTGAAATTACACAAGCATAACATAACATCACGCCTGTATTCCCAAACGGGTTAAGCAGAGGTGTACCTAGAGTACACCCACTTTTCGCTTTTTGTGTTTATCCTGAAATTTTACTTTACTTGAAGAAAAAAAGAAAGAAAATACATTTATTTGGCACAGACTAAGAAACACACGATACATACATCAGATAGCTACAAATAAAAAGTGAAAAGTCCGATGCCCAGTTCAGTAAAAATGCCAGACAACTAGTGCCTAACGCTGGTTTTTAACTAGACCTGATGCACTGGAACTGGAGCTGATTTATATAAGTATGTGTGTATGTAATAATCTTACTTAAAAACAATCCTGGATTAGATGAGTATGTTTGTAATAAAATCCGTCAGAAATGTCGATGTTAATAGCTTATAAAAGAATTTAGCTGCCTCCTATACTAGTATCATGCGGAGCTTTCATCAAGAAATATATTCGCCATCCTAAAGCAACATAGCGAGATTAACTTTCCGTGTCACATTCATTTTGACAAACAGAACTTATTATGAGAGATAAAATGAAATGGTTTTTATATTTGCTAGGGAAACAGACCCCATTCTATGAAGTGGATTCGATCCCGAAAGTAAGCCCAGTTTCGCACGGGCGCGTTCTTCCCGCGGCGATATTTTTTCGCGCATTGGATTTTCAACGCACTATTTAGCGCCGAGAGTTGACAATCCAAAGGAGTATTTTTTGACGCGCTGGAATGCGCTCTATTTGGATTCCCAATGCTCGGCTCAACACCGAGAGTTGAAAATCCAGTGCGCGAAAAAATCCCGCGGCGATATTTTTACGTCAGTGCGAAAGCGACGAGCGACGTCATACTGACGTCACTTAAAATCCTGCATCTCGCAAGCATAGTTTGCCGCGCATCTAGCATATATACAACGACCCGACATGAATCAGCGGGCAGTTGCCTGCTTACAACACCCGTCTGGTCGGAGGATCCTCCCTTTTCTATGGAGGATGAATGAACTTTATACCCTGTTCCTCATACCTCTATAAAACCCATGTTAATTGAAAATACGTAAATACATAAATTCATACATACACACATCAAAAGTGTCTAGGGATCAAGTAAGTTTTAGAGTATCGCCACAATTGAGGATTATTATTTTAACTTTTTTGGATCGTTATTGATAATTTTTAGTTAATTTCACTATTTGAATAAAGAAATTCCTTAAATTTTCATTAAAAATAGAAAATCAACTGCTAATCAGGATTCCTATAAAAGTTTGTAATAGCGTTTTTACAAAAACCATTACAATTTTTGCATCGGAACTGAAAAAAATTGCATTGATATGAAGCGACGACATCATTTGACAGGAGAAGAGATGATGAGCGCCGTCGGAATGTTGTAAGCTGATTCCAGGCAACGTGGCGCAGGCTGTGGCTGTCGCTCGTGGCACTACACAGAGCGTCATAAGCCGCCGCTGGACACGCTATCGTATCACGGGTAGCACCACTCGCAGACAGGACCGGTACATCCTAAATTCTGCTCGACGGAATCGTACCATGACCGCCAAAATGTTGGTTACGAGGCTCCACAGCTCTTCAGGCTTGCTGATAGGCGACCAAACCAACCGAAATAGTTTACGTGAAGTGGGTCTGCGTTCCCGAATGCCACTGAGAGTTCCACCAGAGCACCCCGCAATAGTAGTGCCCGTTTAAAATGGGCTCGCGAATACAGAAATTGGGAGGAAGAAGAGACTGGCGTTGTGTTTGCTTGTCCGATGAATCTCGTTTCGGCATAAGGCCGGATACAAGACGTACTCGAGTTTGGAGGACCTCTGGCTGTCAAGAACGTTTGAAATTTTGTCAGGAAGTTCCTTCATATGGAGGGGGAACAATAATGATTTAGGCCGGTATTTGGATCGGTGAAAGAATCGATCTTATTTGGATCAGGGGCAACCTCAATGCTCAGATTTATGCGGAGAGGATTGTTTCAGACGTAATCACCCCTTTGTGAAGCCGGTTGGGGGATTCGTTTCGACTAATGCACGATAATGCACGTCCACACACGGCTAGAGTCATCAGCGGTCTTGTTGATGCTCGCATCAACGTTCAGCCGTGGCCTGCTCAATCGCCAGACCTCAACCCAATTAAGCACGCATGGGATATGCTCCAATGAAGAGCTCTGCCGAGTATGGATGCCGTGCATAACCCACAACAATTTTTTGACTTGTTAGAAAGAACGTGGTCGGCCATTCCTCAAAGTGATTTTGATGAACTGACTTTAAGCATGCCAAATCGCTGTGGTGGTGTCATTCGTATCAATAGTGTAAACACAGATTATTATTTATTTTATCTTCACAATAAAAATTTAAAAAATCCTCATTTTTATCTTTTTTTCCATTTAATTGACGACATTAACTTAGGTTAATTTCTCAAAATTTGCAAAAATTGCAATTTCTCTTAATTTTTACAAAATATAGGGTAAGAAATCAGTCTGGAAGACTAGATTTGGTAATTATTAACTGGATATTTTTTTTTAAGTTAAAAATGTACTTGATCCCTAGACACTTTTGATGTGTGTACTTGTTTACACACGTACAAAAACTGCTAAAAACAAGAAACCTTCCTTTTGGCTTCGCTGTTGTCGGGTAAAATATATTAATTACGTAAGTCAACATTATTTCTTAAAGACAATCTTGATCTGGGCACAGCCTTACAATAACATCTTAATAAACCCTGTCAATGTGCTGATAACCACCCCATTAGTAGTCGCAATGAAAGTAACGACCAAACTTTACAGACAGATCGCTAACACTTTTATCTGTAAGACTAAGTATTTTTACTACGTATTTGTATCAACTGCGGATGAATGCAAAAACTTCTTTATCTTACACATCGGTTCCCTCTAGTAAAGTTTATGATGTGTATGGGATTTTTATTTTGAAACTTTCATAGTAAAAATCTGTAAAGTTTTCGGTAGCGAACCACGTGAATTCAGTTGAGTTTTCAATAAAAAATGAAGGTTCAACCTAACAGATGACTAGGCAGATATTTTGTTACTATGCGGATACATTTATATTACTTACTAGATTTTGCCCGCGGCTTCAACCGCGGTCGGAGGAGTAGAGGTTGGAAATTATCCCACGGGAACGTACTAGCGGGATACAATACAAGTGTTAATCCAGATTATAAACCATCTATGTGCGAAATTTCATCAAAATCCGTTCAGCACATTTATAATAGGTATTAGTAGGATTTATACTTGGACGAAACGTATATAACGTAAGAATCTGATCTCGAAAATGTCTATAGCACTCGCTGTTCAGCCCACCATGCAGAGAGGAGAGCGTAACGACACACTTTGTTACAACAGGACCTATACGATACACAACAAAACATCAGACCCGTATTCCTCGAAGAGGAGGGTAGAATTCTGACCCATGTTTCACCAATATTGTTTCAGTACAAGCAAGCCTATTGTGCAGACAACCGAGCACAAATCCAGACTCTGGGCTGCACTGAGAAATTCCTTATGGAAAGCGCAAACTCAAAGCATTTATTTCAAACTAGCTGCGCCCCGCGGTTTCACCCGCATAAGTTGCGATCCCATGGGAATATCGGGATAAAAAGTAATAGTAATATCCTTATATATTAATTCTGGTTATAAACCATCTGTGTGCCAAATTTCATCCAAATCCGTTCAGTAGTTTTTGCGGGAATGAGTAAGGAGTAGAGATGGATGTTGTGCCTGTAATTGGTTTATCTTACTATAGTAGGATAAACCAGTTACAGGCACTTTTGAATTGTCAAGGGGTCGGTCAGTCAGAAAGATGAAGCTGACCCATTCCGTCAGTTCATTCGCACTTTCTCCAAACTGGGAACCGAAACAAGAACCCCAAGATCAACAGTCACGTTTACGACTACAAGACCAACAAAGCAGTCAACAAAAAAATACAGGGCAGTCACAGCAGAAATACTTAACAAAATAAATAAAACAGAACATATACTTAAATTGTTGCGATAATCTAGCCCAGACACGATTTAGGGCTTAACTAGGGACCTAAATAAGTTTCTAGGTCTCCAAATTGTGACGACAGACGATGAGGCGTTTAGTAAAAGTAGGCTGTTTCTTTGTGTCCTAAGTAAAGGGCGGGCGTTTTTGGGGGACTGCCTTTTGTAATTTTGACGTTCGAAAAGTGCTGATTCTCAGCCTAATTTGAATAAATGACTTTTGATTTTGTTTTATATAGTTGTTAGCTCGATGATAGAGGAATTGTTAATTACTATACAGACATATGTATTATCAAATAAGGTATTTTATTTAGTTACGTTTTTGTGTGTGTCTGTATCACCACGCTGTTCTTCTATCCTACACAACGGATTTTGATGCGGTTTTCACAGTCAGTTAGAGAATCTATTCCGGAAGATTTATGTATGTAATAGGTACCTACATTGATATTTAAATCTACATTTTAATTTATTCAGAATAGCAGGGATATGGACGCGCAAACTGTAACATGAATTCAGCACCTCTAGACCTAGCGTAGATTTTGTCGTAGGTTATCAAAAAAAATCTGCTGTTTCATAGAAAACTCCAATAATACTTACGCAATTTTTTAATAACTGACGAAAAATTTCAACATACTTATGTGGGTTCAGAATCATGTACTGAATCCATGGTAACAGATTGCCCGTCGATGTCCCAGCCATTCTGTATTTGTATAATGCTACATAAATTTGTATAATGCTACATAAATTAGACATGTAATTACATGGTCAGTATCTTTGATGTGTGGTGCGCACATGCCGAAAGCATTTAGTATTGTTTAAAAAAAAAACCCAAATATCTGCTCGGATCTTCTAAATGAGAAGACGCCCTTATCTTACTGTAGAACAGCTACAAGATCATCATCATAATTTCAGTCGAAAGACGCTCACTGTTGGACATAGGCCTCCCCCAAGCATCGCCATTTCGACCGGGTCTGTGCTTCCCGCATCAGTCCACCTTGTAGGAGGCCTTCCAGCGGCACGTCTTCCGGTATGCGGTCGCCACTCCAGAACCTTTCGGCTTTTCGGCTTTTTTTTTTTCTTCGAGCAATGTGCCCTTGCTGTGATTCTTCGGACTATGTCAGTTACCTTGGTTCTCCTGCGGATCTCTTCGTTTCTGATTCGATCACGTAGGAAAACTCCAAGCATAGCCCTTTTTTTCCGGATGGGAAATCATCAAATGACCCCCCTCCCGCTCTGGGTGGAGCGGAAGGGAGTGTCAGACTCTTACTGACTAAAACCCATCCATATTCCTTCCTTCGCCCTTTATGTTCCGGGGTAGCGGTAACCCTTTCGGACAATCCCGCTGATTCGGACAATCCCGCTGATTCGGACAATCCCGCTGAAAGCATAGCCCTTTGAGTGAGTTTTAGCCCATTGTGAGCCACGATCGCTCAGCTACAGAATTATAAAATTGAATTATCTGTGAATAAAACCCCACCCATAGTTTGACGTCCATTTAAAAAAAAAAACCAACGCTCAACTAACAAAGTTAAAAAGTGATACCATTTTATTCATACCCAGTTCAATATTGTTTGTATGCAAAACTTTTAAAATAGACAGTCACAGTGTAAAGGTTCAATACCATTAGAGCAGTGTCGACAACATTCAGCTCACCTCGCGCTCGCCAATCAGCAAATTGCATCAACTTTCAACGTACTTTTGCTACCGGGTGGGTCAGGGGTGTCGAACTGTGAAGATTTTTTAAAAAGGCAACAATTTATTTGCAAAAAATAATTGGAAAGCAAAAGGATTACAAGTATAAAGGACAATTCAGAATTTATGCACATTTTGCAAGGAAATGACAACTAAAATTATAATTATTCTGTAATTTTAATTGAATATTACCAAATTACTAATGATGCACGTGAAAATAAAGTGCAGGATAACATTTATGAAACAAACAGCTGTTATGAAATAAATGTATGTAAAGGCACATGACCATTACAGTCACTATTGCTTGGTTGGGTTGAGTTGAGTTATCTCTAGTCTAGTATGTAAATTACGGCAAACACAAAAAGTGACAGCAATTCTTTTTGTGAATATTTCCGTGTTTCCTTAGCACAACTAAACTGCACACCCTTAATTTTCCACGAACCCATCTATTTATACAATAAAAAAGCTAAAAACCCGTAACACAACCCTCATCAAGCTTTAAAATCCCTGATTGGATTCTACCCGTTGTCCCCGAATCCCCATTCATGTTGGCAACCCTGTCCCGATACTAAATGGATCTGCAGGTACGTGCCATGTTGGAATTCTAATTGCTAGAAAGATATTCCAAGTACGGCTCTGTACTGATTTCATAGTGAATCGAGGTAATCCCTAGCAAGGTGGCGTTGAAGGTATTGTTAATCTCATTTTGTGTTTGTTTATCTGTGGTGATAAGCTAGATATAAACACTGCTTACGTAATTAAATAATAACAAAGAGCGGGGTAATTTCGTAACACACAATGACAATGCCTGTCATTTTGACAGTTCAACAACATTCATAGCGTCATTTACGATGTCGAGAAAACGTTTTTTTCAAACATATGAAGCAATGTATTGGGCATTTCCTTCAAAATCCGTCGGATTGTGATAAAACTTGCGTTACGCAATTCAGGTGCAGGGTATAATGTAAAATGCAAGTAGGTGCGTCAATTTACACTACCCACACACACACACACATACACTAAGTTATCATTTTTTTGTGACAAAGAATTTTCATCAAAATAGATTAAATAATATTATACCTATTAAATTAATTTCTTGTACCCCCCAAACCCTGAGCATAAAGTCATCCGTACTTTTGCATCATCGCATTCATGATGTAAAATGTTGATGTGAATCCACGAACGTAAAATGTTACTTTTGATACCAAAATATATTCATCCGACTATTTTCTCTTTTGACGTACTGAAAATTCCCAAAAGCTCCACGAATTAATTTGTAAATGAAAATGAATATTCCAAGTAAACATAATTTTATTTTCAGGACAAAACTTAATTATATGAATACCGAGAAGTGCTTGCGTTGGTACCTACTTCGTTTTTAATTCATTACGCACAGAGAAACAGAACAATGGCGCCGTTTCCCTTGTTCACAAACTAAACTAAATTTAAGTTCGGTGCATCTTTATCTTTCTATTTCATTAAGAAAAGGACAGAAGATAAATATTAGTTTAGTCCTGTCTAATTAGGATACTCCATAGACAATTTAGACGTGATTAAAAACATGGCTACTAAAAATACGTCAATTTACGTCAGGCGCTGACTAATTTAACAGGACTAAACTAATATTTATCTTCTGTCCTTTTCTTAATTAAATAGAAAGAAGAAGATGCACCGAACTTAAATTTAGTTTAGTTTGTGAACAAGGGAATCGGCGCCAACATCAGACGAGATATACTTAAAACTTGTGGACAAAAATCTCTTTTAAATATACACCAGAGGGGTAATTGCGTGACACACTAACGGTAGTAATGGCTTTCATTTTGACAGTTCAATAACATTCATTGCATTATTTACAATGTTGAGCAGACAATTTTTTCGGAAACAATGGATTAGCAATATCCTTCAAAATGATTCAGATTGAGATTGATAGTGTGTTTCGCAATTATGGTGCTGCTAAAAATGCTAAAGGAAAGATGGGTTGTGCGAAAGATCCCACCAACCAAGCTCTCCTTTCCTGGGAGGTGGAGAAAAAGATGTAGGTACCTACTGCGTCGATATTATTAAGAGCATAAGGGCAAGAGGCTTTTTTTTGGTAATTTAAAAAGAAATATGACGTCCTAGAAGCGCCCGCGCCGTTTCACCCGCATAAATGTCGATCCCGTAAGAATATCGGGATAAAAAGTATTCTATGTGTTATTCTGATGTATGCTATATTACTGTAAAGTTTCATCAAAATTCGTACAGTAATTTTTGCGTGAAAGAGTAACAAACATCCATCCATTCATCCATCCATTCTCACAAACTTTCGCGTTTATAATATTAGCAGGATTAGTAGGATTTCTAATTGTTATTTCCTCAGAGCACTAAGGACGGCATTGTTAACACTGTCAACATTTCATATAAACTAAGCGGCTATACTCGCACTACGACACAAATGATATGATGACATATGAAAATTGACAGTGTTTCGTGTCAAAACTTATGAGCTCAAATCACTGTCGGCACCAAACGCTGCTAGCGGGACGATTGCGTACCCTGTTGTCACTTCAATTTGCCTGAAAGTGGTCTGACACGTCCCAAGTCGTGTCTAGACACGAATCAAATGCGGACCACGCATGACCTGTCTAGACTGATTCCAGATTAACGGATGAAGCCTGCCTACGGGGATTACCTACCTACTCCTGAATTTCAGTCTCAAAGTACAGTGCGATGTAGCTGACAATATTGATGTGTGTTGGGTAGAGTTTAATAATTTTGCACTGAACTTTGACTGACGTCAGTGTATTTACAGATATGTAAATAATTGATGATACCATGTTATTTTGGTATAGACAGGTAGGGCAAAAAAGTAACAATAAATACATTCCCATAATCAGACTTTAATGTTCCCACTATTGGGACACAGGCCTCCTCTCGGTAAGAGGGAGTGGGACGTAATCCACCACACAGACACGTTGGTACATGCCGGTTTCCTCACGATGTTTTTCTTCACCGTGTTGACAGCGGTGGTGATGAAATTATTTATACAAATTAAAGCGCCTGTCTGGGTTCGAACCCTACGACCTACGACTCGTAAGTCGCGGCCGTAATTACCGGGCCACCACTGCTCTCACAATAAATGTGTTGTATGAATTATCCCACGGGACGCACCTAACTACCACCGGGATAAAAGTATCCTATGTTCAAAACAAAGTCATGAACTAGCTGTGTGCCAAACTTCATCGAAATCCGTTTAGTCGGGAAAAATACAATCAATACAATCCTTACACATGTCTTTTGCTTCGTTTAAATACGTTCATACATCTGGTCATCCACGCACGCCGGTTGCGAGCACTAAGCACCAGACCTTTCTGAAGAACATCACCAATACGGACACTATACGTCCTTCTAAAGTGTCCCCTCCACTCACATCTGCATTCTAATTCAATATTATTATCCTAAACACCTCTCAGCTAGATGGACCGACGACATAAAGAAGGTGGCTGGGACAGACTGGATACGGAAGGCGGAGGACAGGGTGTTGTGGCGCAGCCTGGGAGAGGCCTATGTCCAGCAGTGGACTGCGATAGGCTGAATTAATTGTTTGATTGATCCTAAGGTCGTACACGAACTTACGTCGTATCAAACTCATTACGAATACAGTTAGTAGTTACTGTTACTAACATATACCGCTCGGGTAAGATTTCATTACCATATATGTATAGCCACCGGTTCTCTCTACATGCCTTGTTTATGTAAATCTTGCATATTATAATACTTAATGTGAATACATAAACAGGGTTATCAAGTGGAAGGATGAGAAGCTTTGTTAGAATAAAATAGGATGCCTGATTTTATTTTTGTTGGGTACAATTATTGTCAGTTAGAATTATTTAAGCACTGTTGATTTCAGCGAGAATTCTAATCTGATTTTTATCCACTCTTGGACGCTTCATTACACTTTTTGACCTGGACACCCTATGAGAAAGAACAAAAAATATATATTGATCATTAGGCACACAGGTACAGGCTACCAGTCATGAGCATAAATTATGAATTCAAAAACAATTCCTATTCCGACCGAACCGGAACCGAATGCCGTAATTACAGAAACAATTAAAAAGCCATTGTATATCGCGTCGATCCACGTTTCGGCGACATACGAAGGGTTAAATTAAAAGATATTAGATTATAGTGTTACGAACAGACTCGTAATATTATCGAAACCATAATTTTATGAAATACACCTGGAGTCAGCTAATCCCAAATATACGAAATGAAATGTTGTTTATTTTCTTAAAGTCGCAATGTAATTTCAGGAGAAAAACACAAAAAAATATACACATATATCATTTTTTTTGTCAGTATAGTCCTTATTTCCAGCTTATCCTTCAACCGTACACCCAGTATATCGTATTTGACACTGAACCAGTATCGACACCAAGGTCATGTGTACTTGACAAATAGGATAAGAATTGGGATCATGAAGAACCCTTTTAGATGAAGGATACGAGTAGCTATCGAGAAACGCTTTACATAAGGGTTATGTCGATCCTGTATGTACTGTATACCCAAAGGGATCATTTCAAGTTTACTAAACTGTTTCGTGCAATAAAACGTTTTAATTCGTTACAGTATTTCGTTGGGATTTTTTTTAGGATGAATGGCTATTGGGGTAGAGGAAGACGAAAGTAACTATGAATGGACTGTGAAGATGACATGGCTAGAAAGTAATAATCTTTAATAATAATAAAGCGGGTGACTACTGAAATATCGAATTATAGAGAAGTATGGAAGAAAAATCTTACTTGACACAGTCACGGCGTGCAGCTGCCTCTGCTGCTCGTGATTATAGATCTACTTACTTCTGCCCGTGACTTCGTTCGCGTGGAAGTCACAAAATAAATAATGCCTTTACTAAAATAGCCACATTTTTATAAAACTCCCCGTCGCTACTAAGTACTTCGTTTTCGCTTAGCGTTCTTCTGTTTTATTTTTTTCTTTATGCTCGGCTCCTATTGGTCCTAGTATGATCTTAAATAGCCTATAGTCTTCCTCAAGAATTAGGCTATCAAATTCAAAAATAATTCGACTGGTAGTTCCAGAGATTAGGCGCATTCAAACAAACAAACAAACTGTTCTCTCTTCAGCTTTAATATTAATAAATATTTTGTTTTTATTATTTGAGTTAATTTTTCGTATGTACGTGTTTCTGTGACAAATAAACCTATTTTTCTTTCTTTCTTATATTCCGCCGACCCCTAATAAATTCTGATAAGGCAAGAGATTGATAAACGCATTGCTTAAGACTGCGTAACTAAAGTCTAATATGCGGTAGAATGGTCATAAGTGCTGTGTTGTCTCAAAACGGTGAAGAAAAACATCGTGAGGAAACGGACATGTCCTAGAACCAAAAATTTGAAGACATGTGACATCTACCAACCCGCACCGAGCCCGTGTGGTGGATAACGGCCCACCCCCTCTCACAGAGAGGACGCATCTGTCCCAGCAGTGGGAACGTTTTAGGCTGGTTATGCTGTTGTGCTTGTGAGCCATTACGACTGGACATGATTATACCCCACACCCTTTATTGATCCTAGCGCGAGCCAAGATGCTACTAATAAGAATTGGACACCCTATAATCTAAGACGTGAGGCTATAAACTGGACTACTCGACCTCGACTATCAAATTATTGCCACAAATCCCTCCCCGACACACCTAAAGATAATGGATTGGATTACAGTTCCACGTGGAAAGTACTAAATAAAATAGTATGTTATTACATGTCGTATATTGAAGGTTTATCTCAATAGATTGATAGTTGAGATAGCATTGGACGCTGGCGTCGCTGACTCTTATTACTGAATTCCCAATGACCCTTCATTCCTACCTATAAAAGAAGAAATATATTTATCTGATTATCTAGAAACTTATTGACCTTCTTATGATGTACGCTTTTTTAAATTAATGAACCTTAAAAACTTTTTAGGCTTCTAATGATGCACACTTTTTTTTATAAATTAGCCTCTTTAACTTTCTGGCATTTTGTCACTATTGGTAACTAAGCTAGGGCACCGCAACTAAATGGGTTGGGTTAGAGCTGTGAATAACTGCGCGCGAGCCGAGCAAGCGAAGCGGTACCGCGGCAGTCGCCGGCGAGGGCTACATCTAAGTTGGTCGCAGTTAGTTGGCTTTTTAGTATTTTTGGGACCGTAGTATTTTTTGAGGTCCACAAAAAGAAGCGCAATCATTTAATTAGAATGTTCAATAATATTTTTAGGAAAACAAAATGGAAATCATTTAGTAAAATCATTTAGCAAACTGGGACAGTCGGGTGAAAAACAAAACTCAAAAAACTTATACTGTGAAAGTAAATAAACAAAACAAAATGGATGGTATGTTTATATTTGCACAAAACTCAATTATGCAACCTGACCCGATTACATATTTGAACAAAACAAAATAGCGTATTGTTTGAAATATCTCGATGTCCCCAGGGCCCAGTTATTTGGTGGACTTTTGGAAGTTTATACGGTAAATAAATATTTTAGTGTATTAATTGAAACTAGGTAGGGCCGCGACTTATGAGTTGTAGGTCATGGGATCAAAGTTCGAACCCAAGCAGGCATATTATTTGATCACCACTGCTCTCAAAATGGTGAAGAAAGACAGTATCGTGACGAAACATGTCGTAGAATAAAAAAATCCGAAGACATGTGGCCGACGGAAAGGTATATTCGTTTATATGACAGATAAATAGTTTCACCTTAGTAAATTTCCAATTTAATGTGGTATAGATGCCAAGGACTATACCAGATAACTGGTACCACTTTAAGAGTTCAAAGCACTGTTCGAATGGACCATTCAAGTAACTTACGAGTTAGTCGACGGCGAGCAGTGCTCAATCAGAATCAAACCGGGATTCTCAAACTTGAAAGCCTCTACCTCTACCTCTGTTACTGTTATCCTGCATCATCCCACTGCTGGGCAAAGGCCTCTCCCCATGACTTCCAGCTCTTTCGATCCAGGGCTAAAGTGGACCACTGGTCGTTTGTTTTGTCCAGCTCGTCCCGCCGTCTTCTACTGGGTCTGCCGCAACGCCTTCTAGCTGTATCAGGGCTCCACGTGGTGGTTATTTTGGCCCACAGCTCATTGGGCATACGGCAGACGTGGCCAGCCCAGTCCCATTTCAGATTAGCGGCTTTTTGAGCAACGTCAGTAATTTGTGTTTTGGTGTGCAGAATATGTTCTGTCAATTTGACGCCTAGAATACTGCGCTCCATTGCACGTTGGCAAACCTCTACCTCCATTTAATAATAATTCGTTCATTCCTTAGATATGTTTTTTATATTTCCATGGTTCCTTCCCAATAATTTGTCCAACGATGAATATATCTAATCAACCGTTGAAGAGTTATTATTATGAGGCGACCTATAGCTTGATTTTCGTTGTACTAATTACAGCGGTATCCAATACAACGTAATTATCCATGCGTCGAGGAAGATTTCCGTTCAGGAAAAATATACTTATGGTACAATATTATAGCACTTTTGTTTTATTTATAAATAGATACTTAATTAGTTATTTGGTCAAGTTTTATTGGTTATATAGTTTGTTGATTATTGGTTGTTGGTGATCTGGCTTGTTATACTGTTTTAGTAGCTTTTCGTGTGATTAAATGGATTTTCAGATAAATAGTGTCAAAAATAAAAGTTCGTTCCACCATTTCCGCTAAATAGACTGGACTTTTTTTTGTTGAAGACTTGACGCGTACGACAGAAATAAGCAGAAGGCCAATTCCCGTAATTAAAAACGTTCTTTAAATATATTATCTTCATTTAAATCTAGTCGCAATCTCACCTCAACGACAATCAATGTCAAAAATGTAAGTAAATTAGAGGTATTTTTGACAGATTGTGACTGAGATCTGACTGTGAACGTTCTTTTTACGAGATTTGCCCCTCTGATCCTCGAGTTGAAAATCAAATCGAAGATGATCTTTCGAACTGAAAAACTTCAGAGCTAATATGATAATATAAACACACATACACACATCTTTACTGTAATATACATAATATCACATCACGAGTGCATGTAGGTAATGAAAACAAACTTCGTTCCCTTGGGAGCATCACCTGTAGGTATCTATACGAATTTCTCCCATAAAATTCGTCAGGTTTAAAAGAGATAGCACATAGCCTCGCCGAAATATAGGATTTACAATTTTTTTGTTCGGAGAGCTGTCTCTCACAGTTTTCGTCTTTTATCATTTTTGGCAAATACATGGATCCTCGTATTTTTCAGTAAAAAAAAAAGAATAATGACAGCTGGCTGTCAAATTCTTAGACACTGGATAGTAGCGACATCTGAAGTGAGCAAGTGACAGTTTTTAGCCCCATTAAGTTAACTCATCACTAATACGAAAATACGATGGGGACACTATAACGGTAACTAATTACTTATATAATACCTACTAAGAATTTTGTAGGGTAGAGGTACCTACAGATGAACGTGCTTCCAGCTTATATGCTGTTATATAACCACCCAGTTAACTATAACAGTTGCACAGTGTTTATCATAGCATTTACATAATATAATTAGTTTAAGCTCCAGCGCCGAACACGCCAGCGATTGGTTACATGATCATATCACGTAATATCTGATGTTAATTAGGAAGCTGGAGAACCAGGCCATGTATAATGTATGCACTAGACACTGGTGAACTAAATTTCGCTAAAATTATATTATTTGGGGTTGCTCTAATTGGATGGATGAAATATGGGCAGTAGTTATATTGTGGGCTGTGGGATACCTAAATCTACATAATTAGGTAAGTAACTACTGCAGTAATTCTATAATAGGTTGATGAGGCCAAGGAAACGCTGGCGTGGATGATTTAGATGTGTTTACGGGAGATTGATCGGAGAAGGTAACTTACAAGGAACAGTGGAAAGCTATAGGGAGACTCTTGCCCAGCAGTGGGACAATACAGGTTGATGAAGAAGGTCGATGATGATATCTGTAAGTGACAATAACTCAGATAATGATAATAAAGCCTTTTTTTTCGGGAAATCAACGAATAACTTCTCCCGCTCTGGGCGGAGCGAGAGGGCGTGTCAGACTTTTACTGACTAAAACCCACCCACGTTCCTTCAGTTGCCTGTGCCAGAGGCTACGGTAACTCTTTCGAACAACCCGCGACCCTGGCCGGCATCGGCCCTAGCGGACCCCGTCACTTAGTGCTGACATCTCTTTGAGGCGCTCGTGGAACACAATGCGCCGTCGACCTGGGCCTGTTCCTTGCCGGGCGGTGAGCTACCCATTGCTCGCCACCTGCAAGCCCGCGCCTACAGTGGCCGGGAATCGGCTGTTGATTCCCGACATCCAGGGCGTCTCCTGCGGCGACTAGGGGCGTGAGGGCGCAGAGATTGCCGCTCCCTCACGCGCTCCGCCTCCTCCTTCGCAAGCCTTAGTGCTTCGCAGAAAGAGGTGACGGCTTCCCATGCACTCTTGCTCCGTACCATGGCCTGGACCAGGGCTGGACGCGAGAGATCGCCGCCGCCGATCGCCTCACGAGGACGCGGCGGTATTCCGCCCAAGCCGGGCAGACCTCCACCGTATGCTCCACCGTGTCCTCCGGGCGATCTACACAGTGGTGACACCCTGGCGTTTCCTCCCGCCTTATCCTGAACAGGAACCTCCCGAAACAACCGTGTCCAGGACCTGCGTTAGGCGGAAGGCGAGGGCGTCGTGGCACCTCTCCAGCCACTCCTCAAAGAGGGGACTTATTGCCGCAATTGTGGCGTGCCCAGCACTGGGTTGCAATAATCACACTCTCCATGTCGCCATGAGATCCCGCCGGAGCTCTGTCCGCTGTGCCGTGATTTCTCGTGGCAGCGGAGTTACGCCCCGGCGTTTTGCTTCCTCGCGCCACTCCCATATGTGGGCGAAGACTTTTGCCTCCAAATCCCATGGCTATGATAATAAAGACTTCCGCATACAGGCGCAACGTGACGGTGAGGGTTCTACTAGATAAAGAGTCGCGTCGCACTGTCGAGTTGCGCTTGTCTGCGGGAGCCTTAAGACAGAAGCATGTTAGTTTCCATAGGCTATTAATTTCCCTAGGCTGTTAAATTACGGTTTCCTAAAAGAGCGGTGGCCGACACATCCTACTAATCCTACTAATATTATAAACGTGTAAAGAAAAGCAAGAAAGACAGAAAAAGAGAAAGACAATTGAGTTTGAGAAAGAGAGAGATTGAGTTTGATTTTTTTTGAGATTGAGATTGTGAAAGTTTGTATTGATGGATGGATGGATGTCTGTTACTCTTTCACGCAAAAACTATTGTACAGATTTGGATGAAATTTGGCATACAGATGGTTTATAACTAGGATTAACATATATCATACTTTTTATCCCGATATTCGCACGGGATCGCAACTTATGCGGGTGACACCGCGGGGCGCAGCTTGTGCGTCTATAATGTCCAAATACAGAGCCTTTTTTGACACCTTAATGTCAAATACTGGTGAAAATGACAGATTTTCATGACAGCCGTTATAATTATGACGGAAATTCTTTTCTAGGAAACCTTAGCTTTACGGGACTTTAAAAGAAGTTTGAACTAATCAGACTTTTATTACAAAACTTCTAACTAGAATACAGTTCAGTTTAGTTTGTGATCTTACTGGGATTCCCCCAATAAATACTTTTTCGTACTTTTTTTCTACCTAACTTCACCTTTAAAATTCCAATGAAAGTCAAAGAAATAATAGCTTCGACTTTACGGCAGTCAATTAAAAATATCGATATTGAACAATACTGTCAACTTGAATAGATAAGAACCCTGGCCTTGAGAAATATACAAGTCATTCTGGATATTTTAAAGATAGTAACAAAAACACAAAAGGAAAATTACAATACTAACAACATCTTTTCAAACCCTTTTCACTGTCTGCTGGGTATCAATTGCACTCGTTAACAAAAAAGGTTTTTTGAACTAGATATAGCTACCTATCTACACATATATAAATAAAAATAAAATGCTGTTCGTTGGTAAACGGATCACTTGAAAACGACTGGACCTATTTGCCTATTTTTAGTTTGAAAATGTTCGTAATATTCTGAATTAGGTTTTAATGGAAAAAAATTGAAAAAAAAAACTGGAAAGTGTTCCAATTGGGGAAACATTAAACATCCTTGTTTGTAAGGACTTTACTTTACTTTTAAAGGACACGATAACGTATGTCAGGATAGCTGGTTGTTTATAAATACAATCTTTACCTGTTAACTACTTAGATATATCTTCAATAAGTAGTGGAAGAATGACTTGACGACAGAAAGGTGTAGGCCTTTTTTTTCTGGTTGGGAATCATCATATGACTTCTCCCGCTCTGAGCGGAGCGGGAAAGCGTGTCAGACTTTTACTGACTAAAACCGACCCGTGTTCCTTCAGTTGCCTATGCTAGGGCCCACGGTATTTCTTTCGAACAACCCGCGGCTCTGGCAGGCATCGGCCCTAGCGGACCCCGTCAGTTCGTGCTGACATCTCTTTGAGGCGCGCGTGGAACACAACGCGCCGTCGACCCGGGCCTGGTCCTTGCGAGCAATGGGCAGCTCGCCGCCCGAAAGGTGTAGGCCTACGGTCATCGAAATCGATTGACACATAGTTTTCTGAATCTTAATTAATGATCAAAATTTCTCGCAACAGTGCGTGTAGTACCAGAAGGCCAAATCTCGTAATTTAAAACGTTCAAAATCTAGTCGCAATCTCATCTCGGCGACAAACAAATGTCAAAACCTGTCAAAATCTAGGGAAATAAGGTATTTTTTGACAGATTGAGACGGAGATCAGACAGTGAACGTTCTTAAAATTACGAGAATTGCCCCTCAGATGTGTGAACGTAAAAGAGGCCCAAGTAGTGTGTAAGGATCGTAGCAGGTGGCGTTCTGTAGTTTTCTGCCTAACCAGGCCTAATCCCATGGGAAGAAAGCCTGAGTTTATGTATGTGTATATGTATTTACTGCGCCCCGCGGTTTCACCCGCATAAGTTTCGATCCCGTGGGAATATAGGGATAAAAAGTATCCTATGTGTTAATCCTGGTTATAAACTATATGTGTGCCAAATTTCATCCAAATCCGTTCAGTAGTTTTTGCGTGAAAGAGTAACAAAAATCCATCCATCCATACAAACTTTCGCGTTTATAATATTAGTAGGAAGTAGGATTTTTTGCACACCTATTTCGGTAGGATATGGTTGAAAGAACTGTTTTAATAATGTATTATGTACCCATATTCAAGAAAATAAATTATTTGATTTGAAAAAAATCATAAAATCTGAACTGTCTGAGGTATTACATGAAATGTTAAAATCGCTTTTCAACATTTTATTCGAATACTTTTGCATCAGTTTTTATGGTACCTCTTATGTATTTCACCTAATGTTATATTTCAGTTTCAATCAAAACCATGAAGCTACTGGCAGTTGTAAAGTTAAGAAGGAAGGCGACTAAAGAAGAAGTTCAAAGGACCATTCACTTTGAGAGAAAGCGAGCCAACCTGTGGCCTAAAGTGTTACTGAAATTAATTGCCCCTTACAAAATAAGAAACAAATTGAAAGATCTTTCGAAACTTTTTTAATTGCCATCAAAGTCTTGTCGAAATAAAAGGGAAAAATAATTGGGGTCATTGTGTAACAGTAGGACAATTTTTTTAAAGCATATCCGTGGTAGTACCAAGTATCGAGAAAATTCTAAAAGCTGGACTTTCAAAGGAATAAAAGATAATAATTACATCATTATGCCCATGTTCCGTTGTGGTAGTCAGAATAAATGGATAAAATAACGGACAACAGAGGGCCTAAAGTGACATTCTATCAGCGATAACGATGATGGAAAACTCAAAAATGTATGGGACTGACATAAGCTACCGAAAAGCTAATTTCAATCCTGTTAAGAGTCGTTGTAGACATACGAAATACTTTGAAAGTGATTGATTACCACTTGTCTGACTACCCTCTGCCTACTAGTCTATGTGGCAGTTAGATAGTTTCAACCGTAGGAAGTGAAGTTTCAATTTACTAGAAATTAAACAAAATCTGCCTATAATGTTCTCGCTGCTGGGACACTGGCCTCCTCTCTTTGAGAGAGAGTGGGCTGTAACCTACCACGCGGGCCCAGTGTGGGTTGGTGGAGGTCACATGTCTTCGAAGTTTTGGTTCTAGGACATACCGGTTTCCTCACGATGTTTTCTTTCACAGTTTTGAGAGCTGTGGTGATCAAATTATTTACACAAATTAAAACGCCTGCCTGCGCCGACCTCTCGTGGGTCGGGGCCATTACCACAAGCCCGTGCTCATGACTATATCTAAATATATGTTATTCTGACCATACCATTTTTAAAATATGTGAAGACACTATCTACATAGCTGGCTGGAATAGTTTAAGAAATATAATAGAAAATGGAGCTCGAGCTCAGGAGATCAATAATAAGAAACAAAAAGATTATCATACCTAAAAGAAAGTATCTAAGGAAAATATTTACCTTCTTTATTATTAAACATGATTATTTTTAAAATCACAAGCAGCTTCCTATGTAAATCGATAAGAATGACAAGCTAAAAAAAGCGGTAACTGAATACTTTATAGATGCTGTAACATCTGTTTACCCCTAGCTTGTCGGACACAATATATCAGGGAAGGGTTGCCCAACTGCTGGCATATTTATTACCATGCTTGGCACCCCAATTTGAATAAAATTTGTCTTTTACCTTATATTGGTGTTGGAGCTATAGCGCTTTTTGGTGGGAGAAGTAGCTAATGTGTATATCTTACTAATGCTGAGGCCACACCAACGTTCAACGTCCATACCCGGCATCGTCATAAACAACGCCCTAATTATTCGGACAATTTGAGTCGCTACACTTGATCGGTTAACGTCAATGCTCATTTAATTGGTGATCCCCGTCGCGCTCACGGTGCAACACAAAAATTCTCGCGTCAAATCTCTTTGATGTGCCAAAAAATACCGCCATCTGAGTTATCGCCTAACATCAAACGGCAATATGAATGCCCTTATCAATAAGTGCTGGCTACACCTACGGTTACGTCCATCATCACGATAATCAACGGCTTTTCCCGTTGATGTGGCCCCAGCATTAGAATTAATCATTAAATATTTTTTTAAGTACCCACTTATAGGCTAGCAGCCGAAGCATGAAAGTGTTAACTTTCATTTCGGCAGTTCAATGAACTAAGCTAAGAATAGCTTAGTTCAATGCACTTTTTGGAAACTTCGTAAACTTCGTCCGTCGTACAGTAAGTTCTCTTACTACTGGAGCCGAGCATACCCGATTCAGCGTCACCGACCGACTGGAGCAGAGCATACCCGATTCAGCGTCACCGACCGACAGGAGCCGAGCATACCCGATTCAGCGTCACTGACCAACTGGAGCCGAGTGTACCCGATTCAGCGTCACCGACCGATTGGAGCAGAGCATACCCGATTCAGCGTCACCGACCGACAGGAGCCGAGCATACCCGATTCAGCGTCACCGACCGACAGGAGCCGAGTATACCCGACTTAGCGTCACCGACCGACTGGAGCCGAGCATACCCGATTCCGCTTCACCTGAAGCGGAATCGGGTATACCCGGCTTCAGTCGGTCAGTCGTCGGTCGGTCGGTCACGCTCGGGTAGGTACCCGAGCGTGACGGTACAATTTCGTTCACTGTTCAGAAAGAGCGAGCAAACATTAGAGTCTGTAATCGAATTACATTCTGGTCATGGGTTTCCCTTAAATCAAAGCTATCATGGTAACCTTTGACAAAGATAGCAGAAACAAATGCTTATCCTTTTAAAGTCCCGAGACAAACGGGAACGGAATGAAAAAACAAAATGTAAACGAGGGAGCCTCGTTAAGCATAAAGCATTATCCAATTACATTTCATTGTGCCTAACTCCCATGTAATTAGGACTCTTAATTAATTATTGCGTGAAACAATGACTTCCCTTATTCGGGCAAAGTTTTAGACATTTCTTTGAACGGGGCCATGAGGTGAGCGAGTTCAGTTGGCTTTGTTTAACGGGACAGTTCACTACGTACTTGAAAAGGCAAGCTCCTTCTGGGTGAATGGAAAGCCTTTAAAAGTGCAACAGACAGTTGATAGTAGCTACTTTTCTAGTGAATGTTTTTTTGTTTTGCATCGGTAATTTAAGAAGTGTGGAATTTGCATCTTGCCGAATGTTGAGTTCCTCTGAACAGTCACCAAGAATTTTCGACAGACCCACTGTCTTGACTCATACTTATCAATGATTTGACTTTGCCTCATCAAAGTCAAAGTCAAATCATTTATTTCAATAAGGCAAATAAAAGGTGATTTTGAATGTCAAAATTTACAAGAAAAATGAGTTGATCCTACGAGTAGTTGACGTAGTTGCCCCGTTGTCAAACGGTAGTTTCGTATGGAGAAGAATTATTTATTTATTTATTTGTATATTTATTTATTTATTTATTTATTTATTTATTCATTTATTTATTTATTTATTTATTCATTTATTCATTTATTTATATTTTTATTTATTTATTTATTTATTAACTCAACATCACTATCATTACAGGAATTTCCTAATTCAATAGTGTGGCCATAATTACAGTTTTATTATTTACCATAACATATTCTGTACATCGTGTTTTTTGTGAACTCACTCAGAGAACAAGTAAAAAGATCGAAATAAATACTCGTAGATCTAGATTATTATAACATTATGTATATCTACATTAGTTATAATTTAGATGAGACTAAATATTACAACAAACAAGTTACAGGAAAAGCACCTCTTTATAAATAAAATAAATAGCTTTCATTAACCACTTGTTGGTACTAATGAAGTTCTCCATGATGAATGAGGGCTAAACATGCGAAGTGGAAAATGTATGTTCATTTGAAATAATTTACTTATTACGGGAAGCTATGGACTTTTTATTTATTACTAGCTGCGCCCCGCGGTTTCACCCGCATAAGTTTCGCTCTCGTGGGAATATTGGGATAAAAAGTAAAAGTATTCTAGTTAGAAGTTTTGTAATAAAAGTCTGATCAGTTCAAACTTCCTTTAAAGTCCCGTAAAGCTATGGTTTCCTAGAAAAGAATTTCCGTCATAATTATAACGGCTGTCATGAAAATCTGTCATTTTCACCAGTATTTGACATTAAGGTGTCAAAAAAGACACAAGCTGCGCCCCGCGGTGTCACCCGCATAAGTTTCGATCCCCTGCGAATATCGGGATAAAAAGTATGCTATATGTTAATCCTGGTTATAAACCATCTGTGTGCCAAATTTCATCCAAATCCGTTCAGTAGTGTTTGCGTGAAAGAGAAACAAACATCCATCTATCCATACAAACTCTCGCGTTTATAAGATTATAACATAATATATAATATAATTAATTAATAATAAATTAATAAATAATAAACAAATATAATATATAATAATAATATATTATCGGAAGTAGGATAGTAGTATTTTGTCACAATTCAGTTGAATGAACAAACTTTGAGAAAGCATGAAAAGTAGGTATCCTGGGGTCAAACCAGGCCAATAATAAAATATCATAAACACAAAAGCACTCTTTGCACATCTATGGAGTTTCGTGAAGTATTATAGTAACAGACAAAATCCATCACATGGAATACAATGCATCATTATTATTGGCCTCTGAGGACATCACAGGCTAATAATAACACTGCAGGGCAAAGGCCTCCCTACTCTCTTTCCACTTCTCTCTGTTCAAGGCTGCTAAGGATCAGATCTTATTGAAGGAGTCCAGCTCATCCCGCCATCCCAGGATACAATGCATTGCCCTGTGATAATTCAGAATACCAATTAACCTTACTAACGTAAATAAATCACACAAACGACACTTCGTCAATCTCTTCAACGTACCAAGAACCAGTAAATACATCCATGCAAACAAGGCCTCAAATCCCCACACTAATGCTGAAAATCTACACAGCGGCGTCAAAACGCCTCACCACACCCGCTTCCGCCTCATCTCAAGGCATGGACTTAGGCTCTGTTCACGGCATTGTACGATGCGAATTACGACGCGACTTGCGTCCTGCGTCCTGCGGGGTAATCACGTAACACACTATGAGTAGCAATGGCTTTAATTTTGACAGTTCGACAACATTCATTGCGTTATTTACGTTGTTGAGCAGACAACTTTTTCGCACATTTGCGGCAAGAGATAAGCAATATATATAAGGAGAAGTCGATGTGATGCTCTAAACAACGTCTTTCATTTGTTTTCTTGTAGTCGCTGTCGCAAAACGCGTGTCGCTTGAGCGGGTAGCTCGTGGCCACGGGGTTAGAGCTCTTTCATCTCATGAATATTTAAAGCACGTCGGCGGATGCCTTTAGCGTTCCCTCCCCGCATACTTCACCTTATCAAATATATAGAATAAAACTTCAAGGCACGGTTTTGGAAGGTAAATTTACCTTTAAAAGCGTCTAGGTAGGGATATCGGTTCCCAAAGAAAATTGTCTCTGTCTATCATTGTTTTTGTAAGTCAAATGTTTGTGGAGATTGGTCTTATTTTGAATAGAATATTATTTATTTTTGAGAATATGTGGTACATTAAGATCTTAAAATTAAACAGCTTTTTTTTTCTGGGTGTGAAATCATCATATGACTTCTCCCGCTCTGGGCGGAGCGGGAGGGCGTGTCAGACTTTTACTGACTAAAACCCACCCGTGTTCCTTCAGTTGCCTATGCCAGGGGCCACGGTATCTCTTTCGAACAAGCCGCGGCCCTGGCAGGCATCGGCCCTAGTGGACCCCGTCAGTTCGTGCTGACATCTCTTTGAGGCGCGCGTGGAACACAACGCGCCGTCGACCCGGTCCTGGTCCTTGCCGGGCGGCGAGCTGCCCATTGCTCGCCGCCCGCAAGCCCGCGCCTGTGGTGGCCGGGAGTCGGCTGGTGACTCCCGACGTATAGGGCGTCTCCTGCGGCGACTAGGGGCGTGAGGACGCGAGAGATCGCCGCCGCCGATCGCCGCTACGAGGACGCGACGGTGCTCTGCCCAAGCCGGGCAGACCTCCACCGTATGCTCCACCGTGTCCTCCGGGCGATCCACACAGTGCTTACATCTTGGCGTTTCCTCCCGCCTTATCCTGAACAGGAACCTCCCGAAACAACCATGTCCAGTGAGGACCTGCGTCAGGCGGAAGGTGAGGGCGCCGTGGCGCCTCTACAGCCACTTCTCAAAGAAGGGACTCTCCATGTCGCCATGAGATCCCGCCGGAGAAATTAAACAGCTTCACATATACATATTAACGTTGCCATTGCGTTGCATGATATATATGTGACTTATTGGATCTTAACTCACAAATCACACAGTTTCCCTATTAAAAACGAGGGTAAAGCCGTAAAAAAAGAGCAGAGAATATTAATTTGAAATCTCTTATTCGTTATTCAGAAATCATAAGGAATTATTCAGATAAATCAATCCAAAGATCAAAGAAAAAACAACAACGGTAATCCTTAAAAAAATACTTTTTCTTCAAATTCTATTTGCTCACCTGACTTTTTGGCACTGTTTCCTTTACCGCCATTTTTGTTCCGCCTCGGGTAGAGATTAATTTTACTCTGGCCACACCCCATCACAGCGGCCGAGTCATTCACATGTCATCACTAATCACTTGATCATCTTAATAAATTTGTTCACGAATTTAGGAAACACCAAACTAAATTTTGGGTCTAAATTTTATACATATAGTTTCACACACTTCCACTTAATTTTATGTTTTTTCGATCTATACAGGCGTAAGCTTTGCTCCATGATTTCTTTCCTGAAAAAGAAATAAATCAAATTATAAAAGCGTTCTTGTATCAACAGGGTGGGGTATTTGAACAAAGCTGGAATAATAGGGTGTTTAAATAATCCCAAGCAAATAATTATGGAAATTGGACCGCAAGCGTACACTTACAAATTCAGGGGTGAAAATACTGAATGAAAGAGTCCGTATCTATGGAGAATGACTTTCCTACAGAGGTAATTGCAAAATATGCAATGAAATAACAAGTCCAATAGAAAACAATTACACTTTATTATGTTTTCATTTGATGATAAAATCTAAGCCCTTTACGGCCATTTTTGAGTGGCTTATTCCCAGCAGTTCCATATCTATTGTTCTCCAAACAATTTCTCTCCATACGAGTACATTGATTCCCAAGAGCTCCATAATTATTATAAAATTATTATTTCATTACGAATTTATAGAACTTCATTCTACTTATTGATTATTTCCCGCTTTAAAACGGACTCGAACACAAACATTGTAGAGAAATATCAATAATCAATAGTTTCACTGTGACATTAATTTTCAATAAGCCAGACACTTTCAAGGCCTGCTTGCTCCTAGAAAGCGTTTAAAAGTTGAAACCATTGTTAGATTTCATTCAAATCGACCAAGTAATCACATTACTTATTCAAATACAGGCAGTTATGGACCGTAAAAACAAAGGGTTCAAGGGTACAACACAATTTATCCAAATATTGATCCAAAAACAACCCTAATTTGATTGGGCAAGGGTAAGTGGTACAAGTTGTGGACTGACAAGCTCCTGTCAACATTATGCCCGAGGGTTATAACAACAGGACTCAAATAAAATAAACAAAAATGGCGCCAATTCCCTTGTTCACAAACTAAACTAAATTTAAGTTCAGTGCATTGTTTTCTTTCTATTTCATTAAAAAAAGGACAGAAGATTATTTCATTAACAAAAGGACGGAAGATAAATATTAGTTTAGTCCTGTCAAATTAAGACACTCCATAGACTAATTCGACGTGATTACAAACATGGCTACTAAAAATACGTCAATTTACATCAGGCGCTGGCTAATTTGACAGGACTAAACTAATATTTTCCTTCTGTCCTTTTCTTAATGAAATAGAAAGAAAAAGATGCACTGAACTTAAATTTAGTTTACTTTGTGAACAAGGGAATCGGCGCCAATGGCGCTGATTCTGAAGGACATCGACTTAACTGCATTAAAAATATTGCTGTCTCCTTTACGCAGATTTGATAAGAAAGAGACGGGAAAAGATGTAGAGCTATTACTTTAGTTTACATGAAGAGTTTTATGGTTTTAAGCGCCACATTCTGAGGTTAGGTTCATCCTAATTTCTTAGCTCATCCTACATCCCTTTCTTATTTTATTTGCAAGAGAAAGAGGCCAATATTTTTAGTTTAAGTTTTGTCGATGCCCTATACATATAATTATTACCATTGATTGCATAACACAGCTGGAACATTTTTATAGCAAACATAGACACGGCACTGGGGTTTAGGCTTGGTTTAGGCATGGTTTAGGCTTTATTTAGGCATGGTTGATGCATGGCTTAGGAGACAGCAATTAATAAATTGTTTAGTAAGTTTTTATTTACTAACCTTTGCTATTAAACATTTTAGTACTTCTGATTTCACAATTGGTAAAATATTTTTGTAACAAAAAGACGACAGTTCACAGTAGTGTTAAAATGTTGCATTTTAAAAGTAGGTCATAATCTGCCTAGTGTTTTCCCAACTACATATATTGGGGTCGGCTTCCAGTCTAACCGGATGTAGGTGAGAATCAGTATTTTACATGGAGCGACTGCCTCCACAACCCAGCGGGGTAATTGTGTAACACACTATCAGTAGCAATGGCTTTCATTTTGCCAGTTCGCGTTACTTACGTTATCGAGCAGAAAAAAATTGCGAGCATATGAAGCAATGTATTAGCAATATCCATCAAAATGATTCTTATTGAGATTGATAGTGTATTACGCAATTAGGGTGCAGTTACTGAGTAATATGCCTTGGTAAGAATGGTAAATAGGTATGCCCTCATATTACTTTTGGCCGTAATGTGGGTAATCGTAATCTCTAATCGTAATTTTTTAATATTAACACACATCATAAAACTAATTTACATCCGTAAGACGTCCTCGTAACATAGGGTCCGTTTGAAAACCAGCGTCAGGCGTTGTCAGACATTTATGCTGAACTGGGCCTATTTGGCGCAGCCGTGAGGCACACAATACTGTTTTAAGTATTTTCTTTTTCTGTTTTTCTTTTAGTTTGAATATTGTGAGCCTTACTTAACCCGGGCCAAATAAACTTATTTTCTTTCTTTCTTTTCTTTAATCGTTCGTGAATCTGAATAAAATCTTGATACTCAGTGTGTTCATTCTCAATACATCGCTTTTATTTACTTTGTAGATTAATTTTACTGTTCTCAAGACAGTTTTATTACCTGCCAGTGTTTATTTAAGTACTGGATGAAACGTTTATCGCGTACATTAAATATATCTTGATGGCGGGAAATAATTATAATTTTTTAAATTATATTTAAACACGTTCTGGATTATATTAAAACTTTTAGCATACATTTTGTTTATTTTAGGAGCCTTATTAGAAAACGTTTTCTAATTAGATTTTTATAAATTAGTATCTTAGGTTTTAGGTTGATATAAGTTTATTATAGAATAGCGGGCCGGCAGTAGCCGGAGATCGTGGAAGACGCACCAGTTCCTATGGTCCCCGGTCTAAGAGTGAGAAGAGAACGCCGGGTAGGTTTTTAGTCAGTAAGCCGCCGCCCCAGGGCCGAGGACATCCATGAGGACATTCCACCCCGGAGCAAAAAAAAAGGTTTGCGCTGGACTAGCTTCTGTTTGAAACTTCGTGTGCGTGAAACATACCTTATGGCACTCGGCAACAGTGTAGCTTTCTGTCAATGAAAGCATTTTCTAAATCGGATCAGTACTTCTAGAGTTTCCCTTTTACATCCAAACTTATAATTTATAAACACTATTATTTACCTCTTTACAATATTAGTGTAGATCTATTGTACATTATAGGCGGATATTGTAGGCAATGCTTATATATTTTTCGTCACTTATATTACTATAAAATAATAAATTACTAGCCTTTAACGCAAAGGCCACACTAAACAAAACACTTTCATCAATACAGAAATGTCCTATTTTCCATCAAAGCTTTATCATACGATGTATTACCTTATTTACCTTTACAATATCTCATTGTTCTTCTGATAGTTAATCATAATGTCCTGTACAGACGCAAGATAATGAGCAAATGCCTGAGCATTCATCGATGCACCATTGTTAAATTGCAAAGTGATTTGCACATTAGCTTTTGTGGGAAATTCACCATTATGATGTATTGATTTCTGATATTTACGTTAAAGTGTTGTTATGTTAAGAAACCAGAGGGGCAATTCTCGTAAATTTAAAGAACGTTCACAGTCTGAAGGCCAGTTCTCGTAATTTAAAATGTTCAAAATCCAGTCGCAGTCTCATCTCGGCGACAAACAAATTTCAAAAACTTGTCAAATGTGTGTGGTGTGTGAAAATCAGAAGTATTTTTTGACAGATTGAGACTGAGATCGGACTGTGAACGTTCTTAAAATTACGAGAATTGCCCCTCAGATCTCAGTCTTAATCTGCCAAAAATACCTCTAATTCCGCAACATTTTTGACAAGTTTTTGACATTTATTTGTCGCTGTCGCTGAACATTTTTAATAACGAATCGGCCTGCTGGAGGTTTCGTAAACACTTAATAATAAGTGGTTCGTTTAGTTGAGTTTTGTGAATTGGGTTGCGATTCCATGTCTAAGCTTTGGTTTCCAAAGAAAGCGGACAACGATCACACAATAACGGTTGTCCAAATACAGAGTGTTTTTGACACCTTACTGTCAAACACTTTTGAAAGTGACAGATTTTCATGGCGGCGGTTATTATGACAGAATCAAACAGCCATTGTAAACAAGGTAGGTGAGATCAATATAATCTGTGACATGTCTATCATAACCTGTAAACACTACACGCACTACACACACACCATTTTTTTTTTTCCGGATGGGAAATCATCAAATGGCCCCTCCGGCTCTGGGTGGAGCGGAAGGGAGTGTCAGACTCTTAGTGACTAAAACCCACCCATGTTCCTTCCTTTGCCCTTTATGTTCCGGGGTAGCGGTGACCCTTTCGGACAATCCCGCTGACACATACACCCTCACACACTAAACTTCTGCAAAATTTTGGTTTCTTATCAAGAGTGCCGGGAACACGGTTCATCATCATCATCATCATCATTTCAGCCCGGTGGCCACCCAGCAGTGGGTTATTACCCACTGCTGGGTGTAGGCCTGCCCTTTCGTCTGCCATACTTCCCGGTTCTGTGCGTCTCTCATCCAGGTGTTGCTCGCGACTATGACGATATCTTCAATCCAGCGCGCTTTTGAACGGAACACGTTTGCGTACAAACAACTTTTTGATGTGAACTAACCTACTACAAGAAAAAAACAAATTTCCTATCTTTCTTTCTAACTGAACTGCCAAACAATGCTAGAAAAACAAATCACATCAGATATTGTCTAGCAAAAATATCCCAAGAATAAAAATATCTGACTGTCTACTTTAGTTAATCTGAGGATTTCCGGGCCATTGTTCAAGTGGGACTACTTTATAGCCGATGAAATGGCTAACTTTTCTTTTGTGAACAGATTAATCTTTCTCTTGAACTTTGATATTTTACATCTCATTTTAAAAAGTAGTAAAAATTATGTGTTTTTTTTATGGTTAGACTAGCTTTTGCCCTCGGCTTAGCCCACGTGGACGTCGGAAAATATCCCACGGAAACGTAACACCGGGATTAAAAGTACCCTATGTGTTAATCTATGTTATAAACTATGTGTGCAAAATTTCATCCAAATCCGTTCCGTTCAGCCGTTTTAGCGCAAATCCGGAACATACATCAAGACAAAAAGACAAATGGAAAAAATCTATTAACTATATTTTCGGCATTAGACTCGTTCCCAGACCTCGTTCGTAACAATTACTTTTTTTTTTCAAAAATATTCAACGTATAGTTGTGACTTAGTATTTTATTATGAGCATAGATAGGAGGAAGTTGGAATAGGAACGGTAAGCGGATTGTAAAATAACGTTTTTTTCCTTGGAGTTAATGTACCTATTGCTTATATTATGTTGAAAGAAAATTATTGTTTTGAAAGATATATTTAGAATTTTCATAGGCCTGCCAAGGCCGTGAGAATTTTTAGATTGTTGATGTTTACAAAAAAAAGTGTGTAGTGTAGGTACAGACGCCAGCACATCAAGCTACTACAATCTGTCAAATTACTTTAATAGATTTTTAACTTTATCGGTAAAGCATTAAGGTTAAAGGTTGATTGGGAAAATTTGACAGTTTCGGGTTGTTGTTTGTTGTTTTACTGAAATAACTGCGTAATTTTTCAGGCTTGAGGCTGCGAAATTTACGAAAGTTAATGGTAATAATTCTGTTGTCTAGGGTTTACGCTCATTTAACTGTGTTGGAAAATTAAGTTAGTTGCTGTGGAAGTAACCTTGAGGTATTCCATTAAAAGCAAGTAAATAAAAAAATATGTAAATAAAATAGCCGTGGGCACGGCACATTGCTCGCAGAACAGATGCCCGATGTGGCCCAAAAGTTCTGAATTGGCAACCGCGTACCGGAATAGCGTTGGAAGGCCTCCTACAAGGTGGACCGATGACCTTGTGAAGGCCGCAGGAATCCGCTGGATGCGAGAAGCACAGAACCGGCCGAAGTGGCGGTGCTTGGCGAGGCCTATATCCAGCAGTGGACGTCTTTCGGCTGAATTGATGAAGAACTAAATAGAAGCAACAGCTAAACAAGTGTTATACGTACAGAGACCAGCACATCAAGCTACTACAATCTGTCAAATCTCTTTAATAGATTTTCAACTTTATCGCTAAAGCATTAAGGTTTATTTATTTAATCTTTTTGCACAAAAAAAAGGTACAAAGGCGGACTTAATGCCTTAGGCATTCTCTACCAGTCAACCAAGGGTGGTGAAGAGATTAGATGGCAGGTGCTTTGGTTGAGAGGGACAATAATAAAAAAAAAACTCTTAGAACTAGGTAAACAAATACATAAATAGGTTATATACATACACATACATACTATTACTATAATACAAACTTATAATATATATAAATATATATATATATACAAAATCAAGGAAGAGAGATATTGAGATGACTCTCCGCTATTTGTTTTGAAAGTAACTCTGCAATTTCCGCTTAAATGCATACCGACTGGTGGCCGTCCTGATATCAAGGGGAAGCGCATTCCAAAGAAGAATGTACTGAATATGAAAAGAAGAATGAACAAAGTCAGACGTATGAGAAGGACAGAGTAAGAGAAGATTGTTAGAAGAACGCAGATTCTTAGCGTGTGAAGAACATAGGTATTGAAAGTGAGATACGAGATAAGAAGGAGGAGTGGGAGAGTTGAGAAGGGAAGTGGGAGAGTTAAGGTTCAAGGTTGATTGGGAAAATTTGACAGTTTCGGGTAGCTTGACCTGCTGGCGTCCGTACCAAAGTAAATATGTATATGCCAGCATCATATAGCTTTATGGAAACCAATGAATCAACGTTGCAAGAAGTTTATAGCCCATCCAACTCGACAAAAGGTGTACCTACTCACCTAAATACTATAGAAAATATATTACCTCTGCTTCATATTCCGTAAGGGGAGGTAATAGTCGCACGTGCCTTTAAAACGTGTGTGCATCTGTGGACACGGATCCCATTGGGAGTAGAAAATATAGAGCATCTCGACGGCACACGTAAACTTATTCCAGTTCATCTTTGTAGATTAAACTAGGTAGCACCAAGTGTAATTAAAAACTTGCGGGTGGAAAGTTGAGGAAATATTTTAAGTATCTACTAATAAGTCATCACCCACAGACCCACTCTCCATCCTGCGCCGCAATGCCTGTCACCTGTGCACTTGATGATCTATTATGACTGCTTCTGTGAGCGGAGTTCACGCAGCTGAATTTTGGGCCAAAGATAGACAAAGAATTTTTGCCATCGATACACCAAGATCATCCATGCTGACAGGAGTCCCTACTTATAATATTAGCCCTGCTACTGAGTTTTCTAGTTTTTCATCACTGAATGAGCTTATAAGGTGCCGCAAAGAGAGAATTAATATAGAATGTTTATGTTCTCATAAGAGTCTGAGAATTATTCTAACAGATTAGTCTATCGTAGAAACTTGCTCAAAGCCTGCCTGCACACCGACGCAGTCCAAGTGTATTGCATACATACCCTTTCACATGGGTCTCTAATTTGACCTCCAGCAACGGATCATCCTTGCCTTCGGTCGGTCGGTCGGACGGTCTTCCTGTCCTTGTCCAATGTACACGTTTTCTTGTTCTATTCGCTCCTGTCAACCCTCATGCTGTCATTAACTCCTTTTTTTTCATATCCTTCCTCACATAATCCATCCATCTGTTCTTTGAACTTCCTCTCCCTCTCCATAAATCAACATTTATATTCTTCACTCTGTTCACAGCAACGGATCAACAAAATATTGGAAACGTAAAGCCATATGACCAAAATTCGATACCATAAAGATAGGAATATTTTACTATCAATCATAGCAAAAACTATCACATCTCTACCATCTCTGTACGGACTTATCCAGTTATTATCCATAAAAGGCCTTTCCCAATTTGGTTTCATCAGAAATGGGCCAATAGCCGTATTTATTAATATCGTCGGGAACAAAGCAGTCTGCTCGAATGGCCCATTGTGTGAGCACATTGTTTTTTATACTTCTTTTCTTTTTTTTCCCCAGGGTATACGCCAATTATTTTTACCCGTTTTTCTATAGGATTGTTGGATTTGGATGTGTGCTTGGCATTTTCATCACGAGATGTGAAGTTATTATAGCAATCGTTCGTTTGTCACTTGTTTATGAACGTCCATTGTCGTCCCGTATTTGCAATTTCCCCTATGACCGTTACCAAAGGAAAAATGGCCATAATCCTCAAATGAATTGAGATCAAAACGGAAGATGTCAGTGCCCTTTCTGTTAACTTTTGAGCCGAGTTCTGCATTGTCCATATCTTCCTTTCATAAGTCCCTTCATAATATTTCATGCCCATTGAATAAGTAACAAATAAACTAAATAAATTCACCTATCATATCACTCTTATCGTAAATCAAACAGTTTACATAAATACAAACTGTTTGCCGTTCAAATACGACCGTACTTAACAGCATTAGTCACGAACACATTATTTGTTAACAAGCACTTAGTATTTTTATGTCACACGACCGCCTAGCGACTGTAATAGTAGTTACGGTCAGCAATAAACGTCCATTAACACTTTAGCGGTGATTGCGCGAAGAAAGTGGAAATGGGCAGACCACATAGAGCGTACAACAGATGGCAGATAGGGTAGAACAGTGCTGGACTGGAGACCGAGACCTGATAGTAGAAGTGTGGGTAGACAGCAGATGAGGTGGACTGGCGACCTGGTCAAGATTGCTGGACGTCTCTGGCTTAGCAGAGCTAGAGACAGTGAAGAGTGGCGTGCATTGCAGGATGCCTACATTCAGCATTGGGTGGTGAAAGGCCGAAGAAGAGAACACTGACACTTTTACATATCTACAAAATAATTCGATAAACTTATTTTATATATTCATCATCATCGTCATCATTTTAGCCCGGAATCTCCCACTGTTAATAAATAATAATAAATAAATCCCTGGACATTTCACACAGCACCATTTGTCCCAAGCTAAGCAGCCTAATGCTTGTGTTATGGTAACAAGATGGCTGATAAACTACTTATATACAATTTTTTTTTTTTGTAAATACATACATATTATAGATAGAAAAACACCCAGACTCGGAACAAATACATGTAGGTCACACAAATATTTGTTCCGTGCGGGAATCGAACCCGCGACACGCAGCGCAGAAGTCAATCGCTTAACCACTGCGCCAACCGTGCCGTCACTGTTGGGTACAGGCGTCCCCTTTCCTCTGCCATACTTCCCGGTTCTGTGTTTCTCTCATCCAGGTATTTCCCGCGACTTTGACGATATCGTCAACCCAGTGCGCTTTTGGACGGTCCCGGGGGTCTACTCCGAAGTGGTATCGGCCGAATGTTCGGCCGTTTCCTGCTACGAAGTTACTATTTGGTTCGGTCGGTCCCGATCCTACACTCCTACACTCTTTCAAATATTGAATATGTCTATGTATCGTCCCGACCCAACTGAGCCGATCCGAACCATTTTCGCATTTTTCAATAATATTCGGTTCGGCCATGTGTCGGTCCGGTCCGATCATTCGCACTTTGCACTTCGTAGTAGACCCCCAGGTTTCTTTGACGGAACCTTGGCCACCATTCAGTCACAGCTTTCTCCATCGGCCATCTCTTCGTCTAGCTAAATGTTCTGCCCAACTCCACTTGAGGCGCATCGCTCGGTCCTCGATGATTAAATATGGTCCTCGATAGTAGGTGAAAATACTGAAGTGTTAATCCACTTTTCTTGCTGCCGATACTAACACAAGTTGTTGCGTCATAATTGGACACGGTACATTAACATTACTTTATTAGCTGGGCTTTTCAGGGGCAACCCTAAAGTTTTCTCCTAGGTATAGGTACCTATCTTGTTTTATTTCGTGAGTTCTTGTTATAGTCGTGCTTAAATAAACTTATACTATCATTATCTTTTGCTGGTAGATAAAACATAGAAAAACCAGAAGAAAGTTAGAGACTTAGTTAAAACTTCACTTTCAACCAAGTTCAGCCCAACCGTGAAAAGTTAGGTGAAGTGAGCTGTCATTCCACATAATGCTAGTTATCGACAGTACTGACAGCTCACTTCAAGCTCACTTCATCAAAGTTTTCAAGATGGATTATTTACAGAATAGCCGGCTGATGACACCTCAGAATATCCCGTTTAAAACATCGTTGAAATGTAATGTCAACTAATTTGACAGCTTTAATCAGTCTCTTGTCTCTTTCGTACTATTCATGTTGGTAAGAGATATACTAGGTTGAGCAATACTCTTATTTAGTGCCCTACAAAGGCAGCGGGATTGTCCGAAAGGGTTACCGCTGCCCCGGAACATAAAGGGCGAAGGAAGGAACATGGGTGGGTTTTAGTCAGTAAGAGTCTGACACTCCCTTCCGCTCCACCCAGAGCGGGAGGAGTCATTTGATGATTTCCCATCCCAAAAAAAAAAAAAAAAAAAATTACATTTAGACAATATCCAATTTGCTCAGCTCTTTCCCAACTATATTATGGTCAGCTTCCAGTCTAACCGGATGCAACTGAATACCAGTATGTTACATGGAGCGGCTGCCTATCCGACCTCCACAACCCAGTTACTGAGCAACAAGATACCCCTTGGTAAGACTGGTTGCCAGATTTATAGGCTTCTGATTACAAGTAACGACTGTCAAAGATCTACGAATGATTGAACCACGGCTTAAAGTACTTTCCGAGGCACGGAGGGGTGATATGTAATGGATGGTCACCTATCCACGTACCGACCCCGGCAAGCGAAGCCTACCCGTCGATCAACCCGCACGACTGTTATTATGTAGCCGCGAGCTCCCCCCCAGTATTTAAGCATCAGTAGACAAACTTTAAATGGGTAAGAAGCGTATAATTATTTAAAACACGCATGTTTTGTATATAGTAAGTTTATATTAGCATATTGCAATAAACAAACGGAACAGGTGTGCCGTATTCACGCGACTTTCATAGCTTCTAATTCTTCTTTTATTTGTCAGTTTTTGTGTATGTGTGTAAACAGTGGATGATAGTAACATTCTGTATTTGTAGTGTAAATCTTTTAAGCGATTTCCATGATTTTATGGGGAAACCTGTTGGCGTTTGGTTTTCTCTTGGCCACGAGGAATTCGCTGGCATTCTTTTACTGCTTCGGTACTTTTATAATCTCTATATAGGTAATTACTTAAATTTTTCATTATTCCGAAAACTTTTAGCTGAAAAATAAATATTCCTGTTTCCTAAACCGACTTTTTTACTATACAAAAGCTGTCAAACCGCAATATTTATTCTTCGGTTAAAAGTTATATGACTACTGAAAAATCAGCACTAAGTACCTGTGTTATAAAAAGTACCTACCTACTTACAAACTTTTGAAAATAATTATTGTCCATTTCTACACAACACGGGTCATTTTTTATGTCCACGCAGTCACTGTCCATTCCAGGGTTGCCTGGAAGAGGTCGCAGAAAGCGATAAGGCCGCCCATTCTATGTTTTGTTTTAAAAATTGTATTTGTTTTTGTTATGTAATTTCTGGTGTACAATAAAGTATATATAAATAAATAAAAACATTTTAGTTAATTTCAGTTCCGGAAGTAGTCACACCACAACTCCTCTTACGTAATACAGACCTGATACAGCCTACATTCATGAATTCATATTTGTCTTTCAGTCCAATGGAGAAATACATTTTTGTAATAATCCTAATCTCAATTGGACAATTTGAACTGTAACACGCGACATAAACGGTAACATTTGACTGAAAGTTATGAGCGCCGCAGGAAAAGTTGACTAACTCCAAAAGTTTCTGTTGGTATTTAGTCGATTTAAATGTGCAAAAATTAATCGATTATTATTTTTTAATAATGGCAACAATGTCACTTAATGATTCGTATAAAAACCAACACCTCCTATCAGCTCGTTCCTTTTTATATCCGCTGTGCTAGGAGTCAGACATAAAACCTTCCCTGTGTCACGTTAAATTAAATATAAAGTACATTATTTAAATTCAAAGATTCTGTTTTTAATTCTCGTCCATAACCTGATTTCCTATAGGTTATGGGCCCAGTTACACTTTGTTAAGTATTGCGCTAATCAAGTAAGTGTTTAATTTGTTTCTCACTGGCTGTTATATTTCGTACCTATATTTTTCATTATGGAGCGAAACTAGAAGAAACCGACAAGGTGTCTCACTTACTTCTCACGTTGCCAACTTCATATGACGGTGTTATAACTGCAATAGAGACATTATCTGAAGATAATTTGACCTTAGCATTTGTCAAAACAAGATTATTGGATCATGAGGTTAAATTAAGAAACGAGGGTAGTGAGACCGGTAACAAGATTCTTCACGTCGAAAACACTGCTCAAAATTTCAACCAACTAAAATCAGAAACTAAGAAGCCCAAAAACCACCAGCAAAGGTTCAAGGCTAAGAAGAAATTTTTCGTCCAGTGCCACCATTTTGGGCGTAAACGTCATGTCAAAAATGATTGTTACTACTACAAACGAATGAATCAACGTAAACCTGCAGATAAACCGCGAACTATTCAAGCAGTGAAGCTTACAGAAGGAGCAATATTTCCCAGTGAAGCTTCCGGGTTTGCATTCATGTTTGGTAATTACCCAGGTGTCACGAAGGGTAACCAAATAACTTTCCTGCTGGATTCAGGAGCATCGGATCACATCATTAACAGGGAAGACCTTTTCAGTACCCACACAAATTTAAATAATCCTTTAAAAATTTTAGTTGCTAAGCATGGTGCTTTTATTTCAGCCACCAAAAAGGGCACATTGCAAGTCATCAGTAACACTGGCATTCATGGTACGCTGGAGGACGTGCTATTTTGCCGTGATGTACCCTACAATCTCCTGTCGGTAACGAGGATGCAACAGGCCGGTATGACAATCACCTTCGATCAACAAGGAACCCATATCAGTAAAGACGGTAAAATCATAATGCAAGGTATGGCTTTGAACAATTTAATTTCTACTGATTTTGTAGTAAAGATTAATCGATATGTTTCTCAATTATGCAAAAGTCATGATAATAATTACGATTTGTGGCATCAACGGTTAGGTCATATAAGTAAGCAAAAATTCATTGACTTGAAAAATAACTATATGGTTGACGACGTAAGCTTAATTAAAACAGTATCGCCTGACAACAAATTGTGTGAAGCTTGCATAAACGGGAAACAGACACGATTGCCATTTAATTCCTCTAAAGACAAAAATTATATTAAACGACCGTTATTTGTTGTTCATACTGATGTGTGTGGGCCCGTCACTCCTTCTACAATCGATAATAAATGTTATTTTGTTTTGTTTGTTGATCAATTTACTCACTACTGTGTGGCATACTTGATACAATATAAATCAGATGTATTCCCGGTTTTTAAAGATTTCGTAGCAAAAAGTGAGGCTAAATTTAATTTAAAATTGGTTAATTTGTATTGTGACAATGGAAGGGAATACCTGTCCAATGAAATGAAAGAATACTGTGTTTCTAAAGGAATTTCATATCACTTTACTATTCCTAGAACACCACAACAAAATGGCGTTTCAGAGCGTATGGTTAGGACAATAACAGAAAAAGCCCGTGCTCTAATTTAACGGTGCTAAATTGCCCAAGTGTTTTTGGGGTGAGGCAGTATTAACTGCAGTATATTTAATAAATATTACACCTACCCGCGCTTTGAAACAAACTCAAACACCATTTGAATTGTGGCACGATAAAAAACCTATAATTAAATATTTAAAAGTTTTCGGTTCTACCGTGTATGTGCATAATAAAACCACTAAAACCAAATTTGAAGAAAAGTCTTGGAAGGGTATTCTGGTAGGGTATGTACCAAATGGCTATAAAGTATGGAACATAAAAAGTGAAAAATATGAAACAGTTAGAGATGTCATAGTAGATGAAGAGAGTTTTCTGCAGTCGAGGCCTGCATTAAAATTGAAAGGAAATGAAATCGAACATTTCCTCAAAACTGATAATATGGACGTGACGTCAAAATCAGTGCCAGTTAATTCTCAAAGTTTTGACAGTCCTCGATCTGGTACTTTCAAAACTGATGGAACTAAATCCAATGATTCAAAATTGGATGGTTCAAAATCAGTGGAATTAAAATCAGATAGTTCAATAGTACATGATTGCAAATCAGATAATTCTAAATCTGATGAATTGGGTCGTTGTAGTAAAATTCGCAAGTTAAATGACCCTAATAACATACTAAAGCCCAATGTTGATGATAAACAAAGTTCTAATGAAACTTCTTGCTCTAATAAAAATATCGATGATTCTTGTCAGTTAAGAAGGAGTGATAGGCTCAAAGGTCGTCCCCCTATATCCTATAAAGAAATAGCTGATGTTTTATTATGTGCTGAATCAATCAATTGCAAAATACCTACTTCATTTCATGAAATAAAAAATCGGGGCGATAGAACTCATTGGGAAGATGCGATCAAGGTTGAATTAGATTCACTTTTAGCTAATGATACTTGGACATTAGTACCTAAACCTAATAATAAAAATATAGTTGATTGCAAATGGATTTTTAGTATTAAAAATGATGAATTTGGTAATCCATTAAGATATAAAGCACGTCTTGTTGCTCGGGGCTTTAGTCAAGAGTACTTAATCGATTACAATGAAACTTTTGCCCCTGTTGCTCGTTTAGCCAGTTTTAGATTTATGATTAGTTTTGCGAATCAATATAAATTATTAGTTCATCACATGGATGTTAAAACTGCATTTTTAAATGGAATTTTAAAGGAAGAAATTTACATGAAAGTTCCAGAGGGGGTATTTAGTAAAGACGATTATGTTTGTAAACTAAATAAAGCTTTATATGGGTTAAAGCAAGCTGCACGATGTTGGTTTGAATTGTTTGATCAATGTCTTAAAGAAAAGGGCTTTGTAAATTCATCAGTTGATAGATGTATTTATATTTTAGATAAGGGTGATATTAGTAAAAATATTTACATTTTACTTTATGTCGATGACCTAGTTTTGATATGTTCTGACCAGCATATAATGAACAGTATTAAGAATTACCTTATGAGTAAATTTAAAATGGTAGATTTAAATGAAATCAAATTATTTCTTGGCATTAGAATTACTAAACATCAAAATAAAGTAACATTAGATCAAAGTGCTTATATAAAAACAATTATAGACAAATTTTGTTTGTCTGATTGCAATGCTGTAAGTACCCCATTAGAAGTTAAACCTAATTACGAAGCTCTAAACATAGACAGTGAATATAATGCACCTTGTCGCAATCTTATTGGATGTTTAATGTATGTTATGTTGTGTACTCGTCCAGATTTAAGTGCAAGCGTTAATATTTTGAGCAGATACACAAACAACAATAATAAAGAGTTGTGGCAATGTCTCAAAAGAGTACTTAGATATTTGAAAGGCACAATAGAATTAAAATTAACATACAACAGGTGTAATAATTTTGATAATATCTTATGTGGGTATGTAGACTCAGATTGGGGTGGTAATGATGTCAATGATAGAAAAAGTACAACGGGTTATTTATTTAAATTATTTAATAGCAGTACAATAACCTGGAATACAAAGAGGCAAATGTCTGTAGCGGCTTCTTCGACTGAGGCTGAGTACATGGCATTATTCGAAGCTGTAAAAGAAGCATTATGGCTAAAGTCTCTTGCAAATAGTGTTAAACTTAATATTGTCAATCCAATTCCTGTTTATGAAGACAATAATGGTTGTATTAGTATAGCAAATAACCCGACTAGTCACAAAAGGTCCAAACACATTGACATCAAGTATCACTTTTCTAGAGAGCAAGTTGAAAACAATGTAATAAAATTGTATTATGTACCCACAGGTAAACAAATAGCGGATGTGCTGACAAAACTGCTACCAGCTGTCACGTTTAACCAGCATAGAGATGAAATTGGTTTATGTAAACAATGATTTTATGTTTATTGTGTTAATTGTCAATTGCATTAATTTATTGATTTTTATGAAATGGTCTGATTAGGTTTTCCTGGTTTTCCTAATCCTAGCAACAAATGTTGGACCATATATTGTTATTCTCCCAGGAGTCACTTGGAAGGCTTTTATGTTCTGATTATTTAGGTTACTTTATGTATATTGTAACAAATTAGCTTATTGTGTTTGTGATTAATAATTAATTTTTGAGGGGGCGTGTTGGTATTTAGTCGATTTAAATGTGCAAAAATTAATCGATTATTATTTTTTAATAATGGCAACAATGTCACTTAATGATTCGTATAAAAACCAACACCTCCTATCAGCTCGTTCCTTTTTATATCCGCTGTGCTAGGAGTCAGACATAAAACCTTCCCTGTGTCACGTTAAATTAAATATAAAGTACATTATTTAAATTCAAAGATTCTGTTTTTAATTCTCGTCCATAACCTGATTTCCTATAGTTTCATCATTAAGTCGTCCTTCGTCCAATCTTAGGCCCAGTATAATAACGTCGTTATCGTAAAAAAAATATAAAGATGCAAATATATTTTATTAGTTTTGGTCTTTTTATTTTATGGTGTGCACTTGCATTGAACTTTGATATTACAATATTTAGTATCATAATTTTTAGTATTATAGTTGTTTTTGTGACTCATTGATATCACACATAAAAAAAATATTGTAAATGTCGTTACACTTAGAATTTATTCTTCCTTTATTTCAATAAATACATATAAATTATATCTTTAAATAATAAGATATAAAAATATAAAAAATAGTAACCCATCGGGAAAAGGTCCAAGCCACCGGCTGTCAGGACTCCAGAGAGAGGAACCTCCTGACAATGCGAGCCGTGTCCAGAAGTACCGCTTTCTGAATTAAGCCCTTGATCCAGCTCTGCCCAACGAGAGCCTCCTCAGGTGTTGTTCTTGTGTTGAATTTATTATTATTATTATACACAATAACTGAATTATTGAGACAAAACTATAATGCCTTTTTCCCAACATTTTACCAGGAGACAAAAGTAGCACTAACTCGCGAACCTAGACTTGCTCCCTTATTGTGGCACCCCTTATATGATTACAAAACGAGTATTTTTCATTGTCCCATAAGAGGCTACATCCTATACACACACACCCACTTTTACGCACACACACTCACCCACAGTTAGTCATAGCCTAAACAAGGAGCGCCTGATTCGCGACCTCTCAACTACAAAGGTGGTACCCTCGATAGCCGAGAGCCGAGGGCTAGGAGAGCCCTCCTGCCACTTAGACAGGGCCTCACAAGTACCCGCAACTATGCAGCATGCATGCTGGTTTGTTTTCTTTTTAACACGCAAGCTAGTTTTGCGTGCGTGCGTGTGTGTTTGTGAGTCACACACACTACAATGGATGATTGTGATAAAAGTTAACATAGATATAAGAAAGGTAGAGGAACAGCTGTTCTTTTCTGTAAAAATCTCACTGTGAAAATTCAAGTGAATTGAGATGTCAATAGTTTCAATCCCTAGCATTGGACGGAAAGACAATCTGGGAAAGGCTCACTTCGCTTAAGTTTTTACGGTGAGTTCTTTTTACTAAATAGGCCGGTAGCTGTTACAGTTATAGCTGCCAAAATGTATGTCAGTAAGTTTAATTTTATGAACAAAACAGATCAATTTGCTAAAAAGAATGAATACATAACGTTCAAGTTCTCACTTTTCCCTTTGGAAGTCTCTAAACCAATTCCAGTTTATAAGTCAAAAGAATTGGAAATAATTGATGTTGTAACTGATTTTTCTTTTTTTTTCGGAGAAATCAGTTACTTGTATGCTGGTGGATGTTTGTAAACATCCACCAGCATTTCCCAAAAGCTACAAATCAAAATGTTTGATGAACACTAAGCTCAAATGTTTAGATAGCTCAGTTTACACAATACCCCCTCGGCTTGCTTACACGATTGTAAATAAAAATGATTCATTGTTACAGCACTTGTCTACAACTTCACTTTGCACAACAAATAAACATTCAGTTTACAGGGCCCGTAGATTTGATTTAATGTAATGTTAAAAATTGAATTTCTCGTGGGTAGAATTTCCTCAAGAAATTCAAACTCATTCAACAACCATTTCGAAGTTAAAGTCAAACTTTAGGAGACTGGCCTATTAGCTCTTGGTCGATCCAAGAGCTAAAAATTACAATGTACTGAATTTTTGGAATGTTTTTTATGATAGATAGATAACTAATAGTATAAAATCGAGTTTGTGCCTTAGTTTGGAAAAATGGCTAGATAATGTTTGAAGTGCTATATCTCGGGTTACATTATAAACCTACAGGAACTGCCTTTGCTGAAATTGTTGCAAATTTTGTATTCTTTAAAAGTGTAGTATTCCGATATATAAATAAAAGAATAATAAAGGTATTATTGAAATCCTTAAAACGACCTTTCCTTTGGTGAAGTGACTTTTCCGTAGGATGCACTTTTTAGAAGTTATAAGTAATTTCAAAATCTGAAAAAGGCCCGATTCGAGGTTTTTAGAGCACCACGCGACTAGCACAGGTCTATCGAAGTTGCAAACTTGGTTTTACACTATTGGTATCTATCCTAACAACATCCCAAAAAATCAATTCAGTGCATTTTTTGCGACCTTGGATGTTATAAATGACTGGCCTTGGCATCGTAACGAATAACAAAAGAGAGCCTTAAAACCCTGCCAGGGCCGCGGGTTGTCCTGCCAGGGCCGCAGGTTGTTCGAAAGATATACCGTGGTCCCTGGCATAGGCAGCTGAAGGAACACGGGTGGGTTTTAGTCAGTAAAAGTCTGACACGCCCTCCCGCTCCGCCCAGAGCGGGAGAAGTTATATGATGATTTCCCAACCAGAAAAAAAAAAAAAGTTCATTGAAAACGCTTCCAGCGCTAACGCTTAACGCTTTTTGTACCCACTGTTGGTCTCTTTCCTGTGTATTGCCATTATCTCTTCGACTTTCTCTTTGCCGGGAACTAAATAATTATGAAGGACGCAAAAGCTGTCAAAATTGTGCTAAAATATTTGCACATCTGAACTTATTCAATTGGCCTCTTCTTACTAAAACTATCAAAAACACAACACAGTAATTAAACCCACAATTCTCCAACACCACACTCAGCTATTCTGTTTGTTGAACAGCACTATCCAAAACTCAAATCCAAGAACATAAACCTTTCAAAACACATTTGAACCCAAAGTTATTAAGATGAAGACTCATCCCTTATCTCCTCACACCATAAGCCAAACATAAAAGTATAGAAACATCACCCCTCGTTCACAAAGAAAACTGTTATAATTATACGCGAAGGCAAAAGGATTAAAATTAAATTTTACGTGAAGGCAGATAAAGGTACAGGCTGCGCATCCAGGGCTGCTGAACCTAAGGCTGTTATTTCATAAAGCTTTTGTGCAGATGTGCTTTCGATGTAACAAAGAGCTGGGTGGATGCTTCCGTGAGCGAACACTGGCCTTGAAGCGTATGTTTAACGGATAAAAGATGGTTTAGGGTTGGACTATTGATAAAACCACCGGTTTTTCTAAAGTTATTTTTGCGTGTTTTCAGTTGAAATTTGTGCTTTCTTTAAGAGCTACGTAGCTTACCTAAGTGTGACAGTCAGGTTTCATTTTCGACCAAACATTTTAGTGACATCATATTCATATCATTATTATGGTAGGACGAGCTGGACCAAACAAACAAGTAGTGGGGTCATGGGGAGAGGCCTTTGCCCACCAATGGGATGGTGCAGGATAACAGTAACAGTAGTATCATTATTAAGTTATTAGTCAGTTACTAATTAAAATCTAGATACTAACCATATATGCTTTTGTATAAATGTGGACTATGAAAGCCAAATATTCCAGTTTCAACAGAAATCTGAACCAACTTGTTCAACAAAGTTGCTTTCACAGCAACAGGCGTTCCAACACTTCCGCTACTGTTACAATACAGTCTTCCATAATTGTTTCCCGGAATCGGAGGTTATAAACGAAGTAGATCAAAGGTTTATTTGCCTTCCAGGTTCCAGGTAGCAAATATAAAGTGAAGAGAAAATTGTATGATTGAATTTATTTCAATCATTGGAAATGCCGTTGCTTCTGGTAAGAGATTTTATTTGAAATGTACTTCTAGAAAACCTTGTGGTTCTTCCTCGTTCTTCTTCACAGGAATGAGGAATCTACATTTATTAACGGCCAACTTTCTTAGTAAAGGGCTGACTCCTTGACATTTTAAAAGTTTAAGTAAATTTTCTCATTGAAATAAAGACTTTGACTTTCAAGTGGTGTTTACCTTCATAGCTTATGGTAATATCTCTGTTTTTAGAACTTTCGGTCGTTAATAATCTCTTTACAGCTTTTATAAGTAAAACCCCTTTTTCCTTCAAACCCGACATCCCTAAATTGTGTGGAATTATGAGACCTTCTGCGTGATTAAATATGCCGCGACGTAACGAGGCTCAAGTGTGTTGTGTAATTAATACATGGAAAGAATTTCAATTGTGGTTGGCTTTATGTCATAATAGATTACACGAATAAGAGGCTCCTGCCTCAAAGACAACCTTCAAAGGGATTTTAGATACAATTGTGTGTGTTTAAGCAAACATTATATTTACCCAAAGATATTTAAGAAGTAAATAATTTAATGTCTTTGTATTTACCGAAACGGATACGACTAATAGGGGTAGAGAAATTTTAAACATAGTGTAAGACTTCTTTTATAATTTTAAGGGGCCCCTTAGGGCCGAAGCCTGCCGGGTCAGCGGGATTGTCCGAAAGGGTTACCGCTACCCCGGAACATAAAGGGCGAAGGAAGGAACATGGGTGGGTTTTAGTCAGTAAGAGTCTGACACTCCCTTCCGCTCCACCCAGAGCGGGAGGGGTCAATCGATGATTTCCCACCAGAAAAAAAAAAAAAAAAAAAGACTTACTTTATAATAGTTATTATAATATTTGTGTAAGACCAACAGTATTATATTCACTCAGAATATAGTATGTTCTGTATTCTGAGTATATTCACGATTTAGGTTATCCAATTGTTATTATTTGTACCAGTGACAAGTAACTGTCAGCTGTCATAGACACGTAAACAGTCTCGTATTTTTCATCTGGGAACATTGACAGATACCCGTCACTGAAGTAGCGTTCGACTAATTTATTGAATATTGTTAGGCTGTTAAAAGTTGAGACCTTTGCCACCATTATTTCGAAGTGTGACAGTTTCTGACTTTTGCACGTTTTGGGAGGGAATTGAGATTTGAACGGTCGAACAGAGCGTTAATTTTTTTATTGTGAAAATGATATAGAAGAATATCTATACGATCGTTGTTTCATTTCTGAGTTGAGGTTGAGTTCCTAGAATAGGGACAACGATTTTCCAAAGTCTTGGAATAAAGCGGGGAGTTTATTACTGGAAGAGCAGTCATCCTCATCTTCGTCATCATGAGCCTACGGCAACCCACTGCTGTACTCTCATCCAGCTGCTACCAACCATCCTGCGAAGATCGTCGCTCCACCTAGCCTGAGGGCGTCCTACCTAACGTTTGCCGATTCGCGGTCTCCACTCAAGAACACGTCTACCCCAACGGTCATCGGTTCTACGGCTAATATGGCCGGCCCATTGCCACTTCAGCTTGCTTATTCGACAACTTTGGTTCTCTGCCGGATTACCTCGCTGGGGATTCGATCCCTACATCAATAACGATGAAATCCAATAACCGATTTAATTGTAAATTTCATCGCAAGGCATTCGAATAGATCAGAAGGCCAATTCCTGTAATTAAAACGTTCAAAATCTAGTCGCAATCTCATCTCAGCGACAATCAATGTCAAAAACGTGTCAAAAATGTCGGGAAATTAGAAGTATTTTTGACAGATTGAGACTGAGATCTTTGAGACTGTGAACGTTCTTAAAATTACGAGAAAAAAATACGTTGCCCCTTTGAGCACTCACAAACGCTCAATCATAAAACATGGCTGAAAACATCATTCCAATTTCAAATACGACCCGAAAAAAAAAACTAAAATTCAAAACAAACAAATTCCGAATTCAAATCTGCGGAGAAAATAACACGTGTAACGGATGAATCTAAAAATATGACGTTGTTTACGACAGAGGGCGTAATGAGGAGCAATTTGATAGCTCGGGATCATTTTATCGCCTATGTAATCGAGTTTAATGAGCCAATCATTGTGCAAGCATGTAGCTGCTATAAATATGCTACCCCTATAGGGTGTGGTTATGTGTTACGATACAGAATACGGCGGTGATTTATTTTTGCAAGTTTGCAAGGTATGATGTATCATGTTCTGAAGTTGCGTTTACGACTTTTTGATATACGGTCGTGTACTGAACATACTTTACCTCTCTCATTATATCTAAATGTTTTAGAGTTATTCTTGTATATTTTGGGGGTTACTGAGAGCGTTCAATACGCAACAGAAAAAGAAGAGAAGCTATTATGAGAGAAGAAGCTATTATTATGAGAAGAAGCTATTATGCTAAACAGAAGTACTTAGCGACTTCTGTCTACCATATTAGCTTCTTCTACCAATTTCTTCAAGTACATAATGGTAGTGCAATGTTCATCATGTTCAGGTGTGACAGGCAAGTATCTTTTATTGATCACTAAACAGCCTGCTCTCTAACTTGGTCAACGAAGATATGGACCCGTCCGAAAGTTGTTCGAAACTTAGAAGTGAAACTTACACCCGATCACTAACTTTTTTGGACGAGCAAATATATAGGGAGTAGGGACAATGTCAAATCGTGGTGTAATTCATTCTTAGTTCGGGCTTCGAACTAATCTTATATCCGTAAGTGATACGACGTACGATGCTTCCGTAACTTCGGTTGAAACTACGGGCTTCGTGCTTAGGGAGTAGGCCCCCTGTTCAATGACCAGAAGGCCAATTCTCGTAATTTAAAACGTTCAAAATCTAGTCGCAGTCTCATCTCAGCGACAAACAAATGTCAAAAACTTGTCAAAATGTAGGGAAATTAGAGAATTTTTTGACAGATTGAGACTGAGAACGTTCTTAAAATTACGAGAATTGCCCCTCTGGTATTCAAAAGCTTAAACAGAAAAACATAGAATTACTATTGCATCTATTTCTCTTAAAGAACTTGTTACTTATTCAATTTTTATTATTTTTCCTATGCATTACACACACTCTACCGACACGATCTATCACTCCGTCACTGTCTCAGAGCATCGGGCAATAAAATGGTCACGTTCACCAAATGACAGCAGATTTGTCACGCTGTCATTTTGTTTCTGGTCACGAATCATTGCAAAAAAAAAAATGCTGAAAATACCTCTCATTGAGACAGCAGAAGTTCAGCAGTGTTTGAAGAAGCTCCCAATATATGTGATTATTGATTTATTGATCACGATACGAATTTCATGAGCATAGCATAATCATTAATCAGCCTAAAATAAAAAATATGTATGTTTAGGTTAAGGTATTTATCTATGGGCCTGCGTCGCCTGAAATAAATAATAAAAAATAACGTTCCCACTGCTGGGACACAGGCCTCCTCTCTGAGAGAGGGAGTGGGCCTAGTGCGGGTTATTGGATGTCACATGTCTTTGATTTGTTGGTTCAGTGGTGATGAAATTAAATACACAAAGTAAAGTGCCTGCCTAAGTTCGAACTCACGACCTACACTTGTAAGTCGGGGCCGATACCACTGGGTCACCACACTGCTCCCGATACGGATTACCGATCCTTATTACAGCCAATTCATATCGTCAAACTGCCTTTACGAGAAGATACCCTAATTAGAAGTAAGATAGGTAAGATCCTTTAGGAGATAGTACTACAAACCTACTCCCAGCTGGTATTCAATGTGGAGACAACAATACGACAATAAATAAGAACATTGGCAAACTAATGCCTAAGAGTCTTTTGTAACTCTCCTAGCTTCGAAATTAAAAAAGTGATTTTTTCAAACATACTAAATAGTAGTGATATGGGCGACTATGGGTATTGCCAATCTTTGACTAGTTATAGTCTTAAACTTAAACTATTGGATATATTTGATTCAACTTTCGTATGGAGACTGGGAAGGAGATTGGATATAAGCAGTTTAATTTATTGTCGTTGTATTGTCGTCTCCATCTTGTATATTTTCATTTTGATACCAATAATTCTCAACCCATATTTGCTCAGCAGTGCGATTCTGTAACCATCTCACCGTGAAAACTTAGATGAAGTGAGCGTGGAGTGAGCTGTCATTCCAACTAATGCTAGGGATTGACACTATTGACAGCTCACTCTAAGCTCACATCACTAACTTTTCACGGTGAGATTTTTACAGAATCGATCGGCAGATCTTAATGCGTTTGCCACAAAACAACAACTTGCGAACAACAAAGTTTTCTCCCACATTGACGCTAAGAAAATCTTAATTGCAACCAGCCAGCGTTGTAAAAAAAGATAAAAGTGCTCTATGGTCGGCCAGCGCGCAAAGAAGCGGACCTCGCAAATATTTACTACCCACCTAAACAAATGCCGAGTCCTTTCATTGCTAGGAATAAAACCAGTCTGGAAAGCATTTCATATTTTTCTCCTACGCTGATAAAGCGGTAAAATGAAAGCATAAAATGTAGGAAAGTGTTACAGTTTATCACACTTCCCTCTGGTCGTGAATGTTGGTTTAAAAGGGCTATTACTTGAACAGGAGGGCTCGAAATTGTACCTCATAAAAAAAAGCTAAAAAATCCAATAAATGGAATTGTACTAGCTTTTAGAGAATTTACAGGTCCTCAATCAATCTGCCGAGCCTTTTCCCAACTTTGTTGATGTCGGCTTCCAGTTTAACCGAATGCAGCTGAATACCAGTATTTTACATGGAGCAACTGCCTATCTGACCTCCTCGACCCAGTTACTGGGTAACACAATACCCCTTGGTAAGACTGGTTGTCAAACTTTTGGGCTTCTGACTACCCTTAACAACTGTCAAAGATCTGCTAATGTCAGCCGGGACCAACGGCTTAACGTGCTTCCCAGGGCATGGGGGGGTTTTGATATGTAATGGATAGTCAACCATCCACGAATCGACCGCGGCAAGTGTAACTTAACCTTCGATCGAACTGAAAGACTGTTGACATCTAGCCACGAGCTCTTATACCTTATATAATAAAGCTCACAAAACTCAATATTACCTACAGTAAGTAGAATCGTATCATCTCTTAGAAATTGCCAGGTCCTCGATTTGCCAGAACGGCAATCTTTTCCACATACGAGTAATATCTGGAACATGTTATGAATATAATTCTTCGCAAACATCTTCATTTCTTGAATCCGTACCAATCCTAGAAAGTCTTTGATAACACCATCCTTCCTTCACAGTAATTATCTTCAAGTAAAAATGTTTGCTTCTCCTTAGCGGTCGAATGTTGTTTGTTTTCTTTAATATTCTTTAACAAAACGCTCTCTCCGCTCTCCTTAATGAATTTATCGCAAGTAATTTGAGGCGAAGCCGTTCTGAGTCCAGACCCTGGACTTGTGCAAATTATAGTATAATGTTCTTGTGGAGAACGAGGCTTTGTGTAATAAACTCAAACTACAGGGTTTATGAAAAGGGTGAACTAAGTTTAAATGGAGTATTTGTTACGTTGCGGTTTTAATTATAAGCTTTTCTAACGAATTGCAGACAGTTAGTAGTTTTGTAATAACTTTATGGTAAGACCCGGATTATGTAATTTATTTATATTTATAAACATCCCCCTAGATTACGTATGACGTGTTCTAAGAAATACCTAAATCAACATAATGTAGTTTGTTGGTTACCACAGATCTGGAAATTCTGTTTTCATTCGAAACATCAGGGTGAAGGGTTTCACGACTGATCAGTGCCTTATCAATAGATAGGGATGTGACAAATTATTCACCAATTATGTAATCAATATCATTGGAAAAGTCGATTAGTAGGCTATGGAGGGAGTTTTTCCAGTTATTTATTTCAGATAGCATAAATACGTATAATCAGCCTATAATGTTCCCACTGCTGGGACACAGGCCTCTCCTGTTCGAGAGTGAGTGGGCTATAATCTACCACCCGGGCCCAGTGCGGGTTGGTAGATGTCACATGTCTTCGAATTTTTGGTTCTAGGACATGCCGGTTTCCTCACGATGTTTTCCTTCGCCGTTTTGAGAGCAGTGATGAAATTATTTACACAAAGTAAAGCGCTTGCCTGGCTTCGAAACCACGACCGACCGACTCGTAAGCCAGGGCCGTTACCACTAGGCCACCGCCGCTTATTTCTGAGCATTTCAGATAATTCAAAGAAAAGCTGTACTTAGCGAAATCTTATTTATTCAGTTATTCTGTATTACAATGAAAGCACTAGGTAAATGTTTACCAGTAAACAACGCCGCTGGTAAAACTAGTTATGTACAGTACTGTGGTACAGACGCCAGTAGGTGAAGCTATCCGAAACTGTCAAATTTTCCCAATCAACATTGAACCTTAATGCTTTAAGGATAAAGTAGAAAAACTATTTTAAAAAAATGAAAGATTGTAGTAGCTTGATGTGCTGGCGTCTGTGCAACCAACTACAAACCCTTATTGCAAAGTCCCCGCACGATCTGAGACAGATACAAATGGGTCACTGGCGCCAATTTATCATAGACTCAACTGCAATCTACTGTCAAAGACATCTCGTATTAGAACCACTCTGAGTTCTGCATACACAAATACGTGGGGTAAGCTTCCTACACTTTATACTATATGCATATAACTTTATGTATATGAGGTGGAGTTAGTGCAGTATTACAGTTTAATGGCGTTAAAGCACTACTTAGTACTTAGGTGGAGCTACTTAAGTCATAAACATTTCTCTGGTAGAACTATTTATATCATAAATACGGCGGTTTTAACAAGTTACGCAGGCTATATAAAATCACTAGCTTTTGGTCTTGATCTTTTGAAAGATCTTACAACTCCTAATGAGGCATTAAGTCCGCCTCTTTACATTTATCTGCTTGAAGTATTCAATCAGAGTCCTATTGCTGTTGGCTTGGGGAATCCATACTTATGTGCGAAAGTTAATCTGTCGATTTCGGATTCGGATCAAATTTGGCACACGGATATACACAGGCATGACCTTGGCTAGGACCTTTTAATCCCGGAACTAAGTACTTCCGGGAACCTTGGCTAGGAAGCCAAGGTCTTTCCTACTATTTTCCATTATCTGAAACGAAGACATCGTGGACATTCTAGGACCTTGGAAAGGCCTTGAAACGCAACAAAACATATGTTTGACGACAACTATGCCCTGAACGCATCTGTCACCAACGACGGCATGTAGATCTCTCAAGAATGCTGAATGTAGTGAACTAATAGAAATCAAGCACATTCCTTCTGTCATCACCTGCCTAGCCTACTCCCAACAATCTTGACGCCAACTTCCAATCTAACCGGATGCTGTATTTGACATAGAGCGACTACCACTCTGACAACCCAGTTATTGAGTAATACGATACCCCTTGTCAGACTTTCGGGCTTCTGACTACAACTGACAAAGGTCTACAAAATGACAGCCGAGACCAAGGCGCGGAGGGATCTCGATAATGTAAAGACTCGGCAAGCGAAGTTTTATCTTTGATCGACCCGTGCGGCTGTTATTATTTAGCCACGAGATCCTTCTGTATACAATCCTTCTGTGAAAGATAATAATTTACTGTTCTCTGGGACAAAGGAGGATGTTATCTATTATTATTTATATAAGCCTTCTATTGTGTGGCCTGGAAAATAGCGGCATCCACAAGCGACACGCTGTTTACTATGTGTCTGTGTGTCCGTCTGCGTTGCCTCAGTTTGAGAGTAGCCAGGAATATCCGACCGCTGTTTACACGAGGCGGCTTTTAAATCCGATAGTAAAACGATTGATGAAATGATGTATAATGAAGGAAACTGTGAAGGAAAAGCTATTGTTTATTTCTGTGTTTCGAAATAAATTCTGCTTTCTAGGGAACTAGGAATATCTTTGTTAACTGTACCCAAATGTTTTAGAGGTGGGATAGGAAATCTTTGTAGTTTTCGCATACTGTTGTTAGTACTTTCAGTCATTTGATCTATATTATGTACTTCAATCGTATTTTGCCACAAACCCAGGATTTCTCAAAGAACTTGATTTTGTAGTGTGTAGAATAATTTTAATCACTTTACTTTAGTAAAGTATCCTATATGTTATTGCTGGTTATAAACCATATGTGTACCAAATTTCATCCAAATCCGTTCAGTAGTTTTTGCGTGAAAGAGTAACAAACATCCATCCATCATCCATCCATACAAACTTTCACGTTTATAGTATAAATATAAATAATATATATTTATTATAATATATATATATATATATATATAAATATAATAATAAAAATGTAATATACGTAGTAGGAAGATTAACAAAGGGGGAAGCGTTCAAGTAACTAATTTATGTTTTCCAATATAAAAATGCCTAAGAAAAAAGCTTCCTCGGATAAAGAACACACACACCCTTAAGCTAGCCTAAGCTGTACCAAAACAATGTCTTCCATTTATCAACAACTCGCGCCTTTATTTGTCCTACAGTATAGCATAAGCCTAAAATATTGGAAGAAATTATGAAATCTCTACGTAATAAAATGTATTCACGCAGAGTATGAAAAAAAATACCTATGGTCGGTTCCAAAAATATCTTATGAAAATGTAAACAAACGGATCATAAAACGTGCGAGTAGATGTCAATTTGTAAAGTCACTTACAAATTCAGTACTTTTATGTATTTGTTTATTGAAACGAAGTTCCTTGACGCGGCTTGCTCTAGAAATTGACTGGTAGAGATCGAGACGTAGTGTCTCGATAGTCTCTCTCTCTCCATTTCTTTCACTCCAACTCGCACGCACACACACACTCGTATAAAACGAGTACGAGTATGTGTGTGCGTGCGAGTATCCCCCGACCGCACATGTTTTGTTTTCTAGTTTTGAATCCCGCTAGAAATGTTTTTCATTTGACAATTGAGGTTACTTTTATAACCTTAACTTTAGTCGAAGATTTTACAAATTACAATTGAATAATTTTATTCAAGCAATGATTGTTGGAAAACCTGTTGAGATATAAGGTTGAAACCTTCTAAATGCAGATTAATGTGTTACTAATGTATCAGATACTTAATGTAATCTATCATATACTTTTGGAACAGACATTAGTGTAGTCACCTTGAACGTGTAGAGAAATTGAAAGAAATAATTTAAGATTTTCGTCACGTGAGCGCAATTTGTTACTAGACAAGTATAAGTACCTACCGAACAAAAAAAATATTTATTTCTTAGGATAAAAATATACACTGACTGGATAAACTTCTAATACTAAATAAACTAACAAACTATCATTATTTTAAATTTTAGCTTATATAATGTAAATACTTAATTCCTATTTAAATAAAGTATAAGTCATAATTACAAACTATTAAAATTAAAATATAATACCCTAAAGTTCGTTTTTTAATCCCAAATACTAATCAGACATTTAATTCTTTTGTGTTTGCGTTTTTTAGGGCTGTAGGTATTTTCCATCGCACGCTATAACTTTTATTCGAGGAATAAAATTGACGTTTGATAGTATTTGTATGAAATAACTGTCAAAATTTCAAAATTATTCCTTGAATAAAGTTATCAGATGTTTGAAAAAACAGCCCTTAATATAGCAATTTGACATTACACCTGTCAAATTAGTATCTGGGTTTAAAAAACGAACTTTAACCAAGGGCTGGCTTTTCCCTAGGCCAGTCTCTTGGGTACATTACTAACTACATTACTTGGCAGCGATGCGGAGAATATTTCGTTGCCATATTTTACTTTATTAATAGCTTTAGTTAGGTTAGTACCTACCTAAGTTTCCATGATCATCTGCCTAGCCTTTTCCAACTATGCTGGGGTCGGCTTCCAGTCTAACCAGATGCAGCTGAATACCAATATTTTACATGAGAATGCCGTATATGTATATCTCCCGAGAAAAACCCAACTATAATGATACTAGCTCCATACTGAAAATGTGTGATCTTTTCATCACGTACGACGGGAAATTCTGTGAACGGAGCGTTATATTGGTTGTTACAGGAATGTTTTCCTGAAGCGGGTGAGATAAATTGTGGAGGAAACAGTCCCTAGGTAATATGGTGAAGTTCAGTGATAGCTCGGTTAACAAAAATCACGTTAAATAATAGTTTATTGAACTTTAGGATTTTTTTTATTGGGTCGAGCCGAAGACAGCAATAGTGGTTTTTGTGATGATTTATACACGACTAGCTTCTGCCCACGACTTCGTCCGTGAAATTTCTTGGTCCCCCGACGCGGTCGCATCGCATCGCATCACCTGCCCGCTGTATCACTTTGTTTTCGCTTAGCGTTCTTACCGACTTTTTTCTTAGTCTATAACCATTTTCATGAATTATCAAATGCAAAAAGATTTTCTCTAATCCGACGGGTAGTTCCAGAGATTTACCCCTACATACAAACAAACAAATTCTACTTCTTTATAATATTATTGTAGATACACAATAATAACACAGTAGGTACATATATTATTGTTATAACTACATGGAATATTCCGCGATGTGAAAAATATCGCATTACGTGAAAGGTTATTTATGCTAATATTCTCGATTCCATTCATTCGTGGCTGTAGGAAAGAATTCGCCAATATTCCGGTCTGCTCGCTCGGTATTTGCTATACAGGATGGCAGTGACATCGATGCGCAACCAGCGGGGCAATTGCGTAACACATTATCAATCGTAATCTGTATCATTTTGACAGTTCAACAACATTCATTGCGTTATTTACGTGTTGAACAGACAAATTTTTCGAACATATGAAGCAATGGAGTAGAAATTTGCTTCAAAATGATTCAGATTCGATTGATAGTGTGTTACGAAATTAGGGTGCAGTTACCATGGATTCACTACATGATTCTGAACCCCACCGCGTTGAAATATTTCGTCGGTTAAAAAATAAATTGCCCCTTAGTAAACTCCACTGCGGGTGACGTAACCTACGACAAACTTATTATTTGCGGTTGGTACAGTAATCGGATCTAGGGATCGAACCGCAAAATTAAGTTTGTTTTTTATTGTATATACTTTTCCGGGATAAAAAGTACCCAGTGTGGTGCCCAGGATATTAAAGAATAATTATACCGAGTTTCATCGTAATCGAACCGGTAGTTTTTGCGTGATGCCTGAACAAACAGACAGACAGACAGACAGGCAGACAAAAATTTTTTTAATCACATTTTTTGGTTCGGTGTCGGTCTAGCCATTTATTTTTTTGATATCTTCAATGTACAGAATTTTCACTTCTACATATTTATTATAAGTATCTAAGATGACACAATGGGTGGTCTGAACTGTCAAAAAAATCATATTGTCCGTACGGTTGACATTTCGATTCCTTGCCGCCAACAAGACACAATATTGACGTGGTTTGCGCGCGGTAAGATTTCGCGGGGAATGATACAGAATTGGGGTCCTGTATATACATAGGACACAATACCTACCGTCGATTGACTAAGCAAGAAGTTTATAACTTTATATATAAGTCGTAGGGAAGGTACAGTTCAGTTAGGTACCGCTCTCGCATACAAATACCTTATCAAAGGAGGTAACCAATTAATTAGAGGTGTTCGTAACTTTGCAGATACCTATCATACTGTGATAGAAAAGCAATAAACGGAAAGCGTTTCATGCTCAAGTTTGATTTTCATTTTCTTAGTTTAACCTTTCATATAGCCCTTCGTATTTCATAGTGATGATCGTATTTTTTAATATGTATTGACTGGTGTACCTACAATCCTACTAATATTATAAACGTGAAAGTTTGTATGGAGGGATGGACGGATGGATGTCTGTTACTCTTTCACGCATAAACTACTGAACGAATTTGGATGAAATTTGGCACACAGATGGTTTCACGCGCGCCTCAAAGAGATGTCAGCACAAAATGATGGCGGTCCGCTAGGGCGGAAGCCTGCCAGGGTCGCGGTTGTTCGAAAGAGTTACCGTGGCCCCTGGCACAGACAACTGAAGGAACACGGGTGGGTTTTACACAGTAAAAGTCTGACACGCCCTCCCGTTCCGCCCAGAACGAGAGAAGTTACTAGATGATTTAAAAAAAAAAAAAATGCCCCTCTATTGTGTGATAGGTATTCATGTTCAAGTGAAAAAGGTCGGCAAAAGAAATATAACATCAAAGAGCCTTTAGACTTCCCTACATAAACCTGTGTAAATAAGTAAGTAACAAAGATAAATATGTATTCGCCAATACCATTCTTTTGTTAAAACTCTATCTACAACACACAAAAGCTATCAAATTCCTAGAAAGAGTGTGTCCCCGAATTGAGGGCATTACCATAAAATCCAAGTTTCCTCAACTTAAGAGATCACTGTAGTAAATCGTAAAAAGTTTATCTTATCTTGTGTGTGTACGAAGTGTGGAGGACTTTAATAATTGTGTTTATTGCCCGATAAATAATAGTAATAGCTCGAGGGGCCAGCAGGATGAGGGGCATAGAAATGTAAAAAACAGATGAGGGGCCATCACTGATCGTCAAATAATAAAAGATCTATAAAATGTATTGCGCTACAGGAAACGTATAAACCGATCAATTGGCAATATCCTCTTCACACAACATTCCCTAACTACTTAAATCGGAGTTATCTTCGAGAAGGAATGGGCCATAATCTACCACGCGGGCCCAGTGCGGGTTGGTAGATGTCACATGTCTTCGATTTTTTGGTTCTAGGATATGCCGGTTTCCTCATGATGTTTTCCTTCGCCGTTTTTAGAGCAGTGGTGATGAAATAATTTACACAAAGTAAAGCGCCTGTCCGTGTTCGAAGCTACGAGCTACAACTCGTAAGTCGCGGCCGGTACCAATGGGCCACGACTGCTCAAAAAATTACTACCAATCCCTATTAAAAAATATTCAAATAACTTCTCATTACGTTTTCTTACTCCAACTCATTATAATTGCCCTTCAAACGTAATTCGCCGACATCTGAAGGCCAATTCTCGTAATTTAAAACGTTCAAAATCTAATAGACGTCTCATCTCGGCGACAAACAAATGTTTAAAATTTAGAGAAATTACAGGTATTTTTGACAGACTTGAGACTGTGAACGTCCTTAAAATTACGAGAATTGCCCCTCTGGAATGCATAGACACGATCTCCTCACAAATTTATAGCATCACATGCTCAACCTACCCAACTTCACTATTCATTGCTCCATTTGTACCAGTAACCGATTAAAACGCCCTTACAAAATCATCAATGGACGTCGAAACTACACCTTTCGGCGTTCCCCTTGAGTTTGAAGGGGTGATATCGACCGAGACTGCGTCCCCTGCCCTTAGGGGAACAAACTAACTTATATAAATGCCCCTCCGTAGACTAAGGCAGAAGATTTTTACTATTTGTTTATTTTTGCTACAAAATGTTTTTGTGTTTCTCGACAAGTTTTGTTTATTGGGAGTTTAATTTCATATGCGAGCTTTTATTAGTGAAAGACTTTTGGTTTTAGATTTGGTTATTTTACTTATTATTATTTATTGATATTGGCACCTTCAACGACTTACTCAATAAAACATACACAAACAGTAGTGCGCGTGCAGCACCGTACATGTGATAGAAACTTCTTAAAAAATAAAGAATAAGAGAGATTTAAATGTGACAAACAGAGAGAGTTATATCTTTCTTCTCTCTCACAAGTTCTCCCTAAGAAGTTTCCCTTCAAAAATCTGTTTTAGGTAGTTATTGTTAATTCATCACCTTACCTACAGCCCTAGCAGAGAACTTAATAATTAAAATAGTGTAATAAACCGTTACTTGAATAACATACACAAATACGATGAGAAATACAGAGATAGGTATTTAACAAAAAAATTCTGAACAAGATCAAAATCAAAAGTCATTTATTCAAATTAGGCTGAGAATCAGCACTTTTCGAACGTGAAAATTACAAAAGACAGTCCCCCAAAACGCCCGCCCTTCACCACTTCCTAGTGCTTGCAAGAAAGGTATGAAAGGATATACAATATTATTAATAGGTGGCTCGTGTAACACAGACGCAGACGTCTCAAGAGTCCGAGGGTTACCGACGTCATACGGAATTGACGGAATTTATTGAATAACTTATAACGTTGACAGTCAAATCTAGAGATTAGTAGTGAATGTAAATATTTCCCCCTAATAACCTTTGTGGCTTTGATTGATGGTTAAAATAATTTAGTGGGGTAGGCATCCATCATACCGGCTTAATTACCTCCGGATGCTGACAGACTGCATCATTCGCCGTTTGCGTTGCAGATGTCACCATCCGATTTGTACTTTGGAAGATGGTTATAAATTCGGATGTTCTTATACGATATAATATTATTATATAAACTGTCGACAGCTCCATCTTTCTACTTCCACCTAAAATATCGCCAGTATCTTGTGAGGCTTGAGGACAAACACATGTAGACATAAGCCATACTTCAAAATTAGTAGACCTTTAAGCTACTCTGGTTTCCTTACCCTATTTGAAACCATAACTGATTACCGGGTCCAATATTTAGAACACAAAAACATTATGAATGATTTTAAAAGATAAATGATTTTATTTCTGCAAGTAGGTTTATAGAAACACTTTTACACATCAATTATATTTTAAAAACTAGAAGAGAGACAGTGTTTCCTGTCTGACTTCTCTGAGAAGAAAAGCCGAAACAAATTCAGAGGTCACAGTCTCTTTTAAAGTCTAGACATAATCTTATGAAGAGGACTATAGGTATAGATTGGTGTCTGAAATGGTCTTTTGAGGAAAGAACCACACAGATTGAGTGGACCTGTCAAGTCAGTGCACGCATTTGTCAGTAATCCTACAGCTCAAATCAGAACTTAAAAAACTCAACAATTCGACGAACAATACCATAGATATAGGAATGAAGAACAATACCAAAGAAAGGACATTATATATATAACCACACACCTACAATCAAACACCAAAAAGCAACGACTGGCAAATTCGAAAGCTAAACAGTATCCGTCCCAAAACCGCAATAAGCCAGGCATACCGGAGGAAAATGTCCCACCGGACATTTCACCGCATCCCGCACCATTTTACCTCATCGTTATTGTGTGCGAAGTCATAATTAATAAGGGGCTTTTCGCTAAATTCTGTCTGGTTGGCGAAAATTTACCTAGCTAGACTATGAAAAACTTTAAAGAAGGCTGCTAGGCTCAAATCTGTCTCGTATAGGGTCTTAGCATTATGCTGAGAGATGGCCGTTTTGCGTGGATGTGACGCATGCTTCCCCCGAATTGTATTTTTTTTTGTGTTTTTGTTCTTTTTATGCTGCGTCATGTTTGCCGCAAGTAAACGTATTGTCATTATTTTCTTTTTGCAAATGGCATTGGGCAGGTCACATCAGCCGCATGCACGATGACCGTTGGGTAATTAATAGTCTCTACACAATGGATGCCTGTAGATGGACGGCGGCGCCGCCATCGCCGGCCAAGAAAGCAATGGCGAGACGACCAGCTGGTTCGAGGTGCCGCGGGAGAAGAGTTACTGAAGGAATTTGGACGACAAGTCATGCTAACAAAAAAAAAATACATTGACTAAAATGTTGTGCCCGCCCAACACAATCTTTTTGGCGAAATCTCCAATCCGTATTTTATCAATTCGTGGTGTTGTATTCTGCAGGTACTTTTATAAGATGTTTATCGGAAATAAGAAATATATTTTTGCTGGAAATAATATCTTGGTACAGTTTACAGGTTTAAAATCAATCTCTAAGCTGACTACGTAGACGTTGAGCTGCTTGTACGGGTACTAAGCACCTTGGGAAATCGCTTGAAGTATCCGATTTGGTTTAGAAATACATACATGTTTGTGGATTAGTAAGGAGATGCGATATATTCACAGCAACTTAAGTTTAGTTTTTACTAAAGTTTAGAGAGACAACTTACCAGGAAAGTTTCTTAAAGTGTGATAGACAATACAAATAGTGAGATAATTGCGTAGCACACTTACAGTGGCAATGCCTTTCATTTTGGCAGATCATCAAATTTCATTGAGCTTTTTTACGTTGTTGAGCAGACGAACTTTCCAAATTATGAATCAATGCATTAGCAATTTCCTTTAATCTTCATGATATAAAGTGTGGTACGCAATAAGGTTGTTGGTTTTTTTTTTACAAAGAACGACGACAAAATGTCGATAAACAAAATAGCAACAGCATGAATCAAAAATATGTTTATTTCAGCATTTTTCGTTCAAAATAATTTGTTTGTGTTACAAAAACTGGAAAACCATTTTCCATAATCCCTTAATCGCACATATAACTGTAATAAAACAAAAGTTCAGTGTACAAAATGCTGAAAATACTTCAAACAAGTACAACAGAGTAATATCGTGCTGAAAACCAGATGAAACTAGTTTCAGGAATCATTTTGCGATTTATTTAGCTTTTACATTTTCATCCCACACTGACGTGAATGAAAATTGGTTTGTTTCGTAAAAATCCTTTGTTTTTAATTGATGCATCGGATTATCAAAAGTTATCATATGGAATACCTGAATATGCGTCTAAAATAAAGGCTACAATAGAAAGACTGGCGCGACTCGACAGCGTGACGCGACTCTAGTAGAAATCTTAATGGAAAAAATTTCTATGAAAACTTAATGGAAAATGTTCTACTAGAGTCGCGTCGCGCCAGTCTGCGGGAGCCTTAAAGTAAAACAACAAACAGCTCATCGTGACTCGTCGTGAGGAAACATGATACTATCACTAACACGAAGTCAGCAATCTATAAACGTGTTGATCTTCTTCGTATAGGTACTTAGCCTTTTCCCAACTAAATTGGGGTCGGCTTCCAGTCTTACCAGATGCGCTAAATACCAGTATTTTACATGAAGCGACTGCTACTGCTGCTGTTGGTAAATGTTCTACAGCCGCCCGGGTCAATTGGAAGCAGGCAAAAGCTAAACCAAAATGAATGAAACCGGCATGTCTTAGAACCAAAAATGCGAAGACATGTGACCACCAATCCAAGTCCCAGCAGTGTTAACGTTGTAGATTGCTCATACTAAAAGCTAAACCTAAATAAAACAGTAGTTGAAAGTTCGGGAACAACACATGTATAACTTGTCGGCTAAAACTTAGCTTTCAACTCCTCTAAATAGTTAACGTATTTTAGTCTCAAAGTTTTCTAGCAAACAAGCAATTTCAGCTCCATCTCCCGAGCGAGTTCCGTAGGGGTTCGGGAGTGACAACAAATGAAATATGGCGGTGCAGAAATGAAGAATTACATCATAAAATAAGAAGATTGGCGCGTAAACACCGGAACCTATTTATTTTGCTGTCTTTGTGAAGGAAGCTGTTTTGTACAGTAATTTTCCATTTTTTCTGGAACATGTGGTGAAAAATGTTGTCATCATGACCAGAATAATGTCCAAGATTTTAAGGATTTAAATTCGTGGATTTATTCTTCTTTTCGTTGCTTTTTCAGTTTGTACATATTTTTGGACCTAAACTCAGGTTAAAGAAGAACTATTATACATATATAAAAAAAAATTGGAGAGAACTACTCTCCAATTTTTTTTTCTCGTACGTCTCTATAAAATATAATGAATCAGCTGACACAAAGAGGCCCGTGGCTAACTAATAACAGCCGCACAGGTCGATCGATTTACGCTACGAAGCTACGCTTGTTTGCCGCGGTTGGTCTGTGGATGGGTGACCATGTTTACATACCAAGTCCCTTCCATGCCTCGGAGAATACGTTAAGCCGTTGGTCCCGGCTGTCACTCGTGGGTCTTCTGATAGTCGTTACAGGTATTCAGAAGCCCGAAAGTCTGACAACCAGTCTTACCAAGGGTTATCGTAATAACTAGTACCTGGGTTGTGGAGGTCAGATAGCAGTCGCTCCATGTAAAATACAGGTATTCAGCTGCATCAGGTTAGACTTGGAAACCGACCCCAACAGTTGGCAAAAGGCTAAGCAGATGATGATGAATCAGCTGACACCATTTTAAAATCTACCAAAAACTTTTATTCTTTGTTTTCATTCCATCCATTCATCCTCTAAAGATATTAAATAGGGGACGAAAGTTTGTATGAAAGTTCTTCATATTTGCTGATGGGAAATTCCATCACGGTTCGTCATGTTAATGTCATATTGGAAACAAGAATTTGGGCAGTAGTATCCAATCTGTCACAAAATTGCGATCACCGACCAGGTCGTTAATTAGGCCTAGTGAGCTCTTTATTATCAACTCAGTCGCTCACAGGCATTGTGTTTCCTAATGCTAGTGAGTATGGCAATTTCCCCTTTGACCATCCATTTGTCACCTGAACCTGAATTATTAGGTGCCATTGATTTCTACCGCTTATGCAGTGATACGAGTAATCACTGTCATTGCCAATAGGAAGCTAATGGGGTCGGCTCACACCGACATACAATATGTATCCTACTATCGATCCATACAAATGCGAAAGTAACTGCTGCTTAAAACCGGCACTGGGGCTCTGTCTCTGTCCATCTGAGACGCATGTTTCCTTCCAACTTGTATTTTTTTTTTGAGTTCTTTTTATTCGTCATGTTTGCCGTAAATAAACGTATTTTATTTCTCTCTTTTCCTTTTTTTTTCTAACTGTATGGCTGTTACCTTTTCTCACGTCAACGGCTGAATGGATTTCGATGAAATTTGGCCCGATGTACGTTCCTGTGGGATTACCGACTTCCACGTGGACGAGTCGTCAAGACAAAAGCAAGTTTGTCTATGATAATTTTATTATTGCAGCATCATAGAAGTTCTCGCAAAAGAGATTGCCCCAATACAATAGAAACCGATATTATGGATATTGTATCCGACAGGACAGCATCGATACAATCTAAATACTACTACAACTATCTAAGTACTAGTATTACTGTCCTCTCGGCTGGTTGCGGAACCCCCTGCTAGCAAGATGATACATAGGTGCTGTCAATAGCTTGTGTTGGTATATTGGTTAAATATATACGCTCTGTTACCGTATCTCCTTGCCTTTCCGCAAATATTTTCTTTTCTCCAGACAGGTGTGTTGTCAGAACCAAAGTTAGGAATAAGGTTTATCGAGCAGAAACAGATCCTGACTAAGAAAAACCAACTGCAAGAATATAGACTAAAGAAATACAAAATTCCCTCACTATTTACTCACTGGCAATTAAAGAGAAACCTACCTGACTTACATTTTTCCATTCTGTTTTGAAAAACGCTCTACAAACACGTATAGAAAGCCTCCCAGCTTGTCAACCGTATCATCAAATAACCTATATGCTGCCTTCAAGGCCAGGTCGAACACACTGTGGTTGTTAATTGAATCGCGATGATCTCGACTGACTGCCCCGGCAACGCGATAGGAATCGATACTGGCATCGATGAAATATTCATCTATTTCTCTTGCAGGTGACGGGCTCGTGTTACCTAACACCGTTGTTAGTGCATTACTTACGCAAGTGTTGTGTATATCTACATACTTTGTAGCTATGTAGAGTCTACTAATTAATACCCTACTTATAACTACTAATACATTTTAATAGAGTAGCTTAATTCGATCGTCCCGTGCGGCTGTTATTATTTAGTCACGAATCCCTAGGTACCTACTGGGCAATATCTAAAGAAAACTGTAACTCTTTGTCCGTATCGCAGACTATATGCACCTAACTAGACTAGATATGTAGGTATTATAGAAAGTCAGCGATAGTCTTGTTCCTGGTTCCGAAAGTCCAATAACGGATCGTTCTGCTCACCGGAACGTAAATGCACGGTGCAATGGATATTGTTAAATTGATAAAATGAAAGCTTTGTGATTCGCTAGAGCAACGTACTTAATTGGGTCCTGAAAAAGTATTTTACTTCCATAGATGTAACATTTATTTAGCTTTAAAATAATATGTAAGTAAATAAGAACTAATACCTAATTAATTGATAAAAATAATGAATAAAAAATGATAACCTAACTTAACTAAAACTGTGTTAGTTTCAATAATGTGAGGAAAATAGGTACCTACTCGAAATCGCGCATTATTGAATATATATTTAAGATGAACTTACTTGTCAGCGGGATTGTCCGAAAGGGTTACTGCTACCCCGGAACATAAAGGGCGAAGGAAGGAACATGGGTGGGTTTTTAGTCAGTAAGAGTCTGACACTCCCTTCCGCTCCAGCCAGAGCGGGAGGGGTCATTTGATGATTTCCCACCAGAAAAAAAAAAAAAAAAAAAAAAAAAAAGATGAACTTACTTCGTTCGTGTGAAGTAGTTTGTTTTAACATATAACATATCCTATGGCACTTAGCAAAAGTGTAGCTTCCCATTAGTGAAAGAATTTTTGGAATCGGATCAGGAGTTCCGAAGATAACCCCCTACATACATCTACATACATACTACAGAGTCACAAAATTCTCTGTATAATATTATATTATATTACTGAAATGGAGTTGGGCAGGACACCTGCCAAAGCGCAGTGATGACAGGTGGAGTAAGGCCATAGCCTTAACGCCACTCTGTCATAAGAGTGGCGTCGAAGGACTGAAGGACGAGATATCGTTCGTCCGGCGGCGAGATGGGCAAACGACATTGTTGCCATCGCGGGCAAAACCTCGTGGGGATTGGCACAAGAGCGTGGGGATTGGCCCAAGAGATAAAATCTCATTGGGTTAGATATAAATAATGATTTTATACAGTTTACAGTAAAAATTAAGAAAAAGCCGACGAAAAATTTCAACGCAGGGGGGTCCAGAATCATGTACTGAATCCATGGTAAGCGGCAAGTCCCTGCCACCCTGTATAAGTGTTATGCCAAAGTCAATAAATTACCCAGAAATTGCGTAAATAGGTCATAAAAACTGGCGCCATCATTTGACACCAATCGGAGTATAATTGGTAGTCGGTGTCAGATAATGTGTAGTCTGCCCACTAACGGTTCAAGCACTTTAGACTTACTGCGCTCAGACGAGGGTTCTACTGAATTATTGAGAGGGAATTACGGACTTTTTGCTGGATTACCGTGTTTAACTGTATCATTTATTTGTGTAGGTATTAGTACTTCACAGAGGAGGATACATGAGATGAGACGTTTAGCCGCACTTAGCCAAAATTATTGTCATCATCAACTACTTACGATAAAGCACCAAGCTGGACCTAACCGTTACTCACACCTGTATACAATGTATGCTTAGCTATATCTTAGGGCCTAGAAAATATGATATTATCAGCGATAACGATGATGGATAAGTCAAAAATGTATTGGATTGCCATAAGCTACCGAACGGCTTGTCCTTACAGTCCATTCACATTATTTTACCTCTGATTTTGGATCACTATCAACGTCACGGTGATCTTTAATCTCGTGACAATAAGGTTGCTGTTGGGTTGCTGAAACAGTCAAGTCTGTTAAAATCCAACGGCTCTGTCACGTCCCGGACACGGCCCTGATATATGTGGATAGACCTTTATTCCCCGCGATACCATGTGGAAACGTCACGTCAATATCGTGTTTTGCTAACTGCAAGGAATTGAAATGTCAATTGTATGGGCAACATGTATTTTGACCGTTCAAACCACGCCATTGTGTCATAGAGAATACGTTAGTAGCAGATGTCGTGATCAACTAAGGAATTGACGTGGTTTCGAAGCAAGGAATCGTTAAGTGGTCATAGTGAATTAGGGCCCTGGTGCATGGATCGTGCATTAGACACGTAACAACATGACAGAAAAACGTATTCCCAAATGTAAAAGCAAAAGTAAAAAAAAATCTCCCGAAGAATATTGTATTACCTATTGAGTTTTTATAACCCATGCACATATTCATCAATCGATTTAAAGCCTTCAACTTGAACCTTTTGATCAATAATAGAGCAATATATTTCAGTCGACCAGCTGCTAATAATTGTGTTATTTCAGGTCATTTTCAATACTCGTGCCGCTAAAAATACTCCATTACATTACATTTTCAACATGGCGCGTGTACGAGTGACATTTAAAAAGTTGCTGTCAAAATGTAACCTTTGCCATCTTATAACTTTTCATGTGTTATATGTCATGGGATTATAACTCTTAACTCAAGAGCAAACTCGTGAACAAAGTTTAAAATTTACCAGACTTTAAAGAATGACTTTAAGGTTGTAAGTTTGCAAGCTAAATTACGTATAAAATTAAGTATGTTAAAGTAAATAAGGGCTGATTTTTCCAACGCCAGATAATTTTATCTGAGGAATAATTTTGAATATTTGATAGTTCTTCCATACGAAAACTGCCAGACGTCAATTTTATTCCACGAATTAGAATTATCTGTCGATTGAGAAATCAGCTCTAAGAATAAATGTTGTTTTGGTTTATAGACAGGACCGAAATAAACATTAGGTAAGAACTTGGGTTTCAAAAAAAAAAAAATAAGAAAAAGCGTACTAGCATTAACGATCTCAATTCATTAAAGTTTCTAACTGTCATAATGGTTCAAACAAGAAGAAAGAAGATTGTGTTTGTTTTGAATATGCCGTACGCATTTGCTCGCAAATAAACCACATTATATCCCTCCATCCATAACAGCCAAACACCAGTGGTTCAATAGAGCCTTCAAAATGAATCCCACACAAGGAAACAAACAGAGGGCGTTGTTCTCTTTTACATTCAAGCAAATAAATAAAAACAACACACAACACAACACATAAAAAGAACTAACTATGGTGATATGAAACGTATCGGGTTGTAATATACCAACATGATATTTATACGAGCTTAGAAGTTGCGTTTATGGGCAGTAGAGGGTTACTTATGGTCCATAATGGCCCAGTGGGGCTTATAATATGACCGTATTGTCCTGATATAGTATGAATATGGGTCAGACAGAGCTACTGGTTGTTAAAGTTAATTAATTTGATGATACACTTGATAATTACAGTCTGGGTTTGTCAAGAAGACTAGAGACATTTAGTAGGAGCTCAGTTTGGAGTAAAGCAAGTTAATCAGTTAAGACTTTTGTAGCAAAAAGTCTTGACTAATTAATGTGCTTACCTCCAAACTGAGCAAGGTTGTTGGGCTAAGATCTAATTATCCAATAGCTCTTTACAGGACTATATAAATAAAGTTTACGTTAGGCTTATGCCCTTCGTGCATAAAAGACTGTGTAGGCCTCTTATGGTTATAATTAATGTGGTTTTCAACATCATTCACGAAACGCTCACTCGTCATGAGCATCATCACGATTGCAGCCGAAAGACGTCCACTGCTCGACAATGACTCCGCCAAGTGTCGACACATGGACTAGTCCTAAACGGTAATACCCCTGTTGGCATAAAATTTTAAGGCATAATATAGTTGGCATAACGTTTTCGCATAACTTTTATTAGCATAATAATACCGCTGTATAATAATACTTTGGCATAATGCATAGGTTAGCATAATAGTATTTAAGCATACAATTATTAGGTATGATGTTTCCTGATATTTACTACTGTTATTGAATCATATGGGTTAGGTTAGGTTAGAACAGTGACCATTAACGCGCGAAGGCGAGCGAGCGAAGCGAGCGTGCCGCGGCAGCGTCCGCCCGCCTAGCGCCAGATCCCCTCTATTGTTGGTGTTTTGGTTTGGGTTAGAATGCGTTTATAACATCATGCTTTATAAAATTATGCTTCATTATTATTATGCTAGCTAGCAGTATTTATGGCAACAAGCATTATGGCAAAACATTTATGCCTAATAATATTATGCGTAATGATCATTATGCTGAATTTCGTTATGCCAATGTAAATTATGATAATATATTGTATGCTTATCATTAGTAAACCGTCCTAAGCAATGTTCAGTGTCTTGAAAATCATACCAAATCAAATATGTTTATTTGGTATCTCTGTATCCTGCCAAATTAAATGGCATACAAAATGGATTAGTAACGAAAACACGAAATACGAGTACCTAGGTACCAAGATACACTTTTCTCTTGTACACAGCTTGTAAAAATCCACTAGCATGTTTGATTTCTGATAAGGAAACTGTATACTTGAAAAAATCAGTATATTAACCACAATATAACATTTTCAGTGTAATTTTAACCACCTAATTAATTCAACCCTAGTAAATCCGGTGGGTTCGCTTCAAAAGGCGGATGAAAGGAAAATGTTGCCTTTCAAGAGATTCAATACCTTCTTGATTCTTAAATAAACCCAATTATATGCACAATTTGGTAGCATTTCCTTGAAGTACCACTTGTTATTCAATTGGGTTTATTTCGTAGAACTTACTATTACATACCTTCACCTATATCTTTTTGGTACGGACGCCAGCACATCAAGCTACTACAATCTGTCAATTTTCTTTAATAGATTTTCAACTTTATCGTTAAAGCATTAAGGTTCAAGGTTGACTGTGAAAATTTGACAGTTTCGGGTAGCTTGACCTGCTGGCGTCTGTACTTAGTACTCGCAACAGGCGTGGGTGTATGACCAGATATATGAACGTAAACGAAGCAAAAGGAGTATGTAAGGATCGTAGTAGGTTGTGTTCTATAGTTTCTACCTACCCCCATGGGAAGAAGGCGTGAGTTTATGTATGTATGTCTGTACTATAAAGATATAACTCCTAAGTTAACCTTGTTAGGGAATATAAATTTGAGATGATTAGTTCACAAGTTGTAAGAACTCATATAAAGATAAAGCAGTTTTCTTGGGATTAAGAGGAAAATGATGCCTTGCTTTTTGTTTAGAGTTTTTTCTTTAGTAACTTAGCTCGCCAACATTATAAAACAGAGGGAGAAAGTTGGTAACCTCAAGTCCTTCCACGGGTTTCAAGTACCAACCTAGTTCACTGCCAAGCCTTCACTTATCAAAATTTTTCTTGCTTGTCTTTTTTTTTTTGTTTCCTGCCTGTGCAATGCAGTGTTTTGACTTGCATCGTCAAAACACTGTTTAGATCTACGGTGCAACTTTTATTGTTGCTTCAACTTATGGCCACAAGCACTTAAATCGCAACGTGTAAATCAGGCTTTAGTTTGTCGGTACTTATAATATACACGGTGGCAGCAACTTCGACGCGCAAATTGTAACCACGAATTAAGTACATGATTCTAGACGCCCTAGCGTAGAAATTCTTCGGATATTTGAACAATAAACTGATAACTGGACTGGATTGGTCTGGACAGGTTTAAACTGTTTTTTTTTTTTAATCAGTTGTTTCTTAAAAAAGTGAAATAGGTACGTACGCGATCAAAATGTATGGAACAGCATTTTTTTACCAACCATTGAAAAAATTACGAGACAGGGGGTTCAGAATCATGTACTGAATCCATGGTAACAGGTTGCGCATCGAAGTCCCTGCCACCCTGTATTATGTTCTATTTGTGTAAACTTTTATACACAAGGTCTTCGTGACATACCTATCAGCAGTATATAACACACAGCTAGAAAAAACGTTGTACTATTAATAGCCTTAAAACTACAACCTGTGTCTAGCCAAGTGTGAGCAGCATGCGAGGGATTAGGCAAGATTACGTGAGCTCACGATCAGTGGGCAGTGGAGGGTTAACATGTATTAATAGGCCAGTAGGACACTGCGCTGATCCTTGGAAGAAAACGATCGATTTCGTGTTTATTCGGTTGAAATAATCTTGAATACTTGAAATCGCACTGACATCGGCGAAGACCAATTTCGTGAAGAACCCAAGGGGTCTACTACGAAGTGCAAAGTGCGAATGTTCGGATCAAACCGACACATGGCCGAACCGAATATTATTGAAAAATGCGAAAATGGTTCGGATCGGCTTAGTTGGGTCGGGACCATAGTCAATATTCGAAAGAGTGTAGGAGTGTAGGATCGGGACTGACCGAACCAAATAGTAACTTCGTAGCAGGAAACGGCCGAATATTCGGCCGATACCACTTCGGAGTAGACCCCTGGATTTGTAGTTTGTACTATGAAAGTCTTGAGCAAGGGTGGTATTCAATGTTCGTGCCGTCTCTGTATGATAAGAAGCCTTTGGTCTGCAGTGGGACGATAATAGCGGTGTACGAACTCCTTCGACCCCTGTGGCGGACTGTCACTAACGTGGCAGCCTGACAGATTGTCACTTGTGATGGGAGCTTGCCAATAGGCCCCGACATGGGCACGCTATGTGGCAAAAATATAAAAAGTTTAACCAACTTTTCAATAACTTGACCCACCCCGACCACAGCTGGTATTTTTTTACTTGTACTCGTAATTAGTTTATACCTGTTTTGTTGACCGGGTGCCACAGATTTTTAGATTGTTTCCAGGTTCAAGGCTTTCAAAGGTAGCAAGGCAATCGGGACTGACGGATGAAAGTGTGCAATGAGGAAAGGCTCGCAATTGGTTTTCCCGCAAACCGTTTTCTGATGCATTGCGGAAAAGGATTTATTTATTTATAAAAGTACACCTCCTGTACAGCTTCTGTATACAAAATATCAAATAACAATAGATAACAGTCATGGGCTTATACATTATACAAGGATCGACTCGTGTCACGATTTAGCAGAAATATGGAATAATCTCTGCTTTAGCTTCATCATCTTGTCATCATCTGCCTAGCCTTTACTCAACTATGTTGGGGTCGGCATCCAGTCTAACCGGATGCTGCTGAATACCAATATTTTACATGGAGCGACTGCCTATCTGACCACAACCCAGTTACTGGGTGATACCCATTGCTAAGACTCGTTGTCAGACTTTCGGGCTTCTGACGACCCGTAACGACTGTCAAAGATCCACGAATGGCAACCGGGATCAACGGCTTAACGTGCTTGCCGAGGCACGGAGAGATCTTCTTAGTATGTAAAGATTAACTACGGCAAGCGTAAATTAACCTGATCGATCGACCCGTGCAATTGTTATTACCCACGAGCCACAGATGTAACGTTGCAATTGTTAAATAAATGTTGCTGAACATGTTATCAATAGACACTACAATATTTTGATTGAAAATTGAAAACTTGACCAGACTTTCCCTCTAGTTCATACTTTCCAAAAAAAACCTTAAATTATTAAGTAAATATGCAAATAAAACATCAATAGCTATCATAAATAAAAACAATTAAACACACCTTTAAAGGAATTAAGACTAGAAAGGTGTGATAAAAAGAGCACGACACTGCAAACGTGCTAACGAGTTGAGTTTAAAAGTTGTAATGCTGAACTATAAAGTAGTGACAGACTGCTGGCTCGCCGCCAACGGGAAACTCATCGCACCTTAGTGGATACTAGGCAAGAGGAAATGCCAATTGCCAGGTCTGTGAAAAGAAGAAAAATTTAAAAAAAATACGTTTTGAAATTCTTTAGTACATAGTAATCTGTTGATGAAACGAATCAACTGAAAAGAAAAGAATACCAATACGTTGATATTAAGGAACACCAAATACAAATATGGTTTTTAATTATTAAAAAGGTTGGTTGCTCTTTATTAATATTTAAAACGAATATAGGTAAGAAGAAAAATACCAGGAAGGCAGGTACAGGCATTCAATACTGAAAAAAAATGTTGCAAGCCATTACAGATAATGAAAAAGAAAAGAAAATATTTTTTGATTAGTTTGAAGAACAGGGTGTAAAGTTCACTCGTACTCTATAGAAAAGGGAGGATCCTCCGACCAGACGGGTGTTGTATCTGTCGGGCAACTGCCCAACGGTTGATTTCGGGAAGTTGTATGTATGCTAATTGCACGGTTAACTCTGCTTGCGAGATGCAGGATTTGCGTGACGTCAGTATGACGCGATGTTCGCATGTGGCGTTGTAGATACCGCTACAAATTTAAGACATTCGTAAGATCTTTTTGGCCTCGTATGGCCAGTTTTTGTTTGCTGTTCTAATTAAGCTGCCAAAGAGGTTAGTAAAAAAATAAAACTTCTATTAAGTAGCAACGTTCTTCGCTCACAAGGAATTATCACAAAACTTTTTCCGAGAATGTCTTAACAATACAGGAGTCTTTACTAGCGAATAATAAATACAGTCCTCCAAAAGTTTCTGAATGCTACAAGCTACAATAAATCTTAAAGTCATGTCTATTCACTCCATAGATATAACTTTATATTTCTATGATACACTCATAAAAGTTGTTATCATAATAAATCAAGCAGTCGTGTATTGTTGGGGCGTTATTTCTTTACATATTTCCCGGTTTTCAGCACTAGGGGCTCAACAATGCGCCGGTAAGCAATATCCGGCCCCACTTATCATAATAATTGATTTCCATGTGAATGCAATATTCTCTACGTTTTTATTGGAAGATTGTTTTCCATGCAAATTTCAGAGTAGACGATGTTGTATATTTATTTAGGAGGCACGTAGACAAATTTTGTTGAAATTGAATGCGGGAACCGTGTGCAGTGTACAGCCCAGAGCATAATATTTTACGAAAATAATCGAAATCTCCCGTTGCAGTGGAAACTTCTATTTATGTAGACGAGATGATAGATTTCTAAATTGACAGATAAAAAAAAAACTGGTGTCGAATGATAGCTGGACCGAAAAAAAGGGCAACATTTCAACAAAAATTACGGTCAATATGTTACACTTTTTTCGGTCTAGCTCTTTTTCGCCAAGTGTGCAGAGTATGACGTGCGATAAGGAACTTCATTTTCAGGACGAAAAAACAGGAGGACGTTCGCAAGTCAACGCGTATATTTATCTTTATTTATATGTAACTTAAAGCTAAAATACCTGTATTATAACGAAAAATTAAAGCCTTTTATTAAAGATCACTATCGTTCCAGACACAAAGACTATCATTAAAATATAAAAACTACCTATAATTTTAATATTTTAATTATAAGCTTTAGTCTAGACTTCATAATTATCAAACGTGAAACAGCTATGTTTTAACATCAAATATTATTACTATAATTAGGTAGGGATAAGTTTATGGCATAAGTTTTGCAGGCAAAAGTATAATATTTTTCACTAAACAAACGAGGGTCGGTGCGTTCCGTAATTATAAAACGTTTCTACAAAGTAAGGGTTAAGGGGAGTGCCACACTACAGGATGAGCGATGAAGGCAAGGATATAAAAGTGTTTCAATAAGCTACTGTAAATATGGTATTATGAAGTGATTTTCAGGACGCGTTGAAGTCATATCTTATTCGAAACAATTTTGTGTCGTATTAAAGTTTCTATCAATAATAATATATATACTTTTTTCTTCATCTTCATTTTGTTTTCTAAGTTATACCAGAGTCCTCCCAGGTATTCCTGGGGTCTACTACGAAGTGTAAAGTGCGAATGATCGGATCGGACCGACACATGGCCGAACCGAATATTATTGAAAAATGCGAAAAAAGTTCGGATCGGCTCTGTTGGGTCGGGATCATAGTCAATATTCGAAAGAGTGTAGGAGTGTAGGATCGAGACCGACCGAACAAAATAGTAACTTCGTAGCAGGAAACGGCCGAACATTCGGCCGACACCACTTCGCAGTAGACCCCCAGTATTTTAAAGACCGATTGAATCCAAATCTCAGCCCCATTCCGTCATAAAACACCTGTACAGTCCTTTCACATTTATTTTACCTCTGACAGCAGCAGCCGAATAGCAACCTTAAAGCAACGAAAATAAAGATCATTGTGATTTTGACAGTGGTGCAAAATGAGAGGTAAAATAACTGTGAACGTACTGTAAGTTGCCCTTTTTATACCAAATCGTGTGGGTGAATAAAATTTTTGTTGTGCTCTTGTAAAAAATATTACAAAGTGTACCAACCACTCGCCATCTCAGCAATCTTTGTGTCGTACAAACATACTACACGAGTCAAAAAACTAAAAATAGCGCACAAGTAGCCAGACTATCGCTTAGCTCTCAAAGGACCTTTACCCTCTCCTTTGAAAATGTAAGTTTAAATACGTGTTTCAAAAACTAACGAGCCGTGAAACGCGAATACACTTTGACCTGACGTCTGAAACTCTCTCTGTGACGTCACATACGTTTTAGGATACCTTATGGACTTGGCAGTTAGAGTACCTACGGGCGTTTAAGTAAGGGTATGTTGTTTTAGAACAACAATTAAAACTTTTTTGTGGAAATTAGAATAAAATATTTCCAGCTGGTAGTAATTATTTTAAAACGGCCACTTTCGTCTAGTGGTCACAAACGCTACTGCTGAGCATGAGGTCCTGGGTTTGATTCCCAGGCCGGGCAAAGTGTTATTGGGTTTTTCCATGCGGAATTTATCAGTAGCACCTCGAAGTTAGGCTTTGTGCTTGGTCGACGGCAATAGGCTCGCCCGCTGTTCATGGGACTTAAACATGACTGGCGAAATGTGGGTGTACTATATTTACAACTCCTAACCTAACAGCCTAACCCTTCGGGGGGGAATACAGGCGTGATGTTGTGTGTTATGTTAAAAAATACAAATGAATAAGGATAAATATTCGACGATGGGACACTTAGTTGACTTTCATTGCCGTTATAGAGGTATGAGACACAGGGTGTAAAGTTCACTCATCCTCCATAGAAAAGGGAGGATCCTCCGACCAGACGGGAGTTGTGTCTGGCGGGCAATTGCCCAACGATTGATTTTGGGAAATTGTATCTATGCTAATTGCGCGGTAAACTCTGCTTGCGAGATGCAGGATTTGCGTGACGTCAGTATGACGCGTTGTTCGCATGTGGTGTTTTAGATACCGCTACACCGTTTATTATGTAGGAACCTATACAAAAGCAAATATCGTTAGCGTTAGGTTTAATAAAGCTGAAGAGTATTTTTGTTTGAACGCGCTAATCTCTGGAACTGCCGGTCGGATTTACCAAAATATTTCGCATTTGATAGCCCAATTCTTGAGGAAGGCTATAGGCTATTAACATCATGCTATGGACCCTTAGGAGCCGAGCAGAAAGAAAAAAAGTCAGAAAGAATGCTAAGCGAAAGCGAAGTGACAGCGCGGGCAGGCGATGCGATGCGACGGGGGGGGAACAAGAAATTTCACGCGGACGAAAACGCGGGTGGAATCCAGTACTAATAATAATGCTGAAGATTTTGTTGGTGGAAAAAATTCTGAAAAAAAATAGCGCGGGCAGGCGATGCGATGCGACGGAGTGGGTTGGGGGAGCAAGAAATTTAACGCCGACGAAGTCGCGGACAGAAGCTAGTAAATGTATAAAACATACGAGGAGACAATATATAAAGAATACGACGTCCGGAAGTCGTTTTATTTTGATAATGTTCTGACCGTCACCTAATAAATAAACTGATACAATTAAAGTAATGATCATTCATTTTGATTCCCTTTAATTTCTCAAATCACAGATCAACGCGGAACTGCGGACTAATAAAATAGGTTTAATGAATTGTTCCCTTTTCATTTAATTAATTAAATTAATTTAGGTGTTAGCGAGATTATTTAAATGAGTAAAACATTTGACGGATTTACGCTTAGTAGGAAAATGTTTTAATAAGAAATTAAGATTATGATGGAGTTTCTGTACTTGTAATTTTTAATCGTATTTAATTAAATGTTTTTGTATTGTGTTTTTGTGCTCCTCTCGCAGAGAGGAAGCCAGAAACACGAAACAAAAGCATGTTCCCAGCTGTGGGAACATTATAGACTGATTAAGTATGTGTAATTAAATGTTTAAGAGATGCTTATCTCCTCTCTCTTCAAAAGAGAGGAGCCGGCGTCCCAGTGGGAACATCATAGGCTGGAGATGACATCTTGATACTGCAGCCTGTCTGGGTTCGAACCAACGACCTACAACTCGTAAGTCGCGCCCACTATTGCTGTGCATTGATTGTTTGATATGACCAAAAATATATTTGTACCTACTGTTACTGAGTAAATAAAGCTAAAGTATGATGATAAAACTTGTATGTAGCTACGCTGAAGTATAAAGCGAACTGTAATGAAGATTATTACTAGAAGTTTGTCTTATTTGTGTAAGTTACAACGTAACTTAGTTGACTGATGTCAAGTTACTTGTGACTTGATTAGTGTTGACATAACATTGGTAAAGTTTTGTTTATTTTCATAATATAATTCTGACTTAGTTCTTATCTCTTGATGAGAATCTGTCCTGTGGGGTAATTGCGTAACACGGTAACAATAGCAATGGCTTTCATTTTGACAGTTCAACAACATTCATTGCGTTATTTACGTTGTAGAGCAAAAAAAATTTTTGAACCTATAAAGCAATAGATTAGTAAATATCTTTGAAAATGATTCAGACTGTGATCTTAAAAATTATGACGTCACAAAAAAGCTAACACTAAATAAAGTAAATTGTTTGAACAAATTATTTTGGAAAATGATTACACTTGCGGTCTGAAAATGCCACCGCGGTCACCGGTGTCCGCCAACAATTGATTTTATATTGTGTCTGTTATCTGGCGGTCAACGTGTTAAACCAACCTTACCTATAGTTATTTTTATAGTGTTCTAAGAAAAAAGCAAACCGTCAGCTTACACTTCTTATCAATCTGCCTAGCCTTTTCCCGACTATGTTGGGGTCGGCATTCTACATGGAATACAGACTGCTTATCTGACCTCCAAATCCCACTTACTGGGTAACAAGATACCCTTTGTAAGACTGGTTCTCTGACTTTTGGGCTTCTGACTAACCAACAATCCTGCCAAAATGACTGCCAAAGATCTACAATAACAGCCGAGACCAAAGGCTTATTAACGTGCTTTCCGAGGCATGAATACGTTTCGATATTAACGGATGGTCACCCGTCCACGAAACGAACGCGGCAAGCGTAGCTTAACCTTCAACCGACCTGTGCGGCTGCTATCGACGAGCCTCTCATCAATCATTAATTATCCCACCCAGATCGTCCCTTATCCCTTAAAAAGGAATCTTCGTCACAAACCCCCGGTAGCTGAGGAGCTACCTACGGATCCCTGTACGTAAGCCCATCCGAATCCAGAGCACACCCTGTAGTCAAAGTTTTCCTTTGCCGTCTAAAAACTTTGCTTATACGAACATTTTTCGTCATGACAACCCATTTCAAGGGAGGCTGGCTACGGCGGCTGTGTTTTGTGAAATACGGATTTTCTATTTGGATAAATGCAGGTACCTACTCAGAGATAAGGATACGTTTTAGAGAGGGTTTCAGAGGTCCTCCTAACTTTTACTTTTTATAAAGTTTTTCCTCTCGGACGAGATAACCTAATACAACTTGAAGTACAAGCTTCATTGTTGGGAAACAACAAACCGTAATGAGACAAACTTATACAGGGTCAAATGTAATTAGCTAGTGAAACTCCGCAGGCTTTATGAGTCAACATTTAAGTATGTATGATAAAAGATGTTTTTTTTATAATTGGAGTCTACGACCGTCTTCAAATTTAGAAACCCAGGTTTTTTTTATCCTGTTTAGATATATGATACCCATCACGTTTGTGAAGTTTACACCACAACTGATGTTACTGAACTAGTTCAAGTAACTACAATACATTGGGTCGTTGAGCCGGAAATAAAATCATCTATTCGTTTTCCCATACCATACCCATCACGTCTGTGGAGTTTCGCTAGCTAATTCAATTTGACCCTGTAGTCATTGAGGAATAGAAACTCTTAGTGGCATGTGGCCGAAAACCGCACACCTATTGAACGTACCAAGTGCCATGCATTAGCGAGACAGTGGAACCATGAACTGACAAGACAATCACGACAAGCTGACCAAAGAAAAGGAAGTTCCGTGGCATACCGACAGTCACCCCATTTGGATTTTCAAAACATGATGTCGCGTGATCAACTTTGTACGCGGTTTGATCCTATGTTTTATGTTTGCATTAATGTCAGCTAGAATAGAATAGAATAGATCATTTATTTGTTCAAAACATAAGTATGCGTAACATCTTGCATGCCATGTACACATGGCATGCAAGATGTTACATAAAATTATAGCAGAGTCCTGTTTTGCCTTAACGGCGTACAAATATAAATAGGTAGGTTATTTTTATTAGCAGATTTGTCCATTATTCAAATCAATTAACATAATATCAAATTAAAACTGAATCAATCAAATTATAATAAATATACAACAGAATAGTGTCAAAAACTCGTCTTCGTAATGTTTAATAAAATAAAAATTTGCCAGTCAAAAATCACAGTAATTAGGAATAAAAATCTACATTATTTATGTCACACAAGTCAGATTAATTTACTTAAATATTATACACAACATCAATAATGAACAAAAAAAAAGAAAAAAGAGAGAGTCAAAAGCTAAAACAAAATGTAAGTAAAATAAAACTATATCAATACTTTGTCAGTTAAAAACTCGGAAATATTATATTAGGCTTTTTGAATTAGAAAGTTCTTTATTTTTTTCTTAAACAAGTGAACATTCAATTCCTTAATGTGTGGCGGAATGTGATTGAATATCTTTGGCGCCATGCAGAACACACTTTTATGCATCAGTGCTGTATTAGACTTTCTTACACACAATGCACTATAATCCCGTCGACTTCGGGTATTATAAGTATCTGATAGCTTCTTGAAAAGTGTTGGGTTTGTTTTAACGAAGACCGCAATCTCGTAAATATATAATGACGGGAGTGTTAATATTTTATTTTTGATGAAATATGGCTTACACGTAACAGTACATATTAGTCCAAACATGGCTCTGAGACAGCTATCAGCTATCGATTTACATACTCGTAACTTTCAGGCGTGGCCGCCATTTTGAAAATAAAATAAATTGGTGCGACAGTAGGTATGCCAGGCTCCATATAAAAAGCATCAAACCCCTTTCTTACAATCCTGCACTCAAGAATATTCAAATAAAAAAAAAAACAGATAAAATGGGAGTATAAATAAACGTTCGCACGTACTCCATTCTTCGGCCCAAACCACACAATATATCTGAAGCTTTGATATTAGTATTCCGATACAGTCGTACGCAGATAAACTTCCTCTATCCAAGATAAAATGTCTTTATATTCCAAAGTGTGAGGATCGCGGCCATATTGCTTGCGCAACCACCTGGAGGCAACATTGTGTCAGAAAGAGCTACTTAGGTTCACTGCTCAATCTACCACCTCTATTAAAGACACGTGCTGGAATATTTCACGACGTTTGAAAGAAATATTTCACTAGCAATAATGTTGGAAAATAGCTTCAGTTTCAGTGATTTTTTTGTAATGTAACCTGGAAATGTCTGCAAAGGTCGCTTGCACTCGTTTTATAAATTCAATTTTAAATGGAATTGGTAATACTTTGAAGAAATCTAACGGTTTATTTCACATGTAAGTAGAACACTCAATCAATCAATATCTAAGTAGATATTGATTGATTGATAAGAAGAAGGACTCAAAATCATATTATTTTCTATTTAACAATAGGCATATATAGTATTTTTCAAAATTAAAATAAATAACAACTTATACCACATGCAAATTCATCCACATCGCTGGCGATTGATAATGTACCCAAGAGACTAGCGGCACTGCCACGTTAAATATTAAAAAGAAATGAAATATGTTTGCAAAATAACGCCTGATTACATAACTGAAAAAATATGACGCCAATCTTCGTCGAAAACTCGCAGCAAAACCGAACAATCTCTCTAGGCCTTCAACGTGACGTGCTCTCAAAACCACGTGGCACAACTGCCATTGCGTTATCGATCGCTGGAGCCACCTAAAATAAGACTGGCTATTTATGGTACTGTCGCGGTCCACCCCTGCAGGTCAGGTGGTTAATAATTCATGTCTAATAGGCTAATGAAATGTTCGATGTTTTTAACAGGTTGGTAAAAAGAGCAGTGACAATAGTTGAGAGAATAGAAGTAAAAGTAGTAAAGTATTTATAATACATTATTATTTATAATAAATTACCAAGTGGTGGGAAAGGTTTAAATACAGTGATGTTTAAGAGTAGACTACGTAATTTTTTGATAGATAAAACGTACTACAGTGTAGCTGGGTTTCTGACAGAGAAAAATGTATTTGTTGATTGATTATTCTATTGAATGATAATTATAATTTACTCACTGATGTATTACTGATAATTGTGATGATACTGATAATTTATTAATTGATATAGAAAGATTTATTGAATGACAATTTTAATTGGTTTTAAAATGTATGTAAGTACAGACGCCAGCAGGTCAAGCTACCCGAAACTGTCAAATTTTCCCCATCAACCTTGAACCTTAATACTTTAGCGATAAAGTTGAAAATCTATTAAAGAAATTTGACAGATTGTAGTAACTTGATGTGCTGGCATCCGTACCTACATGTTTCATAAATGATGTAAATGTTTGCATGCCGAATGGTAAAATATGGCTGAGCCTTGATAATTACAATATCATAACAACTTTTGTGTACCCATATTTGCAAAAAATAAAATTCTATTCTATTTTACCAGAAAAAGATAAACGTAAACCACTGAAACTAAAACTAAATACTTAAATACTAAAAAAAATACTTATACAAACTAAACTTATACTACTACTACTTATACTTACTTAATAAATACTTTTTCTTTCTTTCTTTAAACTACATTTTGATTTGATCATTTTATAGCGGTAAGCAAAACAGTTTTGTCTGGAACTAACTTTCATTGAATATTTTAACGTCGTTTATGCAAAAGATTCGCCAAGAGGATCGATTAGCATACTAAAGCGACGAAAACGATACAGGATAAATATTGTTGGAGCCGTAAAACAGTTAACGCATTGGTTTTATCCATCATTTGGCCGTTGGTAACATTTCAGTAGCTGAAACTGCAGAATCATGCTACAGTCAGCAGATTTTATCAATCCAGACTGTTGGTCCATTCTCCATATATAATTAATCATGTATCCGTACCGAGGACCGCAAAGCTAATCTGCAACATATCCAGGGGTATCAGGTCAATTGAATCGATTGTATCCGAACAACCCCGAGCGTAATCTTCGAATCAAAACTGGATTAATTTTCGGCTGCTAATCTCCACAGATAATAAAATTGAATTTGGATTGGTCGATCCTGGGGTGGTTTGGTGATTTGGAAATGCAAAATTGGATTTTTGATGCATCAAAGTGGATATGTTTATGAACTTTATCAAAAGTAACATAAGTATGGAAATAAGTTGAATCACTATATGACGGCAGAAAATGTATCTTGTGCAGGACCGTCGTAAAATACTTATAGGCACGTGTTATTTTTCGCTGAACTGGGCCTTTTTGGCGCAGCCGTGAGGCACACTTTCCTGCTAATTTGTTACATCGGACTTTACACTTTTTATTTGATCTTTTATATGTTTTTGTCTGATGTATTTATGTATCTGTATTGTGTGTCTTTTAGTCTGTGCTAAATAAATGTAATTTTCTTTCTTTATTTCTATATTTGCGCAACAAATAGGAATACCATAATATAGATAATAACCATTTAAAGAAAGAAAGAAAGAAAATACGTTCATTTGCGGTAAACATGACGCAAAAAAGAACATAAAAACAATAAGAAATGGTTGACATGCGTCACATCCACGCAAAACGGCTATCGCTCAGCATTATGCTGCGACCCTATGCAAGATAGAGCCCCAGCGCATCAGGGTTGGCATTTCTAGAAAGCAGCCAGATGTGTGAGACCCTACGGCGCTCAGGACCTTTGGGTCACGTATTGTATTTATTTACTTATTGCCGAGCGTCGTAGTAAAATTCATTATTTTATTAGTTTCTAAATGTTTTGTAAGTCGTAATGTAAACAAAGAAGCCTGCGCCCTTTGATTGAAATATCCATTTCTTTAGTAACTTTTAATAATTGATTGTAGTTTGTAGTGTTGTGCCGACATTGTTATCCGCATCAAATGTGTTTACAATATTTATTTTGATAAGATTAGCGAGTAGGTACTGTTGTTAGACCCAAAATGTGGGAAATAGTAAGGAGAAACTAACGCCACTGGGGCATACGAAAGGGCCTTGTTTGTCCAAATATAGTTAGTTTGTATTCAGATCTGGCACAAGACAGTAGGCATAGTAAACTTCAGTACTCGCTACCTTTGACAGTGGAAAATAGTATTTTAATTTAAGTATTTCCACCGTGGTCCACCGTAAATCTTCACAGTGACTAGTGTCCTGTCGTATTTCCACCCTCCAATCCAGCGAACAAATATCTTAATGCGAAAGAGTGACGAGAGCGAGAGACAGACCGTGATAAAAAAAACGTTGAAACTAAAAAAGTACAGCAGATTCAAAATGGGTTAGTTCATAAACTTGTTAGGGACACGCTTGCACGTTTATTTCTTCCTGTAGGTGTTAGTAGGAAGTCGAGGAAGATTACATCAGGTGGGAGCGAAATAAACTCGATTGGTTTGCGCTGGCAAACCAATTTGGAGTGGAAACGTCGGATGGAATTACTAAACAAAATACCGACACAGAAAATCATAGGATATATACTATAGGATCCATTTGAAAATTGAAATCCATTGCAATTACTTTTGAAATTAATTTTACATGATAGGTAAGCCGGGATTTGATTGGATGTACCCATAGAAATGGATGTACGTATATAGATGTTGTTTTTCGTGTTCGTCTAATTCGTGAGTAAGTGTGATGTGTAGAAACTGGATGGCAGAAGCAATTATATGTAAACATAAAAGGAATTTTAATTAAGGTATAGTCGAGCTTCTATTGAAAAGGAAATATTATATATTGAACGGATATTAAATATCAAATATTTTTAGAACTACGAAATGGGAAGTTGCTGAGTTATTTATCCAATAAATCTGAAATGCACTTTTGAACCGACTATCAATTTCCTGACTTAGAAAGAGGTAATACTGTTACAAGAACTTTCATAGCCGACACAACTATTTGTTTTTAAGAGAACGTTTTTGCGGAGGGCGTCAAAATGAAGACAGGGGTCTACAAAGCCTAAGGCAATAGGGGAGATCGGCGAGGACTATCGATCCTGTCGCCCTTGACTCTCCAGACCAGACTCTAGATGCATACGAATATAATATAGATATACTACTTGTGATACCTCTTAACGCCGCTTATCCTTTGGCATAAAGCTATAAAGCTTGTAATATCTAGCTCACTTGGTTAAAATTATGACCCAGGCGCCCTAGTAGTAACAGTAGGAATCAATAAATCCAACCAAAACAAATAACTAACAATATTTTCCTCATACCATCCATAGTACACTAATTTTGTTACTACAAATATTAACCTTGAAGACGACACGCCAAGGAAATATCAGAAACTGGAGACAGTACCATAATGTCAACTGTACAAATATTCCCAGATATTCCTACTGCTCCCAACGAACTGCTGAAAGACGAAAATAAACCTTAAATTCTTACTACTAAAGCAGAATACGATTTGGACGAAAATAATGACGAAGCAGACTTCAAATTCGCTCCTATGTTGGTACGGATACAGTTTTCTTTGGAAGATGTTTGGCAAATATTATTATGTTTTCTTTGGTGAAAAATATTTGAAAAGACTTATAGTATGGTATTTATCAGCCGAGGCTGGACTTGCTGGTCAATAGTGATTTTATTCCATTGCGACTATTTAAGAGAATTTCTTTTATTTATATCTTGATGGGTTTAGTCGTAAAACTAATGTTGGTCATGTCTCAGTGACAACTAACTTACTAGGTAACTAATGAGACGAAATTCTTTTAAATTCTCGTTTTTTAGTTTGTTTCAAGACCAGTTCGTAATGAACTTAGCCCATTGTCTAAATTCATAAAATTGTCGCTAAAAATTGCAAGTTTTATTCCTATCTTTAAACGACTGCTTTGGAAATCAATGCACCATAATCTGGATCACGAAATCTAACTAAGTAACATTATCAATCAGAGGATGATGTAACAACTACCAACAAAGACGTTGAAAAAGATCAATGCGTTAATTTCCGGGAAGCGGAGGCTGCATTTAACATCGTTAAACAACTGGCAGTAATCTCAGACACAATCGGATCGGAGCCATTGTTATTCAATTGGATGCTGATGGTAATTAAGTTGGAAGAATTGCATTATACGATGCGAGAACGAAAATAGAGGCGACTTATTTAGCGGAAAACACGTTTATTGGACAAGAATTTGCATGAATAGATGTAAACATATTAGATGGAACATTATAGACTGCTTTAGAGGTCAAAGAAAATTTGTGAAATCGTTTATTGGGAATTGTCACAGTCTCCTGGTTATCATTGCTAGCAAACTGGATTGTCCTATCCTTCACTTTTTGAGCCAGCTACATGTACAGACGCCAGCAGATAAACCTACCCAAAACTGTCAAATTTTCCCAATCAACCTTAATGATTTAGCGTTAAAGTTGAAAATCTATTAAAGAAATTTGACAGATTGTAGTAGCTTGATGTGCTGGCGTCTGTACGCACGGCTACAGATCAAGCTATACAAAACCAGTATAAGCTGACTACTGATTGTACGAAAAACCTATACAATGCGAGGTCAGCTAAAACTGGAAATGTATAGCTTGATGTGTAGCCGTGTGTACCTGCTAATAGGAACGTAGTTGTTTAGTTATAATATTTATGTAAATATTACGAACATAGCTTGTAAGTGAATTGTTACTAACGGAGTCATGTTGCTCGAAAATAAATGTTTTGTTATTATTATATTAGCTATAATCCTAAGTCACTTTCAAGTGTTCAAATTTTAGTTTAGATGTTGTAAAATAAAGATAAAACTGACGAATAATACGCATACAACGCAGATTTCCAGGCACCCATTTTAGTACGCCTTTTAAATTTGTTTTAAGATATAAACTATAGCAGAACTCCGTCAGGTGAGGGAGAGACCCCAATGGGTGGATCCAGAGGTTGTAAAATTAGGTCGGCATACAGTCGAGCCCAAATTTAACTATCAAATTTCTATTCAACACCTTGACGATCCCCACTCTTCAAACAAGACGGCATTTTATCAAACAATCCTAAAATCTCGACTCCCGACACAATTTTACGAGCATCTCCAAGTCCTTGTCATATATAGGAGACGGTAATGTCGCTAATAAACCAGGAATCGTAACTCCAGATTGTGAATAAGATATGTCAAAACACTTTATACTTCTCTCTGCTACATATGCCACGAAATGGTTGGGTAATAGTTAAGGGAGGTAGTTCATAGCACCGTTTGGCAAACTATTGCTATTTGGCGTACTTTCAACTACGGGAGTTTAGTTAACTTTTACTAAGTTTGCAGCCTGTGTGGAGTGTCTTATGTAGGTTCGATTCCATCCTAACTAATATTTGTCTGGGCTTCAGTTATTTGTTCCGAGCTTGATGTTTGTCTGTAAACAACCGCGAGACGGGAGAAATTCTAGAGCAAGGCAATATGCTGTTTTCTTTCAAGCCATTAATTATTTTTTGTCTTGTCTTTCACGACATCGCTTTTCATTTATGACCATCATGAATATGGTAATCCCATAACGTGCATGAAGGTAGCTTCATAAGATGGTTTACTGCACGTTATGGGATTACGGAGAACAAGGGACGATAGAAAACTGACTTTACAATAGTTATATTGACCAATTCAATTCCGAGTTATTAAATTCCGATTCCGATTCCGATCCCGATTCATTTTGAACAAACCAACCACTGATGCGTTCTCAGTTTTGTTTTTAAATTATTCATGCAAACTGAAAATCAATCCAAGACTATGTTTCAAAAATTAGTGATCAATATAATTATGGTTAAGTTAGTTTTCTATCGTCCCTTGTTCTCCGTAACAAGTTTGAACATATAATTGTTGTTTAATGAGCCGACGTCTCAAATTGAAATGCGGAAAGTTTCAATGTGATCGAATCCGGGATTAAGATGTATGGAAAACATAGGGGACCAGGATTTTAGAACGGACACGCAGGGCTTGTAAAGCCACTTCTTTTGTCATCTCCGTTGACTTTGACAATGTTCCGGGTCAAGATGAAAATTCAATCCAATCAAAACCACACACGCATGGAGTAGTTAAAAATGGATATCCAACCACAGACTGACCGCAGCAAGTATACAATTAATTTACTATAAAGTAAAGTAACTTTGTCATAATTCTATGTCTTTATTTTAACCAAATCATCGATTTGAACTGCTACCTGCTGACTGAGTTACCGAAACACCTTTAACAAATCTCAGGCCATCCCAAGATCCCTTAAATTCGCGATATTAGCGAAGAAGTGTATCTTCAAACATTACCTTTGCCAAAGTCATTGTTACTTGCGAACATATAGCTATACGAAGGCCACACAGGCTTCACCAGGGCTCACACTGTGTACTCCGTTTCCAATTTTTACTCTCGTCTGTCGCTCTTTCGGCGATAACAGCCAAAATTCACGTGCGAGTCGCGATGTACGTGTTAAATAAGGAAATAGCTTGCTAGCTATAAAACTTTAAAGGTGTGAATTTCATTGAATGAATTTGGATTCATAACCGCTATATACTTTGAAGTTACTGGACCGTATGCATAACGTAGGCATCTTAGTGGACAAAAAGCACTTTTTTTTTAAGAGTAATTGACCATTATATCTCGAGGAAACAGCCATCATCATCTTCCTGCCCTTTTTTTTTTTTTTTTTTTTTTTTTTTTTTTCTTCCTGCCCTTGTCCCATGTTCCTTGGTATCAGCGCAATATATTTTCTTCTTCCATTCTCCCCTGTCAACTGTCCGGCTATCATTTACTCCCCTATCTTTTATATCATTCCTCAAACAAACAATCCATCTTTTCTTTGGCCTTCTTTTGCCTCTTCATCCATCAACATTTATATTCATGTCCCTTTTATTCACTGGCGTTTGATCCCTCTTCATCATCACACATACTCTGGGAAACAGTCAGCCTAATACTACTGTTTCTTCAGACTCATGAGGCTACGTTTAATGCCAGGTCCCTTTTGATTGGCGTATATTTTCAGTCTAACAATCCTAGCGACTGTAATTGTATGAGACAGATACAATCTATACGGAACTTTCTTAGTTCTATTGTAAGGAACGGTTCATTTAATGTCGTCAAGGAAGTCGGTAGAGATTATAACGAAGGTACACCAACTTCTGCCCGCTACTTCGTCCGCGTGATTTTTTTTCCCCAATCCACCCCTTGGATCGCCCCGTTTTTTTTATATTTTTGTTCGGTTTCTGAGGGTCTTGGCGTGATGTTAAATAAACAAGGAAACAAACTCCAGGTTTATTATTAGTACCAACTTCTGCTCGCGACTTCGTCCGCGTAAAATTTCTCCTCCTTTGACCCACTTCGTCGCATCGCGTCACCTGCCCGCGCTATAGCTTAGTTTTCGCTTAGTGTTCTTTCTGATTTTTTTTCTTTTGGCTCGGCTCCTATAGGCCTAAGTAGATTAGCTTGCCCATGAGTGCTCTAACCTCACCGATACGACGCTCAATCCTCGTCTACCACGAAGGTCGGGGGTCTACTTCGAAGTGGTATCGGCCTAATGTTCGGCCATTTCCTGCTACGAAGTTACTATTTGGTTCGGTCGGTCCCGATCCTACACTCCTACACTCTTCGGAATATTGACTATGGTCCCAACCCAACTGAGCTGATCCGAACTTTTTTCGCATTTTTCAATAATATTCGGTTCGGTCATGTGTCGGTCCGATCCGATCATTCGCACTTTGCACTTCCCTGCACTGCCAAGCAACAGCTGGTTTGGTCGAGGAGCTCTGTCAGTAGAGAAATTTAGCATGAGCTACACGACATGCCGCTACAGCTGCACAATATAAGATCGAGTGGGTATCGGCGAGGGCTACGCTCCCGTCAAAACAATTTGACACCTGCTAGTCTAGAGCACACACCCACGCTTTGTTGTTCTTGAGCATGGGCAAATGAGATACTTTTTCATATTAAAGTATATATTAGACTATATATTATGTTATGGAGCTTCTACCCCCCGATAGGGAAGAGCAAAATTACTTCGCGTTTGTGAGTTGCTAAGAACATTTGTTATTGATATTGTTTCTTGCTTACACGTCCTCCTTGTTGAATTATTGACAAACGATCATACATATTATACATTTAATTTATTGTATAGACTAGCACAACTTCCGAGAGAAGCCAGTAAAATTAGCAATCAGAACAGCTTCCGAAGTTATAAATTGAGTCGACGAGGGTTACACAGGAAAGTATTTAATTAACCTATGTCCCTACTATATTATAACAGTAACGATTTGATGATAATACATGTTTAGAATTTTGGAGCTCTTGGCTAAATGATATTAGCCGCACGGGTCGATCGAAAGTTAAGCTACGGTTGCCGCAATCGATTTGTGGATGAATGACCATCCATAACATTTCCTTCTCTGCCGTTGGACCCGGCTGTCACTCGTAGATCTTTGACAGTCGTTACTGGTAGTGAGAAGCCCAAATATTTCTGAAAACCAATCTTATCAAGGGGTAACGTGTTACCCCGTAACTGGGTTGTGAAGGTTAGATAGGCAGTCGCTTCAAGTAAAATACTGGTATTCAGCTGCATCGGTTAGACTGGAAGCCGACCCTAGCAAGAAAAGGCTAGAAAGATTGACATCTTTAAAATAAGATGAGAGATGTCAGGATGAACGATTCTTTCCTACTTACAATGTCTTCTCCAGAAAAAAACCCTATAAACATCATACAACATTTCCCTCCTCACCGGACACACAAACAGCTGTTATATTTTATACTAAACCCAGAAATGTACCGATGAAATATACACTTTTCAAAAACCTGTTACAAGTCCAACGTTGCTCCCTATAAATCATACTATGCTTTGTTTATTTTCATAATATTTAACACTTTTTTCTAAAGTAACAACCACAGGTGGGCGTTAGGTAAATATTTATGTTATTATAATTTTTTGTCTGTATGTCTGAGCGTGTTTATTAAATGAATTATGAGCTCATTTTAGGAGCTAAAATTAGAGGTTCGGTCTATCCGCTGAAGTTAGTTGAAGCTTGGTTGTTTATGTATTTATACAGCTATTTATATTTGTAGAGAGGCTAAGTGGTTAGTCGATGTCTTGTAAATGGTGTTAAGAGGTTTCGTTAATGATTTTTTTTTCTTTTTTTTGGAGTCTGGATTTGTGCTCGGTTGAAAGAAAAATGCGTTTATTGTCAACATAGCAAATTAAATAAACCTGAAAACTATAAAAACAGAATACAAATATTATAATGCCAAAAGGGCCTCAGCTCAGCATAATGTCAGATGACAACACAAGGTGTACCACCTGACGCTGATGTTTAGCTGCAACCCACGAGTGCCATATGCTGGAATAACAAACGCAAGGAAGTGTGCGTCTGGTTGATAGCAATAGGCTCGCTTCCATGGGACTTAATCTTAAATAGGGCAATGTGGGTGTACTAGAGCCTCCTCCACCCCTGCTACTTTTACCTAGATGCAGTACAAAAGAGTAAATATGTACCTAAAGACTAAGACTAAATTGGTTACCACCTTTTCTAATGGTACTTTTACGTATAAGTTAAGGATACCAATCTAATTGACGGCACGGTTGGCGCACTGGTTAAGCGATTGACTGCTGCGCTGTGTGTCGCGGGTTCGATTCCCGCACGGAACAAATATTTGTATGACCTACAAGTAGTTGTTCCGGGTCTGGCTATTTGTGTATGTGAGTTTAAATGTTTGTACACGCACCCACGATACAGGAGAAATTCCTAGTGTGGGGCAACGTATTTAAAAAAAAAAATACTGCAAGCGTCTGTACCTACACTAAGTACTTTGTAATTTGCGTATAAACAATTTTTGATTTTTTATTAAATATATGGAATGTAATACCTACTTACCAAATACTTTTCTCTTCCAATAAAAAACATTTGGTCTCCTAAATTTTAATAACCTAACTAAGGATGCTGCTTTATGTCCCTAGACTACTCTAATATCGTTACACAGTTACAATATGTCCTTAGACTACTCTAATATCGTTACATAGTTACAATATGTCCTTAGACTACTCTATTATCGTTACATAGTTACAATATGTCCTTAGACTACTCTAATATCGTTACATAGTTACAATATGTTCTTAGACTACTGTAATATCGTTACATAGTTACAATATGTCCTTAGACTACTCTAATATCGTTACATAGTTACAATATGTCCTTAGACTACTCTCATAAAAGCTACTTTCTACAATCATCTGTTATAGATATTTTTTTGTTCTTTCTGAAGTCCTGGAAATACATCATTTTATTAGTAATGAAGGACTTATTAATTATTCATTCTTTCTCCGTTTAATGACGGAAATCACATTCAGTTCTTGAATAAATGAGAAAAATACAAAGAGTCTTTTTACTTTATGCCTGCAAAATGTCTTTAAAAATTGGTATTTATTATTTTTGTCCATTTTCATTATGCTACGAAATTGTGAGTAATGAATATTGATGGACGACTGATCTGAAAATATGGCCGCCTTTCGCCTTTCCCTTTCTTTAGTTGAGAATTTAAAAACTGTATAGAATTAAAAAAAAGTATTGCTTATAGTGGGGTATTTTTGGTACACAGGACAATGTCTTCGACTCGATATCCGTGTCGTCGACTAAGGAGCAGAGATCGGAAAAAGTAGAGTATATTTACCGACTTAGAAGTTTTAAGGTAAATAGAGGAAGTAAGTAACATAGAGTGGATAATACCTCTCTCTAAAATTCCCGGGATTTAAGAAATTAAAAATTATTTATCGCACTTTGAATATATTAGTAACAAATTAATATTTCAAAGGAGGATGGCGAGGTTGCATGTACAATGGGACCCACTATTAGGAGTATCGTACAGTATGGAAACTTATAACTAGTTGTAGAACTATATAAAAGTAGCAAAAAAGCAAATGGGCAGTAAGTCGTAGAGGCTTGGAGAAAAAAGATATGCAATGTAAAAGATTATAACCTAAAACGAATTTAATAGTGCTTATTTAATAATAAAATATACTTTTTATGTATTATGTAGTTTCAAAAAGGTGATCAAACAGAATAGACATATTTACCAACACTACCATCGTGTTTCTGCATCCCTTTATATTTCATCTCTCTTATATTTAGGCAAATATACTCTACCTATTTCGTTCTCTGCTCATTAAACGACGTTATTTTGTCCAGTGTACAAACTGTTATTTCACTTTAAAAATTAAATACAAACGATTATTTTATTATAAGGTTTGGAGGTAGAAACTATAAGAGTAGGCGAAGACCAAAGAAACGATGGATGGACTGTGTGAATGATGATATGGTTAGACAGGGGGTGACTACCGAGCTGACGATTAATAGAGAACTGTATGGATAAAAATACATGTTGCAACGACCCCAAATAAATTTGGATAAGTGCAGGATAATAATGATGATTCTACGATTCCCTTTTTTTTTGTACACGTTCAAACTATTGCCAAAAACTCACATTCATATCGAGTAGTCATCTTGGAGTGTATTTTAAAATTAAAAAGTGTATGAATTTACCAAATTTCATCATTCTATCAAAAGTTTAGTGTTTTCAGATAAAATAGCTTGTAGGTATTCCTCAAATGCCCAACATGTCCAATTAAACGGTATTCTCATCAACAACACAAAAAACAAATAAAACAAGTTGTAGTGCAGACAGGATTTAGTACTACTTTTTAGTTTTACAGCGCTTTGGGAGTTCCTCTCTGGAAAAATACATTTTCAAGCTGCCAGTGTTACAGTTTGGAATGTCTGTAAAATCTGTTTATACCCTGTCCATTAAGTAAACCGTTTTTTGACAGGTGGAACTAGTGATTGCAACAACACACAATACATTGATTGATACACGTACGGTATTATAATGTCTGTAAGAACCCATAAATAAGATAATTCAATAAGATAAGGCAGTTTATATATTTATTTTATTAATAATATTAATTTTAATATAAATTTTTCCATAAACCCATATTTGTTTACATTATTGGCGAATATGTCGCGATATTAGATTATAATGTTTCCACTATCATATGCGTCTATCCAGCCACACATACTATCAGGGTCAGGGCCTTCCGGAAATCCGGACTCCGTGTCATCCGGGCCTAGATTCTCGTCGGACACGAGAAAATATTGCTTGCATACCTACATTTTGTACATTCACACATTTTAACTTGCTCGTTACTATTCTAACCCCTCTAGAATACAGGCATGATGTTATGATATACATTTTTAGAATAGGTACCTATACCATAAGTTGTGAAGTTTATCGCAGTCGAGCGGACCCAAAATAATTAGGATAGAGCGAGTTGATGAAGAAAATAAATTCGGCTTGGTATTTTCATTACAGTTCAGTAATAAATATTCATTTTAAGTTACGGTCTCAAACCGCTTTAGCAAGAGTAAAAACAAAACTTCATACCTAATTATTTTGATGATGAAATCTTTTATGATTTCATCATCAAAATAATTAGGTATCAAGTTTTACGTCTAGTATCAAATACGACACCAAAGTCAAAACAGTTTTTTCAGCAGGTTTTTGACTTGATTGTGAAACTGTTTTGTATTATGAGCGATATAAGTATAGCTTGACTCGTTTCAACGCCCTAATTGCGTAACACACTATCAATCACAATCTGAATCATTTTGAAGGATATTGCTAATCCATTGCTTCATATGTACAATAAATTTGAGCTCATCAACGTAAATAACGCAATGAATGTTGTAGAACAGTCAAAGTGAAACCCATTGCTACTGATAGTGTGTTACGCAATTACCCCGCAGGGCACAGACTAGTTCTAAGTAGGTACCTAATTTCAGTTCAAGTCATGCATTATGACGTCACTTACTAACCAAAACCAACCCATTAAACATTTATTCATCGTCATCATCAATTCCGCTGAAAGACGTCCACTGCTGGTCATACCTCTCCCCCAGCTCACAAGCCCTGATGACATCACTATGGTCATAATCATCATCATTTCTGCCGAAAGACGTCCACTGCTGGACATAGCATAGGCCTCTTCCAACTCACAACCCCTTTGAACATAATTATCTAGGAATTAAAAACCAATAAATCCAATAAGTCCTTGTTGTCCTAGTCCTGGAGTTGAAATCGCACTGACAGACAGACAGGAAAACGTTTTTTTTTTTACACAAATATTGAAAGATTGATACCAAAAGACGCTATTATTGCAAAAAACTCTCCTTCCTAGATAGCTTACCCTTTCAGCCAACTAAAGCTATACATCATAACTTACGAACCTTCATCCTGGGGGTCTACTACGAAGTGCAAAGTGCGAATGATCGGATCGGAACGACACATGGCCGAACCGAATATTATTGAAAAATGCGAAAAAAGTTCGGATCGGCTCAGTTGGGTCGGGACCATAGTCAATATTCGAAAGAGTCTAGGAGTGTAGGATCGGAACCGACCGAACCAAACAGTAACTTCGTAGCAGGAAACGGCCGAACATTCGGCCGATACCACTTCGGAGTAGACCCCCTGTCTTTTAAGACAGCCACGAACGAAAAAACAGCCGATAGGAACCAATTCGACAGATGGCCCTGAACTTTACCTACATCTTGATATACATGTCCTTGAGACATCGCAGACATTTCAAGGACGTCTGTCACTATGTAGAGATAAACTCTCTTGGGAACTGAAATTCAAGACGTACCTGATATGTACGCAGGGTATGTAGGCAAAATCACACCTGAGGCGTTAGACAAAGTGACATTCTACCGGCGATAACGATGATGGATATCGGTGGAGCGATATCAAGAATGTACTGGATTTAGAAACGATCAAATGGCTTATGTCAATCCTGTTGAAAGTCGTAGTAATACGAAACTCTTTAAATAGCGATTGCCTCTTGTCTAGGCCCTCTTGTAGACATGTTTATCTATATATTATTTGCATGATACCTAGTATAGATTGAGGGGTTCGTGGCAAATAATAACAGCCGCACAAGTTAACGTTAAGCTACGCTTGCCGAGGTTGGTATGTGGATGGGTGACCATCTTTACATTCCGAGACCCCTCCGTGCCTCGGAAAGCACGTTAAACCGTTGGTTCGGATCTTTGACAGTCGTTACGGGTCGTCAGTAGCCCAAAAGTCTGACAACCAGTTTTACCAAGGGGTATCGTATTACCCAGTAACTGGGTTATGGAAATCAGATAGGTAGTCGCTCCATGTAAAATACTGGTCTCACGTCTAATCAGCTGCATCCGGTTAGACTGGAAGCCGACCCCAACATAGTTGCAAAAAGGCTAAACAGATGACGATGAACAACTAGTTTAAATTCCCCCTCATAGTGGATGCCGTTGCCAACTTTTTACTGACAAAACTTTTCTAGCAGCTAAAAAATCCAATAACAATATTGCTCGACCTGGATACCGTACCAGAGAGTTTGTAATCGCCTGAACAAAAGGCGCTCTTTATTTTTTCATCAAGTGCTGTAACAAGTGCTCTTACTGATAAGCACTAAGCTACGAAAGATGAGAAGCTCTAGGGAAAATACTAGAATTAATTAAGTAGGTACGACTTCAACTATATCTGACGACCCTGCATACTTATATCTTTTGTTGACTGTACCTAAGTAAGTGAAACACTAATCTAATCTTCTTTGTAAATATATAATTCACAATCGCTTTGGGACTATACTCTTTGTTTCAGCTCTCCGATAATAAAACAGTTGGTGTGGAGGTTGATTTTTACTAACACTAGGCAATAAGTTATTTTTCGTTTTGTTACTAACACTATATGGATATTTTGTGTCCGAAATAATTCTATTCTATTCTATACTCATCAGACATACACAATATATCTAAGAAATAATAGGGAATAGCATTAAAGAGGCTTAGCATTTATAGGATTGCGCCTGGCGTTATGTTATGTTATCGTAACATCTCACGCCTGTATATTAGTAACTTTTCTTATGCCCTACACAAATTAGTTCCTGTGCTTAACACTGACGCATTGCTAACAGCTTACCACGGCCTAGTTTCATCGCACCTAAGGTATGGAATTATCCTTTGGGGCAATTCGACTGACAAGGATATACCCTTCAAAGCCCAAAAACGATGTATTAGGACGATGTTTAAATTACTTTCGACTGACAGTTGTAAGCCGTATTTCATTAATTATAACATACTGACGTTACCGTCTCTGTACATATTCGAGGTTCTCATGTTTGTAAAATGTAATCGGCAACTAAATCCACGCATGGCAGACAAAGTCAGTCGCGTCAGACGCGAAAACACTATGCTTTGCTCACATGGTTCCAAAACAGTATTAATGCGGAAAAGTGTATTTTGCATGGCCCCTTTAATTTTTAATAAACTTCCCAAGGGATGGAGGGAATTAAGCGCACATACATATACTAAAAAAGCGGCTAAAATTATATCTAGCTGGGAAAGCATACTATAGTATTTTAGAATTTTTAAATGACAAAGTGTAATAATACGAATTTAACAAATACTGACATTTTATAATTTTGACAATTTATAATTAGATTAAAGGACAATTTAATTCAAATTTATAATTTATAGTTTAAATTTAATTTTTAGTTTATATGAAAATTTAATATTGTTTTTAGCTTTGTTTAAATACCTAGGAATGACTTTTCTTAACTACATATTTGTATGCCACAAAGGCCGAACATGACCGATCTTTTTTTGTTTATGAACAACCTGCATGCCTTGTTATCTTATCTTATCTTACAAATATAAAGGGTATAAGAAGACCCAACAGTTATCTACGCATTATGTACATCAAAATAATTAACATCGAGTAAAATTATTGCTGGGAAACGACTATTATTCTTCGTGTAAAAATCGCTGTTTACTGCAGCGTGCAATGTAACGCACGCATAACATTTTGCTTACGGGTGCATGCAACGGAACAGGAGTTGTCTCTTGTTATTATTAGGGGTATTTGAACCTAAATTATAACATTTAAAACTTGTAGAATCCCAGGTGGTTGCAGTATAAAAAAAAAATCAGAATGACGAGGAGTGTAAGTGACAAGTGACTCTCCGCTTTGATAAGCGCCTTTTTTCACCCGTTATACATATTCAGCGTAGAGGTAGATAAAAATGTCCCTAAACCTACATTTCATTCTAACGGTACAGACGCCAGCACATCAAGCTACTACAATCTGTCAAGTTTCTTTAATAGATTTTCAACTTTATTGCTAAAGCATTAAGGTTCAAGATTGATTGGGAAAATTTGACAGATTGGGGTAGCTTCACCTGCTGGCGTCTGTACATCAGATCTGTAGACCATTTTTTATTGTATTAAGTACCGCTGGCCTCCGATACCTACTGTAATTAGAAAACATTGTAAAAGCCAATTATTTTCAAAGAGTAACCGTGGAATTTCTTGCCGGCTCTTCGCCATAGGAAACGACCAATTGGAACCGTGCACCTAGCTTCTGACGTTTCATAGGTGCCCATGTAGGTTTATGTGAAATAAAATATTTTGATTTTGGTATCGAGCCTATTGCTATCAATCGTACACAGATCCAGCCTCCAGGCTACTAAGAAAATTCCTTCCTAAAAATAAGATTCAACATAAACATATCCAAGGACATCTAAAAATAATCTGTTCTGAGGTACATCAAAATCATCAAATAGCCTAGTTCTATCCCTGGCACTGTAGCACATAAATAACTTCCACCCACGCCAGATTTGGGGGAAATTAGAGTGGGTAATAGGCAGTTCCTTTTTTTGTTACGGGAATGAGTTAATTACGACAGGATCATTTTGGCACAAGAGGGCCAAAGTGGGTCATTATGTGGGTTAAAGTGGGTCAGAATGGACTCAAGATGTTGGGACGGGCATTTTACTTGATGATGTGGTCCGTAAGCTGGAACCACCAGTTTTTATAAGAACTGACATGGAGATTCTCGAAAGTGTAGGTAGCAGTATAAGCAATACCTATCGTATGCGCTGTAAGAACTGATTTGTTGACTTTGTAGGCCGGGATGAAACCCCATCTTCATTAGAGGTGGTCACGAGGCTTAAAAAGGATGGCGGTAAGTTAAAGAAAGATTGACTTACTAACTCCATTTACACTGCAATATACCTCAGCTTAATAATGAAGTACCTACATAAGACATCATCTTGTTAACTTGCAAATTAAACTGAAAATCTGAGTTCCAGACAGTGCTAAGCCCCAAAGCAACAACTCAAGCCTAATGAACCCCCAAATACCTACATACAAAATTATTCATACAACGCAACATTTGCTCTGAACCCGCAATAAACCAGCGAAGTGGGCACTCATTACAAGAGGCCATATAACACACGTTACATTGCACAATTTGGGAGACAATAAAATACGACACGACCTACATACCGAGCGATGGACAGATCACAGTAACTTAATTTTCATCGGAAATGTCAGTCGGAAGAACGTCGATGAAAAACAGATGGTTGTTCTCGCAGGCCAGCGATAGGAGATTTAGGTTATACGACAAGATAGCGGAAGGAGTTCTCTAACAATGGTTACAACAGCACAAGTTTTGGTCCACAATAAAAATATGCCAGCCTTTTCCTGGAGTCCTGCTGCCAACAGCATTAATTTTTCAATCATCATTCTCTTGCCTTCATCTTAATTGATTTGGGGTCGGCGCAACATATCTTTTTCTTCGATACTTCTCTATTAGTCATCTTGATCACCCCCTTTCTAGCCATATCATCTTACACACAGTCTATCCATCGTTTCTTTGGTCTTCCTCTACTCTTATAGCCATCCACATTCATACTCAAAACTTTACTCAAGCATCCTATTGAAAAAAGAAGAAAAAAGCGAGATCTTCTTGGAAAACACTGACTAACTAAAATCTAACAACCAATGAACGGTTGGGTTGCCTCGCATAAGTTTGAGTCTCAATGCTCTAAGCCTAGAGCTGCCTAAGATGGCGTCAGTTTATGTGTATACTTATGTTCTAAACTTATCTCACCCAAAACGATTAATCGCAGTCGTATCATCATCTATAAAACCTCGCAATAACATGAGGAACATCTCAGTCTGAATACTTGAATGAAGTTGAATGTCTATTGAATTCCTGAACAGCGCCGCTCAACTATGAACTGAATGGAATTGATTTTATAAGCGAGCGGGAAGACCTGATTGATGTGCTCAATAATGTGAACGGTTTTATTAAGGGTGGTCGTGATTGTTTTGGTTTTGAACTCTTGATTATTGAAGCTCAATCTCAATCTGCCTGCCTTTTTACAACTATGTTGGGGTCGGCTTCCAGTCTAACCGGATGCAGTTGAATACTAGTATTTTACATGGACCGACTCCCTATGGTACCTCCACAAACCCAGGGTAACGCGATACCCCTTGGTAAGACTGCTTGTCAGACTTTTGGGTTCCAGACTACCCGTAACGACTACTAATTACAGCCGGAACCAACGGCTTAACGAGCTTCACCAGGCAGGAGGGGTCCCGGTATGTTAAAGACGGTCACCTAACCACGAACCGACAGCGGCAAGCGTAATTTAACCTTTGGTCGACCCATGCGGCTGTTATTGTTTAACCTCGAGACCCTCTTGATTATAGGAGTTCCTGGGACCGATAATCTTAAAGTTTATGGATCTGCCGAAGAGTCACAAGTCACACTATAATAGTAATAATAATAATAATTCATTATTGACATAGTAGTTTACAAAAACTTGTTTGAAGCCTCTGACTCCTGAACTAGGTGTACCTGTATGTCAGGAGACACTATTTGTTTGTAAACACTTTTTCTAGTCTCTTTAATGCTCATCACACTTGTAATGTTCATACACACGAGCGGCACTCATCAACGGCTGCTGTCGACGCGTCAGCGCCTGCTGTCGACCACGTGCCGCTCGTGTAAAGTCCGTTTCACAAAATAAGTCTCGTAGACGCGGCGCCACTGTCGTATGACGGAATCATAAATATTGATTTATTTATTTATCTCGACATCATATACGAGTAGCAGGCTTGATTATTGGTTAATAAAATGCACATTCTTAAATAGAGAAAGGTGTCTGGGGTAGGAGAGTTGTTGTTGGAATGTTGCTAACTATATAATCATAATTAGTTCCACTTATTGCCGCGGGACTTCTTTCGGGAAACGGACTCTATCTGATTACGGTGCTCAAATACACGAACAGCTCGTTGTCGACGGCTGCACTTGCCTCTACCGTTGACGTGTGCCGCTTACATATAAATACTTATAACCAGCTAAAGAAGTCACAAGAGCATGCATGTTCTTTTTTCTATAAGACGTTTTCCATTTGTCTCAGACTCCAACCTTTCAAATAGACGTTAAACTATATAAACAGGCCCAATGATTTTCCAGTCCTACCAAGGGGTATCGTATTACCCATAAGTGGGTTGTGGAGGTCAGATAGGCAGTCGCTCCATGTAAAATACTGGTATTCAGCTGCATCCGTTTAAACTGGAAGCTGTCCCAAACATAGTTGGGAAGAGGTTAGGTAGATGATGATAAAACAGGACCCAATGAATTGATAAATGCACCATTACCTTACATAATTTATGTTTATCTGCAAACTTAGAAGTCTAATCTAGATAAGACTCACGCACATGCTACTAAATAGTTTTTCTAAACCCAAACCTACATCACTCATGCTGTCATTTAGAAGTTAAGCAAACTTGCCAAAGTAGGTACTAAAAGAAAGTTTTAGTAGTTCTAGGAAAGCTAAAACTTGTCCATTTTACTTATAAACTTACGCACTAAGACATAAAGACCATACTTGTGGTACACTTAGTTTTATATGCCCCAAGCCTGATGAGTTTTTGAAAGCATCAATAAAGATTATTTTGTCGATATCGTCAATTTCTTGATACGACAAAGTGGCCACTTCCTTTCAATGTAGCATTAAAAGTCACTAGCTTCTGCCCCCGAAATCGTCTATTTGGACGTCGGATAAAAAGTATCCTATAATGTGTTAATCCAGGTGAAATCCGTAACCGTATCCGTATCGTTTCTATCCGTGTGAAATTTCATCCAAATCCTTTCAGCCGTTTTTGCGTGATTGAGTAACAAACACCCAAATACAAACTTTCAGGATTAAGAATTTGAAAGAAAGACAACTCTTTTTTATTTGACACACACACGGGAAATACAGAAAGTAAAAAAGGAGCATTTCATCCTAACAAAGTTACACTAAACACAACAAGAAAAAAAAATAAACCAAAAAAAGACTGTGCGAGGCCAAAAAGGCTCCAATCTTAGCATAATGCTGCGATATTTAAAAAGTAAATACCGCAGCGCTAGTAATTTCACTCGTCTAACAGCTCAATCCACACTTCAGGAAAACTAAGATCTTTATAGGTACGATGGGGATCTTTCTAAAAATAAATAGGTAGGTTCCAACTACACCAGAAACTTAATATAGTTTAATACAAGCACAGTACCTACCTTCCCAAGTCCTAAAAAACAAGCCAAAAATACTTATAGAAATATTAACAAGGTTCTTCTGCATATTTTCACCGACCAACAGCTGCATATTTTAGTGTCATGCAGTGGCGTAGCTCATCCTAAAGGGGCAAATTGTTTTGGGGGCCCTTTTTACCCGACTGTAGTGGTAAAGAGAGCAGTAGTGGCCCAGTCGTAATGGCCGCGACTTACTACATTGTAGTTGTTGGTCGTAGGTTCGAACCCAGGCAGGCGTTTGACTTTGTGTGAATAATTTTATCGCCACTGTTCTCAAAACAGTGAAGGAAAACTTCGATACGGCTAATACAGCGGTAGCTACGCCCCTGGTCATGTAATATCATGTATTAAACTTAAACCAACCACTAAAAATCTATTACCCTAGTCTAAACTAATATTATAAAAAGAAAAGATTTATTTTTTTGTATGTTTGTTACGCCTTCACGCTAAAACGGCTGAACGGATTTTGATGAAATTTGGCACATGGGTAGACCATAACCTGGATTAGGACATAGGATACTTTTTATCCCGTAAATTCTACAGGATCGAGACTTATGCAGGTGAAACTGCGGGGCGAAGCTAGTATTTTACGAGTATATAGATATATAGGATGATCTACAGTGAAAATTAAATAATAATGTGATGAGCCGAAGGACTTACAACAAACATGTCTTCAAATAGACCAAATAGTGCTTTTCGTCGACTGTTCCCACACGTATTAATTAAAACTGAACGGTTCATTAAACAAGAGGCAATTAATAACACTATCTTGCACATCTTCACACCATTTTGTTAACCAACTAATTGATTTACTGTTTCCGCGATATGTTACTTAGCAACGGGGGTCGTTGCTAAGACAAAGTTTCCTTTACCTGGCGGTAAACAAGGAAACTAAACAACAAAATAAATATACAGGGTGGCAGGGTGACAGCGACGCGCAACCCGTTACCATGGATTCAGTTCATGATTCTAACGCCTCGGATACACTAGGGGACATTCTGTCCCGCAACATGACGCGCTACACTCAATCTACGTGTCGCTGCAACGTTCCAAAATGTCCCGCAACAAGTTCCGAAACATTTTACGTGACGCGGGACATGTTGCTTGCTCCCGCTCCGAGAGCGAGCGCACGCATTCCGTCAGTGTCGCGTCATTTGTAGGCCTGCAAAATGTCCCGCAACATTCTCTCGGGACATTCACGTAGTTGTCGAGCGCCATGGTCCGCAACATGTCGCTCCATTAGTCCCCTAGTGTATTCGAGGCTTAAATCAACCGACCTTAATAACGGACAAACCTTAATAACTTACGGACTACCTAATAATTTCAATGTTGAGATTTTTATTCGCTTATAAAATAAAAATTGCTGTTCCACACATTTTGAATTTTTGACCCCGTAGGCAAAATGTGTCGAACCACGTTTATTTTACCACTTTTCTATGAAACAGTTTTTTTTTTCTGGTGGGAATTCATCAAATGACTCCTCCCGCTCTGGGTGGAGCGGAAGGGAGTGTCAGACTCTTACTGACTAAAACCCACCCATGTTCCTTCCTTCGCCCTTTATGTTCCGGGGTAGCGGTAACCCTTTCGGACAATCCCGCTGACCCCTTCGGACAATCCCGCTGCTATGAAACAGCTGATTTTTATTTTTTCATGATATCTACGCTATGGGGTCTAAAATCGTGTGCTGAATTCATGGTTACAGTTTGTGCTTCGATGTCCCTACCAACCTATACTCTACCAAGTAATGAGTTACCGTAGATGTAGTATTTTATAAGTTGTAGGAATTTATGAAAAGAGATGTATACTATTTCGTATCATGGTGTAGAATGAGTAGATTCCATGATAGGAATAATTACTATATTAATAATACTATTGAATTGGCAAGGAATCGGTGAGTTAGTCAGAAGGTTGAAGTAAGTTGACCCACATCAAGATTATATATCCTAACCCAATGACTGCACCTAGACATGAACACTATTAAGAACATGAGCTTCTTAAGTACTTATAGGAGAGAACCTACCTAAGTACACCCGTAATTGGCACTTAACCCTGTATCTAGTAATTCAGCCCCAGACAAACGAGCAGTAAACCAAGTTACAATTAATAATTATCCTCCATCCTTTCATCAAAAATTAACATTGAAACTCCAAACGTTCAAAGGTAAGAAATCGTCTGCCGCCGACAACGTTAAGCGGGATTTCTGAACTAATAACATAATAAGATTATGTGCTAATAGCCATCAGGCTTCGCGGCACGCCTAAATGAAGCTAGAAATTTCGCATCGCCTTTGTAATTGGATTAGATTTTCGTTCTAGCTATGATCTTGAGAACCCCTAACGATGTGAGCATTAACTATTGAAAAGAATACTGTGTACCAATATTAATTTAAGACTTAGGGCCGGTTGTTTCAAACGGTTGGCTAACGTAACATACGTACGTCAAATAATAACGAGTTACTGTTACTGTTAGCCTGCATCATCCCACTGCTGGGCAAAGGCCTCTCCCCATGACTTCCAGCTCGTTCGATCCAGGGCTAGAGTAGACTACTGGTCGTTTGTTTTGTCCAGCTCCTCGCGCCATCTTCTACGGGGTCTGCCGCGACGCCTTCTAACGTGTAATAACGAGTACATTATCGTAATTATTATACGTAAGTCAAGGCCATAATTTTGTAATTGTAATTTGAAACAACGCTTTTTTTGGTTTGACGACAGTTAGCGCCATTTTTGACGTATACTCGTGCGTCAGGTGGACGTGAAACAATCGGCCCTTAGGGCCGATTTTTTTATCCGTAGTTAAACTCAACCAATTGTAAAAAATTGTAACTAATGCTTAAATTTTTGCAAAATGTGTTTTTTGATAAATATTTAGTTTATCTAATGTTTATTTTTTTAACTAATAGTTAATTATTTGACCATTAGCAATGATATTATACTAAAAATTGATCAAAAGTGTATACACCAATAGAGCAGCAGCATCAACGGTTTGTAGCAAAGCTTTCAACATTTGCGTAACCAAGGTTCAGACGACTGTGTTCATGAATATAAAACAGAGCAACAAGAAATAAAATTAAAAACGAATTAAAGCTTATTTAGTAACAAATTGACCTTGCCGCTCAGACACCCAGCACTAAAATGAAATTAAAGCACGAACAACATAATAAATCTACAACTAACGTTATTCTAGAAGAAACCTATAATTAAATCTGAAAATTTTCCAGTGCATTGATCTGCCCTACGAGACAGATGAACCGTCTATATCAGCCTGACTTTGATGTCACGACTTAATGAAATTACGTCAACTTCACAAAGAGCTTTCCCATTACTAGCAAGCACAGAAAGAACATGGTTTACTTTAAAAATTCTTCATACATTCCTCCCCAGTTCTAAAACAAGTTTATGGGCGTTATTACAATAAATCGCAGTCGGAATGCGATATAGATTAAAATGAATTGTTTGTTTGTAGTCATAACGTTGTAAATCGCCGGAAGAGCACATTGTTATGATTCAAAATGTTTAATGGTATTAGGAATTAATGTTTTCCGGAATAAAATCCAATATTAGTACTGTTGAAGGATATAGTGCGTAATTTTAGATGGCCCATCAAAATAAACTGAAAGGTTGTGTATGTTTGTGTAAGTGTTACGCTAGCTCTTGTATAAACAAATTTAAAGTGAAGCTGTATTAGAGTCTGGTGAAAAGTCCCTAAGCAAATTTTTTTTGCAATGACCAATCAATCTTCTGCCAAATACTTGAAAAAAGAGTGATTGGTTCGCTAGCAAAAACATACAAGATATTTTAAAACAAAAACCACTTTAAGGGTAACCGAACCGCGAACGCGAGGTATCTACCTCGCGTTCGCGGTTTAGCTCGTTACCTCGATGTCACCGACATGTAAAACAAATGCATGTTAATAAACACGCACGCATATGCCAGGCATCGAGGCAAACCCCCCAAACAACCCGCGAGGTATCGCAGTAATGGATCTTCGACATATAATTAGCCTAAGGGATGCCCAGCAGGATATTTCTAGCGAATCGTAAGTCGTAACCAAGAACAATGACGATAGGAAGATTGTTGGTTGTAATTCAACAATACACCCTTTGTAAGCTTTTATTCTATATTCAAAAGTGCATACAGCAATAGTATTTTCACATTTTACCAGTAATTGACGAATAGAGGAAAATGAAGACAAACTATATCTATTGTTTTTTAATGAATAACTGTGGGAAATCGCATATCTGCATCAGCTGCTATCTTCCCACGCACAAGAATTATAGGGAACTGGGTTACTGAGCTGACGCCGTTTAAATATCTATCATATGTTTTAATATTCAGCTCATATTTCTTTGATAAATACGACTTCGCGAGAGATTGAGGACAATTTTTAACTTTACTTAAAATTTTCATTCAGCAGAATCTAGAGCGGGCAGTATTTTTTCTTCTTAATGAATGATGAATATTTAAAATATGTATTGAAAGAAAGTGATTTATTATATCGGTGAGAAAATACCTTTTGTAAGCGTAGTAGCAGTTTTTATAGTAATGACTTGTTTTTATTGAGGGTGCATATCATTTATTGGAAAACGAAAACTATCATTATAATCTTATCGTAAGTGCTTACAATCTTGAACACAAACATTGTGATCCGTTCAATAATATAGATCGGCAACTACCAAGACAGGACCCGATCCCGATACTAAAATGAGGTACCATTACCCGTCAGCTGTACACCGATAACCGATCGTGTGCTCCATCCGTAACAACGAAACCGTTCAAATAACAAATAGACGTGCGATTAATTTAACGTTTCATAAAACATCATTTTACAAAATAGCTATATAATACTGGAATTTAATGTAGGTAATTGACGTTATCTTTTGTCTAAAATCTCGTAAAGTTACGAGTGTGTCTTCAGCTTAATATTTGAGACGAAACATTTTGACGAGACTGTTCTAAGACTTAGCTGTTTGTATAATTTTGTTATTAAATTAAGCAAGATTAATAAGAATTATGAACATTGTTTATTGTTTGAAGTTTATAAGATTTCTAGTGAAGACTGTTGTAGTAGTCGCTGACGACCTATAACAGTTTTAATGAATCTCTTGTACAAATACAAAATAATAATAAAATAATACATACAAAAGCTTTGTATCAAAATGTGAATGATGAAGAAATTAAACTCGATAGAATTACCTATCTCATTGCAATTATTAGTTACAGATCCATCTGGTAGTTTTTATATGCCCAAAATTCTGAAAAGATAACAGTGATTGCAAGACAGTCCATCTCATATTAAATACTTTTCATGGATTGCATCAGTATCGATATTGGAAAGGTATACGAACTCGTTTAAGGAAATCCTCTTTTGTGGGTTGCAAGAAACCTAACCATAGCTTTAAAAGCTAAAACGTGTGTCGGTTTTATTTCAGCAAATAATATCAACATCTTCCATTTAATGGATTGAAAGTCATTTCGTGTATTCCTAATGCACATTATGTTTAGGATAAGGCTTGTTACGACAGTGACTGTGATGATACTGACTTTAGTATGACTATCATCATCATTGGCAGCCTTGTTCCACCCACTGCCTGAGTACAGGCCTCCTTGCTTTTCTGGCATGCTTTTCTAGTCTATGCTAGTCTCATCCAGGTCTTGTTTCTCGATCTTTTGAGTGTGGTGGATACACCGTGCATATGATTAATCAATTTTCAGAAAAGTGTTCGTATCTGTACTAACGCAGCTGTATGATTGGTCTACGTGACCTCCAGTCTCTAAAACAATATTGTCTACGTGACGGCTGATAGCAACAAAAGATTTTCTGGAACATTTAAGAGCAGCTATGGTTTTTACTTCGACTTCCATGGTTTATTTGACCTATTTGTATAAGTTGTGGTAAATTACATCTTTTGATTTTTCAAATTATGTATGTTATTTTATTTTATGGAATCATTTGAGATTGGAGTCGTCGTAAATTGTTTTCCTGTTTCTTGGAAGTCTTTCAAAGAAATCAAAAATTGAAAAGTAAAAACTGCGATTTTGAATTAATTATTTTTTATCGTTTTCGAGCGTTATTCTCAGTAATATGAATTTTAATTGGTGATTACGTGAAAGCTTTCTGGAATTCTTGCAAAACGGTTAGGAATTCTTACTGTCTAGGGAGGTACATTGTTTGAAGGAATTGGTCTTTGAAAAAATGTAATAGTCATTCAATTCTTATTATATTTGTACCTTTCGCTAAATTATCTAAAATTTTACATTACTATTTTTATTAGTTTTTTTTTTTTTGTATTTATCTCGACGGTTAGACTTAAACTATTAAAAAGTAGATACCTGCTTACTTTCGTACCTGTAAGGGTTTTATGTAAACGAAACTTTAACATGTGTAACTTACCATAGAGCCCGATGCATTGAGCAATCCAAACCCACAAACAGTTATCATTATCACACCCATATCCACTTGGCATCGCTATCACAAATTATCACAAAACAAAACACGAAAAGTCAATACACGCCACTTACGAACTGAAACATCTTCACTAAATCACCCCATATTGGAATCCCATGACAGCAAAAATCAAATTCCATTTTTGAAATTCGATTTACAATTGGCGGGTTTTATTTGACGTTTACTTTTTTTTATTTTATTGTGGTGGAAATAATTGATGAGGCACAGGCGACACGCCTGCGCGGCTCTCCCGACATTTCGCGACTGAGCGAAAGCGTCCATAGAGTTCACAGTACCTGTTACATTTCGGGTGGTTTGGCGCTTGCGTACTACTGAACGAGTACGGAACCATTAACAGAGGCGTTTATTATTAAGTTTGCATAATAGCCGTTGACAATTTCTTGATTGTTAGTTAGGATGCAATTAGAACCGAAGTCGGATTGAGCGCGTCATTCGCCATTTCCGCTTGTTCTATTTTTACTCAATACGACTGGATCTGTTTTCTCCTTCATTAAGCAGCTTTGTTAATCACGGAGACTTACCCTTTCATTGACAAAGCTGCATGCAAAGCTTCTCAATCAATTTGGCAATAAATCGAAGGTTCACAGTTCAGGTACAATGAAATGATCCTTGTATCTTTTTTCTTTGAACAAAATAAGCTCTATATAGGTATATTGATTAACTTTAAGATCCATATTTGGCATTCGTAAAAAGGATTAGACTAATTTTACGTGATATTCTGTACTTTCTGCCTACCCTCGTGAAAAAAGGGCGTGAGTTTATGTATGTTAGAGGTATATGCATTATCTGAAATTAAGTAGCAAGATTTGATAAATGTCAACTAGAGAGCAAAGCATACTTCCTTGTGGAACCCTTGCCATCAACTTTAACAAAACAGAATAATCCTTGTCAACATGTACTGATTAGCGATCACAAAGCTATGTCAGAAACAAACCCGGAAATATATCCCAGCTTTTGATTAGAAGGAAGTGCAAAGAAGGAAATATATCGTGGTCAACGTAATTGAAAGCGTGGGAACAACTATCAATATAATAAAACATTACTGTGTGAATATATTAGGTATCAAAAGAGATATTGACATTATATTATATCTATCTATGTATTATGTTTGGATTCTATTCGTATTTTAGACACGGATTAGGTATATAACTACAAAAATATAAATTATTATTATGAGGCATTGTTACAGAATATTTAATAACCAACCTACTTGGTTAAAACTACATTTAATAATATTATGAAAATTGAGATATTATGTAAGAGAAGCTACTTAACTCCAGCCATAACATTTATTTTTATTAGACTTAGGACCGATATTTCAATCGTCAGATAACTTTTATCTGGAGATATAAAGTACAAACGAATTCCATGATCTGAAAAAAAATAATAATAATGGCGGTTTTGGCATGTGTTCTACACAAAAGCTGTCAAACTGTCAAAATCGGCCCTTAGTGCTGTTGCATTACGGGCGGATTTTTCAATCAGATATTTTTTTAGCTTCAAATATTTTCATAGGTTCAGCGTCCTTGCAGTTGTCCTGCACCTAACAAAAGGTAACATCTGCCTATTACTACGACAATAATTACTTACCTCAGAGTTCATGTCCTTCTGAGACGTGCCCCAACTGGCCCCAAGTGTCATTACATTAGGCTTGCCCTCGAGACAAGGTTGAGACGCCTTATGTCCCTGCAGTTACCAACATTAGCACTAACGTTGTAGGTATGTAGGGATATAATGGCGCCGATTCCCTTGTTCACAAACTAAATTAAATTTAAGTTCAGTGCATCTTTTTCTTTCTATTTCATTAAGAAAGGGACAGAAGATAAATATTAGTTTAGTCCTGTCAAATTAGTCAGCGCCTGACGTAAATTGACGTATTTTTAGTAGCCATGTTTTTAATCACGTCTAAACTGTCTATGGAGTATCTAAATTTGACAGGACTAAACTAATATTTATCTTCTGTCCTTTTCTTAATGAAATAGAAAGAAAAAGATGCACTGAACTTAAATTTTGTTTAGTTTGTGAACAAGGGAATCGGCGCCAATAGACTTACTTTAATACACATCTCCTGTTCTTCAACTAACACTATATCCCGCTAGTATTCCCAGAAAGCGTTGACAGACGGCAGAGGTTGAGGAGACCTGTATGTCCAACCACATTTCGCCAATTATATTCAATTCCTATGCAGATAAGGGTGACAACACTATTCCCGTCAACTCGGCCCAACTCCAGACTCCAGGTTGCTACTGAGAGATTCATATTGGAACAATCGAATAACAGTTTGGCCGACTTGGGGATCGATCCCAGGACCCCGTGCTCAGGCAGCCGCATATCCGACCACTAGACAAAAGTGGTATACCTAGTCCGTCCAAATATTGTAGGGCGTAATGGTTTATCCATGTAAACTAATAAAAATACCAATAAATAATACAAGTTCAAGGTTTGTCTAAAGAGGTTCGGTTCGACGCTTCTGAAGGCTGTAAATGGCCAATAAAATATTGGATTTTATAGCCTGAATGGGCTATAAGTGGCCATAACTTATAAATAACCTGCTTCGGCTAACAGTTGCTTCTTAAATTGACACTTCCAGTTAACATTGTATAAAAAGCAATTACTTTTCTTTGCTTTTGAAGTGAGGGTGGGCAAATCTTTTAACACCTGTGTTCTGTGCTGTTGACACACTAATCTCTGTGAAAGCACATTGTGTTGGTTAACTAGGAAACAAACGTATCTAGACCGAATTCTAGTTAAGAGCGATAATTAGCTGTTATGTAGTTCTTGCTGGAAACAATGGGACACTTGCCCCTTTATTCATAAACATTGCTTAAAGTTAAGTAGTGATTTGCGACTATTTATGCATACATTTTTGACGTTTAAACGTCACTTCGTTCGTGACACTTCGACACTTCGTGTTCGTCAAACGTAATTCAATCATCGTTTATAAATTAACCCCTTACTAACGTGTCCAGCGTGTCCTGTTGTCTTCACGCTACAGGAGCTGATGGAGGCTACAAAAGGTGCCAAGCTCGTAGCCATTTGGCTCGTAGCGCGTCGATGGCCAAGTCAACCTGTTACCATGGATTCTGAACCTGCGTTGAAACTTTTCGCCGATTATTTAAAAAAAATTGTTGTTCCATACATGTTCTATGTTACGGGTTTGGTTTCCGCACTTAGTCCTTCAGGTGGACCATTGTGTGTGGGCCATGGCGGCCGTCGGTGGTTATTCCAACCAGCCCACCTCCCTCCAGAAGCTTATTAAGTCTCCTGGTCTGTTGAGAATTTCTGTGTAAGTTCTGGGTGTCCCGAGGGTTTCCGACCTAATCTGGGTGACGCCTGTGCACTGAAAGAGCACATGCGCGACGGTATCATCAGCCTCCATGCAAGCTCTGCACAGTGTGTCCTAATGATGACATGGCTTCCTTGGACTGCCTGCAGCCCGGTGACGAGGACCACCTCTGCTTCTCTCTTGTGTGTGGGTGTGCTTCTGTAGCCACCTGCGTAGTTGATTGATACATTTTAGTCTAGAATCGTGTGCTGAATTCATGGATAGTTTGTGCGTCGATGGGACTGCCGGGTAGATTTCCATCACTAAGAAGAAGTTCTTTCTGTAAGTATTTTATTTTATTTTATTCGGGAAACTTACAGCTGCAACAATATGCAATGTATGCAATATGTATGTGTTATATGTTATATATGTATTGACTCCATTTCGGTCCAGAATAATAGCTTTTGTTGGACAAACTGTCGCACATTGATTTTGGTGAGAAAGTATGTAAGTAAGTAGGTATGTAACTATATGGACGAAAAGCCGTCAAAGTGTCTCCGGCATAGATTGTGATCTACAGGAGCTGTCGCAATTTTACTTTGATACATTGTATACCCCTTTTTTAGGCGAGACACTCGGTTCAAAGTGAGTATATGAAGCGAGACTCGTTAGCAGTGAGAAAGGAACGTAGGTAGATAAGTAGGTACTTATCCTTTGTAGTTTGTAGTCATACTCGTATTTTCCTTTGCAATAATACATTTCATTCAGGGCATGTATTACATCGAACCTCTAATAATTCCCATTTAGCTTTCCTAAAAAATTGAACACTGTCGTCATCTGCCGAGCCTTTTCCCAACTGTGTCGGGGTCGGCTTCCAGTCTAACCGGATGCAGCCGAATACCAGTATTTTATATGAAGCGACTGCCTATCTGACCTCCACAACCCAACAGGGTAATACGATACCCATTGGTAAGACTGCTGCGTAACACACTATCAGTAGCAATGGGTTTCATTTTGACAGTTCAACCACATTCATTGCGTTATTTACGTTGTTGAGCAGATACATTTTTCGAACATATAAGGCAGTGGATTAGCAATATCCTGCAAAATTATTCAGATTATGATTGATAGTGTGTGCAATTATGGTGCTGGTTGATTATTAATGAACAGTGTAATATATTAAATAGTGAACCTCAAATAATTCCTATTTTGGGGTCCTAAAATACTTTGGTACTATCCAAGATCAAAAAATTAAAATCAAAAGATAGATGACTTTTGATTTTAATTTTTTGATCTTGGAGAGTACCAAAGTATTTTTTTTTTTTATTTCAATTTAGGCTGAGAATCAGCACTTTTCGAACGTCTAGATTACAAAAGACAGTTCCCCAAAACGTATAAACGCCCTTCACCACTTCCTAGTGCTTTCGCTGGGAAGAAGTAGTGGCGCAAAAAACTCCCCAGCAGCACAGCTGTCTGTTCAAGTAACCAAGACCTTGGATTTAACGCTCGCTGGGCGTTACCGCGGCACCGCTCGCTCAGCTCGCGCGCGCTCGGTCACAGTCCTAACCTAACGCATTTGGTCAGGGTACCCTTTTTTTTTTTTTTTTGTTCCGGGGTGGAAAATCCTCATGGATGTCCGCCGCCCTGGGGCGGGCGACGGGGTCTGTCAGACTCTTACTGACTAAAAACCACCCCAGTGTTCCATCTCTCACCTACGCCGGGGGTCGCGGGAACGTAAGATCCTTCCGCAACCCCCGACTGGTGCCGGCCCGCCGCAGCGGGCCTCCTCGGGTCAGGGGGGGAGTGAGGTGTTTGACTCCCCCCGCGACGTCTAAGAGAGGCGCGCGTGGAACACTACGCGCCGCCATCTCGGGTCCTGATGTGTGGGGGGCGACGGGCGTCCCCAAGTCCGTCGCCCCTGGACCCATTTAGGGGGGCTGGAAGAGGGCGTTATCCGCCCTCCGCCGACGCCCGGTGCGCCTGCTGCGGGCCGGGTGAGAGGACGAGATCTCCCTCTCCCTTTCCGCAGCCTCCTTCTGCGAGACGACCGTTTCGCAGAAGGAAACCACCGCGTCCCAGGACTCTTCGCTGCCGACCATCGACTCGACCACGGCCGGCAGCGACAGGTCACTGCCTACTTCTGAGATGAGGGCACGGCGCGGCTCCTCCCAAGCGGCACACTCTGCCAGCGTATGCCGCGCCGTGTCCTCTGGTCAGGGTACCCTAGCTTAATTACTGCAACCAATTCTACTCGCACGTGGTTGGTCCCAGTTTTAACCTAACCCGTTTGGTCGGGGTACTTACCCTAGCTTAGTTACTGCAACCAATTATGGAAAAGGCCAGACAGTTAAAAAGGCTCATTTATTTAAAAGTTTGCGTCATTAATAGCCCAAAATTTTTTATAGGTTCATTAATTTTAAATAACGTTCATCATTAGTAAGAAGGTCAATGAGTTTTTATAGGATCATCAAAATATTTACGTTTATATTCTACTTAACTATCTTTTGTTTTCCAAAGAGTAAACCTATTGTTTCCAATAAGAGGGATGCGCTAAAGTAGCGACGCGAAATTCTTTTCTTACGATTTTTGCTATTGGCAGATCGTATGTTAAACAAAATATGATTCGCAACCGTAACGAATTACTTACATTAATTCGTTTATTCATTTAGTTATGTTATTTTTTTACATTTTTTAATATTTCTTAAAATATAAAAATTAAGAATAAAAAAACTTTAAACGTTGTGATCCGCCGGTGTCGGGAGCAGGATCTAAGCTCCAGAGACAGGAACCTCCTCACAATGCGAGCCGTATCGAAGAGTATACTGCCTTTTGAATCAGGCCCTTGATCCAACCGCCTAACGAGAGCCTCGATAGATGTTGATGCCTCGATCAACGGCGGCCATCAGGCCATTGACCAATACGACAATCGGCACAATGACAAACTCAAACTCAAACTCAAACTCAAAGTATTTATTTCAATTAAACCAATTACAGGCACTTTTGAATTGTCAAGGGGTCGGTCAGTCAGAGAAATGAAGCTAGTTGCCCATTCCTAAGCGTAGTAGGTATGGAGAAGAACGGGCAAGAAACTCCATGGACACTCTTTTAAATCAAAATATGGTTACAAAGTATTAGTTACATCATTCATATTAAAAATTATGCATGTGAGAACGATGCAGAACGTTAAAAGCGTCCGTAATGAAAAGCCTAAAACAATCCAAATATTAAATTAAATTAAAATAAGCCATGGCAGCAAAGAGATGACCAGTCCCCACTGACGGCGCCCGTTCACGAACATGACGCACGGATTAGCACCATTCAGCTCAACCGTTTTGAAGGGAGCTAAATGATCCAACACATGTGCCACCATCAGCGAGACATTTGAGTGAGCATGACATACTCTCAGCCGCCAGGGCACATTCAAGTCAATGAAAGACGTACCCATTAAATGGTAGCTTTATAGTATGTAACTACATAGTACTCACACATGAGCTATACAATTATACAATACTAGGAGATTGAATTTATATAATGCAAAAATAGTATTTTACAATCTTCAGCGGCTCCAACAGTAGGTACTTCCAAATGCTAATGAATTTATTTATGCGTCCTGTGGAGCAGGACCAGCGTTTAGCCAAGCATTTTTATCAGCGATGTAATCTCCCAATTTATAATATGCCTGGCTGCATAGTGTGCGTTTTATACAAGATTTGTCGAGACAGTCGAGCTCACATTCCACATGTCAACAACTTCGTATATTAAGTCAAGATATTTGATATATATTTGACAGAATTATAATGAATCTAATAATGAATGACTATTCATCAAGAAATATCAATATACCCTGGTGCTTCCTCCTTAACATCAAACAAGACAGCTTATCTTACATAATGGCGCCGATGCCCTTGTTCACAAACTAAACTACTATTTATCTTCTGTCCTTTTCTTAATGAAATAGAAAGAAACAGATGCACAGAACTTAAATTTAGTTTAGTTAGTGAACAAGGAAATCGGCGCCAATAAAAAGCAAAACAGAAGTGTTCACTGAATGAATTAATCAGAAATGTTCAGTTAACACATTCCAAGTTTCAAACACTGCTCATGCTTACCTACACTTATTACAACAAGGAAATTAAATGTTCAAATATCCACCGGCATAAGAGAGAAGTTTCCCCCGACATCAACATATTTCCAACCTTTTGACCTGGCCTGTCGGAAGTCGCGGAGCCAACTTCAAATCCATACGTTATCAGCCTGCACCTGGCTGCGGAGTTGGCTCGGCTCCAACTCCAAGAATTAATACCGTTTAGAGTTCCACTTACGAGGAAAACAAGAGCGATGAGATACCTGTTGTTTTCGTTTTGAAGTACTTACTTACTTAGGTACATCTATGGTACATAGATTACTGGTGCTGGGTACCTATGTTTTTATGCAATTGGACAATGACATATGACAATAACATTTTGGGACGATGCGTTTCCAACACCGACATGTTTTACTTGTAAATGACTTTGTATAAAATTAGGTGCCCGACAATAAGTACCTACCTATTTAAACTGCCCCGTTGTTGGTCTCGTGGTCACAAGCACGTCTGCTGAGCGGTGCTGGGTTCGACTCACAGGTCAGGCAAAGTGTTATTGAGTTTTTCCATTAGGTATTTCTCAGTAACAGCCGGGAGTTTGGAAGTTAGCGGTGTGATACCCCCGTGCCTCGAAAAGCACGTTAAGCCGCTGGTCCTGCGCCTGATCTCTCTCCGTTCGTGTCGTATTGCTGTCCCATAAGACTATGAAAGAGCCCAAGTAGCACATGACAGCCGCACAGTGACTTGATTATAGAATTTAGTGACTACTCAAGGCTGTTTTAGTTTCCTGCATAAGGGCTGTGTAGTAAGCTACGCAACCTTTGTAATTCCAATTTGGGCCCCAAATTAACCAGCCTTGAGCATTACAGTGGCTGGTTAACGGCAGTATAATCATTGAAACTGCTGTACAAGGCCTGTACATTGGCTTATACAGCTATACAACAGTCATTGCAGCCTAAGATTCAGCTTCTTTAATTCTTTTTAACAGCTTTTAGATTTTTTGAGGCTTGGCAACAGCTTTTATTAAAGTATAAATAACCAAAATTTTTTTTTTTAATATTTATTTTGTGTATTTGTGACAGACGACAGTTATTATTTGTTAAAGTGGACGGGGCGGACAATATTTAAGGTAAGATATTTTTAATAGTTTTCACGTTGATTTTCAGTGTCCTTGTATGTAAATTGAGTTGCGAGTACCATTTTACTGTAAATGTGTATAGGTAATTACATCAAATATTTCACGCGCCATCAGAATAATATCGCTTTAACGAAAATATTTTACAAGATAAATGATTTACGAATACTTAATAAATTTATCACTCAAATTATTGCTTTCTAACTTGTTGTGTCCCATTAGGAAACAAGTGGAAAACATATTGTTTGAATTAAAAGCTATCAAATATCCTTAAAATCTATAAAAAATCATCTGGATATTTAGTAACAAATCGTTTTTGTAATGCTAAAATGGCGTCCATTGATAACCAGCACAAATTCTCCATAAATGCTTTTGAAAAGTTATTTACTGTAACAGTGGTGTTGCCAAGTCTATGTACCAGCTTATAGCATTATGCTGGCTGGACAAAGGATTTTAATTAGCTTTCTTACTGTATATTGGTATAAAGAGAGAGCATACAATAGGTTTTCAGGGATAAAGAAATCTCGACAGAAAACCATTTCATTATGTACAATGTTTAGCTTTCGAAATACCCTTGCAGGCCCAAAAATACCCTTGCAGGCCCAAAAGATATGATTTAAGTTTTTTAAATAACACATTAACCCATTAACGCCCAAAATAAAACTACACATGAAATTTATAACCACTCGTTATTTATTGCATGAATATAGACTAAATATGAGGTAGAAAAGAATGATTAGTATTTTTAATTTTTTTTTTAGGAATTATAGGGGTGTACTTGACCGGGTACAGTGGGCGAATCAGGCATGAAATTGTCCAAAGCATGGTCGTTCCACACATAATGTTTTGGCACATATCTCACAGCGCCAACGAACGCGGTTGTGGCAAATAACACATCGTAAAGGGTTTTCGATGCGTTGAGGGTTGTGTCCGTTATTTTTCTGCACAAGGCCAGATATCGTGGATGACGTAGGACGACTTTTCGACTTAGTTGGGCGAAGGTATGCTCTAACAATCGTACGTCTGAATAGCAATTGATCCATGTAGGGTGTATCAGTAGTTTTACTGATCAAGACATGCAGCCGCCAAGCATTTGAAATCGCCATATCTAAATGGTAGGTAAAGATTACCCACCACCATTTTTTTCCTTTTATGGCTACTCGATAGAGACTAATCGATTGATCCATCTGGTCTACTCCGCCCATTCCTCGGTTATAATTAACAAACAATCTTGGAATATTCACATCCAACTTTTGTTTCTGTATAGTACACCACCTTTTCACCTTCCCCATTGGTTCTACAGCGTCAAAATTTGATCCCATCGTGACCACGTTGTTGTCTTTCCAGCGCACGATTGTTATTTCGTTTTTGGTATCGAAACGGTAGTCGTACTCCGCCCTTGGTTTCTTTTTCATGGTTTTTACATCAGTGACAGGACATCCTTTTGTTCTGTTTTCTCGTACTGTTCCTGTGGCTCTGTACCCTAAGAGTCGCAAGTCGTGGAGTAACTGATAATTGGTAAAAAAATTATCAAAGTATACAATGTGTTCTTTTGGGACTATCGGCATCTTTGCTAATAGGGATTTTACCACTCTTGAGCCCAGCGGGTCTGTAGACACTTCTGTAGATTTTCCGCAATATATGTCGAAAGCGTAGCAGTAGCCATCTGAACTTGTTGCAGCCCAATTCCGATAGCCAAATCGTACTGGTTTTCCCATTATATATTGCTTGGCGGGATGACGGCCAAAGTATTTTATCATAGATTCATCTATAGATAAGTTTTCGTGAAATATTCCCCACTGGCAAGAATTTTTTTGTATAAGATCGCACAGCGGTCTCATTTTGAACATTTTATCATTTGAACCTTCCGCTAGGGAATTGTCGACGAAATGTAGGTTTCGTTTGATGTCCAAAAACCTATTGCGTGACATGCAATTGGCGACCAATGGGACGCCGAGATCTTCATCCAAACTTCAATAGGCACGTTCGGAAGGCAGTTCATGATATCCCGTAAAACTTAAAATGGCTAGAAAAGTTCTCAATTCAGGCTTATCAATTTCAAAACTGTGTCTATTATATTGCCCAGCATACTTCATGCTATTTTCCACAATCAAACTTATAACACTATCATCAAATATCTTCTCAAATAACATCACAGGGCTGCAGTCTTTCAAAGATTCAACGAGGACTTCTTGTCGTCGCTGAATAATATCAGTTACGTCATGAGTCATGCTGTATATGGGTAAGGTTTTTCGCCATAAAGGCTCGTTAGAATCTTGCCTTCTAGCTCGCTTTGCAGGTCGTGAGTGAGTGGACAATGGCTCATTATCACTATCATCCCAGTCCGAAACATCATGATCAGGATGCAGTGGAACTACCTCAACTGTACCCGGTACGTCTCTCGGGAAAGTTGTAGAAGCCAAATCATCTTCATTACCTTCTTCTTCGTCACTAACAATAGCTGGGTCTGGTGGCAATAAAAAGACGTCGTACTGTGCATCATCATTTTCATCAGCTACGATAGATTCGAGAGCTTCTTCAAGTCTCGCATAGTTATTATGACTCGTAAAGACGCGACGGTCAGTCATCGTAGTGTCTTTGAATATACCTGTTAAATAAAAAATAATTTATACAAGCGCCCGTTGTACACCAACAGGTACAACACAGAAAAATTATGTTTACTGCACTTTCATCCAAACGACTTGTTATTCCAACAATATAATATGTTAGTATAAAGCCTTCTAACACAAAACAGCAAAAAATAATCATGAATTTGTAGTTATTTATAATAAAAACACAAAATATTATCCTACCTTACCAACTTGGCTCACAACTCGTAAAACAAAGTGACATTTCGAACATTTATTTTCCCGTCAGGCATTTTTTTCTGTATCTCATAGACAAGTACAAGTACACAGATAAAAAATAACCAATCAATACCGCAGCACCACGTATAAACAAAACGCAATCACGCATCAAATTGTTGTACACACGCGGGTACAGAGGGCGGTAATGGGTTAAGAGACGGCTTGGCTCGCTCAACAGTCAATAGCTCTTTGGAAATACAGTACTCGTAAATACACTACAGGTACTTTGCTAATTACATTAATATTGTTTTCAGGAACATTATTGCAGTTTAAAATAATCTTAATCGTTGAAAAAGATTTGCAAGACAGTGTTGAAAAATTCAGGGAAAAGATTAGAAATTAAAAACCTAAGAACTTCCACAAAACGCACACGCAAAGATTCAAAACGAACAAAAACAGCAGACGTGAAGGAAACCGTCGGAGATGAAATTAAAGAAGCGATCGGTGAGAAAATCTCTGAAAATAACAATCAAGAACCCGAAAGCGATATTATACCAAACTCAGATGTTCAAGAACAAATTATCGGAAATGTAGACGTATTATAAGATTTTTCTCAATTTTATATGTATAAGTAGTTTACCGGTGTGTATATCAACAAAAGTATCTTGTTTCTGTACTATTTTGTATATGACGTTTTTTTTTGTTTCAAACTTTTCGCAATCGCCTTACTAAATTGATGTACAGACGCCAGCAGGTCAAGCTACCCGAAACTGTCAAATTTTCCCAATCAACCTTGAACCTTAATTCTTTAGCAATAAAGTTGAAAATCAATTAAAGAAATTTGACAGATTGTAGTAACTTGATGTGCTGGCGTCCGTACAGACGCCGCATGGGTAGCCAAAAATGTCTATTAAACCTGTTATTTTGTAGCCTATAATTACATTTTCTGTATCAATTGACTTGAATTCAATGATTTCACGATTACTAGTCATGAAATATTTATCTTTAAATCTCACTGTAAGTATAAAATCCTAAAAATTAATTTTGGGGAAAATTTATTATCCTTGGTAACGAAAGGCATCTCAAACTTCTTTTCATCTTTTCAATCAGTAGCACAACATTCACTGAGTCTTTTTGCTACCAGCGAAAGTGGTTTGTTACCACTTTGCAACATTATTTTAATCAAATGCAATTTATTTTCAAAAGGATAGGCACTGAATGTTTGAAGTGACCCAAATTTTAATTGAACCTCATCATTGACATGAAGTAGATTATGCACATTGCTGGTCACGTAATCTGCACCACAAACATCCTTGTAATGCTCTACAAAGTATTGAAGCAGCTCTTCTGACAGTGGTAATAATGGATTATAGATAACACTTAAACAAATTTTAATGGCACAATATAAAAACATAAAATGAATTAAAGCCTTTTTTGCTAACACATCAATATTTTGATCAGTCTGTTGGTCCGGAACCCTCACTATACGAAAACGACACTGGCTTGTAAACATCAACTGCATCATTATTATAAGCATCAATATTTTGATCAAAATCTTTTTGTGCGGAACCCTCACTATGCGTAAACGTCACTGGCGTGTAAATATCAACTGCATCAGCACTGCTCCTTTGCAATTCGTCCATAGAAGTCTTAGCGTATTCTTTTGACAGTTTTCTTTTTACTCAACCAGTTCTTTTTCTTTTATTCCATGGTTTTAAGTTGTTCATTTTTTATTTAAAGTGTATTAAAATATACGTAGTAACTCTTGAAGTCGCGTCAGACGTCATGCAAAAAAAATCAAATCTGACGTAATTTAAACACCAATAATCTAGATTTACTCTTAAATAACGCCGAAAGCTGTAAAATAGCTGTCAGCTACACTTTATGCATTGGCATTAGGATGGAGTACACCTACTCCAATTTACAACTCAGGGTGAATTAATGATTCTCTTATAAATGTAACGGCATTTGTAGAGACTACATATCCACTTTTAATCAGCCATTAACAAGCTCGTTGAAGTAGAATTAGAATAGAATTAATGTACACCAATTAAAAGCCAGTGGCATTATTCGATACTTTAATGCAGTCCGCACCGTTACAAGAGAGTTGAATTTTTCGTATTAAGCAGTCGTTAACAAGCTTTGGACTTCTAAACCAGCCAGTAGTATCACATGCAGCCAAAAGCTGGACTAGATCATTTTCAAATTCTACTTAAATGCTTTTAGTATACTTTTTCGCCATCATAAAGTCATTAGTCAGCGATGCTGTTTAATAGTGTATAATCTTTCCTTAATACAGTCTAAAGACTCGTCCTATCCTTTAGTACATCTGCATAAAAGCTGTAGACTGTAATGTCGCTTGTTTATGACCTAATTCATCGCTAATGTGCTACTTGGGAGAGAGGGAAGAGAGAGTGCACCTTTGTCTGCGCACATACACACTTGTGCACTATAATATCTCCCGCGCCGAAGGCTAGTCTCCGTTGAGATAGGCCGCCACGCCTGAAATACGGTCTGGAGGACTATTAACTACTTATTTCTAAATAGCAACCAAATTATCTACCTACTAATAAGGAACCAAAAACGGTACTTGATTAACTTAGTTGCGACACTGGACAAATTAATTCTTGCGTCAAGTTTTAAGGCTTCATTCGTATTTATTCTGATGAGTCATGGGTGACTTGCATATTTTTTAAGGAAGAAAATAATTTCCCAACCCTATTTTCTTCACCCCAGTCTAGAAACCACAGTTAAAACTGCTGGAAATTCTCATTTCATCTGTAAAAATAGAACAAATCAAAGGGGTAATTGCGTAACACACTATCAGTAGCAATGGGTTTCATTTTGACAGTTCAACAACATTCATTGCGTTATTTACGTTGCTGAGCAGAGATATTTTTCGAAGATACGAAGCAATGGATTAGCAATATCCTTTAAAATTATTCAGATTGAGATTGAAAGGGTGTTACGTAATTAGGGTGCAGATCTACCTAATCATAAGTAGCTGAATCTCGTCTATTATACCTACTTATAAATCATGAAAGAAAATTTTAACCTTTTCACCTTCCATTAAATTCTTCTCCCACCGTGAAAACTTAGGTGAAGTGACCGCGGAGTGAGCTGTCATTCCAGCTAATGCTAGGGATTGACACTATTGACAGCTCACTCTAAGCTCAATTCACAGAACTTTTCACGGTGAGATTTTTACAGAATCGATCGGCAAGTAATCATTTTGGCATAACCGCTGCGATTCTCTTCAGAATGGATGCAAAGAATCCCAGCACAAAAGGTTTTTCGCGTTGAATGGCTGCAAGGCCTCATCCGCTTACCTATTGAGGTATTCAGAATAGCCCATCTGGCTATTCTCTCCGTAGGCACGACAGATTAGAGAGAAATGGTCTCCTTAAAGCCGTGTGCTAATTTTATTGGGAAAAAAGCGAAAGTGCCGTGGTTCTTTGTTGTAATGGGCTAGCGGCTTCACCGGTTTATTACCTAAGTACCGACCTAGATAAGTATTTACAACTTATGTAAAAGATATTTAAAGGTTAAAAAGTAGGTTAATATCGTAATACATCGTAATCGTTGTACAGACTTACATCCCTTAAATGTCTGAAGTAGAAAATATCTTGAACAACAGCTCCTCCTGTGTCCGTAAGATGCCAAGCTACTATTCTGTTTAAAAAACAGAATCGCTATAGTGGAGTATTCTGTATAACTGAGCTGAGACGTACATTGTATACTAAATCTATAGCTGTGACTAACATTCGTACTTACTAATTTCATACCATCGCGTTCATAATTTTATTTTAAATCTCACGGTCAAAATCAATTAAACTTTTCTGCCGAAATATGATAGCTAAGCACAAGCACGTGATTAGGGTTTTGCATACCTATAGCCATAGGATTACATGTTTCGGGATGTTTAGGCCGGGTTCGAGCGATCACTGTCATCACAATCGCTGAAGCCCCTCTGACCGAACTGTCTACTGTCTGGGCGGCAAGGTCGCGGCTACACGTGCGTGAATAAGGCCGTGTCTTGGAGATTAACTCATTATTCTAGTCCGGGCGTCTGACACAATCATAAACAGTTAATGATCGTAATTAATATGCTTGTGCAGGCAGGCTATTAGAGATGAACTGAAAATTCGTTTTATGATCTCCAGCATTTATTAATTTTCGTGTTAGAACAGTGTTGGCCCAGAGATGGCTTTGGCTTACGAGTTCTAGGTCGCGGGTTCAAAACCAGGTAGGCGTTTACTTAACTTTCTACAATTTATTTTATCACTCCAGCTCTCAGAACGGTGAAGGAACCAGCTTTAGGGAACTGGCTAGAATACAATAAAATAGACATTTATCTTGCAAATATGGGTTAAATATTGGTGCAGCCATATTTCACAATTGGGCATGCAACATTTATATTATTAACATTCACTTGAGTTTAACCAAAAGCCAGATCCAACAATCCATAGCAATTCAGGCAATTATATTCTCTGATGAAAAACCTAGAACCAACAATTCAAAGACATCTTTGTAACATTCGTAGGTACCTAGGTATCTACCTACCTACCTACACTTATACCAACCCGCACTGCCATGGGTCCGCGTAATGGATTCCGGCCCACTCCCTCTCACAAAGAGTGGGCCTGTGTTACATGAAGTGGCACTGGCAACGTATGTTTCCAAAGTTTTAAGAGGTAGTATACAAAACTCAGGTATAGGTACTACCAGAAATAAGGTTTAATTTACCGGATAGGTACGTGGAGCGGCGGCGCAAGCCGCAGCTACTGGTGGTGCCAAGTGCGCGCACTAACCTATTGGGGCGCGCACCGCTGACTCGTGCGCTGCGCACTGTCAACACGGTGGCAGATGCCATAGACATATTCACCTGTACACTGGGTGAGTTCACAAGGGACACGTACTGTGTAGCATGTAAGGTATTATATACATAGTTAAGTATATTTTAAGTTACTTTGTCGCATTAGATTAAATATCTGTAATGTCAAAGGAAATATGTGATAAATAAATAAATAAATAATAATTATGCTGATTATGCCCACTTATGTTTACGCTTCACTTCAAGATAAGTACCTCTTAAGCAGCTGCGTAACCAAGAAAAAGCCAACATTTGCCCAGCATTTGGCATTTACGCTTCACTTCAAGATAAATACCTCTTCAGCAGCTGCGTAACCAAGAAAAAGACAACATTTGCCCAGCATTTGGCATTTGCGCTACGAGTCATAGGTTCGATTCCCGCACGCTCGGAACTTAAGAAATAATTATTTTATTTGTATTTCCAACAGGTAGGTAGTTGTTCAGGTTCTGCCTAATGACTCAATACGTGGGAACTCGGGTTACGGAAATTGCTACACACAACTAGTTAGTTCGACTCCGATTCCCGTTGGACGCTACTGTCGGCTGCGTTTATTGCGTAACAGGTAGTTTCCACAGACGCTAGAAATTCCTAAAACTAAATACTACCTACCTTTGTAAGAAGGGTATTCAATTTCCACATTTAATATATAGAATTCATATGGTGTACTTAATTTACTATGTACTATTCTATAAAAATTAAAAAAAACACCTCTGAGATCCTAATTATAGTTCCAATATGCTTGCCCGGCTAAAACAACGCTAAGCTCTTAGAAAATACATGCTCAGCTATCAACTTAGAGCATAGGTTCTCAACGTGGGCGATAACGCCCCCTCGTGAGCGTTAGGCCGCTATGCTTCACATATCTTGTCATACAAAACTGACAGCGCCATCTATGTTACCCGTAATTCAACAACATTTTCATGGAAATATCAAACAAGCACTGCGTAGCCAGTCACTTACTCTGAACCTAGATGGCGCTTTTGAAACGACGTTATTTTGTCTTCGAAGATTGCATTTTTATCCAAGGATAAGGTTTTTGTTCCCTGCAGTTTTCAAATGTTGGTCCTCGGAACATCCGACACTAGTAAATTACTATCCATCGACATCCGAGACGTGATTGGAAATACCTCAAATACTTTCGATGTTTATTTATGAAATTGATTTGGTAAGTGGATTTTAAGTTCATAGATTTAAGATACTCGGCGCGTTACGCCATATTTGTCTTCAACTGAAGTCAGGGTAGCTAAACTAAAAGAGTAAATAATATTCAAAAGAAAACAACAGTAAATACGTTAGGTCTTAAACTTTATTAGGCTTAGCCTTGTTTCTGCGCCAGCTCACGAGCCTTCGCCTTCTCGAGCTTAGCGATACGCGCGTTGGACTTGTTGCCGAGGACGCCACCGCCCGTTGAAGTTCGTCTTGATAGCTTCCGTGGACTTGGAGAAGGAGCCACGGTCGCCGGACTCGACCTGGTGGAGGAAAAGAGGAACTGGTGAATATGGTTAACCAAGGTTATTTTTGAGGAAACTACGGTTGTTTACTCTTTACATTGACAAAATACTGTCTGGTTTTATTGGTATAAACAAGACTTGTTAAAATTCTTTATTTGTTGTCTTTCATTAATGTTAAAACACATTTTGTTGCACATGTTATTATTGTGAAGGTTTTGTGTGACAGATGGCATCCTCAGATAAAATCTATTGGTGGTAGAAGGGTTGTCAGCATAGCTGTATGATAGCAAATAAATCATCATTACATGCACATCTAGACACATTACTCATCAATACAGTTATACATAAAACAATACTACATGTTCGCTTTTGCATGCCTTGTGGTGGACTAGGGCTTCCAGACGGGACTTGCCCTTCACGTTACACAGGCACATATGGATAAATAAGCCCCCAATAATGTAAATTATTTATTCAAGTGAGTCACTGTTACTCTTCAATTTTAAGTTGGAACAGAATTTAAATAAATCTATTTTATTATATTATTTATTTATACTAAATTCCGAGGTATTGCAGACTTTTTGAGACCTTGAAGGTATCGGTAAGTGTAGCATGGGACGCCCCCCAGGTAAATGGACCAACAACCTTAATGTCCCACAGAGAAATTTCAGGCACTGCATTGGCTATTCCAGTAACTCTGCTCACTCTGGGTATTGCAATTTCACCATTTGGTAACTAGGAATCCAAAATAATAAATGCTAAGTTGTGATTGCTTACCTTGATAGGGTGTATAACATCATCAGCGATGATGGTGCCTTTCTCTCGACCAGGTCGGTGACAGTGTTGGTGCCAATGTGGATGATATTCGGCCTCTTTGGTGGGAGCTCATTCTTCTTGGCAACCTGAAAGAAGCTTGTGGAGTCAAACAATGTGCTAAAAGATGAACATAGTTTGTAGTTGATGTTTTGTTCGATCTGAGATCTTGGTGGTAAGGTGTCCTCATGGCATTCAGAGTTTAGTGGTTTTCTTCATTTCGATGGATATTTCTAATAATTTTTTGAGTGTTGACTCATAAGTAGTTTACAACGAAAATTGACACTGGCAAATGAATTTGCCTTTTACATCTAATGTTAATAATTTGTGTTGAACATTGATAAATAGCCTTGAATGTAATGTTGTTCAATAAACAAGATTATAATTCAGAGATAAGAAGAAAGTCTTACAAGTTCTATGAGAATACTAATGATCGTTGATGTTATATCATACCTTAGCTTCACCAGCTTTCTTTAGGGGCTCTTTCCTGACAGCCTCCAGTCTCTGGCTTGTATTTCTCCAAGATTTTGAACAATCCCTTGGCTGTAACACAAAGAAACCTATTTGAAACCTAACGAAAATGGTAAACTAGTACTTAATTGACATTTGTTTGGATATCAGAGTTAAAAAGCTCGTATATTTTTTGATAATCATAGTGATTCATCGTTGCATTTGGTAATCATCATGGTAAAACCTAAAATAACCTAAAAAGTTACTACATGTGAAGCTGTGACTACTGACCTCAATGGGGTCTACGTTATGAGCGATGTCTACAAGCTGTGCCTTCTTCTCAACCAGCTTGGTGACAATGTTGGTGCCAGCGCGGTTGGTGTTCAACCTCTTTGGTGGAGGCTCACCCTTCATGGCAACCTGATAGAAGATTGTGTAATTAAACAATGTGCTAAAAGGTAAATGTAGTTTGTAGTTATGTTTTTTCGATCTGAGATCTTGGTGGTAAGGTGTCCTCATGGTATCCAGTGGTTGTGTTTTTCTTTATTTCGATAGATATCCTATACTTATTTTTAAGTTGCAAATGAATTTGCCTTTTACATCTAAAGCTAATGACTTGAATTGAACTTGTTCAATAGCCTTGAATGTAATGTTGTTCAATGAAATTTTACTTTAGTGTTAGGTATGTCTACAGTTCTATGACAATAGTAATGATTAATGTTATCTTATACCTTCAGCAGCCTTCTTTAGGCGGTCTTTCCTGACTGCCACAGTCTCTGGCCTGAATTTCTCCAAGATCTTGAACAATCCCTTGGCTGTAACACAAAGAAACCTATTTGAAACCTAACGTAAATGGTAAAGTAGTACTTAATTGGCATTTGTTGGATATCAGAGTTAAAAAGCTCGTATATTTTTTGATAATCATAGTGATTCATCGTTGCATTTGGTAATCATCATGGTAAAACCTAAAATAACCTAAAGTTACTACATGTGAAGCTGTGACTACTGACCTCAATGGGGTTAACATCATGAGCAATGTCTACAAGCTGTGCCTTCTTTTCAACCAGCTTGGTGACAATGTTGGTGCCAGCGCGGTTGGTGTTCAACCTCTTTGGTGGAGGCTCGCCCTTCATGGCGACCTGATAGGTTGTGTAATTAAACAATGTGCTAAAAGGTAAATGTAGTTTGTAGTTATGTTTTTTTCGATCTGAGATCTTGGTGGTAAGATGTCCTCATGGCATTCAGAGTTTGTGTTTTTCTTCATTTCGATAGATATCCTATACTTATTTTTAAGTCTTGATACTGATAAGCACTTAGCAACGAAAAATATCAATATTTTTGACACTAGCAAATGAATTTGCCTTTTACATCTAAAGCTAATGATTTGAGTTGAACTTGTTCAATAGCCTTGAATGTAATGTTGTTCAATGAAATTTTACTTTAGTGTTAGGTATGTCTACAGTTCTATGACAATACTAATGATTAATGTTATCTTATACCTTCAGCAGCCTTCTTTAGGCAGTTTTTCCTGACTGCCACAGTCTCTGGCCTGTATTTCTCCAAGATCTTGAACAATCCCTTGGCTGTAACACAAAGAAACCTATTTGAAACCTAACGTAAATGGTAAAGTAGTACTTAATTGGCATTTGTTGGATATCAGAGTTAAAAAGCTCGTATATTTTTTGATAATCATAGTGATTCATCGTTGCATTTGGTAATCATCATGGTAAAACCTAAAATAACCTACAAAGTTACTACATGTGAAGCTGTAACTACTGACCTCAATGGGGTCAACATCATGAGCAATGTCTACAAGCTGTGCCTTCTTCTCAACCAGCTTGGTGACAATGTTGGTGCCAGCGCGGATGGTGTTCAACCTCTTTGGTGGAGGCTCGCCCGTCATGGCGACCTGATAGAAGGTTGTGTAATTAAACAATGTGCTAAAAGGTAAATGTAGTTTGTAGTTATGTTTTTTTCGATCTGAGATCTTGGTGGTAAGGTGTCCTCATGGCATTCAGAGTTTGTGTTTTTCTTCATTTCGATAGATATCCTATACTTATTTTTAAGTCTTGATACTGATAAGCACTTAGCAATGAAAAATATCAATATTTTTGACACTAGCAAATGAATTTGCCTTTTACATCTAAAGTAAATGATTTGAATTGAACTTGATCAATAGCCAAGACTATATGTAAGCATAATGGTAGAACCTAAAATAACCTATGAAGTTACTCTATGGAGAAATGTTATTGATTCACAAGTTACAAACTTACATGCAATAAGTCTAACAAACATAACCTAATCCATATAAATAAATATCCATATAAATTAATATAAAATTTTAGCTAGGACCAAACGAAACTGAAAATACAAGGTGGGCCAATAGATGTGTCCAGAAGTGTATATATTACCTATCATAAATTAAACATCTTCTTTTTAAATTCTAGGTCCATTCTTGCATTTTCTAGAAGAATTCTCTTTAATTCGATATCAATATCCAATATAATTTTTGTTTTTTCTAATTTCATCACTTCTTGTTGTCGTTGAATCTCCAATAGTTCTAACCTTTTATCTTGCTTTTGGATTTTTCTTTTTATCATCGACGCACTGAGAGTATTTATATTTTTTTTCTTTGTTTCAGTTAAACAACTTTTCTTTCTTCTTGGTGTGCTTTCGAAGTCCGTCATATCCGGCGAAATCGGTCTTTTGGAACCTTCAACTTGCTTTGATTGGTTTCCAGACATGATATCTTCTTCTGTAGTACCAGGATGTGCGTCTTCACTTACTTGTGTTTCAATATCTGTAATAAATAAATTGTTACTACTGTGTCCCTGATGATTGTACTCACACATATAACACATAACACTGATTTAATTATGATTGTTATGTGTAACAGGCTATAATATAATTATACCGAAGCCTGCTATTTGAGTATGTTATTGTTTTTTATTAGTAATTAGAAACTTTTATTACAATAATAGCCCACATTACATTAAATAAGTCATTATTTTTTTTTTTTTTATACCTCAATCCATTTCAGTTAAAATTCCCAGGAGTTTGATTCAATTTTAAAAATATTTTGTCTACAATGTTGCCTGTGCACACTATTCATTGCTTAGGTAAAGTATAGCATGTGCTAGAACATTGCCAATGCATTGCTAACCAGTATATTAAGTAAATATGTACATTATTTTTGTATGATATTTAAAGAAACTATTTGGACCTACCCAAGTTGTAATATGGTGCGGATGAGTCAAATTCATTATTCAGTGGTTTGAATTGTGGAGTTGATAATGCTACAACTTTCTCATCAACTGCGGTTGTCTTAGGACAAAATGTTCCACCTCCTGTCTTATACATCTCGGACTGAGATTGAAATTTAACATAAATAAATTAAATTTCTGGCACTGTTGTGTAACATAATGATAGTCACTCAGATTATAGAATAAAGGGTTAAACTTTAGTATCCAGTAGCACGCGTAGGGGGTTGGGAGGGGGGTGGGGGGAGGAGGGGGGGTACCCCTTCCCCCATGGCACCACTCCCATGAAAAGGCAATGCATAATTCCTGAGAAAAACCAATTAATGTAACCTAACCTCAAAACTTTTTAGTCGCTTAAAAACCGTAGTCCGGTAAAAATTTTGCATGAGGAGGGTGGAGGGAGGTGCTCCCTATGCCCTAGCACCACTTTCATGTAAAGACGACGCACCGTTCTTGAGAAAAACCAATTATTGTAACCTAACCTCAAAACACTCAACGTAGCACAGTCGAGGAAGGACCGGTCGACGGTCCTACTTCTGGGTGGTTTATAAAAAAATAACCACGAAGGTGATGGCGGGGTCTGTTCGCTCGCTTCGCTCGCTCACTCGACCCCGCCATCACCTTCTAACCTAACCTGTCCGTGTCGGGGTGCCCCAAGTCCAGAGCTCGCTTCGCTCGCTCATGCATCCAAATTCTCCTGGTATCAGTAGTAACATTGAGGATTTATAGGTTGTTATAAAAAGAAATGAAACAAAACATTCATACATGAATAAACAAAACGAATGACACTTGACAGTGACACTTAACATAGCTTTTTTTACGTTCCGTTTTGCGTTCGTTTTCACATCATTTTGCACCATAATTATGACAATATGTGAAACAGATTTGGTTGTCAATCGCCCATTTTAACGTTCCGTTTTCCCTATTTACCTGATTTGAGGTTAGAAACATTTTTCATTAATTTCTCGAAAAATATGCATTTCCTTTTAATAAGAGTGGTAACGTTATAATCGGGGACCCAAGCCCTACCAGCTTTAACCACTTTTACCCCCCAAATCGTGCTACTGGATATCAAAGTCAACCCTAAATCTTTATAGTTTATAGTTCCGCCTCTTTGTAAGAATTCATAATAACACAGGCCATTGGCATTGACAGTAGAAAGAATAAAAAGTAAGCTCACCAATAGCAAAGTTCCAGGTCCTCTACTTGAAGAGTGGGTTGACTACCTCTTTGGGCTCAAAGGTACGGACGCCACTTTCTTTCCTCTTCTTCTAAGGCTGAAATAGCAAAAACTTTGTGAGCCTAGGTTGCGAACTAGCTGGTCTACTGTGAATAGGTAACATGTTGTCTTCAGATCTTGGTGATAAGGTGATAATCATGGCACTCATTGGAATTTAAACATCATGGTATTGATTTGAGGTTATGTGGAAACAGACGACTAAATCAATCGTACAAATAATCATAAATCAGGCCGTTGGCATCAACAGTAGAAAGAATAAAAAGTAAACTCACCAATAGCAAAGTTCTAGGTCCTCTTCTCGGAGTGGGTTCCTACCTTCTGCTGAAATTACAATAACTTTATCAGCTAAGGTCGCGTGCTAGCCGGTCTAATGCTGATAACAAGATGTCATCAGATCTTGGTGATAATAAGGTGTTAATCATGGCATTCATTGGAATGTTAACATCATGGCATGGTATTGATTTGAGGTTATGTTGTAACAATTTACTAAAAATAAGTTTATTTCAGAATGAATTGGATTTTAGGATATTTTTTTTCCTAACTTGAACATTTAAAAGCACGAGCGATTAGAAATACCTGAACTCATCAAAATAAAACAGTTTCGGCGCCAAAAACTATTGGGTCCCGGGGTCCGCCGATAGAGTGGATTCCCATATCCCGTTTTCCGTTCCGATAATCCGATTGCCGATTGCACAGCACACAGACAGACCACAGACTAGTAAGTACTGTTGACTATGTGACAATAAAAAAACTGCCGATATAAATTACCAAAAATTACACTTTAATTAATTAAACAACACTACTATCAACTCAAACACACTAATTAACAAACACAATTGCACTTTTAGGCGCGTTATGGCGCCTTGAATGAAAATGAAACTCGATCCAGTTGTACTTGTAACAATGTGTATTTGTATCGAAGCACAGTATACAAGCGATAGTGGAGGAATGCACGTTTAATCAACACAGGATAATTAGTCATGTTAGTAATTCACATGGAGTGGCTAAATCTTTCAGTATATTATAATGTACTCTGTGGCTAAATGGTTTTACAATTCAAATTCTGACCATGGTTAATACCTGTCTACCATAGACATAACCTCTAGACCACCGTAGTGTTGTCTCTTACATCTAACAGTGGGAACCACAGAGCACTGTGGGAACATTACTTTACTCTTTGGTGGGAACCATAGTGGGACTTCCTACTAATAATAATATTATTATACGTGAAAGCTTGTATGGATGGATGGATGAATGTTTGTTACTCTTTCACGCAAAAACTACTGAACGGATTTGGATGAAATTTGGTACAAGGATGGTTTATAACCAGGATTAACATATAGGATACTTTTATCCCGATATTCCCACGGGATCGAAACATATGCGGGTAAACCGCGGGGCGCAGCTAGTAATTTATAAATTGAACGAATTGCCCTTTTTTGTAAAACAAAAATAGTTTAATATCAGCGGCATTTCCCCACAACAGAATACCGTAAAGCATAGTAAACGGGCTGTCTCTAAATCAGTTAAATCACGATTTTACACGATCTATCTATACTAATACTAAAGCTGAAGAGTTTGTTTGAACGCGCTAATCTCTGGAACTACCAGTTGATTTTGGAAATTTCTTTCTGCATTTTGAAGCCCAATTCTTGAAAAAGGCTACTTATAGGTTATTTAACATTACGCTAGGACTATTATAAGCCGAGCAAAAGGAAAAAAATAAGAAAGAACGCGAAGTAAACCGGTTAAAATTTATTTTATGATCCTTTATTAAGTGGGAGTTTATTAATAACTTTTAAAAGTTCGTCAATGGATGGTAAGTCTGACGTTGGGGACATAGGCAGCATGGCAGCCCATGCTCTGATCTGTTGGTAGTAGTCGCTATCATTATTTAAGGTTCAAGGTTGATTAGGAAAATTTGACAGTTTCGGGTAGCTTGACCTGCTGGCGTCTGTACACTTGATTATCATAGAAATGCTATTTAATAAGGTGTGAGCTCACTCTTTTCAGTATGGACACTTTTTCTTGTGACAAGTACGGCGAGGGCAAATCTGGTGATATAAATCTTTGGGGAGCGGGGTTTGACTTAATGTCAAATACTGTATAAGTATATATTTTTTTTTTTATAAATACAAAATGGGCAACGAAGTGAAACGAAAAACTGATATTTTCATTTCGAAACATTTTTGTTATGCGGGGTTTTAAAAATATGATAAGTACCTATATCAATCTACTCCTGCTAATGTATTCTCAACATTGGAAAATATTTTGAATCTTCTAAATAAACTCTTTTTTTTGTACGGACGCCAGCACATCAAGTTACTACAATCTGTCAAATTTCTTTAATAGATTTTCAACTTTATCGCTAAAGCATTAAGGTTCAAGGTTGATTGAGAAAATTTGACAGTTTCGGGTAGCTTGACCTGCTGGCGTCTGTACTAATTAAGGATCTCGCCATGATTGTTTGTATGATTGTAAACGATTTTCTGTGTGTACCTACTAACACTAGATGGTAAAATTGTTACTAACCCTAAGGACTGCCTGAAAATAAGTTTTCTGTTCTATGAATGCCTGCATCAAAATAATTAGGTACCTATGACGCAAAAAAAGTTTTGAAGCGGATAACATAAAAATAATAATTCAAATCCGACTGTAGAGATTATCCCCCACATACAAACTAATACCACTTTATAATATTTGTCTTATCTATTCTATCGAAAGAGAGCAGTGCTGGCCCAGTTGTACAGACGCCAGCAGGTCAAGCTACCCGAAACTGTCAAATTTTCTCAATCAACCTTGAACCTTAATGCTTTAGCGATAAAGTTGAAAACCTATTAAAGAAATTTGACAGATTGCAGTAGCTTGATCTGCTGGCGTCTGTACGTCGTAGGTTCGAGCCCAGTCCGGCAAATTATTTCATCACCACTATTCTAAAAACGGTGAAGGAAAACATCGTGAGGAAACTGGCATGTCTTGGAACCAAAAATTCAAAGACGTGACATCTACCAACCCGCACTGGGCCCGCGTGGTAAATTATAGCCCACTTCTCGAAGAGAGGCTCGTGTCCCAGCAGTGGGAACAATATATTATAAATGATGATTCTATCGAAACCGACAGCGCACGAATGCTAGTTTCGGTCGGACCCATTACTATATAAAACTATGCACCTCTAGCATTACGTCATCCAAGGCATTTTCCATAATGTTTAGTTGTCCAAGAATTTTTTTACTCGTATACCAGCCGATCGATCGATTCTGTAAAAATCACACCGTCAAAAGTTAGGTGAAGTGAGCTTGGAATGAGCTGTCGTCGATCCCTAGCATTAGTTGGAATGACAGCTTACTCCACCTAAGTTTTCACGGTGAGATGGTTACAGAATCGCACTGCAGTAGGGCTCGTTTTAGCAGAGCTGTGATAGTTTTCCTTATAACTTTAGTTGTATACCAACTATTGCTACGGCGAGTACTTTTTAGATTTACACGTCCACATTTCGACATCGCGGCAGGCCCAGAAGGAGATGGCGGGATGAGCTACTTCCTTTCATAATCGGTCCTTGGCAGCTCTGGACAGAGGTGGAAAGAGAGTAGGGAGGCCTTTGCCCAGCAGCGGGACATTAACGGCTAACAAAAAAAAATCGGAGACCTACTTATTCGAAATCACGAAACAACCACACAATAGAATATAAAAAATCATCCAACCTTCCGTGTCACACGTGACAAAAAAAGAAATTTTCATGATTTTATTCCAGCTGTGAGATTCTGTAACCATCTCACGGTGAAAACTTAGGTGAAGTGAGCTGTCATTCCAAATAAAGGAATTGACACTACTGACAACTCACATCACTTGTTTTCACGGTGACATTTTTACAGAATCGACCCACTGAACTTTGTAGGCAGTGTGATTTATTCACATCGATGATCCTCCCACACAGCTTGATTACCTACTGGAAAATCACATGTTGGTGTGTTCTCGGTTCTCGTGCATATTTGCGCAATTTATTTTTGGTCAGTGGATAAACTAAATTATTATTCAAAAGAAAACAACAGCAAATACGGTCTTAAACTTTATTAGGCTTAGCCTTGTTTCTGCGCCAGCTCACGGGCCTTCGCCTTCTCGAGCTTAGCGATACGCGCGTTGGACTTGTTGCCGAGGACGCCACCGCCCCAGTGCTTGCGGAGCTCTTCGTACCTCTCGTTGAAGTTCGTCTTGATAGCTTCCGTGACCTTGGAGAAGGAGGCACGGTCGCCGGACTCAACCTGGTGGAGGGAAAGAGAAAGTGATGGTAACTGTGGTTTTTACTCTTCACATTGACAGCCACATTATAGAATAGTATTTGTTCTGTATTCTATTAAAATAAGTGCAAGTATAAATAGTAAGTGTAATCATTGATGTTAAAACACAAAACTGAAGTTGTATTTGTTGCACATGGTTATTATTGAGAAGGTTTTGTGTCATTAATGGCATCCTCAGATAAAATCTATTGGTGGTAGAAGGGTTGTCAGCATAGCTGTATGATAGCAAATAAATCATCATTACATGCACATCTAGACACATTATTTAGTCTTCAGTACTCAAAATTATGAAGTAGTCCATACAATTCAAAATTTCTATGACATAAAATAATACATACATGTGTGATCGCAACGCAGGTGCATGTCTTGCGGTGGACTAGGGCTCCCAGTCGGGACTTGCCCTTCACGATACAGTATGGTACACCCATCTTACGGCAGAGGGCGGGCAGGAACAGAACAAGCTGTGAACAACATTTACAATTAGTCAAATATTATAGTAGAATGGAATTTAGGGGTGGTTTATGGCGGAGCTCAGAGTCAACAATCTTCATGCAGCTAAAAATATTTTATATTTGAAGCCTCAGGTGAAGAAATTCTTACATCATAGCAACTACCAGCTAGTCATAGATTTTAGATTTTTCGTAAAAAACTGTTTCCAAGCTAATTGATACAACCAAAGTTAAATCTTGTCGTTTGTTTAGAATTTAGAAATTAAAATGGGAAATATATTATTACAAAAGACCCAAAATCAAATAGATTCATTCTTCAAGGTAGTCAATGGCGCTGATTCCCTTGTTCACAGACTAAACTAAATTTAAGTTCAGTGCATCTTTTTCTTTCTATTTAGTTCAGAAAAGAACAGAAGATAAATATTAGTTTATTCCTGTCAAATTAAGATACTCCATAGAAAGTTAAGTCGTGATTAAAAAGTTGGCTACTAAAAATACGTCAATTTACATCAGGCGCTGACTAATTTGACAGGACTGAACTAATATTTATCTTCTGTCCTTTTCTTCATGAAATAGAAAGAAAAAGATGCACTGAAATTAAAGTTAGTTTAGTTTGTGAACAAGGGAATTGGCGCCATTGTAGTTTATTCTAGTTCATTCCTACATGGACAAATATTCAATCACTGCTATTGCAGTATCTCTCTGCTAATTTCTCCATTTTGTCACTTTGAACCAAGAATAATAAATGCATAATGGTGATTACTTACCTCAATGGGGTCGACATCATGAGCGATGACAACAAGCTGTGCCTTCTTCTTCTCGACCAGCTTGGTGACAGTGTTGGTGCCAGCGCGGATGGTGTTCGGCCTCTTTGGTGGAGGCTCATCCTTCTTGGCGACCTGAAAGATGGTTATGGAGTCAAACAATGTGCTAAATGAAGTACACAGTTTGTATTTGATGTTTTGTTCGATCTGAGATCTTGGTGGTAGGTGTCCTCATGGCATTCAGGAGTTTGTGTTTTCTTCATTTCGATAGATATTCCTAATTACTTTAAAAGTATTAGTACTGATATGCAGTTAGCAATGAAAATTGACACTGGCAAATGAATTTGCTTTTTACATCTAATGTTAATTGAGTTGAATATTGCTCAATACCCTTGAAAGTAATGTTGTCAAATAAACAAGTGTACAGTTCTATGAGAATACTAATGATTAATGTTATCTTACCTTAGCTTCGGCAGCCTTCTTTAGGCGGTCTTTCCTGACTGCCTCAGTCTCTGGCCTGTATTTCTCCAAGATCTTGAACAATCCCTTGGCTGGAACACAAAGAAACTTATTTGAAACTTAATGTAAAAGCAAACTTGTAATTGATTGGTATTCCTTAGATTTCAGAGTTAAAAAGCTCGTATATTTTTTTGATAATCATAGTGATTCATCGTTGCATTTGGTAATCATCACTGTAAAACCTAAAATAACCTACAAAGTTACTGCATGCCAAAATGTTGTTGATTCACAAGATATCGTCTAGTGAGCATAGAAAATAACCATGTATTTAAATATTTGTGCATGGGTTTTGTCGATACTTTTCTTTTTAGATATGAATTCTCTGGCTTTTAACTTTCATTAAAATGTTGTAGCTAATTCCATTTAATTTAAAATGGTTAAAAAGCCACTTACAGTATATTTTTTCTTGATATAATAATATAAATTACTATCAACAAGTTTGAATAACTTCAAAAAACATAGTTTGAATGTTTCTAAAAATATATTATAAACAATTATAACAAACCTGTGGTCTTGTCAAGTGTCTGGGTGAACTGGTTGATTGGTGGCGGCACCTTGAGCCTGCGCTGGAGCACAGCCTTCTGGCGCTGGATGCGGATGTACTTTGGCCATCTCACGAAGCGGGACAGATCCCTTGTGGGCTGGATGTCCTGACCTAGGAAGGGGGTTGTAATAGGTTATTATCTAGTTGAGAAGGTTTTGTCTTGGTAATGTTTGATTCTGTACTCTTGACATTGGTATGGAATAGTTTAAATTCACATTTTTGTAATAAGACATTACATTATAAAGTGTTGTTTATCTCCAAATAGGGGTTATGTCCAATGCTTGGCATAGTGTTGAGATTGGACTAATCAGTGTTAAAAAGCTCGTATATTTTGTAACCACATGTGATTTCAGACAAAGGTTCACATCATTTTAGTCCAATATTCTTTAGCACCAAAACTACCACACGATTTCAAAAACAGAATACCGAATGCAAGTATAGAAACTCCTTGAATGTATTAAACACTTCCAGCTCTTTGTAATAAATAATAATAATACAGAAAACTGGAGTCAACAGCAGAATAAATAAAAACTGAACTCACCAATAGCAAAGTTCTTGGTCCTCTTCTCGAAGAGTGGGTTCACTACCTTCTTGGGCTCAACTTTCTTCACGACCAAAGGGGCGGCCGCTACTTTCTTTCCTACCTTCTTCTTAGGCTGAAATTACAATAACTTTGTCAGCTAAGGTCGCGTGCAAGCCGGTCTAATGCGAATAACACGTTTTCATCAGCGATCTTGGTGATAATGTGGTGGTAATCATAGCACTCATTGGAATGTTAACATCATGGTATTGATTTGAGGTTATGTTTAAACAATTTACTAAAGAACTATGTGTATTTGACAATCAATATTAGTTTAAACTTGAACGAATAGACTGCACGACTAATTAAAAATACCTGAACTTATCAAAATAAAACAGTTTCGAAGCCAAAAACAATGACTGGGATCGTCGTTGTATAAACATGTTATGGTCTAAACTTCACAGTAAAATCACTTTGTATAACGAAAATATCGTAATTTACTAAACGCACATGGCTTTTACCTTCTTCTGCACCATCTTGAATGAGTTTTATTTAAGTGATCTTAAGGCCACGAAAAGATACGTGACCAAAAGTTAACACCAAACGTTCGGCGAAAATGGCCGAACCAAAAAGATTTGACAGCTGTGCGGAACGTCAAAAGTAAATGTTGCCACAGATATCGGAAACGCAGTCACATAACAATTTTGTGAAATCTAGCCCTTTGAGACTAAAAAAAGGTTAAGATTATTCCGCGTGGTGACGCTACTGTTCACCATGCTTGAAGGTTAGCAGCGTAGCAAATCAATAAAAATAAAAATGAGTCACCGAAATGTATGTACGCGCATAACTTCCGACCTACTGCAACAAATTCGATAATTCTTTTTTTTTGTGTTGTCAGGATGAAGGTTTGTATAGAAGAAAATTAGAAGAAAAAAAGATAGGATACTTTTTATCCCGATATTCCCACGGGACCGAAACTTATGCGGGTGAAACCGCAGGGCGCAGCTAGTTATAAATAAAACTTTAACCACTTACTGATGACGTTAGCTTGAAAAAAAGGTTAAAGGTTATTGATAAGGCTTGTCTACAGCGTCTGTCTGTCACAGGGCCGTAACTTTACTTAACGTATTAAAGAACTGCCTCTTGCTCACTTAAGAAGTTGCTACCATCACGTGTCCAAGAATTTTACGGTTTGTGGACGGACAACAGTGCTACCACCAAGCTTTCAGTTCGTAACCCTATTTGTGATCAACACAACAGTAAACAAGTCAAAAACGGACCGCCTCGCCTTGCTTGTCTTATAAAATATACGTAGACTACACTCGATGACATTATCAAGCTATACATTTCTAGCTGACGAATCGCATCGTCGCATTACCTATGTAGAATTCGTACAATGAGAAGTCAGTCTACATACAATAGCTTGGTATGTCATCGTGCGTACCTTACGAGTAACATAATAATGCATAGAAATGATAATAAACAGAAAATAAAAGTGACTAAATTGAGTTTAGTGTTTAGGGGTTTGGAACCACCGTACAATATTTAACAATATTTTCTAAAATCGTCGGACAAACGCGTTTCTTGCGTGGGGAACTGGGAACCTAATTTAATTTCATTTGTTGTTAAAGCGGCCATAGTAGTATGAAAATTTCAAGTACATATTCCTATTACGGTTCAAAGGATCATGGCCTGTGACAGACGGACGGACAACGGAGCCTTAGTAATAGGGTCCTGTTTGCACACTTTGGACCTGGAACCCTAAAAACAGTTTAATATGGTTAAAAAATGAGTCGTGAAATTAAATAGACGTTAATATCTACTTATTACTTATCTAAAACCAAAATATACATTTTTAATTCCAGTTTTTTAAACGTTTAACTAAAACCATTTACAAAAAAAAAAGCCTGTTATTAAAATTTTACCTTTTAACACTTTTCTTTCTTTAGTCATATCTCTAATCTGCAGTCGGGCAATGAACAGTAGCGATTGGCGAAAGGCCTTTTAATCTTGGAGTACTTTCGTTTTTACCCTAAGAATATAGTATCAGGTGTAGCAACACTATATCAATCTGTCATGTCGATTCCCGCCGCGCCAAGTGAACTTAGGCGGTAAAAATAAAATTTTAACTTAACGTTTTAAACTAAAACTGTACATTTCATCACGATACTGGGTCTTATTGGTGCTCACAATCGCTAAAAATATGCATGTTAATCCGGTCCATGTAGAGACTTCAATGTAATTTACGTATGAAAATAATAAACCATGGACGTGCGAATGAGTGTACTTAAGTACTTACTAAAAAGACAAGCGTTTTCATTTTCCTATCGCCAAATCCGTCGTGGCCTGCTGTGACTATTTCATCGTCCTACTGCCTCAAAACATTAGCATTATTGGCTTGTCATACAGTGATGCAGGGAGAGGAGAGAGAGGACATGAACAGACAGGACAGGAACACCACACCGAGGACTAATAATAATTATATCATACTCAAAAAAAAATACATACACAACTATGATGAAGAATATATTCTGTGATAACAGTTTATTATTACCTATTTTAGTTTCCTACGCCTTTAGATATCAGTACCTAATTATGTTATTCTTTTCTGAAAGTCCGTCGGAAAGTCTGTGGGTAGGGACCGAAGAGTATAATAATAATGGTAGGGACTGTAGGCGGCACCTAGGTCTACGTAACTAAAACTCTCTCAATGTTCCCACCTACATTAATTTCTATGATACACTGGCCGGTCAAACAATTTACGGAAAAGCATGACGAATTGTCTGGTCGATCGATCTTTGCCTCTCACTCGATATCTACCAACGAGCACAGAATCGTCGTGCCGGCATCGTCTAGAGCCAGTACCGGCTCTAATAAATTTCGTGGCGCCAAAATTGTGTTGAGCGCACAACTTCTGTCATCTTCTCCATTCAATGCCGCCAGTTTCGTCACGTGTATCGTAGTGCGAGAAAGTGTGCATACACACAAGCGACATATGTTGACGACAGACAGAGGCAATTGCAACCATCGAGGCGTGTCGGCGACAGCCGTCAACGCGTGTCGGCGGTAACAGTCGACGCGTCGGCGGCAACAGTCGACGCGTCGGTGGCAACAGTCGACGCGTCGGCGGCAACAGTCGACGCGTCGGCGGCTGTCGTCGACAACATGCCGCTCGCTCGTGTGTATACACACACAGCAACGCCCACCGAGACGTCTCCGTGCTCTGTGCTCTTACCCATTACCCATGGACAGAATTAATTTGGATAAACATCAATAAAGCATGTGTCAAGGAGCACAAAACTCGAGTCATGCGCATACATTTCAATTACACCGCCTTTAGTATCCTCTAAAACAAATGTTTTATTTATTTCCCGTCTTCTAGTAAACCTGTTTACTTCGCTTTCACTGTTTACGACCGCGAAATTGAATCACGACTCCATTTTGAAATTTATTTTAAGGAAAATAGAAAAGCGTCAACCGTTTTATAGGTTATAAAATAAAATGTTACTTACCTATTTTATATGAAAATTTATGTTTTATTGAACATGGATTATAAAAAGTATTTGCTTGCTGTTTTAGGTGAGGGTTTTATTTATTAATTTACTGAAAAAAAAACATATTCCTTTTAATTCTTAATTTAGAGTTATTAATAACTTTATAATATTAAGATTACCGTACAAAAATGATTTAAAAAAAAAAAAGCACATGCGGTGATTAATATATGCAAATACCATGATACCTACGTTTACCTACCTATTAGAGGAAAAACTCAACATCAATTTATCTGTAAGTTTTCATTTCAGCTTTAATATCCGTGAACGATGCAGTCAAAGTTAACATGCATGGATCACTAAGCTTCGGTAAAGATGTATTGGACACATTCACACATTATATGCGAAGAAACTTCATGGACGCTTCCGGGCGACGATCTGGCATTCCTAATCAAGAGACCGATGTCCTATTTCTAATTATCCAATCTACAAACATATGTAGCGAGCTACATTTCTGCGAAGGTTTTCTAGAAAAATACTTAAACGAATACATACTGTTACATACGAAATCTATAGAAGCCATTCTTAAAGAAATAATTTATCAAAATGAAGTCATCAACGACGATATTCTAAAGAGCTACATGTTTGAAGAGGAACTTAAGAAATGTTTGCAGAGAATACGAAAATTGCTCAGAAATGTTAACTTAAAAGTGAAAGAAAATAATTATTCCTTCGCGTGGATTGAAGTTATTAAAAGAATAAGCATAATGTTCCAAACAGAAGCCATTTTATTTGCTACCGAAAGAATAGAAGGCACTCCGACTGATTTAAACGAAGTTAAGAAGAAATTGACGCAGAAATTCGTCTTGGCTTCGGTAATCATTGAAGGGAAGTATGAAAGCAAGCTCTGTGCAGATTACAACATTTGTACCAAAACTAATGAATGTACGAAAGCCTTGCACACATTATTGGACTCTTTTAAAGACATGACCGATGACAATTTGAAAATATTTCTTCGTCATGTATCAGAGACGTTAATGGAAACCAAATTTTACGACCACTTGAGTGAAGTGACTGCGAATGAGCTGCAAATTATATTGAACGATATGGCGTACTCTGATAATGTTCCAACGAGAGAAGTGTTACTGTCAATATATAAAACTGTTGACGACAGACTGGCTGATCTACAGTCGAAGAAACATAATATAAAAGGGAGAGACGTGGAGCTAGTAACTGGCATACTGTCAGATCTGGATCATGCGTACGGTAAGAAAAGTGTTATTGATCCCTTTCATGGGTTCATGAGTAGTTTTTTTGAATGGATAAGGACCGGTGGTCGCTTGGGGCCCCAGATGCGCACGCTACTCAAAGATTTAACCAATCAATTGAACACACTCTCTGCTGATTTGATTTTGAAGCTTACTAACGAAGTAAGGGTGTTTTTAGAATTAACGGTCGATCCGGAAACATAAAGTAAATTGTAGGTTTTTATTGACTGCTCTTTTATTACCTGTTTTGGTTTTATGTGTTGTCAGGCATATTATTATGCGCTGGCACGAGATTTTTTCTTAGTTCATAGAGCATAGGTTTTCAACTTTATTTTGCCCACCAGCCACTGTTAGATTTTTTTTTCTTGAGCCGCCCAATATTTTTACTTACCATATGTCACGAATCTGAAACAGCTATTGCCATGATTATAATAAATAGTCGTAAGATAGCATATATATACATATATATTTTCTTTAGGTTTTTTTATGCCGTGGGCGTTATCGCCCACGTTGAGAACCTCTGGTATAGAGGATGTTATAAGTGCAGTTGTCTCGAAATTTTCAGCCTTTGTATATTGAAACTCCTGCAAAGAATTCACTGACCCAGATATGCCCAGAAAAGAATTTGTTTACGAAATAACTACGAACATAATATTAAATTCTAGGTCGCTACTTTGATCGGCTATGTTAAGAAAGATGACAATATATTGTGTTTTTTTTTTCATTTGCGTGGGAAACGTCCTTTTAGGAAAAGTTCATGTCATGGTTAAAATTTTAGCCAGGCAGCAAGTAACAGCGGGCCTGACTGGTTAGGGTGCGTCTGTCGAGGTACGACACTTATGAAGATCTGGGGCGATCCATTAAATTGTCACCACTAGTTTGAAGTGAGCCATTTTGACTGACACTATTGACAGCTCACTTCACCTAAGTTTTCAGGATGAGATTTTTATAGAATAGACCGGCATTAAAACTTTTATAACACATAAGCTTCTGCCCGCGATTTGGTTCGCGTGGAAGTCGTCAGCCACAATTAACTAACTAGCCTGTATTGTCCTACTGCAGGGCAAAGGCCTTCGACTCCCTTTTCCACACAATTCTGCGGTAGGAGTCACCACTATATATTAAAAATAAACACCAGCCCATCTTACTCGCTGATAATGAAGCTCTCTACATATATAGATATTATGAAATTGTAGCGCTGAGGTAGTGTGAGGTAATATTACTCCAGATGCACGACGAAAGTATATTAAAAAGTAAACGAAGAAGCATGGCGTGTGCTTTCGTCGTTGGAAGTCGCGACGCCCCCGTTAGGGGGCGTGGCGAGCGGCGCCAGGGCTTCGCCCCCAGGCCGCAGATAGCCATGCGGTGGCCCGCTAAGACGGGCCCCTCACTTTATTTGCCGACAATGGCCCCAATTTTACACGCGCGTGAGTTGTGCGCGTCTATGTGAGTGGTTGCTATGCGTGTTTCTGTAGGAGCGTCACGACGCCGACTCACAGCACAGCTTTCTTCACGACACCTCGGTGGTCTGTCCCGGCGGGGACAGACCACCGAGTGCAGGTGGGGTGTTTTGCTCCCGCCCGTCCCGCTTCCAGAGCTAGCCGGTTACGTTCCGGGCTAAGGAGCAGTCGTGTGTGTGTGAGCGGTATTGTTTTGCGTGACACCACTCAGTGTCTACGTGTGGCGCGGCCCGCGCGGCGCGCTGCGTCTACACGTGTGAGTTTAGGCGTCTGTGTAGTAGTGGATGTCTGTATTCGCTGCGTGTAACCTGGGTGCAACTCACTTGGGGCGTCAATCCGGTGCGATGGGGTCGTCGTCCGCTACCAGGTCGCGGGGCAAGGGTCTCGCGGCAGGGGGGCGCGCGTGCCAGGGCGCAATGTGCTTGACGTGGGGCCAAGCAGATGCGTCGGCACAAACTCATCCAGGCTCTCAATCCCGAGATCCCTCTGGATGACGTCGTTCCTCACAAAGCGAGGGGCGTCGACTATTGTCCGCAGCGCGAGACTTTGCTGCGCGCGGAGCAGCTTGCGGCTTGTCTCGCTTGTGAGGGCGAACCATGTCGGAGCGGCGTACGTCAAGATTGGGCGTATGTACAACTTGTACACGCTCAACTTGACGCGCGCCAGGATGAGAGACGAGAGCACTGGGGGTCTACTCCGAAGGGGTATCGGTCGAATGTTCGGCCGTTTCCTGCTACGCAGTTACTATTTGTTTCGGTCGGTCCCGATCCTATACTCCTCCACTCTTTCGAATATTGACTATGGTCCCGACCCAACTGAGCTGATCCGAACATTTTTCGCATTTTTCAATAATATTCGGTTCGGCCATGTGTCGGTCCGATCCGATCATTCGCACTTTGCACTTCGTAGTAGACCCCCTGGTTTGAGTAAGGTGCGGGCTACCCTACCCTGTGCGGCGACCGAGCGGACGTGTGACCCCATTGTGAGCCGACGGTCTATGGTGACCCCCAGATATTTGACCCGGGGTTACCACGTGACGTCGGCTCCTTGTAGTTTCAGTGGTGGCAGGAAGGGGCGCTGATCCAGTGACCATCGCCTGCGTCTTACCCACGGCGTGTGCTTTACAAAAATGTTACATGTCTTATCCTAAACTTAGGTGCACAAGTAGTGGCCTACTTACAACATTAAATCAACCAATAGGAACGCAGTTGGAATATTCGTATGAGATATAGTTCCTACAGAAATCCGTGCGGTGGCGCGCAGGTCGCCGAAACTATTCCCGCGCACAGCGGCGGCGAATGGACGTAAGTTCATGTATTGCAGCTACAAAATCTTGTCTCTTTATAATATTCTATTATAAAGTTAAGGAGACGTGGTTCATAAAGTAATGATCTAGCAATATAATGCAAAACACATCAACAGTCGAATGGCCAAAGTTTAAAACTAAAACTCCATGCTGCATTTTAAACGTTCAGTTTGAAACTAGTTAGCCAACTCTGTTTGTTTAGTTGTATCAATATGTCTCCCTCCTCTGTCTAGACCACTACTTTTTAGTTTAAAGCGTAGTTTATAGTTTCGGGTCATCGTTTGTTTAACTAGATGAGCTGGACTTAAAGTTTTAGTAGCAACTAAAACTTCAAATCCTGGAGTAAACTCTGGAAGCTTAACAGATGTTTGTCGTGTTATTATTGTTGCTGTGCCACTGCTATATTTTGCTTTTGTTTCGCAAGCATAATGAGTATCATTGTTCCTCATAACATTGTCATCATCTTCATTCTATTGCCCTTATCCTTATTTGGGGTCGGCGCAACTTGTCTTCTTCTTTCATACATCTCTATTCGTCAACATCTCAGTGATATCTGAGTCGCCAAAGACGATCTGGCTAGACCATATCATTTTTCAAACAGTCCATCTACCATCTCTATTTTTCCCCTTAAGTGCTCATTTTACACACGAGTCAACGGTAGAGGCAACTGCACCCGTCGACGCGTCGGCAGCTGCTGCTGTTAGGCAGGGTTGTACAGACGCCAGCAGGTCAAGCTACCCGAAACTGTCAAATTTTCCCAATCAACCTTGAACCTTAATGCTTCAATGATAAAGTTGAAAATCTATTAAAGAAATTTGACAGATTGTAGTAACTTGATGTGCTGGCGTCCGTACCTTAGCTTGTACGCACGGCTACACACATCAAGCTATACATAACCAGTTTATAAGCTGACTTCCGACTGTACAAAAACCTAAACAATGCGAGGTCAGCTAAAACTGGAAATGTATAAGTCGATGTGTTGCCGTGTGTCCCTACACCCACCTTTCGCCAGTAATGTTTGTTTATGTGTTTCGCAAGAGTTTATCTCTAGGAAAATAACTTATATTATTATTATACCTTTTTTTTTTTCCTGGTGGGAAATCATCAAATGACCCCTCCCGCTCTGGGTGGAGCGGAAGGGAGTGTCAGACTCTTACTGACTAAAGCCCACCCATGTTCCTTCCTTCGCCCTTTATGTTCTGGGGTAGCGGTAACCCGTTCGGACAATCCCGCTGAATATTATTATACCTAGATAATACTTACATATCTAACAAACCACGTAACATAATATAACAATAAATAACAACTTACACACACGAACACACTTAATAATCAACCTATAATGTTCCCACTGCTGGGACACAGGCCTCCTCTCTTTGAGACGGAGTGGGCCGTAATCCACCACGCGGGCCCAGTGCGAGTTGGTAGATGTCACATGTCTTCGAATTTTTAGTTCCAGGATATGTCGGTTTTCTCACTTTGTTTTCCTTCACCTTTTTTAAAATAAAAATCAAAAATCAAAAGTCATTTATTCAAATTAGGCTGAGAATCAGCACTTTTCGAACGTCAAAATTACAAAAGACAATCCCTCAAAAACGCCCGCCCTTCACCACTTCCTAGTGCTATCGCTGGGAAGAAGAAGTGGCGCAACAAACTCCCCAGAAGCGCAGCTGTCTGTTTTGAGAGCAGTGGTGATGAAATAATTTATAGAAAGTAAAGCGCCTGTCCATAATTCCAAAATTCTAAAATGCTTCTTTAATTCCAAAATTCACACAAAACTCGAAAATTTACGCAGCCATTATCTACTTTCTCCATTACGACCCTGTTCAGTTACCTGCGAAGTTACAATCTACATTAAAAACTTTATTATTCAAGCTTTAGAACGCCTCAACGTGTATCTAACGACGAGACCTCTGAATTGCTGGTATAAAGGAGAATGACTGGCTGAACTGGTAACGACATTTAAAACGTATTAGGATTCGGCGTCAATCAAAATGTTGAGCCAGTTTGGAGGTTGAAATCGACCATTTCAATTTTCTGTTAATGTTAGTATTGACGGAGATTTAAGATTAAACTGATATTTCAATCAATCAACTCAGCCGATCTCAGTCCACTGCTGGACATAGGCCTCTCCCAGGCTGTGCCACAACACCCTGTCCTCTGCCTTCCGTATCCAGTCTGTCGCAGCCACCTTCTTTAGGTCGTTGGTACATCTAGCTGAGGGGCGTCCCACACTACTCGGTCTCCACTCCAGGGGCTCGTCTGCTCCACCGGCCATCTGTCCTTCGACAAACATCTGCTGACTGCCACTTCAGTTTGCTGGCTAGCCCACTGCCACTTCAGTTTGCTTACTCTGCTACTACTACTATACACTTTTCCCCAAAGGAGTTTCTGTCTAGTTTTTTTCAATATTTTAGCAACACTGCTTGGGTCCATTTTCCTGAAAATCTTAAAACGACTGTACCAGCTTATCAGTTCTAACCAATACTACAGTCCAACGCAGGGCATGGACTTTTCAAAGATGACTTACACGATCATCCGCATCACAATCTGAATCATTTTGTTTGAAGGATATTGCTAATACATTGCTGCATAAGTTCGAAAAGTTTATCTGTTCAACAACATTAATAACGCAATGAATGTTGTTGAACTGTCAAAACGAAAGCCATTCCTACTGTTAGTGTGTAACGCAATTACCACGCAGATTCTCACAACCCTCTTGCTAATTGCGAGCCATATTGAAGCCACACACAGTATCATGTTTTTGTCCGTCATCCGTTGGGTCTAACCGTCAGTTATCATTAGATACGTAACAGTTAATTACGCTCGAGACATGGGTATATGTGGCTGATGCAGACACATGGGTCGTAATGGATGCATGTGTTGATTCCTCCAGTGGATTGTCATTTGTTATCATTTAGTGAGCCACCCTTGTCAACTTTATCAATTTTCGACGACGAACAATTGAAATGTTGACGAACAGAATAGAATACTCTTTATAATGTGCACCATGCGAGAAAAGGCTCGTCGGGGGCTCGTGTCGTGGCTAAGTACCTATTAACAGTCCTGCCGTACGGATCGATCGATCAGGTTAAGCTACGCTTGTCGCAGTTGGTTCGTGGATGGGTGACCATCTTAACAAACCGGCACCCCTCCGTGCCTCGTAAAGCACGTTAAAAGTCGTTGATCCCCGTTGTCATTCGTGGATTTTTGACGAGAGTCGTTACTGAAGTCCGCAAGTCTGACAACGAGTCTTACCAAGAGGTATCATAATTATTACCCAGTAACTGGTTTGTGGAGGTCAGACAGGCAGTCGCTCCATGTAAAATGCTGGTATTAAGCTGCAACCGGTTATACTGGAATCCGACACCAACATGAAGTTGGGAAAAGGCCAGGCAGATTATGATGTGAATTACAGACAGCAAAAAAAGGGTTTTTCTTTTTTAAATCCTTCTTGATTCGAGGCAATAATTACGATTATTTACCCCACCCTCAAAAATAAACTCAAGTCTTTTGGGACTCATAGTGTGAAAAGATTATATTAAAAGAGTGAATTGATCAGTTTGTTCGGTGTGCCTAAATAAATATCCAAGAAAGTTACATTAATGTGCACTACAACTTTCACGAAGTTCGTAAAATTTTCCCATTAAAGAGATTAATGTGAAAATTTAACGGACCACGTTAGTAAGTAAGTATTAACGCCTAAAGCAGTGCCGAGTAATTAGAGAAATCTTTGATAATTAATAACTACGACTTCGAGTAGGTACAATCAGCGAAGTCATTACCCTTCGAGTAGGTACCTAAAATCAGCGAAGTAATTACTTACCTACTAATTAAAGAAAATATTTCCCGTCACTTTATGTTAGCAGAGAAAATCGGGAAAATTCCTTCGTTTGAGTAAAGGAAAATATATCGCATTTGGTGTAATTAGTAGGTGTACTTTTGGGAAAGGCGATTTCGATATAACTACTTTAGCAATCCATGAACTGAACATCAGGTTCGTGTAACTAAAATAAAATATACAGGGTGACAGGGAAACTCGACGTATTCCTTGAAAGGCGTTATATTAGAGGTCATTAGCAACAAATTCAGTCCAGTTAACTAGGGTTCAAAACTGGATGATTACCGAGTTGTGTCGGTTCTTCGATTTTTTAGAAATTTTCTGACTTGTTACCAAAAACAATTAATTATGAGAAAAAACTTCTCCACTCCAAACATTGAATTGATACTTTTCTGAAAGTTGAATAATTAGTGATCATTTAAAAAAAATGCTTGCAAAACTTACGCAATCTCAAAAATAAAAGATCGTTTTGACCCCTAGTTCACTGGACTTAATTTGTTGCTAATGACCTCTAATATAACCCCATTCAAGGAATACGTCGAGTTTCCCTGTCACCCTGTATATTTACCCCCTAAAACTTACAACCTACTCCTAATATACTTACCTCTATTTAAATGAAGAAAAACAAGTGCTGTCTAGGTACTGCACTTGTTTTTCTTCTGTTTATAAATACCTAGTTATCAAATACCTAATCAGAAATACATTGCTCGTGAGGGGCTCGTGGCTAAATAATAACAGTCGCACGAGTCGAACTTCAAGGTTAAGCAACGCTTGCCGAGGTCGGTCAGTGGATGGGTGACCATTTATTACATACCGAGACTCCTCCGTGTCGAGACACGGACGTGCTTTCCGAGGAAAGCGTTGGTCGCGCCTGTCATTTGAAGATCTTTGAGAATCGTTACTGGTAGTCAGCCCGAAAGTCTGTTCTAGGACATGCCGGTTTCCTCACGATGTTTTTCCTGCACTGTTTTCGGAGCAATGGTGATGAAATTATTTACACAAACTAAAGCGCCTGTCTAGATTCGAACCCGCGAACTACAACTGATCGGTCGAGACCGCTACTACTAGACCACCACTACAGTTAAAAATAAGTTAAATTAAATTATGGGTATGTAGTTAGTTTTGTGGTAATGGATACTAAGGGCTTAACAGCGTTACATTAAAAATTAAGATCTTCGGAAAATTAAAAGATATTTTCAGTTAAGTATTTCATCTCTTGTACAGACGCCAGCACATCAAGCTACTACAATCTGTCAAGTTTCTTTAATTAATTTATCGCTAAAGCATTATTGTTCAAGGTTATTTGCGAAAATTTGACAGTTTCGGGTAGCTTGACCTGCTGGCATCTGTACAATGCAAATATCTAACCAATTAATGAATTGTTTAGGTATTACCTAGAATACTCTAGTATTGATTAAAGTGTGATCCATTACAACAGAAATGGATCACACTTTAATTGATCCACAAACTTTAAATATGCCAACAATGTTCCCGTTTTCCCAAAACGTTGTGGTGTTTTTGTTAGCGCCTACCGTTTTCTCTAGAGTCGCAATCAGGAGACAATCTTATTAGCTTTGATCCCGTGTGAGAGTGCTATTAGCTAAATGGAAGGTTCTACCGGAGAGGAGCGTGCTAATCATGTTTGTAAACATTGCACTTATTAGGTCTACTATATTTTATCAATAAAGGAACATTATACAGGATGGCAGGGACATGGACGCTCAAACTATATCCATGGATGCAGTAGGTACGCACGGCTACACATCAAGCTATACAAAACCAGTATAAGCTGCCTTCTGATTGTACGAAAAACCTATACAATGCGAGGTCAGCTAAAACTGGAAATGCATAGCTTGATGTGTAGCCGTGTGTACATGATTCTGAAAACTCATATTAGTAGAAATTTTTAGTCGGTTATTTAAAAAAGAATAGCTGTATCATACATTTTGGTGGCGTAGGATTTGCATTTTTCTATGACACAGCAGATTTTTTCTCATGGTGACAGTTTGCGCGTCGATGTCCCTGCCATCCTGTATACAATACAAGAATAAATGAAAACACTAGTGATAAATGAAAACACTAGTAATAAATGAAAACACTAGTAATAAATGAAAACACTAGTAATAAATGAAAACACTAGTAATAAATGAAAACACTAGTAATAAATGAAAACACTAGTAATAAATGAAAACACTAGTAATAAATGAAAACACTAGTAATAAATGAAAACACTAGTAATAAATGAAAACACTAGTAATACTAATGTATAACTATTTTGGAACTATCCGATACATGCGAGCATCGCAAATCAAAATGAAATTTTTTCAAACAAATTATATAATATGCAGTAGTGATGGGCCCACTATCGGCTATGCCAAACTTTGACTAGCAATTGTGACTAAACTATTGGATATATAATTTTCGTATGCAGATTGGGACTGCTATGAGATATTCGCAGTTTAATTTATTGTAGTAGTATTGTCGTCTCCGTCTTGTATATAAAGGTAGAGGTATAGCAAGACAGAAGAAATGAAAGAGCAATAGGGATGCAATGATTGTATTCATTTATAGCGGTGAAGATTTCTTTGGATATCCTTTCAATAAATCTAAAACACAATGTCTACGTAATTATACATAATCAAAAGTTGACATAACAGGTTGTAAGTATAGGTAATCTACTCACGACTTATATGAAAAATAAGTGAACAGCATTAGATACAGAAACCGTCTAACAGTCATTTTAAAATAGGACCTGCGCCAATCTTTATATAATATAACATCACACCTTGTTTTCCCGAAGGCTTGTGCAGAGGCGTAACTTTATTAATTAATCAATCAACTCAGCCTAACGCAGTACACTGCTGGACATGGTCCTCTCCCAGGCTGCGGCACGACAGCCTGTCCTCCGCCTTCGGCATCCAGTTTGTCCCAGCCACCTTCTTTATGTCGTGTGTCCACCTGGCTGGGGGCGTCCCACACTACGCTGGCCGATACGCGGTCTCCACTCGAGGACTCGTCTGCTCCACCGGCCATGGGTCCTTCGACAAACCACTGCCACTTCAGTTTGCTTACTCTGCAAGCTATGTCGGCGTAAAGTCACATGTAATATGGGGCGGGTGAACCTATTGCCATCAACCTGGCACAAATTTAGACTCCGGAATGCTACTAAGAAATTCCTGATAGAAAAACTGAATAACACTTCACTTCACATTAATGAAGTCTTTCCGGAAAATAGGTCAAGTCGATTAAGATGTAAATAACGTTTAGTTCGTAAAAAATTACCCTTTTCCCGAATTACAAAATAAAATACAGTACATTTTCCCGTGCTACGCAAACCTTGGGCCTGGCTGGGGTAATAAAGTTATTTATTAACAAACTTAATTTCGCCAACCATATAATTTTATTCAGAGTGTACGAGTCGACCTACTTTTTGTGACGTAAACATTAAAAATAGGCCGCCCATTGTATATTTGTATTTTTATGCTATGTATTTTTGTGGTGTACAATAAAGTATATATAAATAAATAGCTGATGTAAACCTTTCGGGAAAATATTCCGCATATAATTTACACATAAATATTATGCGAGTCCAATTACTCCTCGCTTCATACTTTGTTAAAATGTATTTTGTCAATACACGTAGACCACGTAAATACCCGTATAAACGGACCGGAACTGTTTTCTGGAACTGAATTCCAATCAATTTAATATGGCAACAAATTGCTTTCTGAAGCGTCACTGTATGGACAATGCTCTGAATTCCAATATCACCATAGATTATGAAAACAGAAGTGCTACTGTTTTTTTTTTTCATTCAATTAAATAGGCTAGTTGACATAACAATGAAGACGTGCCCCGTTTTGACAGTAAAAATTAAATTACCAACAATAAAAAAAAGGAAAAATTTGTTCTGGCCATATGTTAATATTTCGCTGAAATATTCATATTTCGAAGGTAAATTAACCACACTCAACATCACTAATTTATTGGACTAGCCCAGTAACTAATTGAAGGATTAAAAAAAAACAAATTAATAGGAATAGTGGAAAAAAAAGTACTAGAGAAAGGGAATAAGTGGAAATGCAGGATATCGTCGAATGAATTTTGTTACGAAAAACATATTAAACGAATTTATTAATTCAGTTAAAAAAGGTTTCACTAAATTCTGCATACAAAAATGCTGACTGGACTGTACGAAAAACCAATTAAAGGCCATTTATTATTAAACAAAAAAAAAAAACAAATTAAAAATAATAGATTTATGGCATCTAATTTTATTTTGACAACTAACAGCCATGTTTTTAATTTAGCTAAAGAGGATTTAATAAAATCCAACATCGGTAATCTTTTCGAGTTACCTACACATTCCTTCAATTTTCTTAATTAAAAAGAAAAAGATTTTCATACTCTCAGCACCCAACTGAAGCATTTTCTACGGCATGAATAATCTGTGTTAAAATAACTACAGTGTTGGATGCAAATTAATTACTGGAAGTACAGGGTACACGGTATTGCGCTTACATTATTCATGAATCATGAATCACGTCCGAAAACGAGTAATGTCGTAATGTTTGTGTATCAGTTTCATTGTTTGTGTGAAAATTACAGTGCAACAGTTAGGTGAGTGCTTTATTTCTGGTGTCAGTTATAACATTAAGAATTCAAGAGTTAAACCAGAGCCCTAATTGCGTCACACACTATCAGTCTCAATCTGAATCATTTCGAAGGATATTGTTGTATTTGTTCGAAAATAGTGTCTGCTCAACGATGTAAATAACGCAAACAAACGAAATCCATTGCTACTGATAGTGTGTTACGCAGCGCTGTTTGATGGCGTCTGTGAAAACGTGCAAATTATAAATCCAGCTATAAAACCTTCTGCCAGGGCCGCGGGTTGTTCGAAAGAGATACCGTGGCCCCTGATGGAACATGGGTGGGTTTTAGTCAGTAAAAGTCTGACACGCCCTCCCGCTCCACCCAGACCGGGAGAAGTCATCAAGATTTCCTACCCAAAAAAAAGCATAAAACCTTATCCATTACACAGTCTAGTATGTTTGGCATCTGATTCCTCACATTTTGAAACGTCAAAAGCCATTATACAATGCCACCCGTGTGTAATACTAATCAAAAGTTGTCTTGGCGCCATTTTCTTCCTGGGGGTCTACTACGAAGTGCAAAGTGCGAATGATCGGATCGGACCAACACATGGCCGAACCGAATATTATTGAAAAATGCGAAAAAAGTTCGGATCGACTCAGTTGGGTCGGGACCATAGTCAATATTCGAAAGAGTGTAGGATCGGGACCGACCGAACCAAATAGTAACTTCGTAGCAGGAAACGGCTGAACATTCGGCCGATACCACTTCGGAGTAGACCCCCAGATTCTTTCAGCAGATTAAATCACAGTTCTAAATCTTTTTAAATAAAGGTACCTCTATCTCCTGTTATGTCTGCTTGCATGAAATATATAGTCGGTCTTCGTCGGTGTGTCGTAAAATACGGGATATAAAATATAAGGATTCGTTTTAGGATCGCGGAAGGTGTGAAATTTCCTCGCGTAATTGAATAATTCAAACGTTATCCTCATGCACGGAGAATCTGAGGCATAAACAAGTCTTTGGGCTTGTTTTTACTTATTATGTAACGGAGTGTTCTTTGTTGTTTCCTATTACCACAGATAAAATATAATACCTACTACGTTTTTACTGAAACATTACAAGATATTTTTCTCCTTGAGGAGAATAGTTTTCATTGTGATTGTATCTCAGCGTTTTGGACTTTTGCGAAGTAGTACTGTCAGTAATACTGGTGCTAACTTCACAAGTTCCTTGAAACTTTTTATTATATTATTTTAGTTTTGTAAAGTTCCTACATTCCTGATTAAAATTTGGCAAAACATGTTGTCTACAGTCCGAAAGCACGATCATTGCCAGGTGATGTTGGAACTAAATTGACAAAGATCGAAATTCAAAAGACAGCTTTAAATAATCGCAATACCTATATTCATAAAATTGGAGTGTCTGCTTGTAATATCAAAATAACAGCTATACTAAATGCATATGAAGGTATACATATACTATTTATTATTAAAAGCCTGTGATGTCCCACTGCAGGGCAAAGGGCTATTCTCTTCCACTTTTCTCTGTTTAAAGCTGCTAAGGTTAAAACCAGTTCTTATTGAAGGAGTCCAGCTCATCCCGCCATCTCCGCCATATACGGTATTTATAAGAAAAAAATGTTTAACGGGTTTATATGTCGGTTTTTGTTCCGGCTAATCTCCGAAACGGTTGGACCAATTTTGACGGGACTTTCACTGGCAGATAGCTGGTGTTATAAGGATTTATTTTAGAAAAATATTTATAGTTTTTCGCAAACTTAGAACCCATGAAATCCAATTTGTATGTCGACATGCTCGCGAACGAAGTCGCGAGCACAGCTAATACAAAAGTGACATTAATGTCAGGTGACTAAATTATGTAACAGAACCGTTCTGGTATCCAGACAGGAAGTAATCATAATAAAGTCTTCTTCCATATCAGGAGAATTCAAATCTTAATAACGCATAGACTTTCATACCCCTACTTTCTTACAAAGATCAATATTCAATTTCCTCTTTAACCCATCCCATTATCCAAGAAAAACAGGGAAAAATACCTCCCATTTATCTAAAACGCTACTTAAACTAGTTAAAACATTTATATCCAAGAGCAAATCTCGTTAGCTGGCCGCTGCAAATCTTGGCAAATGTCTCAAAGTGGACGCAAATTGGATTGCGACATTCCACAGGCTGGGGGAAGCGGTATCTACCTGTACAACCTGTAAGTTACGATGGAGGGTAGTTGGATACTAATGTGTCTTAAGAGGAAGGTATTAGGTTATTTATAAACAGAATGTGCTCAGAAAGCCAATTCCAGTAATTGGAAACGTTCAAAATTTAGTCGCAAACTGATCTCAGCGACAATCAATGTCAAAAATGTAGGGATTTTAGATGTATTTTTGACAGATCGTGACTGAGATCAGACTGTGAGCGTTCTGACAATTACGAGAATTACCCTTCTGATGTTTGCGTTTGAAATTAGAATGAAGGCACAGCACCATAATTACACACACCTTCAATCACTGTCCGAGTATTTTGAAGGAATTCCTAATATATTGCTTCATAGGTTCGAAAAAATCGTCTGAATTTAGCTGAACTGTCAAAATAAAAGACATTGTGATCAATTGTCATTTTAATTTTGTGTTACGCAATATCCCCGCTGTTTGAACTTCAAACAATTCTAATGTCAAACGGCCGGTGGAGTTTCTTGCCCATTCTTCTACATACGAAACGACCCTTTTAAGGGGCCACTAGAATGAATTCTATTTTAATGTAAATGTTGACGTTCAGAAGTGCCTTTTCTGTGTCTAAATATTTTTAGACACATAAAAGGCATTTCTGAACGTCATGCTCGACTTTTTTTTCAAAATACACGGTGTGGATTATTTCGTACCTACTGAATTGGGCCACCTGATTCAGCGGGGTAATTGCGTAACACACTATCAGTAGGAATGGCTCTCATTTTGACAGTTCAACAACATTCATTGCGTTATTCACGTCGTAGAGCGGAAAAAAATATCGAACATAAGAAGCAATGGATTAACAATATCATTCAAAATGATTCAGATTGCGATTGATAATGTGTAACGCAATTAGGGTGCAAGCTGATAATTTGTTTATTAATAACATCCAAGTCGTTAAAATAAATACAATTTGCGAGCCACCTAATTCAAAAATTCCTCTTCCCTTAAGAACTAAGAATAATTTCAGAACTTTATTTCTAAAAGTACAGCTAAGGGCAGCTAAATGGAACAAGATGAAGCAGTGAATTCTGATGGGCAAAGCTTGCTGGGTTCGTCTTTTCAGAAGTCGTTATTCTAGGTTTCGCTAGTCAGATTGCCAGAAACGGCCACAATTGATATATCTTAATATATAATTCTTCGGTAGGTGGAGCTACTGTCGGAATATGATGACTCAACCGGGCAGGACGACGTCTGCCCGGTCCGCTAGTATATTATAAGTATCCTAGCGGTCCCGCCAGACGACGACCAAAAGCAGCGCCACCTACCGGGTTCAATTGTGTTTTCAAACCATCCAGAAACCCATTGAAATATACAGACAAAATTTCATCCTAATCGTTCCAGCCGCTTAGGAGGACTTAGGTGACAAGCACGCGTACATAAGTATTATTAATATTATTAAGAAGATATTATAGTAAATAGTACCTATATAAGTGTATATAACTTATTTATGTATCTAGTTTTAACATCATTGTTCCTCTCAACCAAAGCACCTGCCATATAATCTCTTCACCATCCTTGATTGACAGGTAGAGAATTCCTAAGGCATTAAGTCCGCCTTTTACCTTTAAGTGCGACAAGTTTAAATAAATAAACTGCCACATTCACAAAGCCTATTTGAAGTTTTCATTACTTTATTTGTAACATAGTAATAATAAGAACAGCCTCTTAATGTCCCACTGCAGGCCTTTTCTCAGACTGAGAAGGCACGAGCATTGATCACCATCCTTGCTCAAGACGGGTTGGCGATTTCAGACTTATAATAACTATAGCTTCTCCCCGCGACTTCTTTCGCGTGGAAGTCGTAAGATACACAATGCCTACACTAAAATAACAGTCACATTTTTATAGAATTTCCCGTCGCTGTTACTTCGTTTTCGCTTACTACGCTAATACGCTTAATCTTACTGACTTTATTTCTTTTTGCTCGACTCGACTCTCGACTATTGGCCATAGCGTGATTTTAAGTAGCCTATAGCTTTCCACACAAATTGGGCTAACAAATGCAAAAAGATTTTCTCACATCCGACTGGTAGTTCCAGAGATTAGCGCGTTCCAGGGGGTCTACTACGAAGTGCAAAGTGCGAATGATCGGATCGGACTGACACATGGCCGAACCGAATATTATTGAAAAATGCGAAAAAAGTTCGGATCGGCACAGTTGGGTCGGGACCATAGTGAAAGAGTGTAGGAGTGTAGGATCGGGACCGACCGTACCAAATAGTAACTTCGTAGCAGGAAACGGCCGCGAACATTCGGCTTAAACAACTTCGGAGTAGACCCCCTGGTACGCGCTAATCGAATCACCGATCACCGATTCACCGATGTTAGTAATGTTTGTAACATAAATCCTTGGAAATAAAGAATTGTCACATCCACTCGTAACAATTTGCAAGTGATCGACAATCCATTTGACATGGTGTCAAGTACCTAAATGGTGGAAATAATGGAAGATGTATCGAGCTCGATACATTTTCGAGGAATAATGAAAGTCGAAAAATAACATACTTGGGTAAAATCGACCAAAACTCATTTCATGCTCTCAAAATTCAATAAGTCAACCTACGATAGATGACATAATATAATATGAAGAAGTTAAGAAAGGATAGTCATTTAATAGCATCATAAAATAATGGACTTCAATAGAAAAGTAACCAAAAATGCGATAATTCTAGCAGCATTCATAGTTCATACACTGAAATAAACGAGTGCGATTCAGAAGCGAAAACTTTTTGATTATGCACGCGGGCGTCATTGAAAAGTTGTTTTGCTGTTTAGCAACATAACCCGACATCACGCCTAGTTTTACGAAGGGTTGGGCAGAGGTGTACCTACAGTAAGTACGTAGCGTAGCTACTTCTTCTGTGACTTTTATAAACTTTTGGACAATATAATTCTTCCTTTCCGTAGGCTGTGTGTATTCTTATTTACTGGAACCCCGCTACTGCTTCAGGTACACCCACATTGCGCCAGTTATGTTTAAGTCCCATATAATAGGGGGAGAGCCTATTGCCATCTAACATGAGCATAATCAGCCTATAATGTTCCCACTGCAGGGACACAGGCCTACTCTCTATGAGAGGTAGTGGGCGGTAATCCATCACGCAGGCCTAGTGCAGGCTGGTGGATAATTGATTTTGCCATCTACCGTGCATAAATCTAGACTCCAGGCTGAGAAATTGCTGATATAAAAACCCAATAATCATTTGCCCGGCCCAGGAATCGAACCCAGGACCTCATGTTAGACAGGGACAGAACATAAATATTAGTTTAGTCCTGTCAAATTAAGATAGGTACTCCATAGACATTTTAGACGTGATTATTAAAAACATGGCGACTAAAAATACGTCAATTTACGCCAGGCGCTGACTAATTTGACAGGACTAAACTAATATTATTTATCTTCTGTCCTTTTCTTAATGAAATAGAATGAAAAAGATGCTCTGAACTTAAAAGTTTAGTTTGTGAACAGGGGAATCGGCGCCAGTATCTACCTATTTGACATGATACACGAGCGAAGGGATATAGAAGAGACAGATATTAAAAAAAAAAACCCGAATTAATATATTTATTTGTCATAAAAACGATTTTTGTGCTCTTCAAAAGGAAAATACGGAACCCCAATTAGTCTCACTTCGTCGACCGTCTGTCTGTCACACAGAACAGATAAAAGAGGTCTGTCTAGACCCTCTTTCTCAGGAACGCGCATCAAGTTGAAATTGATATAATACCCAATAGAATTATGGTCCCTTGGAGCTGTAAAAAGGCAAACTTCTAAGTCAACACAATAAAAAAAAATACGGCCATATAAATAAGGCGCATATTTTGACACTCGTAAATTAATCAATCATGAAATTTGGCAAGAAGCAAGTTGTCACGGCACAAGTAAAGGAAAACGTCCGAAAATTGATTTATCCCATAAAAAAATACACACACCTACAGGTTTGCTTTCCTTCTTCACAGCCCAGATGGCTAAAGGTTTTGTAAACTGTACTTTTTGTCAACCCTTCGAACAATCAAGCGCCCCCTACAGCAAATACAATGATGATATAACAAATAATTTGATTTGATTGCCGTCCAAACGATGTCAAACACAAAACCTAACAAAATCTAAAACAATGGCGCCTTTCAAAGTTAAAATGAATTCCAATTCTTTTATGATCCCGGGGAATTGAAAACGGACAATAGAAATTCTCGTTTAGATTTTCTAGTTGACCTAACATTTAAAAAGTTTCCGAGAAAGTTGAAATAATCCTCATCCTCAAACTGAAGTAGTTTCATATAATAAGAAATCTAGATGTTTTGTTAAGTCGTCTAACCCGTGTGAAGCAGAGGCTGTTATTTAATGGGGCCGCTAGTTATTAATAAGTATTAAATATCTTTGTTTTTAAGCACTGGTTAGGATATCACTATCTATATCCAACAAAAAAAATTACCCACAAAACTAAACTACTAAATCTCACACAACTTTACACATATTACACCTGCATTCTCATAAAAAAAATCACCACGAATTCCGTACAATCAAACATACAACTACATAAAAAAGCAATAACATACGGTAATACCAGGGGTATTGGCATAAAATTTCAAGGCATAATATAGTTTGGCATAACGTTTTCGCATAACTTTTATTAGCATAATAATACTGCTGCATAATAATACTTTGGCATAATGCAAAAGTTAGCATAACTATCATTTAGTCTAATATGTTTTGGCATAAGTTGGAGTTGCATAAATTTTAAAGGCATTTAGCATAATAGTATTTAGGCTTACAATTATTAGATATGATGTTAACTGTTATTTCTACTGTTATTGAATCATATGGGTTAGGTTAGGTTAGAATAGTGACCATTAACGCGCGAAGGCGAGCGAGAGAAGCGAGAGTGCCGCTGCCGCGGCAGCGGCCGCCAAGCGCCAGATCCCCTCTATTGGTGGTGTTGTTGTTTGGGTTAGAATGCGTTTTTAACATTATGCTTTATAAAATTATGCTTCATTATTATTATGCTAGCAGTATTTATGGCAACAAGCATTATGGCAAAACATTTATGCCTAATAATATTATGCGTAATGATCATTATGCTGAATTTCGTTATGCCAATGTAAATTATGATAATATATTTTATGCTTATCATTAGTAAACCATAACATACCACACAAGAAGCAAAAACAAATTTCAAGTAATGACTGCACGTGCACCGACTAATTACGGGAAAAAAACAATATTGGTTGAGGGGGCGCAACTGTTTAATGACTTACCGGAGGATTTAAAGAAATGTGATCGTATAAATATATTTAAGGTAAAACTTAAGAAACATATATGTACCCTGTAACGTCACCAACACCCCAGAGGCCAATACGATATTATTATTTATCATTAGATATAAGCACTTTGTATCTCATTTTAAGTGAACAATGTTATATAAGTTCTTATGAGAAATAAATGTCTTTAAACCTATATTCCAATGAAAATAGCCTGTCATGCTGTCAGGCTCGGTCACGTTCTGTCATCGTATTGCGTATGCAGCTGGCCGCATGAAACTACATTTTATATTATTACATTATTATATTATATGGAAAAATCACAAAAAGCCTAAAAGCAATGGACACACGTCAGCGGCATGTTCGGGTCCGTCCTTTGATAGTGTCAGATTTGTCCTCTGTTTTTGGCTGACTTTTGAATTGATCATATTTGTGTGAAATATACGAAAACGAACTGTTGACAATTTTTTTTGCAGTTACACTAACATATTTGTGTTGTAACTATGCAGGACTCCTTCAACAAGCACTGCAGTGCGATTCTGTAACCATCTCACTGTGAAAACTTAGGTGAGTGAGTGGAGTGAGCTGTCATTCCATCTAATGCTAGGGATTTACTCTATTGACAGCTCACTCTAAGCTCACTTCACCTAACTTTTCACGGTGAGATTTTTACAGAGTCGATCGGCTAGTCCTTAACAGTTTTAAACAGAGAGTTTTAAGTGAAAGAAAGAAAAGAAAGAAAGTAAAAGTATTTATTGCGACTCGTACAGGAAGAAGAATGAGTGGAAAGAGAGTAGGCAGGCCTTTGCACAGCAGTGGGACATCACAGGCTTTTAATAATAATTATGCAGTAGGTTTTTTTCACTAGTCGAAATTCACTATTCTCTTCTAAACTCTTCTTTAGTAACTGACTATATTACGTATTATTTTTGCCTAACATATTGTGTACCTAAATATAAACAACTCACCAGCCATTACTATAAAGGAAATGTTATTTTATTATATCTAAGTATCTAGTTACACTTCGGTTATTATATTCCATCGTATTTCGATACGCGTCCCGACTGGGTAATGCGCAGAATATCCGCATAGAATCGCAATATTTACTTACTACCTATTGAGGGAAATATCATTTTTTGATGTCAAACTTGTATCTATTTTTAATTTCTACCTAAAGACGAGAGATAAAGAAAAAACTTTAATTTGGGAATATACAATCATTGTCAATTATTATTTTATGTGTTTAATTTACGCTTAACGTCCTCAGATTCCCTATACGTAAGGTAAACTTGACGTAATTAACTGATGACATATTGTCTATAGATAATAAATACTCTGCCATAGGGTCCCACTCCCAGATTCTTATCGTATTAACCTACCGTACCCAGAAGCTGAAGAAGAAATCGTATGAAGCTTTATTTTCACCCAACTTCAATATTCACAGCACAGTTCCATTCATTATTAATTGCGGGACCTCACACAAAACTGAAAGCCTATTTCAGTGCAGTAAAATGGCGGCCATATTGCAGGACGTGCCGGCCATTTTAAAATCTTCCCGCCGCTCGAAATTGGCGCGCATTTACCTTTAGAAATTTTCTGCAACGAGCTGTTGAAATATTCATTTGATTTTACACCGCTCAAGTGGCGGGGTGGCGACTTTTTAATGTGATTATGAATAGGATTTTAAATTTTCTGTTGCTACAGATTAAACCTGGGATTTATTGACAAGATACATCTATGGGTAATAAAAAGAGTTGAGAACATTATGTACAGATTACACTGTTTGGCTAAAATAACAATGTTCTTATAAAGTTGCTCTTTTCTTGTTTCTTAGGTTTTCTGGACGACGAAGGAAGTGCATAGCTTCGCCATGCAATGAAAACCGCGTAATTGCAATAAACGTTATTAAACAGAAGTTAAAAACCGATAATAAATTGTCTGAAAAATGGCCGTCATTTACGTTCCCCGAGGATTATATTATCATTAGTAGAACGCAATAGGAGCACCTTAGAGCTGTGCACGTTTCTTCTAAATTGTGTTACGAGGCATCCTAACCAAAAAAAAAAAATCCGTTACGAGGGTTTCACTGCACCATATATAAAAATGTACTCTGTGATAGGCAGGTAACTAATTACTTGAAAGCTCCAATATCAAATGGCGTCCAAAACTATAACAAAAAAAGAATGTACCAAAAACTCTCCAACCCAATCACAGCTTCTAGCTTTTTCCAATTTCAAAATCAAAGGTGAGTATTTTTTAGATGTTTTTGATTGGAAAAACCTTCTCAGTTGCCTTTCAACCTTTTAGCAGCGAAACTCGTTTTCTGGGAACCTGACGGAACCTCAATAGAAAAATAAATCAGTCAGTTCCTCGCTAATCTGATGGGTATACATTTTGAATATTCCCTCCAAAATCCAATAACGGTCACTACGGAACTTTGTAACGTTGGCTTTAACGGTGCACGTTTTAATAGTGCACGGACTTTATTTAAATAACGAATATTGGATTCAATATTGAGTTTCACGCAGTTTATATTATACTAGCAGCGACCCGAGGCTTCACCCGCATTAGTGTCGATCCCTTGGGAATATTGGGATGAAAAGTATTTTATGTGTTATTCTGATTTCGCGTTTATAATATTAGCAGGATAAAAAGTAGGATGGGAATAGGATATTGAAAATTAAGGTAGGTACTTAACCTGATTTCTAATTATTTTGGAAACTAGTTTAAAACCTTTTTTTCATTAATGAAAGAAAGGTATTTGTAACTTACCTACCTAGCTTTTTGCAGGACCGTAGAACGACCATTAAAGTAGACTTCACTTCACTGACTTATTTGTCGCGTATTTGTTTGCCGCTACTTTGATACGGAGTCCTTATAAAACCCGCACCACGAGTACCGTTCGACGTGTTCGTCAACACATTCGTCCCTCACACTGCGGTGGGATCAATTTTTTAATATAAAGATCTCAAAAAAATATGAGTAGGTACAATGCTAAAGTTCGTTTTTTTTATCCCAGATACCAATCTGACATTTAAGTAATTTGTGTTTGCTTTGTTTTAGTATAGAAATTAGACATTACACCTGTCGAATTAGTATCTGTGTTTAAAAAGCGATTTTACAAGGTTCTTTTGGCGCGTGGCCAAAATCGGAACTAACGCCGCAATCTTATTTTGTCAATACAATTTCTGTGACAATATCTCAAATGTTTTTATTTTTTCTTGTTAATTGGGCCTGCTCTTGACCTCGCTCACTCCTGATGGAAAGCTATGGATGAGGTCTATGATGAAGCGTGCCCAGAAGATGCCAATTTGTTTCCCAACAACGCCCCAGTCAGTGCCAATCAGGTGTCACAAGATCCATGAAGCTCTAAGTATCTCCATCTAACTCCTGAAGTGCAGGAGTTAAAGAAGTAAATACCGACTTAAGGCAAGGGTTATCTAGAGCTGATAGATAGGGAAATACAGTGAAACCACAGCAAAATCAAAAGCTACGCAAACCAGCTAGCTGTGCAAACGCCAACCTTGAAAGATGGCGTTTGCTCTGACAAGCCGATATATGCAATCCTAAGCTACAGGTATTGAATATTATGAAGAGTACATTATTACCACTTGGCTGAGTACTATCTATATTATATGCTATCTGTGTTATGGCTTATCTGCAGCAGTGGAAATCTACACGTGACCTACTAACCTATAAATAAATACACACCCATAATTTGTCTTCAAAGATTAAGAAAATGGTTGATGGGAACTGTATTCGACGAAAGAAAGAAAAATGCGTTGATTGGCATTACAGCAACATAAATTTATGTTGCTGTAATGCCAATCAACGCATTTATATTGTGTATTTATACACCTTAAAACTATAAAAACAGAAAACAACGATTTTAATGACAAAAGGGCCTCAGCATAATGTCAGATGACAACACAAGGTGTACCACCTGACGCTGATTAAAGTGCATTATAATCACCCTTAGATCAAAATCATGTGATACTTTGTAAAAGTGTATATCTTGTATCAAATAGGTGTGGGAACAACTTACTCGTTGGAATTAACGTAACCCATAGAATTGTTTTAGGTATAATGTCCTATGTAACCCATATCATTTTTTTTAGGTATAAAGTGTGTATCAGAAATGTCATCATCTGCCTAGCCTTTTCCGAACTATGTTGGGGTCGGCTTCCAGTCTAACCGGATTCAGATGAATACCAGTATTTTACATGGAACGACTGCCTATCTGACCTTCACAACCAAGTTACTGGATAATACGATACCCCTTGGTAAGACTGGTTGTCAGACTTTCGGTCTTCTGACTAACGACTGTCAAAGATCTACGAATGACAGCCGGGACCAACGGCTTAACGTGCTTTCCGAGGCACGGAGGGGTCTCGGTATGTAAAGATGGTCACCCATCCATAGACCAACCGCGGCAAGCGTAGCTCACCCTGATCGATCTACTTGTGCGGCTGTTATTATTTAGCCACTGGCCCCTTGTGTATCAGAAATGTATTGTCGTATTTTAGGGGTGTACAGACTGTTAATCTGAACAAGTTTTTCCATGGGACCAACATTGTAAACGTGAAAAAAATATCAATTGTCCAAAGCTGGGCATTGTAGACCGTTAATCCGTTAATTAACAAAGTTAAAAATTTCGAGTACCTAACGGATTAACTTGTAAGTTAACTTTAAACATTGTTAATGGGCTCGTTAACTTTCTTAGCTTTCCTCATGTCCGCTTATCGTTAAATGAGCACTTATACGCGCCGCACCGCGAAAATCACGTTCCAACTTTATGAAAATCTCTAAATTGGTATTATTATAAACTCTAACGGTAAACCTTTCTTTTATAAATTATTCATGTTCTGCATAATTTTTTTATAAGTAAGTAAATCACCAACGCAACGACATATAAAATGCATTTTTTTTTTTATCAAAAGTTAACGATTAACGATATATCTTTAATTAAATCTGCCGAAATGTAACGCTTTAAAACGTTAAACGTAATGAAGTTAACTTTTTTAGTAACGGACTACCGATTAACGAAAGAAGTTACCTATTCTATTAACGGTGCCCAGTTATGCAACTGTCCCATACAAAACTTCAATACCTACTCGACTCAAATGCCCATACATTTGAGTCAGCTTACATTGTTTTCGCACTTACATAAAAGTGCCATTCAATCAAATAAAAGATTCGCTGGCTATCACCATGCATCATTCATTCGAATCAATAATGCAATCTCTGACTCAATTGTCATATCGAATCATTTTACATCGATGCGAACGGTTTTCTGTGCAATATTCCAATATCAATTACAACAAAGCATTTCGAAGTGAATGGGCATGACATGAAAAGCTTGAGCACTACCCTTTAGACACGAGTCGTTTGAAACAATAGGTTTGTACGATCGAAAAGCGAATTTATCATGAATGAAAGTGACAGGCGTTTTGAATGAACAGCCGATGTTCTGTAAAAGTAATTCTCGTAATTTTACGAACGTTCACAGTCTGATCTCCGTCTCAATCTATCAATTTCGAAACGATGGTTGACATTTCCCGTGACCCAAGGGGTGGCTTTTACCTTGGCCAGAGGCTGAGCTGAGCATTGCCATACAATCAGGGTAATGCCGCAAGTCTCTAGGGTACATTATTTATCAGTTGAAAGCGATGCGGATGAATTTTTCGACGCTATATTTTAGTTTGTGAACAGTTTTAGTTAAGTTAGGATATAATTTTGTTATTTTTATTAATTAATTAGGTATTAATTGTTACTTTCATGTTATTTTATTTCTATATGTCAAAAATACCTCTTATTTCCCTACATTTTTGACAAGTTTTTGATATTAATTGTCGCTGAGATGAGATTGCGACTAGATTTTGAAAGTTTTTAATTAAGGGAATTGGCCTTCAGGTGGAAGAAAGCTCACTTCACCTAATTTAATAAGCCAGCTGTTCAACTTGATTCTTCGAACCTTTTCGTCTTATTTAATTTCCTTTTTTTTTTTTGTTCAAAGCTTGGAGAATTCAGGCAAAAAGCGAGATGATTAAATAACGTGTTATGCAGGAGATTCCTTTATTACGAGAAATCTAATATGGCTTTGTGTAATTCCAGAGTACTCGAGAATATTTACTCATTTTATAACAAGAGGTATTAAGGATCCGTTTGATGTTAACGTTGATAATTGAAAAATCCTTATGTATGAGTACGTTGTAGGTATGTCTAACTGAATTTTAAACATAAGGCCGAGAGCATTGGTGACCCAGTTGGCCGCGACTTACGAGTTGTAGATAAACCCAGACAGGCGCTTTACTTTGTGTAAATTGTTTCATTTTCACTGCTCTCAAAGCGGTAAAGGAAAACATTGTGAGGAAACCGGCATTTCCTAGAACCTAAAATTCGAAGACTTGTGACATTTACCGACCCGCACTGGGCCCGTATGGTGAGCAGAGCAGCAGTCGATCGCTCAGCCACTGCGCCAACCGTGTCGTCAAATCGTATCCGTTCGTATTCTAGTAAACATTGATTAGGTGCCTACCTGTCTAACGGCTTTTCCCGCCTGCTGTAAAAATCTCACCATGAAAACCTAGGTGGAGAGCTTGAAGTGAGCTGTCATTCCACCTGATGCTAAGATTGATACTATTGACAGCTCAGCAGCAGGTACCTTCAGTGGGCTAAAATTAAGTCTTATAGATATGATATGATTTTAATTTAATTTGTCTTACTTTTTAATAGGTACCTAAATTATGATACTCCATAGACAGTTAAGACGTGATCAAAAATATGGCGACTAAAAATACGACAATTTACGTCAGGCGCTGACTAATTTGACAGGACTAAACTTATATTTATCTTCTGTCCTTTTCTTAATGAAATAGAAAGAAAAAGATGCACTGGACTTAAATTCAGTTTAATTTGTGAACAAGGGAATCGGCGCCAATATCTACTGATTCTGTCTCAGTCTCGCTATCTGATTAGGCTTTGCTTTTAGTTTTCTCCTCCTCTGTTTACTCCCCAGCTCTTGATTTGTTTTGCGAGAAAATACCGACTTCCTTGACATAGTCCCGACTGTCCTTGATGTAGACGGTTGAGATACATATTCAAAAATAAAACATGCTTCGTACCGGGTTTTAGATATCGCCATTCGTGGAGCTTATTTTAGCCTGTCTAGACCATTTATTTTAGCCAGGCCTTGGCCGGGAAGCTGTCAGATAGAGCTGACCTCCTACGTTTTAACTTTTAACTCACCTGGTCCATATTTATACTCCTATGATGTAGGTAGGAACGGTGCTGTAATCAGAACTTTTCTCATTAGTAAGATTCATAACGCAGTTCTGTTTAGACGCAGTGAGTGTGTGTATATGAAATACACACGTGCAGATATAAGACAAAATAATATAGTTGTGAACTTCATTTACAAACTAAAGGGTCTGTGGATGGGTGGCCTCGGAAAGTTAAACTGTTGGTCCCGGCTGTCATTCGTGGATCTTTGATAGACTTTACAGGTAGTCAGAAGCCCGAAAGTCTGACAACCAGCAGCATCCGGTTAGACTGGAAGCCGACCCCAACATAGTTGGGAAAAGGCTAGGGAGATGATGACCTACAGAGAAAAGAGGTATCTACAGATATAATTATACATTTTAATAATTGCAAAAATATATAATTACACTGACATATCAACAATCTGCGGGGTAATTGCGTAACACACTATCAGTAGCAATGGCTTTCATTTTGACAGTTCAACAAAATTCATTGCGTTATTTACGTTGATGAGCAGATACATTTTCCGAACATATGAAGCAATGGATTAGCAATATCCTTCAAAATGATTCAGATTGTGATTGATAGTGAGTTACGAATTTAGGGTAGCGGTTATAAAAACGGAACCATAATGATGTGTACTTAAAATTCTTCTCATAACTTATAACGAATAAAATTATGGGCAGCATAACAATTAGATAAGGCAGTTATGAAGACTGTAACTAGGCAGACTGTAGAGTATCCTGAAACTGTCCCATCTTAATTATTCACGCCGCAAAAGAAGCTATCGAGCAGCGCTGTGGCCTCGGAAAAATTAATATTCTTGGAACAATACGGTGGAGGAAGCGTGGAGGTGATACAATTATTTTTGCTAAATATTTATGCCCAACTGGTTTTCAACAACGAATAGACTAGGTGCAGTCAGCCCCAAAAAGATGTATACACGGACAAGGAATAGAATAGAATAGGGTACTCTTTATTATGTACACCATAAAATTACAGACATAAATATAGAAATTTTACAAAGGGTTACACAATGGGCGGTCTTATCGCTAAGAACAATCTTTTAAAGACAACCTTTGGGTGGATTAAAAAGGGGAAGGAGAGACAAATGCTGTAGGTAGACAAGGGACCATTTTATTGTCTACAAACATTGTTCCATAATAATCCACCGTACAGTAAGTAACAGCCGATCGATTCTGTAAAAATCTCACAGTGTAAAGTTGGGTGAAGTGAGCTTAGAGTAAGCTGTCAATAGTGTCAATCCCTAGCATTAGTTGGAATGACAGCTCACTCCACGCTCACTTCACCTGAGTTTTCACAGTGAGATGGTCACAGAATCGCACTGCAGGTCATAGGTTGTATAGATGTTTTGGGACAAAATGTTTACTTTATTTTGGTAAAATAAATTGTGTACCATGTGTTGTACCTGTACGATGGATAGAATGTTATGGAACAATGGTTGTCGACGATGAAATAGTACCTTGTCCGTGTACACATCTTTTTGGGGCTGACTGTGCCTTTAGACTACCGAACCTGACGACCTAAAGGAGGTGGGCTGCAGTTTATTTATATTACTAGCCGCGCCCCGCGGTTATACCCGCATAAGTTTTGACCCCGTGGTATTATCGGGATAAAAAGTATCCTATGTATTAATTCTGGTTATAAACTATCTGTGTGCAAAATTTCATCCAAATCCGTTCAGTATTTTTGGCGTGAAAGAGTAACAAACATCCATCCATCCATCCATCCATCGAAACTTTCGCATTTATAATATTAAGTAGGAAGTAGGATAGGTAGAAAATCGATAACACTGATTTATTTAACCAATGTCATGTTTAGATATCGATACCCATCACGTCTGCGAAGTTTCGCTAGCTAATTTAATGTGATCCGGTATAAACTTAAAGAGATTTTAATGGAAGCCTCCCACTTGATTCCCACATCTCAGGTACTCGTCAGACACTCGAATGGGGAAATTATGAAAGTTTTCTGCGAAACAAAACACTGTAGAGCGGGGTGTTTTTAATTTTGAGCACATTGCGGTACAGACAGAATAGTGGCAGTTTTTGTTTGTTTGTCAAAACGGCGGGGATGACCCTGGACGATACAGTTTGAATGAGACGCAATCTGGTGACTGTATATACAGCTGTTATTTTTTGTGGTTTTTAATATGAAGAAAACCACAAAAATTAAGACGTTTTTTTTTCAGTCAATAATTGTGGCCATACACAGTCTGGCCATAAATACTGTTACAATTAAAAATAAGAAAGATATTACATTTGAATTTGGAATCTGTCATTTTTATGCGATTGTTCATTGAAATAGAGAGTTCCTTGAAAGAGTGCGTGCTTCTATTGATAACTGGCCTCAACGTTTAAAGGACTGTATTGCAGCCAATGGAGACCACTTCGAATAAGCTTTTTATATTTTAAATTGTTTTATATTTATGTATTAAACTAACACACTGTAAAAGTAATAAATATTATTTGCAATATTTTTTTTTTTTTCTTCTTGGCAATAGTTATGGCAAGACTAGGTATATTATATAATATATAAGACATACTCGTATATTCATATTTTTTTTATTTATGATTGTAGAACCAAAAAATCGAAGACATGTGACATCTACCAAACCGCACTGTTAAGTTCCTTATAAGATTTATATCTTCTTCACGTGAACTGTAGAACAGAGCCTTAAGTATCGAATCGATAGTATTAACTAAGTCATAAACTTTGTCTAAGACAAGATACTATCAAGGGCTTACCAAGTGCTAAATTACGTTTATAGGTAGAGGGAGTTGTGGCTAAGTAGTAACAGCCGCGCGAGTCGATTGATCAGGTTAAGCTGCGCTTGCCGCGGTTGCTCTGTGGATGGGTCATCTTTACATACCAAGACCCCTCCGTGCCTCGCAAAGCACGTTAAGCCGTTGGTCCCGGTTGTCATTCGTAGATCTTTGACAGTTGTTACGGGTAGTCAGAAGACGGAAAATCTGACAACCAGTCTTACTTAGAGGTATCGTATTACCCAGTACCTGGGTTGTGTAGGTCAGAAAGGCAGTCGCTCCATTTAAAATACTAGTATTCACCTGCATCCGGTTAGACTGGAAGCCGACCCTAACATAGTTGGGAAAAGGCTAGGTAGAATTAATGATTTTTTTCATAAGGGATAACAAACAATAATATTAAAAATAAACGGAAATAACAACAAATATACTACCCACTCATTTTCCATAGATTACAACTTAGATATTTACAAACAGATGGAAACGTAACTTGTAGTCAGGGAAAAATCAATTATGTACTTAAATATACAAAAGAAACTAAAAATAACAAAATAAAACTCGTGTTTGTACACAAAGTCTTAACACCTGTGTTAACACCCTACACATGCCTGCTCACACACTTTACATGCTCCACAAAGCCACCATACTCAACACCTGTCGCATCACACAAAAGTTCCTGACTTCTTCAACATTATCATCCACTTTAACTATTTAAATCCCCCCTTAACACCTGGTTCCAGTCCATGTATAAGGTCGTAAACTCTCTTAAAAGAGAAGAAAAATGAAAAATTCACTTTTCTTCTTTTTACTGCTGATCGCTCAGAATTTTAACTAGGTAAGTATATTATTTTTAACATAATTACTGTAAACAGATAGTACGCCGAAAAAAAACAAAAGAAAGATAGGTCTTTCTTTTATTATAAATTGCCGAGCGATGGTCTCCCTGATTTCATCCCTTACAAATAGTCAGTATATAAGTATGAGGGCGCGATCATTGCGACATCTTGTTGGATTTATTGAAGATCTTATTTTGACATTGTGTGGACGAGAGTGACATGGCAATAGTGGTGTCACTCTAGCGGAACGTCAAGAACGTCAGCAGCCATCTGTCCGTGCAGTTTTGGAAACGAACTATGGCGTAGACTAGACGGTCACGACGGATCGCTTACGTCCTGAAGCTATTTTCACCCGAATTTAATTGTGATACATTTGTAATTTAATTTGAGAATCTTGATTATAAGGCTGCTGACCGATGGGCACGCCACAATTGCGGCGATAAGTCCCCTCTGTGAGGAGTGGCTTTTTTTTTTTTTTTTTTTTCTTTTTTTCTGGTGGGAAATTATCAAATGACCTCTCCCGCTCTGGGTGGAGCGGAAGGGAGTGTCAGACTCTTACTGACTAAAACCCACCCATGTTCCTTCCTTCGCCCTTTATGTTCCGGGGCAGCGGTAACCCTTTCGGACAATCCCGCTGACGGGAGAGGCGCCACGGTACCCTTACCTTCCGCCTGACGCAGGTCCTCACCGGACACGGTTGTTTCGGGAGGTTCCTGTTCAGGATAAGGCGGGAGGAAACGTCATGGTGTCACCACTGTGTGGATTGCCCGGAGGACACGGTGGAGCATACGGTGGAGGTCTGCCCGGCTTGGGCGGAGCACCGCTGCGTTCTCGTGGCGGCGATCGACGGCGGCGATCTCTCGCGTCCGGCCCTGGTCCAGGCCATGGTACGGAGCGAGAGTGCATGGGAAGCCGTCACCTCCTTCTGCGAAGCAGTAATGCTCGCAAAGGAGGAGGTGGAGCGCGTGAGGGAGAGGCAATCTCTGCGCCCTCACGCCCCTAGTCGCCGCAGGAGACGCCCTGGACGTCGGGAGTCACCAGCCCACTGCCAGCCACCGTAGGCGCGGGCTTGCGGGCGGCGAGCATTGGGCAGCTCGCCGCCCGGCAAGGACCAGGCCCGAGTCGACGGCGCGTTGTGTTGCACGCGCGCCTCAAAGAGATGTCAGCACGAAGTGACGGGGTCCGCTAGGGCCGATGCCTGCCAGGGCCACGGGTTGTTCGAAAGAGATACCGTGGTCCCTGGCATAGGCAACTGAAGGAACACGGGTGGGTTTTAGTCAGTAAAAGTCTGACACGCCCTCCTGCTCCATCCAGAGCGGGAGAAGTCATATGATGATTTCACACCCAGAAAAAAAAAGGCTGCTGACCGAAGACCTGTCAACTTAATTCACAATTACCCACTTTAAGATGAGAGATTCTGATACAGATATCCACGTGCCTATAAGTAGAGCAAATGTTTGATAACTCGCGTTATAGGGGCTTATTGGTCATAAATAATTGTATCGAACGTTGCCGTCTGTTAATATTTGACTTCGGTTTTTAACACCCGCCCGAATAGGGTTGAAAGGGCAGATTTTATTTTAAATATTATTAAATATTTAAAATTCTGTGAATTGAGATGTGATAACATGTAACTAGGGCACCAAAGAACAGAACCTTTTTAGGTTCGGAGTTAAGTATATACCATCCAATACTTCAAAATAATGAGCGGAGATAGGAGCCTTTTTGGCCTCGCATAGTTCTTTTTTTCTTGTTTATTTTTATTGGTTATTTCTAACTAGCTGCGCCCCGCGATTTCACCCGCATATGTTTGGATTCCGTGGGAATATCGGGATAAAAAGTATCCTATATGTTAATCCCGGTTATAAACCATCTGTGTGCCAAATTTCATCCAAATCCGTTCAGTAGTTTTTGCGTGAAAGAGTAACTAACATCCATCCATCCATCCATCCATCCATAGAAACTTTCACGTTTATAATATTAGTAGGATATTATGGAGTTGGCTAAGTAGGTCTAACATCGTAGTACAAAATAATGTTGTTGCCCACGTTGAAGACATTAGTATTTCTCCTAGTATTTTAGCAGAGGTGTCCCACACCTCACACCTCACACCTCTGTGGTCCTCACACGGTGTGGTGTGTTCCATACAAACATATTTTTTAATTTTATATATATTTTTATTCTTTTTACCTAGTAATTTTACTCTAGGTGCATTGCTTCACGTATTATTAATTATAATAATGTATACAAAATTTTGTAAAACATTTTAAAAGAGTAACGGTGGAGTTTCTTGCCAATTCTTCTCCTTTAGGAAGGGGCAACTAGAATCAATTCTATTTTTATTTGTTGTAAATTTTGATGTTCAAAAGTGCCTTTTATGTGCCTATAAATAAATGATTTCACTTTGAGTTTAAACAAACAAACATGTAACAGTTTGTTTGTGAAGGTATCTCTACTTAACTTAAAACGGAATCCAACTGAAACGTATGTAATTTCCATCAAAGAAAAAACCATTTGGGTTTATTCTATCAATATTTTCCTAACACTCCACCCAGCAGCCCTGTATTTCCCCCGCTACACTAAACGGATTACCGTGGTAGGCTAGGCAGGCACGGTGCCTGCCGACCTTCCGGATTATCGAACATAATCTGATTTTACGATTTCCACACTAAAGTTTCCAGTTTTAGAATAAATAGAAACTGTTTTTAAAGGCAGCTTTTATTGAAACCACTTTTAAAATGGATGGTGTGAATAAATAATGGCTAGACTTAGCGAGAGGGTTGTTGAATGTCAAAATAAGGTTTTAATTGCGTAAAAAATGGTTGTACCTTTAAGCTGACTGACCCTTCCTAATTGAATTATTCTGGATGCTAACTAACTTGTATAAATAGTAGTCCTGCAGACCGAATTTCGGCCATGACGACCAATCTCGACGGAGACCTTCGACACGTGAGACATTATAGTGCACAAGTGTGTGCGCAGAGCCGTGTCTGCGCACACACTTAACTTCATATCCTTTCCTTAAGAAAGTGAAGAATATTGTGGTGCACCGTGTGCACTACAATATCTTTCACTTTCTTAGTCCGATGGGACGGCAATCACACGACCGGAGAGAGATCTGGCGCAGGACCAATAACTTAACGTGCTTTCCGAGTATCACAACGCCAACTTCTATTTCGATTCCTTGCCGTGAACAAGACACGATATTGAGGTGGTTTGCACGTGGTAAGATTTCGCGGGGAATAATACGGAATTGGGGCCCTCCTGCGCAGTTAATATGGTGATGTATCATCGTTCCATAACTTATATCTGAACTCCAAGAAGGCAACAAATGGGCAGTGCGGTTCCCCTTCTCCCGCATTCCCGTCTACTCGTAACCCAACTCCGATTATTATAAAGGTAGTCTGGTTTTTGATATTTAACTACACCGAACAGAAGGCAGGCCAAGTGCAGCTTGCGTCTGGACTTCATCTTCAGCGTAAAGTGCTTGTTTAGAAAAGGTGTTACATGGCTTCTGCGAGGAATATCGTAACAAAACCGAGCACAAGCGTTCTGTTCCCTTTGAATGAGGCGGTCAGTACGAGCTAATAGGCGCGGGCCGTAAACCGTATCAGCGTAATTCAACCTGGACAGAACCAGGGTTTCCACTAGCTGTTCCCGTATTTTTTCGGATAAATAGGGCCTCATATTGTATAAAACCTTTAGGTGATAAAAACAGTTTCTGACCGCGTCTGCTACGTGTTTCTCAAAACGTAGGTCTTTATCCATAACGACACCTAGATTCCGCGCTTCATACACTCGCTCAATGGGCTCTCCCATAAGTCTTAAGTCAAATGTCAAAGGTAGTCTAGCCAACTGCTGTCTTGTGCCAAATACTATATATTTCGTTTTTATAGGATTTAACGACAGGCAGTTCTCCTCTGGCCTGGCGGCGATTCTTTGAAGATCATCGTTAAGATCCTTAATGGCATTATTGTACTCGTCTGGTCTAAAACATATATAAAGCTGGACATCGTCGGCGTATATATGGTACTTGCATCTATGGAGACACTTTACAATATCCACACAGTACAAAATAAAGAGAATCGGGCCCAATATGGAGCCCTGCGGGACTCCTCTGTCTACAGAAATACGCGTCGATCTAATGGTAGTGCCGTCACTCAAACGCAAGTCAACAAGCTGCTCCCTATTAGTTAGATAGCTGCGGAACCATTGCACAGCGTTGAAACCATAATAATTTAACTTAGATAATAATAGCGGGATATTTATTGCGTCAAATGCACGGGAAAAATCGAGCTAAACCAACAATGAGCCCTATCTTGGGCAGATAATATATTATCTGTAACATCCAGTAAAGCAGTACTACGCTGCTTTCTGAAACCATTGCATTGTTATTGCGGTGCCATTGCTATTGCATTGCATTGTTATTGCCGTGCCATTGCCATTGCATTGCTATTGCATTGCCATTGCATTGCCATTGCATTGCCATTGCATTGCCATTGCATTGCCATTGCATTGCCATTGCATTGCCATTGCGTTGCCATTGCATTGCCATTGCATTGCCATTGCATTGCCATTGCATTGCCATTGCATTGCCATTGCATTGCCATTGCATTGCCATTGCATTGCCATTGCATTGCCATTGCATTGCCATTGCATTGCCATTGCATTGCCATTGCATTGCCATTGCATTGTTATTGCGGTGCCATTGCTATTGCATTGCATTTCCATTGCATTGTTATTGCGGTGCCATTGCTATTGCATTGCATTGCCATTGCATTGTTATTCGAATTATCGATGTGCAGTGCAGTGCCTGGCAATAATTAAATTAATTTAATTTGGAAACATTCTCATTTAAAAAATCCAAAGAATCAGTTTAGTTTGATCACATGGCTTGAGCCACATTTACTGACTCAAACTCAACAAGAAAATACATAAGTATCAATGTGAACAGCCATCAATGAAAACTTCCACCCATCACGTCAACGTGTCAGTGTCACGGGAAGTTCCCGTGACATCAGTTATGATAGTTAGCATAACTTGAAATTAATACAAGTTATCAATTAAACTGCTATGAAGTTATGTCACATTTGTGGTAAACGGCCGAGTACCTACAGACGTTTCCGTCTTACGTTAACTTATGACGATTGATAAACATGGAAATGGTGGCTATCAAAGTAAGGAAGAATTTAGGGAGAACATCATATGGTTCTACCTAGTAGGTTCGCTACCAAGGGGATCCGACCGGAATAAAAACAAAAGAAGAAGGGGATCAGAACGGAATGACAAGTTTATAGTGGATCAGAATTAAAACGTAATAACAACCAGCAAGGGATCAGTTCAGGGGATCCGACCGGAATAACTCATAGTAACGTGTTTCTGGCTTTAGCATCATTGTCATTTCAGCCGGAAAACGTCCAATGTCAAGGGCCAATAGGCCAAGCGCCGCAACAACGACCGTCGCATCTAGCGGATTTCTGTAGCCTTGTTGGCTCCAATGTTTTTCAATTTGGGTTAATACATGATCTAAAAAAAGTACTTTAAGTCGTCGTCGGTGCCTTACATCATTCGTAACCCTTAAACTCCATGTGAAATACTGGTACCTTCTCACGACAGTACTCAGTTGCAGTTAGACTGGAAGTTGATCGACCCTAATTTAGTTAAGAAAAGGCTCGGCAGATGTTGATGACAATATGTAAACAGAATTGGGTAGTTGCATGATATTGAATACTATATATTCTAGTAGATAATATATTCACATGCGTGATACGATAACAAAATTCGAAATGAAATTTGAAATCGGTCGAAAAATAAAAAACATATAACTTATAAAGCTTTATGTCTATCTCTTTCTTGCAAAACGAAGTTTTGCATGTAATTTATATGGCGATACTGAATTATGATGTCACAATTCAGTATTTCCTGTGTTTCCCACTCTGTCTAATTGAGAGTTTTGAACGCTTATATCTTTTTAATTTCCGAAGATATTATAAAACTAGTTATACCAAGCTATTGGTGAGGTAAAAAAGCTTCAATTTAAATAATTTTAAAAAAATTGTCAACTAGCCAAATGGCGATACGAACGAACACTGTGACTTTCCTATTTTCTACTACACTACTACACTAATATTATAAAGAGGTAAAGTTTGGATGTAGGAGGTAAACTCTGGAAGTACGGATCCGATTTCACGGACACACACTTCCCTATGTGTTTGTTATTCCAGCGTATGGCACTCGTGGGTTGCAGCTGAAAATCAGCGCCAGGTGGTACATTGTGTTGTCATCTGCCATTATGCTGAGCTGAGGTCCTTTTGGCATTATAATCTTTGTTTTCTGTTTTTTATAGTTTTAAGGCGTATTCATTTTGTGTAATGCCAAAAAACGCATTTTTCTTTTTTTCTTTCTTTCTATTTCGAGAATTCTTTCACTGACAGAAAGCAACACTATTGCCGAGTGCCACAGGGTATATTTTATGGTAAAGTTGACGACAACGCGGGTGAAATCGCGGGCAGAAGGTTCAGGTATAATTTTTCAGGCTCTTTTAAATTGCAGCTTGAAAACAAACATCCGTCTGCACCCAGATTACCAAGAAAAATTAATTAAATCAACTTAATATTCGCGTATACGAACTGCTCACAACAAAATTAAATATGGCGGAGCCATTTCGCGCCAAAAAGTAATTTAGGCTTTGAATAATTAAGACTTAATGGTCGCCCGAATATTTCATGGTACATAATTCTCTTGCTGGTATTTTTTAATTAATTCTGGGTTATATTTGGTGAGTACCTGAAATCTTACTTGAAAGTGCTAAATGAGTGAAAATTATGTTCCATATTTACGTCACGGATAAACTTGGCTATTTTTAGGGTTCCGTACCTCAAAAGGAAAAACGAAAACCTTACAAGATAACTTCGTAGTCTTTCTGTCCGTCTGTCAAGACCCTCTTTCTGAGGAACGCGTGGAGTTATCAAGCCTACCTTAGATCGGATTCGACTTAACCTTAATAGCTAATATAAGTCTTAAACTGCGAATAAATTTTTGACGTCTATCGTATCGTTTATCGAACGCACCCTTAAAAATAATATCTAGACATACTGAGATCATATCCACGCAATCATACCATTAATTAACAGCTAAACTATCAAAGGATATCAGTTCCCTTTGTCGGGTGCAGTAGAAGCCAGTTCTTAGTAACAGCTGAGCCACAAACTCTAGAATATTAGTTACAAAGCTAGTATGTGAGTTTCCTAGTATTCATTAGTAACGGAGAGGATGAAGCTTCCGTGAAAGGTAACCTTAAGGCTTCCTAGAATTATGCTCGCACAGAACTCTGTGAAACTGTGTGAAAGCGTATATAACATCTCTATCATCAGCATCATCAGCCTGTAGCAGTCCACTGCTGAACATGGCGTCTCCAATTTCCTGCCATTGAGCTCGATTCTTGTCAACTCTCATCTAGCTGCAACCAGCTTGCCTGCGAAGAACGGCGCTCCACCTAGCCTGAGCGTCCTACCTTAGGTTTGCCGATTCACGGTGTCCACTGTAGAACTCGTCTACCCCAATGGTCACTGGTTCTACGGCTAATATGGCCGATCCATTGCCACTTCAGCTTGTTTATTGAGCTATGTTGACAACTTTAGTTCTCCGCCGGATCACCTCATTCCGGATTCTATCACTCAGAGATACTCCAAGCTTAACTCGTGCCATAGCCCGCTGAGAGGCATTAAATTTATGGACCAGCCGTACCGTGAGAGTCCACGTTCCGGTTCCGTAAGCCATAACAAGCAGGACGCACTGATTGAAGACTTTAAGTCTCTGCGGAATACGCGATGAAAAGACTTAACGAAGCTTCCCAAATCCTGTCCAGCAAAATAAATGCATCCAGTAACTTGGTTATAAAATGAACATAATATAAAATATCTTATAACTTTGTGTACCCGAAGGCCATATTGTATATGCATGTAGCGCTGTTGCATTTTAAATGTAACTAAAGTTAATATTTTCCGAGGTAGAAGTTTTCCAAGAACAAGAATTATGAACAGGAACATTTTCTTGGATTGGCTGCAAGTGAGATTTTATGAAGAGAAGTCTTTTATTTTCTTCGAAAACTACTTCTGGGAATGTGATGTTAGCTGATACGAAATAATCCGTCTATTATAGCAGTTATTATTTTTTTAATGAAGTAAGCTCCAAGGATAAATATTAAGTTCCAACATAAACTCCGACTAGATTTGCAAGCCTTTATTATTTTAGGGAAAAAAAAAGTTCGTAGCAAGGCTGATATTTCCAGGTTGCGCCGAAAAGAAGTAACGACACACGTTTTTGTAAGTAATCTACGGTTCCTCAAACAAAATGTCCCGGAATTAACGCACATTACCAAACACTCCAATTAAAATATTATGTTATAATCATAATAAAGTCAAAGTCAATGTTTTTATTTTTTAATAAATACACTGAATTTACTATTTATGTATAAAAAAATTGTGTTTTATTTTAGTTATTCTGATTGTGGGGGAAAATTGTGGTTACAAATCTACGCAAGCACACTCGAACACGTCTTGGGTCTAGCGTAGTAGGTACTTTGGCCATTTTGTTTTGTTTTCATTGTTCAGCGGGAACGTGATTTATGTAGTGTTAATTATTCATGGGATAAAAATTACCTGGTATTAAAAATGACAGAAAGCGCTTGAGAAAACGATTCTGAACAAACTACTTTCGTTATGTGCATTAATTCAGTTACACAATGTATAACGCAGGTGAGAACTAAGGAAGGACTATGGAAATTTATCTCCTGAAGGGGGATTAAGTAGTTGAGATGAAAGTTTGTATGAAAGTTTTGCCGATATGAAATTTCCATCGGGAACACAGATTAGTTCATAAACTAAACTAAATTTAGGTTCAGTGCATCTTTTTCTTTCAATTTCATTAAGAAAAGGACAGAAGATAAATATTAGTGTAGTCCTGTCAAATTAATATACTCCATAGACAGTTTAGACGTGATTAAAAACATGGCTACTAAAAATACGTCAATTTACGTCAGGCGCTGACTAATTTGACAGGACTAAACTAATATTTATCGTCTGTCCTTTTCTTGATGAAATAGAAAGATAAAGATGCACTAAACTTAAATTTAGTTTATGTTGTGAACAAGGGAATCGGTGCCTTTATTTGTCTATAAGCCCCTAAAATAAATTGGAAACTTAACAATTACTAAACAACAGATTTGGTAACACCCACGGAATATAACTTATTAAGTTCAACTAAGGGGTAACGCGTCTTAATCCCGCAAAAGCCGTAAATTCAAATTGGCTCACAATAACTTGGCCGCGGTTTGGACTAATTTGTAACTCTGGAACGAAATATATGGTTCACGGAATTTACTTCCTTGGTTTAATAGCTTATGTTCCAAACAAGGTGTTACGCTAGTAGGTAATTTATGATCCAATAATACCTATTTATTTTTAAAAAAAAAACGTTAGTCCTCTCTAGGAATTTGTCCTGTATCGTGGGTGCGTTTACAAACATTTAAACTCACATACACAAACAGCCAGACCCGGAACAACTACTTGTAGGTCATACAAATATTTGTTCCGTGCGGGAATCGAACCCGCGACACGCGGCGCAGCAGTCAATCGCTTAACCATGACTGCGCCAACCAGCAGCCTAATTGCGTAACACATTTTGGCAAATGATTGAGATTAATTGGTTTCGTTTCGATCGCTTTTTGTTTCTTTTTACGATTTTCTTAAGCACATGTCGTTCACTATTACATAAGCATTTCAAACCAACAGCGGTTGCTATTACATGATAGTGGAGTTACGCAATACGAAAATCGTAAAATGAAACAAAAAGCGATCGAAACGAAACCAATTAATCTCAATCATTTGCCGAAAATGTGGTACACAATTAGGCTGCATGTCGTCAAATCATGTCGTCTTTGTGATTGTAGGTACTCCAAACTCACTTTAATTGCGTAATACACTATCAATTACAATCTGAAATATTTTGAAGGATATTGCTAATCCATTGCTTGATATTTTCTAAAAAATTGTCTGCTCAACTACGTAAATAACGCAATGAATGTTGTTGAGCTGTCAAAATGAAAGCTATTGCCAGTGTCTTACGCAATTACCCCGCAGGCTGCAACTGTTCCCCGATGGATTGCGTGATTACCTTTCCCATTGGGGATGAAACTCAGAACCCCACGCTCAGCAGTGGAACTAGCGACCTCTAGACCAACGAAGATTTCAAAAGTATGATAATACTTTCCAATTGTCTTCGATCTTCGCTTTTGCGGTGTTCTGCCACTCAGGAAATACACAGCCAAATGATAAGACATATATTTTGCGATGAGGAGGATCTATGTTCTTCAGAACGGTCAGGTGCGCAGTACTCACAAACTGGCGTGCGTGTATGACCAGAAGGCCAATTCTCGTAATTTAAAACGTTCAAAATCTAGTCGCAGTCTCATCTCGGCGACAAAAAAATGTCAAAAATCTAGGGAAAATAGAGGTATTTTTGACAGATTCAGACTGAGATCAGACTGTGAACGTTCTTAAAATTACGAGGATTGCCCCTCAGGTTTATGAACGTAAACAAGGCAAAAAGAGTATGTCAGGATCGTCGCAGGTGGCGTTCATGCATGCAGCATGTATGTTATATTTAGAGATGCACCAAAAAGAGAATAAAATTAACCGTTATACAATTGTATACGTTTATTAATTCGACATTTAAACAGAAAAACAAGTTCCACAAGTCACAGGATATACAACCTCGGGGAAATAAATCGGGTACTTGGTGGCATCACAGCCACACTTGGACATACATTGGCATATTGGCGAAGGTGTGTCACAAACATCGCAGATGTTAGTCGGATCTCTGAAGCATTTGCAGGGGACGTCGCAGTTGCAGGGGTTGGGTATGTTGGTGCAAGAGTTGCCGCACATGTTGGTGCAAGGTGTGGTTGGCAGCATAAAAGGATCACGGAAGCAGCAGTAGGCTGTTGCATTCTGAAAAATTAAGCATTTTGATTTGATTACCTGACAAGAGAGAAGAGCAGTGATGACCACTGGGTCATCACTGCTCTTCTCTCTTGTCTTTACCTACAACTCGTAAGTCGCGGCCGTTACTACTGAGTAACGGCCGCGACTTACGAGTTGTAGGTCGTAGGGTCTAACCCAGACAGGCGATTTACTTTGTGTACATTATTTCATCACTACTGCTCTCAAAACGGTGAAGAAAAACATCGTGAGGAAACGGGCATGTCCTAGAACCAAAAAATTCGAAGACATGTGACATCTACTAACCCGCACTGGGCATGCGTGGTAGATTACAGCCCACTCCCTCTCACAGAGAGGAGGCCTGTGTCCCAGCAGTGGGAACATTATAGGCTGATTATGATGAACTAACTACTTTATTGACATCCATCACTAGAGTCATGTTATTGCAGATTTCATTATGCAGATCCGGAACATCAATAATCCCCCTAAGAATTTTAAATATTACATGTAAGTTTGACGTTCAAAAAGTGCTAACCCTCAGCCTAATTTGATACTCATTTCTGATTTCCCCGATAAAAAGGAGCTCTACGGAGAAATAAGGAAAAACTTGCACACAACAACAACGATAATTTGAACAATTTACATAACATTTATGAATTATATTTATTTGGTAAGCGATGCAGTTTCAAAAAGCAAAATACAACTTACCTGACACAAATACAGGACAAACACAAAAATCAACAAATTCCGCATGATTTATTTTGTTGTTTATTTATTTTGGTGTTGCACAGACAGGCAAATAAATGGAATAATTCCCACGATGTGTTCTATATACACTGTAAATAGTTCACACGCGCTGATTTATATAAGTAAAGCGATGTCAAGTGCGTGGCTAGAGCGTGGGTTCCGTACGTTGTTTAATTATATTTTTTTCCAATTTGTACTTACTTACTGTAATAAAAATTGCTCTAATATAAGCTGCTTACATTTTTGGAAGCTGAACAAGAAAACGATGTTAAAAAAATCGTCTGCTTTTACGTCTGAATTCTATAAAATGCCGTGTTTTATTCATTTTTGTCTTTTTACATCACTTAATACAGTCACGAGCAAAAGTATGTATACACTCGGCTTTATTAAAAAGTGATTTACTCCTTTATTTTTGTATCAAATTTTATGTTGTTACGAACATAGCATTTTCGAACCCATAGGTTTATATAATGTGTCGTATTTCAACGTTGCATTCGTTTTTTCACGAAAAAATTGCAATTGAAAGTTGCCAAGTACTGACATATTGGTGTTCGTGACTGTACGTGTAGGTAGGTCCTAAGCTTCTAATGCAAACTTATAATAGAACAGAATTGAATAGACATTTATTTTGCAAATATGGGTACATAATAGATGTTATAATACATTAAAGCTTAGCCATATTGGACCATTCGGCATGCAACATTTATATTATTAACATTCACTTAAGTAAAATCAATAAAGGAAGTTATTCTGAAGCTAAGCTGTGGCAATGGGCCGGCCATATTAGCCGTAGAACCGATAACCGTTGGGGTAGACGTGTTCTTGAGTGGAGACCGCGAATCTGTTAACGTAAGGTGGGACGCCCTCAGGCTAGGTGGAGCGACGATCTTCGCGGGATGGCTGGTAACAGCTGGATGACAGTTGCCTATGTCCAGCAGTGGACTGCTGTAGGCTCATGATGATGATGATGAAGTAAGTTAATTCTAATACTTATCTGTTTCAAAGCCCCAACTGAACAAATGAATAGTAAACTTCATTAAAATAATCAGCCCTTTTTGTCTTGATTGACACTTTGTCAGATGTGTCGACTATGATAAAGGTGGAGCTTGGAGGGATTTAACCCGGGGTTAACCTCTTTGACTTACAATATCCAGACGAACACATCTAACTGATTAATTCACACTTCATGAAGATGAATTATTATGAAAGATAACTACGAAAGTGACAGTGAGTATGAATTTCTGTTTAGTTTAGTACTACAATGACTTCTCGTCCTATACTGGGTCGAACCATTATAAGAGTTTTGTTTAGAATTAAACTAGTAAGTACTTATTTAAATAATGAAATTATTTTACATTTTATATAAGTAATAATATCGCTTGTCAGTTAAACCTACGCCTAATACTTTTTCTGCCTTTTAAATTAGCATTGTCGTTTATCTCCTAATTGTATGTCATTATCTTATAATCTTATAAAGGTTGCATGCCATAAACGATAGACGTCATAATCTCTACAGTACCTACTTTAGGTTTTTTTTCTTTTTTTTTTACTACTGTTTTTTTACATTTCCTAGTTTTAACTAGGCAAAGAGGTGCCTCAAAACCTGGGGGTCTACTTCGAAGCGCAAAGTGCGAATGATCGGTTCGGACCGACACATGGCCTAACCGAATATGTATTACTGATAAATGCGAAAAAAGTTCGGATCGGCTCAGTTGGGTCGGGACCATAGTCAATATTCGAAAGATATATAAGTATAGATATTATTCGATAGATATTCTGTCGGTCCTGAACCAAATAGTATCTTTGTAGCAGTAACCGGCCGAACATTCGGCCGATACCACTTCGGAGTAGACTCCCTGCTTAAGGGCATAGGGTACTATATACTTTACTTACAGGAAAACCAAAAAAACGGATGTTATCATTGCAACTAACAGGGTTTATTACGCACTGTAATAAACATTCACAACTAAAACCAGAAAAAAATAGTTGGATTGCGCAATATAACTTAGCAGGACAAGCTGCATAAAATGCAGGCAATGCCGCGGACGAAACCAACCTTACGATGCATCCGGCTTTTTAATTCGAAACGGATCTCTAAAAATTATCAATATTATTAAAGACAGTTGCGTAAACGCAATTACTCGGTACCGTTAGTTGGTCAAGCGATAGCACTTTTAGTAAAAAGTCACGTATTTTTATTATTATTTTTTTATTAATTAAAAAACGTGTCTGGTGACGTGACAATGTTTCAAAATGACATGTTTTGCTGATTGATAACAGTTGCTTCATACTTTAACCTTGAACTTGTAAAGTCACGTGCTTCTTCAAAAAAACAAACCACCGGAACTTAATATATAAAACAAAAAAACTTTTTTATTAAAAAAAAAATTTTTTTTTTGGAAATTTTTCACTTTTTCGTTGTGGTACCTAACTACCTATCCTACACAAATCGTATACTACTTGCAAATGTACAACAGCGATTGGAAGTTTTATAACAGAACTAGCGGACCCGGCAGACGTCGTCCTGCCCGGAAAAGCAGCGCCACCTACCGGGTCCAATTATGTTTTCAAATCATCCCGGAACCCATTGAAATATACACACAAAATTTCATCCAAATCGGTGCAGCCGTGTAGGAGGAGTTAACTGACAAACATACGTACAGAAGAATTACATATGTATATATATATATATATTAAGATTAAGATAAACATACATCAAGAAAAATACCCACTACGAGCAAAAAAATTTACATTTTTTTTTTAATTGGCGAAGATATTTAAACAAAACAGTCGAATTGAGAACCTCCTCTTTTTTGAAGTCGGTTAAAATTGATTTTGAAACGAGATGATTTTAAAATAAAAACGCTTTTGAGACAAACTCTTCTACGCAGTCGGGTAGGTAAAAAGATGTAACAAAATTTTTCATTGGTCGGCCAATCAATCCCATAAGCCATTAATGCCAAGCGACGTTGCTGCCCAGACGGACATGGCCGGTTGAGCTGGACTCCTTCAACAAGAACTGATCCTTACTGTTTTAGACAGAAAGAAGTAGAAAGAGAGTAGGAAGGCCTTTGCCCTGCAGTGGGACCTCACGGTTATTATTAATAATTATTTTCAAGTTCACACATGAATGAAAACTGTCCTCATCTTTAACAAAAGCAAGGCACGATAAAACATACTTGCAACTGTAAATCAGGCTCAGAAAATATATATAGCGTTGTCGCCCGCAGGGCTATAAAACTTCGCGGTGACATGTCATTACCTTGGAAATGTACGGGATTTTATTTTCTTTAAAGCCATCTTTATTTTAGATGCTTTCCGAAAAATTGCGACGTTTAGGTACAGTCGCCAAAGGAGATAAGTAACCAGGGCCATCGGGTATAGTTATAGTTTAATAGGAAACCGATGGATGTTTTGGAATGAAATTTAATTTGATAAATGAACTTTTCGTTTTTTATTAATTTTATTCAAAAGCATCCATCGGTTTCTTACTAAGTAAACTTCAACTATATCCGACGGCCCTGGGGGTCGAAGTGGTATCGGCCGAATGTTCGGCCGTTTCCTGCTACATAGGTACTATTTGGTTCCGTCGGTCCCGATCCTACACTTCTACACTCTTTCGACACTCTTTTGACTATGGTCCTTACCCAACTGAGCCGATCCGTACTTTTTTCGCATTTTTCAATAAGTAATATTCGGTTAGGCCATGTGTCGGTCCGATCCGATCATTCGCACTTTGCACTTTGTAGTAGACCCCCTGGTTACTTATCTCTTTTGGTGACTATACTTGCGTTCTACTTGAGCTGTTTTTGCTCTTGTTGGCAAGCTAAATGATGAGGCTTTCAAGTTTTTGTTCATCACAGTTACTTAGGCACAACAAATTATAGTCTTGGTAACAGGATTTATTTTGTGCCGTCTCAATTTTTAATATACCACTAATATTTCTACTTGTATAATAAACTGGGTGTGGTACCAATATAATCATCATTACCTATTATAATGATTCTTTATTCATTCTTTCCTGGGAAATTCCCTAACCAGGTTAAGCTACGCGTGCTATGGATCCGTGGATGGGTGACCATCTCTACACACCGTGTTACCAAGTTGTAAAGGTCAGATAGGCAGTCGCTCCATGTAAAATACTACTGGTATTCAGCTGCATCCTGTTAGACTGGAAGCCAACTCCAACATACATAGTTGGGCAAATGCTAAGCAGATGACGATTTTCCCAGATAAATCTTTGCTTGCTTACCTACCTTCACTTGTTTTCGGTTGGTTAACTTTATGGGTATCTAGGTTCAGTATTAAGGTGAGTACAGACTAGCGCATTTACTCGTAACAAATGCTCACTCGCCGTGAGCATTAGTTTAAACACCATGTCGAGCGTTCGCAGGAACGTCACATAACATGGAAATGTTTTTTTTTTAATTGAGCCTTTTATTCTATTGTACCACTAGCTTCTGCCCGGGACTTCGTCCGCGCTAAAGTTTCTAATATAATTCAATTATGATTCGAAAAACAAGTGGTAGCGCCACGTGTCTTTCTTCTCTATCTATATTCTATTATGATAATAACGTTATTGTTGTTTTCCTCGGGAGCAGCACTTTTTTTCGGGATGAAAGGTACCCTATGTCCGTTTCTGTATACCTGACAACGTATGTGCAAAATTTCAGGATGTTCGGTTCACTGGTTTAGGCGTGAAAAGGTAACAAACAAACTTACTTTCGCATTTATAATATTACATATTAGTTAGGATAATTAGGATTAATAAGAACGTTACATAACAAGGAAATGCTCGAGAAAATGCTCTAGTGTAACCCACATTTATAGTTCATGTATCCAGCAGAATCTCATGAATATGATCGGTACTGAAGCATAGTAACATTATACCATGCCATGGAAAGTGGAAGGTTTCAGTAAGAAGGGGTGCCATTACCCTTTCAAAATGATAAAAGCTATAATAGGGTCATACACGACCACACAAATGCGAGGATTTTAAGCGAATGAAAAGCTTTATTCACCAAGGGTTGACCCAAAATTCCTTACAAAAGCAAGCTTAAATTTGCAAACACCATCCTTAGTAAAAGAGGGTTTTTGTGTCTGTCTCACTTGCGTTAAGCTCTGAAACAACTGAAACGTTTTTCACGGTGTTAAGGGTCAGTTCACAAGGAGACGCGACGCGACGCGACGCTGCGCGCACGTTTAAAACGACCTACTGCACCGCGCAACGTATTCTGAACTCTCACAATGCAATGTGTACCTTTTCGTGTAGAAAATAAAGTATATTTTGAGTCACTCTTTTAAAGTGTGCGCGCAGCGTCGCGTCGCGTCGCCGTCGCGTCTCGGTGTGAACTGACCCTAAGTGTATTCAGTATGTTCTCCTTTTTCAGGCTAAGTGGCAAAAGTTAATCTTAAAGTGAGAGTTGAAATGCAGTTCTAGAGAAAAAGAATTTTCCTATATTTCCTGTGGATGTTATGAAAAGGATGGATTAATTATTAGGAATATTGATAGGCAGGTCTATATACTTATTAATCTTACCGACGCCGCCGCCGCCGTCGTCTTGTCAACCGCTGAAAATGCTTGACTTCGCCCAGAGGTACATTGGTACCTACTTTTCTAACATATCTACCTAAATTTTAGGTAAAAATAAACTACCACCTGAACTCAAACTTACCGATATTATTCCCTTTGTTCCTCAAACAAATAACTAAATTATTCCATCTCTGCGAATTCCGCGAGAGAAGGATACTTTTGCAAAACCATTCAAAACTTTTTGATAAGTATTGATTTATCGATGTTAGAAAGAAGTTCCTCAAACTTGCAAATCCATAAAATTTGACGTTTTCAAATCGTCGTAAGTTTGAAACTATCCAATTAATTTATGCAGAATTGGGTCAGGAACTCAGGATGATAGCTTACAGCTTCAAACATTCTTGGAACATTAAAACTATTTTGTGTGGCTTAGTTACGAGACCTAGTATGAATGTAGAACAAAGTCAGTTGATGTTGTTTGTGAAAATATTGAAACTTTGAGGATAGGGAACCAACAACAATGCTCGAAATTGTTGTAGTTACATATCTAGGAGTGTATAACGAGGGTATTTAACTGCTTACTACAGTGGAGTTTTGGAACAATTAATCTGTTATTACCCCATTTTAGGGTAAAGGCACTTTCTCACCTAAGAAGCGAGGCAGCTTGACATTTTGTTCAGTCTCAAACCATTAGGAAATAAAATTAAATGATGTTTATTTCTGTAAGTACTTAGATCTTTTAAGACACTTTTACACATCGATATTTTTTCTTAACTTTGTAGTTGTTTGGTGATCAGCGCTGTAACTGGATACAGTTTTAACTAAGTATATTTTTATTGAATTTGATAGTTTCCCAAATAAAATAAATATTCTCTTTCTTAACTCTTGTTATTCCTTTCACTCGCGGCACCGACAGTATTATACATAAGTTCCGTCACTACGTTTGATTGATATTATATAAATATAGAGCAGTAGGCTTACGAGTCGTAGGTTCGAACCCAGACAGGCGCTTTGTGTAAAATTTCATCACCACTGCTCTCAAAACGGTGAAGAAAAACATCGTGAGAAAACCGGCTTTCCTAAAATTGAAATATTCAAAGACATGTGACATCTACCAACCCGCACTGGGCCCGCGTGGTGGATTACGGCCCACTTCCTCTCACCGAGAGGAGGCCTTTGTCCTAGCAGTGGCAACGTTATAACCTGATTATGCTATATATACATCTGGATTTACTGACGTCAAAGAACTTTTATTTCCTGTATGCCATTACCCACTTACACATATCTCGCTGTGTCCGTAATAAGAAAGACAGCTAGTAGCTCAATATTTTACCAAGTCTCGGTATATGAGCCGTAAAGCTCAGCCAGCTGTACACCTAATATAGAAATGTAGAAGCAAGGCCGCACTTCAAGGCTGTAAGGTTCTAACTTCACCAGCAAAAAATATTATTGGAGAGAATGTTAAAATATTATAGCAGGCTATGTACATCTATGTATGTTATTCAGCTGCATCCGGTTAGACTGGAAGCTGACCCCATAACATCGGAAAAATCAAGGCAGATGCTGATGAACAGCATCATACAGCCTCCTAAACGTTATTACATAGAATATTAAGATAAAATTAGTAATAAACTTTCAGTTAGGTATATGACAAGGTGGGGCGTAAGTAATCATCCTATTGGATTGCACTATAACTATTGCAAGTGCTGGTTAATATCAATCCTGTTTTGACATTTGTGAAGTAAACAGATGCAGAATACACGTCATTAAGCCATGGAACGCTATACTCCTCAAGAACGCGGAATAATTGCGTCGCCATCGTGAGGCGTCGTCTAATCTCTTGCTTTGGCAATTTGCACTGGCCGGCCAGATCACCCGATTTGACCACTCCAGTTTTTTTTTTTGTGAGGTTACTTGAAGTCCCGGGTTTATGTAAACAAGCCTCAGACTCTTGAAGCCCTTAAAGAGAATATCCGACGGGAATGCGAGAACCTATCGCTGGAAACTCTGACACAAGTGATGGAAAATGCCATAAAACGAGCCCGTATGGTCATACATTTTGACGGCGGCCACTTGACATTGACATATCATTTTCTCGACTTGATGGAAATAATTCTAATTCATTAGGGGCTGACTTTTCAATCATCTGATAATTTTATTCGAGGAATAATTTTGAAATTTTGATAGTTATTTCATAGAAAAACTGTCAAATGTCAATTTTATTCCTCGAATAAAAGTTATCTGGCGATGGAAAAATCAGTCCTAAACAAACATAATCCACAAGTAGAACTAAAATTTTTCATTGCTAAAAAAATTACAGTAAAACAACATCGGGTGATTACTTCAGGTGATTACCGCACCTTGCGAAAACAAAATAATTTACTTGGAAATCAAATATTATCGGTAAAAGGGAACTTGATGAGTGTATTATGTACGTGGTACTTGTTCTCGCCTCGCCTGTTTTACGATAATTACAATCCAACAGCTTTCAATAGAGCGAGCTTGGCTACAAGATATAAACGGACATTTATATTTATTTTCTAGGAAAGCTTGCTTCATTTGGAAGCCGATGAAATTATTTTAGTCCACGCAAATCTACTTGGGATAAAGCTACCTAAATAAATAAAGATACTGTGAGCTCTTTACGAGCACCGAGCGGGGTAATTGCGTGACATATGTACCCTACTATCACTAGATTCAGTAGCGATGGGATTCCTTTTGACAGTGCAACAACATTCATTGGTAGGCGGATTTCGCTAGGTTGAGGTTGTGCTTGCAGCGGCATTCTTAGGTCCTATGTCTTTGGTCTGGTCTATGTCCTAGGTATGATTGATTGCTTTCATAAGACCACTGTAGCTTTAACGTCAAACTCCATACATAATTTTACTCGTTTTTATCATAAGGCAGAAACTTTTGTACCTATATCCTTTCTAATAAGACTCGAATCACCAGCCCCGTGCATGTACTGTTCGAACACCTCTTGAAACTTGGAGTTGTGCATAAGTTAACAGGTCGAAGTAGATCGAATTGCGCCAGGATCGTCACGTCGAGCTCAACAGCTCACTTCAAGTTGAGCTCAACTTAGCTCACTTCAAGTTCAGCTGAACTCACGCTCCGTGAGCGTCTAATTATACTGACTTTGAGATCGATCCGACGCGATGTCTTAATTAGGAAACTTTCCTTCGAAGAAGACATAGGATTATGGAAGATTAATAAGAATTTAAACTACCTAATGAATAGTAGGAAGTTATAAGACTTTTAATTATTGAGAAAGTTAATTTTGAGTAAACTCTGAAATATTACGTCCTTCAACACCTCTTGAAGTGGAAGATTGTTACGAATAATTGCCGTTTGTTTTTTACTAACAAGCTGGTCTGTCTTGCGTCACCGTTTCATCGCTCATCATCATGTGGGACTGGTGACCAACTCCTTTATTCATAAACGTTGCTTAAAGTTAAGTAGATTAGAGACTGTACAACCATAATTTTTTGACGTTTGAATGTAAAGTTATGTAGTTGTATAGTAGATGTATAGATATAATATGTAGATTGTAGATGTATAGTTTTAGTTAAGTTAGGATTTAATTTTGTTATTTTTATTTATTAATTAGGTGTTAGTTGTTATTTGCTTACATATAAATATTAGAATATAAAAATATAAAAAGTTTATACGTCACTTAACTTTAATCAAAGAATTCGTCCTTCATTGTCCGTCATTGTCAAAGGGATAAGTGCCCAAAAGGCTGGCAGCATTACAACGTTGGATGGCAATGCTGATTCTTTGGGCTAAAAATAGTCCAGCCTTCTGGTCACGTGAAGAGTCAATCAACCGCTTGGCGATGTCCCGAAAAATTCAATAAGCACTCGGACCCCAAAGCCCTAGTGTTTCAACCCCAAACGGCTCAAACATATAGCTCCCAATAAAGTTGTTATATTTGCGCCGTTTGAGGTTTTCTGCCCCTGCAGCAGCCGCCCCAGCACAGCTGATGGGATGCATGAAGGCATTATGGTCATTGCATCGGGCCTCTTTCCATCGTCGCGTGCCAAGCCATTGCGTTCTAAAACAGCTGGCACCCCGGCGGAGACAAGAGCCCGACGGATGATGTCGTCAATGCTGTCGCTCTTGCTGCAGAATAGGCCATGGTGTCCGAGGCAGTCCTTTTGGGCACTTATCCCATTGACAGTGATGCGGACGAATTTTTTGATGCCCAATGAGCCCTTTTCTACATGTTTTCGTATTATATATTTGTACATAATTGTATATATATTTTAGTGTTAGCTTATAAAAATAGTAATTAATCAGTGCATGTTAAATAAATAACTTTAATCATCGTTTATAAGTAAACCCCTAAGTACGTCTCTGGGATTTTTGAAAGAACGATTTCCCAGTCCTGTTTGAGTGTGTAGGATCCTGCTCATAACATCTGATCCTTAAAGGTAGCAGGATTTCTGCAGCCCCATCACTGAAAACTGAAAAACTCTGAATTTGGAACGGCCAGTAATATTAATAATTCTCTTACCATATCTGGTTCAACCACAATTTAATCAAAACCCTCTAAAATCCAATAATTCTCGATTGCAAATTTAAAGTTATTTCATAACTAAATAACAGTCGTCATTGCGGTATTCCGGTCCCGGTACCGATACCAATTAGAACTGTCAGCGGTTTATTCGTCGGTCGATATCGTCTCCCGGGAAATCTGATTTTGAAGGACAAAATTCAATTTTGGTTTATTAGAATCTAGAGTATTCCGTTGGTGACATCAAGTCTTATCTTTAGTTACGGTACGTATTTAAATGAGGGTTAGAACAGACCGAGTCAGAAACACCACGCTGCGCTCCATAACCCAAGTAGCGGATGTTGGAGAAAAAACAGCCAGGCTGTAGTGGGAGTGGGCTGGACAGGTCTCACGAATGCACCCGGAGAGATGGGCAAAGGACGCCTGAAGGAGGACATCGCCGTCGAGGTAGACCACGACGAAGGTGGTGTGACGATCTAACGAGGTTTACGGGGCCAACATGACCAGAGATCGCTCAAGACAGGGAGATTTGGAAGGAAAAAGGGGAGGCCTTTATCCAGCAGGAGAATATAGGCAAACGAAAAAAAAAAAAGAACTTTCTGAATAATACGCCAACACTAGAAATATTTTAAAAAAACATCATAAAGTGATGGTATTTATTTTGGCTCTCATTTCTAGAAAGTATTTACTTAACATAGAGTTGGTTTTGGTAATAAAACTAAAACCACTTTTGTTCATTGTTTTCTTAACCATCATAATTATTTTCGTTTTAATTTGTGGTGTCTGAAGATTCATTAGTTTAAATTCTTAAGAAATATGAGTTACTTAATTGTTATTTATGACAAAATTACTCTAACTAATGGGTACCTACCCTTGCTCATTTTATTCTTGAAGAAGATAATTTTCTACGAAAAACCGTTATTCATAATAATATAAATTAAAATACATGATAGGCACATGAAATAAAAGATTTAGACTAAATGAATAGACTTATAAGGATTTGTTTGAATGATTTGTTCAAAGTTTCCATAAACAGGTAATTAAGCCCTTTGTATACACACACGTTTTTCTTGCCGTGAAAAACTACGGTTTGAAGCTTGTTGACGGACACGTTTATTTTAAGGCGCGTTTTATACGCCCTACCATAAAGAAACTGTGCCGTGTACAACGGGCCTTCCAGTCTAAGAACTCATCAGCAAAACTTTTGTGGTTCCAATGTCTATTGGCATCAGTAACCACTTACAAAAAGATCGTTTGTCTTAGGTACAGTCACCAAATTTTTGTAACCAGGGTCCAATTGATTAGTAACCACCGTCGTCGGATATAGTTGAAGTTTAGAAAGAAACCGATGGATGTTTCCGAATAAAAATTTATTTAATTAATAGAAAAAAAAAACTGTTAATTTATCAAATCAAATTTTAACCGAAAACATCCAGCGGTTTTTTACTAAACTTCAACTATATCCGACGACCCTGGTTAGTTATCTCTTTTGGTGACTGTACATAATAAAAACTATCGTTGCCATTTCATATATTTCAGGTCCAATAAATACTGAACCTACAGGGTATCAACCTTAAATTCTACGCCAAAAGAAAGCAGAAAGTCCTATTGACATCAAACGTCCAATCAACGCTTTTGAACCGAGGCGAAGAATTGGCGCGAGCATTCGAGATATTCAGCCGAGGTAATTCTATTAGGGGCACTTGGGGGCACCAAAGTACCTGGAGTATGGGTACCAATCACCCCACCGGCCATGATTAGGTAAGTAAAGTCACGCTTTGTGAGACTAGCTCGCAAAATGTTGATTCAATTTTGTACAAATTGTTTAGTTAAGGTGTGTCCAGACGTGGCGAATGCGCGGCTCGCGAGCCGCTTGCGAACTGCGCGCGTGTTGCTCGCGTGCGGTTACAGCCTACGTTTGGTGCGCCGCTCTAAAGCGGCGCACCAAACGCCCGGTGCGCCTGCTGCGGGCCGGGTGAGAGGACGAGATCTCCCTCTCCCTTTCCGCAGAGACGACCGTTTCGCAGAAGGAAACCACCGCGTCCCAGGACTCTTCGCTGCCGACCATCGACTCGACCACGGCCGGCAGCGACAGGTCACTACCTGAGATGAGGGCATGGCGCGGCTCCTTCCAGGCGGCACACTCTGCCAGCGTATGCCGCGCCGTGTCCTCCCGGCAGTCGACGCAGTGGTGACACCGGGCCTCCGGCTAGGAAGCCGGAGGCCCGGGGACCGGGGCCCATAAACAGGGGTTTATGCGACACAGGTACTTCCCGAAGCAACCATGCCCCGAGAGCACCTGCGTCACCCGAAACGACAGGAAGCCGTGCCTCCTCCCGAGCCAGCGCTCGAGCACCGGTCGGACTGCCTCGATGGTGACGAGGCCAGCGGTAGGGCGTGTGAGCCTGTCCCGCTATTCCGCCACCAGGACCTCGCGAAGCTGAGACCGACGCAGCTCCATGTGTCGCTGCATCGGTCGCTCGCCCCGCGCCCTCGCTTCTTTCGCCTCGAGGTCCCAGGGCGGGGATCCAGCCAGTACGCAGGCCGCCTCGTAGGAGATCGTGCGATATCCTCTGATGACTCTGACGGCCATCGCTCTCTGCGGTTTTCGCAGTATGGCGATACTGCCGGCCGTCAGGTCAGACGCCCATACCTGGGCCCCATACAGGGCCATCGATCGCACGACCCCCACATAGAGCCGCCTACAGGCGGCGCTCGGGCCCCCCAGATTGGGAAGCAGCGTTGATAGCGCCCCAGCCGCGCCCAACAACTTGGGCGCCAGCCGCCGGAAGTGGGAGCCGAATTCTCACCGGCTGTCGAGCACCAATCCCAGGTACTTCATGGTAGACTCGACAGCAATCCGAGCCCCCCCGACCACGATGTGTGAGCCGGGCGGCGGCGCCCGCCGGGGGCAGAGCGGCGCACCAAACGTGGGCTGTAACCGCTCGAGTACGGCGCGTAGCTTGAGCGCGAGCCGCGCGCGGACGGCGCAAGGGCTGTGTACGGACATGAAATGCACGCACGCGGTTCGAAAGCGGCTCGAGCAGCGCATTCGCCAGGTCTGAACACACCTAGAGAATCTTTCTTTATTGTTGATGAATGAGTTCATTTGTTTTTTCGTTATAAGGATTGTCTTGAACAATGTTGTACCTATTTATTTGTCGTGATTGAGTGTTTAGTTGGTAGACCAATTCTTTGATGAATGAATTGGAGCTTACCTATTCCCTACCCCATTGTTACGTTTCCTGCATCTTTCACTACTTACAAAATCAATTTACCTATTTTGTACAGTATAGGTACCTACATACAATTGTTAAAGTATTACTCAGTAACTGGGTTGTGGAGATCAGATAGGCAGTCGCTCTATGTAAAATACTGGTATTCAGCTGCATCCGGTTAGACTGGCTGGCCCATTGGCTATGAAAAGGTTAGGCAGATGATGACCTACATACAATTTTAATAATGATAAAATTAAGAGCTAAAAAGTTACAACGACTTACTATCCATCCAATATTATTCATTTTAAGTAGGTAACCAAGCTTCCAATATTCTCTAAGGAGAGTCTTAATTCTGCAAGATGAATATAATGTCAAAGAAACCTACGTCCTACGCAGCCTTTAGAATGAACTTCAAACTGTAGCAAAGGAACAATCTTTTACAAAGTCCCTTTTATAAAAGGAAGGATCGAATAGATTACTTACTAATCGAAGAAGCCTGGCGGATGTTTCAATAAGGACTTTGAATACAAATTTATCAGGCCTGTTTTTTTTTATATTAGCTTATGCCCGCGGCGTTCGCGTGGAAGTCGTAAGATACACAACATACTAAAATAACAACCACATTTTTATAACACATCCTCGGTCCCCGACACACCGCGTTGCATCGCATCGCCCGCCCTCGCTATTACTTCGTTTTATTTTAACAATACCATTCTTTCGACCTTTTTTTGCTCGACTCCTAAGAGTTGTAGCTTGATGTTAAGTACTCGTAGCATACAACCTTTCTCAAGTATTGGTTTATCAAATGCAAACAATCATTTTTCAAATCCGATCGGTAGTTCCAGAGATGAGAGCGTTTAAACAAACAAACAAACTCTTCAGCCTTGTTATTAGTATAGATAAAATAATTTGTATTAGTATAGACTAGATTGGCGACCGCGACGGTAACCAGTAACTGGGTTGTGGATTTCAGATAGACAGTCGCTCCATGTAAAATACTGGTATTCAGCTGCATCCGGTTAGACTGGAAGCCGACCCCAAAATAGTTGGGAAAAGGCTAGGCAGATGATGAGATTGGCGACGATACAAGTGCCTAAGGAACAACTATTGTAGTTCAGACAAATATCTTCTTCGCGCGGGAACCGTACTCGTGACTCGTAGCGCAATAATAATAAACAAATTTATTATTTATTATTATTATTAATAACCCGGTTGCTAAGCCAGTGGGTTTCATAATACTTAAAGTAACAAAATAATTCAGCCTACGAGTCCAATGACTTCTTCATAAAAGTTTTGAGAAAATACGGGTAAAGTGGAAAATTCTTCCACATAAAATATTGACTTTAGCTAACAAAAATATCCCTTTGTTTCTTTTCTTGAAAGCGACGAAACAAAGTTTCAGGCGGTTTCTCTTCAACTTTGTTCATATTTCAAGTCTTTACAAAAGGTTTGGCTTCTCTGATAAAATGACACTGAATTTAGTTACTCGGCTGAAATTGATTCATCCCTAATACTGTAAATGGAGCCTGAAAACTGTGGCCATTTTATTGAATGTTGTGATTTAGCCCAGGTATGCGTGGGCGATCTTTTTTACGCGACGACTCTCGGTTCACTGGATTTTCAACTCTCCGTATTGATCCGTGCATTGAGAATCTAACAGAGCGCATCCCAGTGCCAGTGTTGAAGGAAACACATTTTCAACTCTCGGCACTAAGCAGAGCGTTGAAAATCCAGTGCGCGAATTAAAATCGCCCGTGCGTACCTAGGCTTCGGTTTAACGTAGTCAATAAGATGTAACGACATTCGGATACATTTACGATACGTTCACGTGATATATATTTCGGATACATTTTGATAAATAACTGGAATATATCTAGTCTATTGAGTAAAAAGGTCAAAGGCTTGGACGACGACCCATCTACACATCAATTTTACGAAGTTATACGGCCGACGATTTTGACAGCAAACCAGCCATTTTCATAAGTGGATAGGCTTTTAGTGGTAATAGTAGTAGTGGTTTAGTGGTTCAACAGCTTGAATATCCTCAGGATTGTGCCGGAATATAGCAGTTCGTCGTGGACATGGTACGACAGCGGCTCCCCTGACATTATCTGTAATCAGAAGACAACCGCCACGCAACCGTCGCGCGTCGATGCGAAGCGTCGCACTGGATTGTGACACTCACTTCACTCTAGCAGAGCGCTGCTAGAGTGAAGTGAGTGTCACAATCCAGACTCCGGGCTACTACTAAAAAAACTATAAAATCCCAATAACATTTTGCCCAATCTGGGAATTGAACCCAGGTACTCACGTTTAACAGTAGCGCTTGCTTGCTTTGGACCTGCTTGAGGAAAACTAAGAGGACAAGAGTTGAGATGGACCCCGGAAAAATCTGAATTAATAACGCCTTATAAAAGAGAACATTTGCCGCAGCCGAAAGATATTGACCAATAGGTACAGTCACGAGCAAAAATACCTTACAGTTACGAAACATTCGAAAGTGCTTTTTTCAAGAAATAGCGATTGCAACTTGGAGGAAAAGGGAAGGATAAGGAACAGCAGGATTTCGAAATAAAATTTCTATCCATAGGAAAGACAATCTCCACAGATGGGTTTACACGGACGGTTCAGATCTCAAGTGTCATGTCACCGGTGCAATTGATGGTCTTATGAAAACAGCAGCGTGCAGCTGAATTTTGGGCCAAAGTTGTTTGAACTTTTTGTCATCAATAAGCTAAGATGAAGAAAGGGTGCGGGGGAGAGCAATGGGTAGCTCACCACCCGATCAGGACCAGGCCCGTGCCGGACGACGCGTAAGTGTTCCACGCGCGCCTCAAAGAGATGTCAGCATAATCCGAGGGGCCCCCTTAGGGCCGAAGCCTGCCGCGTCAGCGGGATTGTCCGAAAGGGTTACCGCTACCCCGGAACATAAAGAGCAAAGGAAGGAACATGGGTGGGTTTTAGTCAGTAAGAGTCTGACACTCCCTTCCGCTCCACCCAGAGCGGGAGGGGTCATCTGATGATTTCCCAACCAGAAAAAAAAAATGAAGAAAGGGGATTTTTTTTAAATGATTCTTAAATGAAAGGTATTTATGCTCGTAACTGTCCTGCTACAGTACAGACGCCAGCACATCAAGCTAACCGAAACTGTCAAATTTTCACAATCAACCTTGAACCCAATGCTTAAGCGATAAAGTTGAAAATCTATTAAAGAAATTTGACAGATTGTAGTAGCTTGATGTTCTGGCGTCTGTACCTATGACATTAAACGTGAGATACTAAACATTTTGCCGTTTTACTGCACAGGGAGCTCATGGAGGGGGTCGTAAACCTGAGGTAACTTACAGTGGCCGATATTGAGACGCTCGTTAAATCTTATGTTTACAGTAAATATTCGTTTACTTACTGATTTGTTGTACACTGTAAGCAATACTTTACTTATGATTATCTCAAACACTGCTATAGAGAGAGTATAGGTACCTACCTATAGGTATACTTAAGGACGGCAAACCGACACGACTGGAGAGAGATCAGAAGGCCAATTCTCGTAATATAAAACGTTCAAAATCTAGTCGCAGTGTCATCTCGGCGACAAACAAATGTCGAAAACTTGTCAAAATGTAGGGAAATTAGAGGTATTTTTGACAGATTGAGACTGAGATCAGACTGTGAACATTCTTAAAATTACGAGAATTGCCCCTCTGGTGCAGGACTAACAGCTTGCCGTGGTTTTACGAGGCGCGAGGTTTATTACAACGCCAATTTCTAAACTCCGGGCTGTTACCTAGAAATTCCTAATGATATTCCCGATCAGTCACACCCTGTCGTTCACACTGTTGACGATCGGGAAAAAAAAGTTTCATTCGTTCAGTGTTGACGAACAGGAATGCTTTTTTCGATTATTCCCGATCAGTAACACCCCTGTCGTTGACACTGTAAAGGCATTAAACTTTTTTTTCCCGATCGTGACTGATCTCGAATATTCACGAAATTCAGTCTGGAGGACAATTTTTTTTACATACTGAAAAGGCAAGTATTTGCTTTTGGTCTTTTATAGTTCTGGCATAGTGACTAGGTGGAGATCCTGCTTGCAAAACAGGAATTTACAAAAGACGTAAGTCACTTTCGTATTCCGCGGAATACACTGAAGGAATCTGAAAGTTGACAGATTCAGGGCAATTTTTTTGTTCATCAGGTATTTGCCGATATTTAAAGTATTCAGTATATACCTACATTTTAACTTAAACAGTAAAACCTATTTACTCTTTGTTATACTTACATTAACGTTCCGGCAGTAGGGTGTGATTGTGCAGCTATCTCACAAACCATCCTATCCTGCCCTCTGTGTCCCAAAACATGCAGTCAAAGTGACCTCTGCGCTGTCACCGACGACGCCGTGCAAGTGGCGCAGTTTTGGCCAACAAGATATAAAATTCAGTCGTGCCAGCGACACGGAGATGAAGACTATCGTTCCTTGTTTCAGCTGGTTATAGGGTTTTAATTATTAAAAATAAAACAAAATAAAAATTGTTTATTGATATATTTATTTTCAATTCAATATCAGTGTTTGACTATTATTAGGAATGCGGTGTACACAGTTATTATATTAAAATATATTTCCAAAGCTATCGTCCATTTTACAGCGGAAAGTTGATATGTAGAGTGTATACAGGCTGGTCGATTATTGAAAAAAATACTATATTATCGCTTGGCGATTTTGCGTGGGAGTTGGGACACAATGCTTAGGCGCCATCTCCACGGGCGAAAGAATCGCGGCGATAGTCTTGCCGTAGCATCTAATTCTCGCCGCGATGATATCGCCGTGTGGAGACACGTTCTAAGAGAGTATATAGAAATACGTCGCACGACGATAATATCGCCGCGATTCTCTCGCTCGTGGAGACGGTCCCTTAGATTGGCTGACTCATAGGCATGCATGACTATATTCTAAATCGTTGATTTGTAATAAAGTCCTTTTGCTGTCATAGCGAATTCTCACTGGGATTGCTGTAGTCAAAAGTTTTACAAACTTATTACGTTCAAAAGTAAAATCACTTTTAAATATTTTTATAGCATGAAAACACATTTGATAAATCCTTTTGTTAAAACCAAATTAATATCGGTATTCATATGAAAACCGTTAAAAGCAGGACTAAAGCCTAATCACCAAATAAAAAACCTATACGAAAACGAAAGAAAAAAAAAAAATTCCAACCAAGATCATTAAAGTCTTCAACATTTTGTTCAAACCAACTCAAACACGTTGTATAATTACGTGAAAGCAACAAAAACACGTGTTTGGGTGAACGAAAGGGTAAATGGACACGTGCCCTCGTATCTACTAATTACTAGAACTAAATTAGCACGTGCCATCGAGGCACATGTCTGTACTTAGTCCTACCAATTAGTGTAACGTTGCCCAAAAGAGTTTTAGTAAGTTTTTTGTTTCTTAACTTAAGAGTCTTCAGTTAATTTGGTTTTTATATATGAGAGAAAAAATAGAGTGTATTTGATTTTTTATGTTAGCTTTAAGTCTGATCAGCTGAGTTCACGTTTCGTTTAAATATTAGACTTTAATTTGCTTAATTTCATAAACCTCTTTGATAAGATGAATTAGTTTTTGAGATTGGCAATTAAAATATTTAAGCTGCAACACTTTGTAAAATACATATTATGATTGATTTTAAGGTCGTGTAGACAAGGTTTTTTTTTTGAGCATTTGATTAACATAATCAAAATAAAATTGTCATTGTGTGTAAGTGTGTGAGTGGTTTTAAATATTTAAAAAATAAATCACTGAGACGTATAAAAATATAAGCGACCAGCCTGCAGACGGAAAAATATGAACTATTTAATATCAAGAGAAAAATTATTTTAATAATTGGCACCGAGACAATAAATATCTAAATTATTATAAATCTCCAGAATAATAATTATTATTCTGGTTTATATTATTTATTACCTTACGTAACAACGAATTGGCGAAAACAATTTGACGAGAATCACAAAATCACAGGAAATTTTCAATTCCAATCAAGCGATTTTAATACAATTTTTATTTATTTAAAATGAAATACTCAAAATCAGTCGTGCGCGCGAAAATATATTTTTTTCTCAGTTTTCTATTGTTTACGGAACATTAATTGAAAAACTATTTGTACTATTATTATAAAATGAATATTTTTAATGAGAGAATGAATACTGCTAATAATGCGAATAATGAATACTTGCTTATTTTTTTTATTTCAAAACCCTCGAGGGTAAGCGAATGGAATGAAAACATTATGTCTATTATTTAAATATTACATTAAACATCGATTTTACACTGTCCATTTATAAGCTCAAAATTGTAAATATGAGTAATAAGAAGTATCTATTTTGGTAATATAATATTTTCTAGGCCAATAATGAATATAAAACCGACATCAAGAATATACAAGAGCGTACATAGTATACACAAAAATGTATTTATTCCAGTATAAGAATCACTACTAAATACGTTTATCTCTTTTTTTTTTTAAAGTTTAAACATTAGTGTTAAACACAGCTCATAAACAATAGAAAACTTGAAAACAAACAACTAACTTACCCTAATTTAATGTTGCACAATATCTATTTAACATAAAAGAAATATTTATTTACAATAGTCAGAGTATCAAGAATATTTCAATAGATTTGCCTCCGTCATAAACCTGGTTACAACCCTTATTTTAAAAGGTACTTGGATCCTACCATTAATTGTGATCTACTTAATCTGTGATGTAAAGTAAATCCTCGTTTACTTGAGAAGCGATTCACGCAGCATTCAGCACTTAATTAAAAGGAACTTTCAGTTTAGGCGTAACTTTGCGCGTGCTCTAAAGGTATGTTTGACAACTTGTTACCCTTCTCGACCCAGTTCTTTAGTCTCCCTCGTAACTCTTCCAAGCTTTTAGATTTGGCTTTGTTTATCCTTTTGTACTTCACGTCCTTGGGTTTCGTTACGTTCCGGTGGTTGGACATCACTCTGTTGTAGGTCACCACGTGGGTCGACTTCGGCTCTGGCTCTTCGTCGCTCTCGCCATTCGATGTACCCTCATCATCTGATTCGTTCGCCGGAGTCATCCTCTTTGGCACATAAGTATACGACCACACCTCTTTACCGTTCTTCGGTTTCAACTCCTTATCGTTGTCTATGCTCTTGACCTCAGCGGTGAGGACTACGCTCCTCATTCGAAAGTTATCCCGCCTTTGAGCGAGGAGGCTTGTTTCCTTGTACTTCTCTTCATCAGTTTTGTTGGCATCGTTCAGTTCTTTCTCTGTGCTGTTCTGCGCACTGAGACCTTTTGTGGAGTCTCCATCCACCTCTTCTTCAACGCTGTACACAGTTTCCAGAATCTCTGGTCTTCGGAGGAAACCATTCGACCGCCGCACGACGTTGTATTTTAGGTTGGGGTCTATGGCATCCGATATTGACCGGACAATGGTGACGCTGTCGGGATTCGTCGACCTGAATCTTGGCACATTGGGGGTGTTACTGCTGTCGAAGTCAACGTCTTCCATGATGACAGCAGAATCTGAATCATTGAGTGAATCGAAGTCTCCAGTAATATGGGAATCTTGGAGCATGTCCCTGAAATCTGGGATATTCTGGGATTCAATGCCATTATCGAGTAGTTTGGCTTGGAGTGATTCGATAACTTTTTGTTGTTTCATGATGATTGTTTCTCGTACTGCGAGCATGCTGCTGATTTCTTTCTGTTTACGAACGAGGCGCGACTCGAAGAGAAGAAGTTGGCTGGAGAGGGATTTGAGCTGTTCCGCCTTCTCCTTCTGCAGGCGAGTGACTAGTTCCTCTTGAGTTCGGTGCGCACGGCGCCATGTTAGGAGCTGGTGAGCCTGAGCACGATACTTCATTCGAAGATCTCTGTAACACCAGAAAAAAAAAGATATTAGACAGAATTTAAGGACCTTGAGCGTAAAATTATAATAAAAAAAGTAAATAAATACATAGTTTAACTATGTATTCGGAAGACTATTAAACCATCTTGAACATCGTATCTCTCGCTAATATTTATAATCAAGCTGTCAATTCCTGCCCCAACAGAACAACTTTATCGCGGCACATATTATTATACTCCAGAGATTTCTCGGCTACGTTCTATTTGTGTCGTGTGTTTTCTAGGAATTGGCTCGTATTGATAAATAATATTGTTTCGGACTTATTTTCGCAGAAACCTTTTCCGAGTCACTGTTAGAAGGTCAAGGTCTCTTATATGAGTTGGTAAAATCAATCCATTTGGGCCGCTTCCTCTGTATTCCCTTGCTCCTTATACACAGTACAAATAATACAACAGTAATGATGATCTATGAGAGGTTGCTAGTACATGACATAGATTCCTAACTACCTACAGTTCCTACGTTGTCATCCTGACGAGATTGGACGGTGGAATTAATAAGATACCACTACAACATCTAAGGCGCATTCTAGATAAAGAATCTCGGTCAATTCATTCATCACGATTAAAAAGTAGACTCGAATCGAGTTATAAATTAAATCGTACTTAAATGTCAAATTTCTATTGGGACTTTTGAGAAGACTCTTGCTACACAAAAACCCTTAACAATAATGATGACTATATGTTACCTGATGCTCCTCCTGGCTTCCTCCAAGGTGTGCGCCTCTAGAGGGTCGGTGAGGGATGCCGCAAGCGATACGTCAGGCTCCGTTGGGCTGTTCAGAGCCGACTCACTCCGGCTGTGGACAAAGAAAACCAATATTTAGTGAATTAATAAAAAGGTGATTAGTTAGTGACGAATGCTTGAGAAGGATGAGCCCAAATGGTTGAGAAATTTTCTCGTATCGCACGAAATGTATGAGAATAGTATAACCTATCCTACTAGTCCTACTAATATTATAAAAGTTTGTAAGGATGGATGGATGGATGTTTTTTGTTTGGTACTCTTTCACGCAAAAACTACTGAACGAATTTGGATGAAATTTGGCATACAGATGGTTTATAACCAGGATTAACACATAGGACTTTGTATCCCGATATTCCCACAGGATTGAGCCTTATGCGGGTAAAACCGCGGGGCGCAGCTAGTAGGTAATATTAGTCAGTCAACAGTAAGCAGAATTCAAAAAGACACATTTAGAGCTGGTACCAGGTATTATGACCCAATATATCTTTATTTAGTACCTACCTAACACAAAATGTGCTGCCATAACGAATACGATCGGGTCCCGAACGTAATAAATATAACATTTATCTATACTGTTCCACAAAATAGGAAAACTGTAAAACAACTATAGCTATTGCAAACTTGTAAAGCTCTTATTTCTATGAGAATGCTTAATGTTTGTTACGAAATATCACGCATGTCGTAGAAATAGGAGCTTGACGTGAACTGATGTATTACTGGTCGATTAATTAACAAACGGTACACCTAAGATAACCTGGAGTTTTGCATAAAGCCTGACAACAGCTTGTATGATACCGACAATGTTTTTGTTAGTTCCCAATAATCCGGTCCTTTTTACAATTATGCTGCGACAGATACATGAGATAGAGGAACTTTCCTGCAAGTCGACAATTTGTAAGAAATATCTAATTCGAGGCAGGCCTAAAAAACGCTGGCGTGACAATTTAGATTATTACCTAACCGATTGGACGGAGAAGGCACAACACAAAGAAAAATATGCGGGAGACCTTTGCCCAGCAGTGGGACAATATAGATTAACTGAAAAATAAAAAGAATTCTGAGCAGAACAAGAAATTATTTATCGAAAAATAACTTTCTATAACCTAACTAACCTCACCTAATTTGGAGGTGTTTGCTTCACTGATCGACCACAGCAAATTGATTTGGATCAATTAGCCAACTAAATCCATCTGGACTTCCAATCCGGAGGTTATAAAAACAAAACACCTACCCTCGAACAAGATTACCATTTTCATTCAGTTCGTACCTTTAGTGTGTACCTTTGTCAAAAGGTACCTACGGGCAGTAGACACATTAAAAGTTAGAGAAAAGCGTTAACTTTGCGCTTAACATTAATTACTCGGCCATGTTGTTAGACTCATGTTTGTTTAACGCGATTTCGAACAAAAGGGGAATTGGGAGGAAATAAATTAGCTTTTAGAGCAATTAGAATAAGCATGTTAATTTAGAAAGTAGTGGAGGTAGCGAAGTATTTGTAGGTGAGCAGAGGGGCAATTCTCGTAATGTTAAGAACGTTCACAGTCTGATCTCACTCTCAACCTGTCAAAAGTACCTCCAATTTCCCTACATTTTTGACAAGTTTTTGACATTGATTGTCGTTGAGATGAGATTGCGACTAGATTTGGAACGTTTTTAATTACGGGAATTGGCTTTCTGATATTTCGAGTCTGATGAACGCAAAAAAACACAGGCTCTTCCGTTTTCCAACATACAAACATATATTTAATTCTAACTATAAGGAAAAATAAAAACAAACTATATCTATAATCACGAGCACAAAGCAGAAATAGCCAACGGCTGCACGTCATGACTATGACAAGAAGGGTTTTGTTCAGCATGATACTGTGCTATACTAGACTGTGCTAGACTGTCACAGCACAGCGCTGATATTCAGTGGTTACCTGATATCGGAAACTATTAATGAGTCAATCAAGACATTTGGCATAGATCTCTGTAGTCTATGAATGCCAGTACCTATGAGGTATTAAGACGCTGCGCATACGGTCGAGTTTCGGCAACTGGCAACCTGTAACTGTTAATGATGTTTTTCATATAGTTTCAAAAAAATGCACAGACTTGGGCGTTGCTGCAACTGGCAAGCGTTAACGGAAACCTTATAAACGTTGACAATTGCGTCAACTACAATTGCTACGTATGCGCAGCGCTTAAGAAAAAACACTGACAAGGCATCAGGCAGCATTTTACCACGCAACAGCTAGATAACTTCGGTTTTCAAATATCTACCACTAACCCGAAAACATGGTTCTGACTCGAAATTAAATTGAAACAAAGGACAGCCATTATTCACAATGCAAAAACCATTTTCCTAAAACGTAGCTGTTGAAAAAATGACTACAGTGGGTTACTGCATAGAAACATTAACTGTTATTCCGTATGTAATACATACTGTACCCACATACATAGTGTACATAACATGGAGTGCCATAACATATTTACATACGCAATCACACACACGATACAAACACAATCCGAGCACCGCTTCGTTTAATTAACTTCACACAAAATGGCTGCGGTCTGTGCAAAGTATCATTTTACAGTTGTTTACAGTCATCATAAATTCAGCTTTAAAGCTCGTTTACATGAGGCGAGATATTCGCCAGTCAAGAGGCGAGAATGTTCGAGCGAGTCTCGTAGACGTGCATTGCACTCAAATACTCATACTAGACAACAAGTCACATTAAGCAGTCTTCAGGCGATTTTTCAACAGTGATTAGAAAACTCGAAATACAAGTTTTGTTGACATCATCATCAACTCGGCCGCTGACGTAGACGCTTCCAATTTTGTCGTCAAAAATACGAGTAACGTATTGTTTTCACCAGTCAACTCCTTTAAATAATCTCCTATTCGAGGTGATCTATGAGAGGTGGTGTGGTGAGGTGTCTATGAGAGTGAGGGCATAGAGACTGCACCTGTGTCTGCGCATACACTTGTGCACTAATAACATCTTCAACGCCGAAGGCTGGTCTCCACTGAGATTGGTCGTCAAGGCCGAAATTCGGTCTGGAGGACTTTTTTTTTTATTCGAGGCGATAAACTCACCTCGTGTATACGAGCCTTTACTCCCATGAAACTTATTTATTCAATACTGAAATTGGCTGCAGTAAATATTTACAGAGTAAAGTAGGTCGTGCAATCATGCCTGTTGCAGGCTGACAGCGACCACAGCCCCGATTGACAAACACAAACCTGAAAAATTCCTTTGAAATCGGTCCCCGAGTGAAAATGAATACGAGTATGTTTTGTTTACAATGAAAAGCTTCGGCGAAATATCGAGGTTTCAGCGTATATTTACACATTTACATTTACAACATTTTAATTCCTCGTATGGACTGTAATAATTGGAAAACTGTGATTGTTTTAATAGCTTTCAGTTGGATTTATTTTCAGTACTGCTTTTTATGTTTGTGAACAATGTGTTATAAAGGTCACTACTAACTGGCCTCCAATAAACGGTCGGATTTTGTGTTTACTACGAGATGTTTAGAACATTTTTATCAAGAGAGTATGCGCATTTTGTAAAACTCACTATCAACAATATTAGTTCCACAGACGCTCACGTTGTTATCAGCGCCAAAATGGCGAAAATCAAATGTCTTCGTTTTGTCATCGATAATATGATGTCCAGCGTACTTTTATAATATAGGTCAGTGGTTGTACGGACGCCAGCACATCAAGTTACTACAATCTGTAAAATGTATTTAATAGATTTTCAACTTTATCGATAAATCATTAAAGTTTTTTTTTTTTTCTGGTGGGAAATCATCGAATGACCGCTCCCGCTCTGGGTGGAGCGGAAGGGAGTGTCAGACTCTTACTGACTAAAACCCACCCATGTTCCTTCCTTCGCCCTTTATGTTCCGGGGTAGCGGTAACCCTTTCGGACAATCCCGCTGATCCGGCAGGCTTCGGCCCTAAGGGGCCCCTCGTTAAATCATTAAGGTTCAAGATTGATTGGGAAAATTTGACAGTTTCGGGTAGCTTGACCTGCTGGCGTCTGTACTGAATAAATGAATAACCTACATAGAAAACCTGATCAAACTTCAGTTAAACTGCTGATGAATCTCATTCTTTTTCAAAAAAATGGTGATCATAAAATTTATTTTCGAATTATGCCCTTGATTTATTGTATGAGTAGGTCTAATATCGTATTGGCGTTCTGGAGTTTCTGCCTACCCCCATGGGTAAAAGGCGTGAGTTTATGTAAGTATGTAGGTCTGAAACGTACTCTAGATCTTTTTACGAGTATCACTAAAATCGCCACTAATAAAACATTCAATAGTGCTGAAAGGTAAAAAAAAAAAGAAAAGCGATTCGGGTTCTCGAAATTCTAGTCTACTCGGTAGGTGCTTGTCACGAAAAACAACACTGTTCTTTATAAGTATTTTCTTAACAAAAGTAATTTCTCTTTTCATTTCCAATTCTTAATAAATCTCCTGTGTCAATACACAGTAAATCACGAACATTTTTCAGTGTTCGTGCTTACTCGGGCGTGAAACTAAATCGTAAGAGCAAATCGATTCAGCTAAATTGCGGAAACAAAATAAGAAAAGTCCTTCCTTTCTCGTTTCCTAAATTTATTTACTTAATAGAAGTTTTGGTTGAACGAGAAGTTATTTTTGCCGAGCCATTGATGTCGTGTACGAGCTTATACTTGAGTTGCTGAAGTTATTGTAACTTATTTACTGCGTATTAATTGGCAATTTTAAATAATGTCGGTATAAAATACAAATGCTTTTCGCGTTTGTCAAATGTTTGGTTCAGTTTTTTTACATGTATAATTATGGCCAACTTGTATCGTGGATACAAATGTTTGAACCATAGTATGTAGATCGGTGAAATCCTAGTTTTAAGGGATTTCCCCTTTACTAAACCTCCGCTGTCCGTCCGTCCGTCAGTCTCATAAACGACAAAGTTCGATAGGCAGACAGTTGAAATTTTCACAGTGTGTACATATTTCTATCGTCACTATAACAACAAATAATAAAACTAAAATAAAGTTGAAATTATAGGGGTCTCCATACAAGAAAAGTGTTTTTCGGCGTTTTTGTCTTGTCAAACCAACTATGGTACTAACATCAAAAAAGACTCGCATATTAGATTAATATAGGAAACTACAGTACTAGTGAAGTAAGACTAAACTACAGCACACTTCTGTATGACCGACACAAATCGCAGGCGCATAACAACACAACGAATGTGTACCTGCACAGTAGGTACTTGTGTATTGTGTATTTATTTCACACCTATTTCCATTACATCACGCTACATAATCCATCATAATCCTTCTATGTTATAGACGTCTACATGTTGTTACGTTGTTATGTATTTACTTATTTTTCAATTTCAGATTTAATCATTTTCGATATACCTGACTGCACAATATCAGACTTTGATTTATTATATGTTACGGCAACATTTATTATGAATCGGAGTTTCATTACTAATGAAACTAGGATATAAGTTATAATGACTATAGGATTTTTATAATAGGAAACAGCGATGCAGGAGCCTTTTTAGCCTAGCCTAGCTTTTTTCCAACTGTGTTAGTGTCAGCTTCCAGCCGAACCAGATACAGCTAAATACCAGTATTTTACAAACCAAACAGTATAAGCAACAAAAATGTACCATCGAAATAACAAGAAGAAGGTACATTAATTAGATAATCATACGATGTACCTACAATAAAGTTACTATACATCAAAAGGTGTACATAATAAAGAATATTCTATTCTATTCTAAAGGTAAGCAGGCGCTCTGGGACGTTGCTACCCAACCGTCTGATGTAAAACTTCGTCTTACACGACATCTAATAACAAAGGCAAACCACACAAATGAGCTACATTATCAAAGAAAAACAGTACCAACTCTAGCTAGAAATTCACGTTGGAATATTATACGAAACTAGCTTCTGCCCGCGACTTCGTCCGTGTGAACTTTCTTGTTCTCCCGACCCACCCGTCGCATCGCATCACCTGCCTGCGCTGTCTCGTTCAGCGTTATTTCTGAATATTTTTGTGTTTGCTCGGTCGGCTCCTAAGAGTCCTTTTTTTTTGTTTTTTTGTTTTCGGGGGGAAACCTTCAAAAAGCACCCGACCTCCGGGGAGTGAGGTCGGGGAGTGTGGGATTTTTACCTCACTAAAACCACCCCGGTGATCACCAGCACATAGGGGTGGTCCCGGTTCCTCTTAAAAGACCAATTCCGGAACCACCCCTGCGCAACGCCTGTAAGGCATGTGCCTTACAGTCTCCCCATGGATGTCCATGGGGAGACTGTAAAAGGGCCTCCCCTAAGCCTCACTATGCACGGCAACACGTGACCACTGCCACCGTCTTCCCTGGGTCGCTTGGTAGGCGGACAGAGTCTCCACTCTATGCGCCCACGACCCCAAAGGCTCCTAAAAGTCCTAGCATGATGTTAATAGCCTATAGCCTTCATCAAGAATTCGGCTATCAAATGCAAAAAAAAAAAAACAAATCTGACTGGTAGCTCCAGACAGTAGCGCGTTCAAACAAACACACTCTTCAGCTTAATTATTAGTGCAGTGTAGACCATAATGCATTAATAATAGAGTAGACACGAATTCTACATTAGTAATGCTAGTTACACAAAGATATATAATACATTATGTATGTTTGTTTGTATATGTAGATCTAACCGAAGTGCGCTGCATAATTTATAATAGCTTCGATACCGAATACTATCTAGTATCCATATAACATATCTGTGTGAATTCGTGATTTTATGTAGATTATGTAAATGTTGTTGTTTGTGTATCATTACTCTAATTAGGGGTTAAATTGATACATTACACGTGAAACCTCGGACATTGATATATTACACGTGAAACTCTGAATTGATTGATGGATTGATTGATGGATTGGATTCTGTTGTGGTACATAACTATTTAGAGAGCAGTGGTGGCCCAGTGGAAACGGCCGCGACTTACGAGTTGTAGGTCGTAGGTTCGAACCCAGACAGGCGCTTTACTTTGTTTAAATTATTTCATCACCACTGCTCTCAAAACGGTGAAGGAAAACATCGTGAGGAAACCGGCATGTGACATCGACGTTTGACACGACGTGTGACATGGAAGATTACGGCCCACTCCCTCTCACAGAGAGGAGGCCTGTGTCCCAGCAGTGGGAACATTATAGGCTGATTATGATGAACTAACTACTTTATTGACATCCATCACTAGTTTGGGACAGTCATGTTATTAATATTGGTTTATTACCTTCTTTCAATCAGGTCTCCCTATACCTTGGTTTATTTATCCAAAATGAGATTGAAAAAATACCAATACTACGAAGTGCGAATGATCGGATCGGACCGACACATGGCCGAACCGAATATTATTGAAAAATGCGAAAAAAGTTCGGATCGGCTCATAAGGGTCGCGACCATAGTCAATATTCGAAAAAGTGTAGGAGTGTAGGATCGGGACCGACCGAACCAAATAGTAACTTCGTAGCAGGAAATGGCCGAACATTCGGCCGATACTACTTAGGAGTAGACCCCCTGGTTCTATCAATCCGACAAAATAAATTAAAAATATCTTTTAGTCCAGTGTTTTCCAAATGCCAATATACGTCGCTAAAACATAGTTTCACGGTTGCCAGAACCCTAGCTTACCTGCAGTATAACATACTTACTATTATTTCGATACATCGCCATGTTCTAAGTAAACAGTCAATGAGCCCTCAGCTGGGTTACGCGGGCCTGTCGACGAGCATTACGTGGAATATTTATAAGCACCAACGTTACGGAGCTAGCGATACGGTAAGTGGACGCGCACCGAGAGGGACAAGGGATGGGAGAAAACGATTCACTACAATGTAATAATGATAATTAGTTCTGAGGAGTTGTTATGTCTCACTGACTAAGCCAACCTCCTTGTAGACAATACATAACATCCTGCCCGTATTCCCTGACGGGTTAGGCAGAGGCGTACAGTATCCCAATTCTATCGTCAGTTATCTTCGAATCTCATGTAAATAATAGGGAGAGCCTTTTGCCATCAACCAGGCTCAATTCCTGATTCCCGGCTGCTACTGTGAAGGCAGACCATATTACATTTTGTATTGTTTATCGCGAATCATTCTGAGCTAACAACATAACTACTAATTATTTTGTGCTTCATTAAATTGGAAAACTGTGATAAGCTTAGTTTATTTATTTTATTGATAGAAATTCACGAACCGTAGGAACGTTCCGTAACAAATCGCTGTCGTTTATCCCTTGCCCCACCCTCTACATATGACTTATCCGTTACTCGGTGCCACGGGGCTATAATTTGACGCCAGCACTCGGTTCCTGGTCTAAGGTCTAGTGCCATTACTAAAGTCTGAAGTCTGTCAGATGTAACCTATGATCATATGCCAATAAAGGGTTAATTACGAAGTGATACGAGTAACGTGGTACTGGAGAGTTTGACTTAAGTAAGTGTAATTTTATTTACTTACTTATTTGCATATTATAATGAATAACTACAGTATAATTGATTTTCATTTTTTCGCGTACCGCGAGTGCTGGTTCCAGGTGGCGCGGGAAAAGAGTACCTGGAAGGACTTGGCCATACAAAAAAAAATATTGTTTCTATCGAAATTCGGAAAGTAGGTACACACCTACTTACTATAAAAATACAGTATGTTTTGTTTTCACAGTTCAGTAAATCCAAATCAGGTTATAGGAAGCGCGAGCGTTCTCTTATAGAACAAAAGATTCCGATATTGATGTTAGTATTTTTCTATAAAGCTACCGTTTCTCCCTGTATTTTCCTGTAACGATCCTCTGGTCATCCAGGCGATTATTAACACCTCAAAAAATATCGTTACAAATATCTTAAATGGGGAAAAGATACGTCAGTCGATTTATTACTATTGAATCACATTTTCAGTCTAAAATCCACTCGAATTCGCACTAACTTAAACCTATTACCCTAAACCTTACCATACAACGTGGCAATGCCGCCAGTCTCTTGGGTATACATTACCAGCCGACAGCGATGCGGAGGAATATTTCGACGTAATATTTTAGGTTTTTAATAGTTTTAGGGCTGATTTTTCAATCATCTGATAACTTTATTCGAGGTATAATTTTGAAATTTTTGACAGTTCTTCCATACAAAAACTGTCAGACATCAATTTTATTCCACGAATAAAAATTATCGATACATTGAAAAATCAGCCCTTAGAATAGAATAATCTTTACTATGTACCTACACCATATAAATTACAGACATAAATATAGAATGTTTACATAGGGTGACACAATGGGCGGTCTTATCGATAAGAGCGATCCTTTTTTTTTTTTTTTTTTTTCTGGTGGGAAATCATCAAATGACCTCTCCCGCTCTGGGTGGAGCGGAAGGGAGTGTCAGACTCTTTGGATGGATTAAACCTTAAATAACAATACTCACCAACTAACAACCTATACAACAATATACGTACAAAAGTTCCATTCATAAAAAAATATACTTTAACATGCAATTATTATTATGTAAAGAGTAGCGAGCTTGTTATCCCGTGTTCTGTTAAACTTGTTGATTCTATTCTCGGTAGGTTCCAGTATCGTTAGTAAATGATGTGAAAGCACCTGAATACATATTATACATAACGTATGATAGTGTTACAATGTGTTCAACAACATTTATACAGGGTTATTGGTAAAACACCAACAACCTCTTAAGAGGTCGTTGTACTCATCATTATGAACAACTTTTATTATGGGACCGAACCAGAAATCGCGAAAAAAAACAGTTGTTCCCTACATTTAGTTCGTCTAACTCGTCAAAATGTAGGGAACAGCTGATTTTCGAAGAAAAAGACATGTTGCGCCGACCCCAAATAAATAGGGATAAGGGGTCGCTCAGCGCAACTATGTAGCGAGCTATCCTCGGAATCTCTTAGAAGGATAAAATGAGGAATGAAATTATCCGGAAGACAACCGGAGTTACAGACATAGCTCGCAGAGTAAGCAAACTGAAGTGGCAGTGGGCTGACCAGGTCTGTTAAAGGACCGATGGCCGCTGGAGCAGACGAGTCCTGGAGTGGAGACCGTGTATCGGCAAGCGTAGTGTGGGACGCCCCCCAGCTAGATGGACGGAAGACCTAAAGAAAGTGGCTGGGGAAGACTGGATACGGAAGGCGGGGGGGACAGGGTGTTGTGGCGCAGTCTGGGAGAGGCCTATGTCCAGCAGTGGACTGCGATAGGCTGAGTTGATTGATTGGAGGGATTGAAGGGCAAGAGAATGATGATGATCTATGGTAAAAGTGCATCAAACAGTTAATTTTGTTGACGGTACCAGGGTACCTAATATCACTGAATACATAATAGTATCTACTACATTAATGAACAGTTGAATAGAATCAAGATAGGACACGAGAAGATTCTTATCAATGAAGACATTACCATATTGATCCGGAAATAGAAAGCATGAATCCTACATAATGTATGCAAATTAAACACCTACGTGGTTTTGCATATGGAGATCCATACTGATAAGAATTACTGCTGTCTATTAAGAAATTTGATGCTGCATAAGTTCTAAGATAACATCTTAAGGTATAGTCTAAGGTACAAAGCCCACCTAGAATTTTAGAATTAAATAATATAATCAGTGGGTTTTGCAAATACCTATATCGCCCATCCTTGGAACAACATGTTTTTTTTTATACAAACCTACAAGTGAATTCTTATGAATTCACTTGTAGGTTTGTGCTGAGTAAATTGTATTTATTATTAAATACAATTTACTCAGCAGCGCAAGAAACAAATCACTTTAAAAAGTTAAAATCCTTAAAATTAACTCGATAATCTCAGCTTCCGCCAACCTGTACTGGCCCTCATTCATCACCAATGCTGTTAAAATGGCGAAGCAAAACGTCGTGAGGAACCCGGCATGTCCTTGAACAAAAAATCCGAAGGCATGTGACCAACCTGTACTGGGCCCGTGTCGTGCATTATGGCCCATCCCTCTCACAGAGCCTTTGTCCCAGCAGTGGGAACATTATTATAGGCTGATTATGAATTTCACTTTAACTTAGCACAGAATGCAAGCTACATAACGACATGTTACGTTACCATGGAATATGAACAGCGAAATTGAGAACCGTCATACTTCAAATCGGTATAAAACCTAAAAACAATTCCCCTAACTAAGACACCGTAATTCCCTCATGAGACTAAAGAGATAACTAGAAAATAAGATTAACAGCATTATGAAGCACTCACTATGCAGATTACATTCAAACGGGTAATCCGGAAGACTTATGTCTTCACCGATTGAGTTTTACTTAACTATTACTTAACCATTGCGGTAATAAACACGTTAAGTCTTAACTGTTATGAGTACAGCTTCTGATTTTCCCGTTAGAGGTCATAGCAGTAGTAAATAGAGGAATAAATGTCGTTCTTGACAATTCAAAAGTAATTGTAATTTGGTTAATTGAAATAAATGCGTTGAATTTGATTAAAGTTCTTTACTGATTTGCAAAGGTGAAATTCAAATGAAACACGTTTCAAAACTCTATCAACATAAAGAGTGAATTACTATTTCAAATCCGAAGAAAAAAATGGTTCAAAGCGGAATGGAAGAAATATGGAAGCAAATGAAATATTGCGACACGTTAAAAGGATTTTTCAGTAATTCATGACTTAATAATGTTTTGTTGGGTAAGGAAAAACGATTTACATTTTCATTGCTGCGCAAAAAAAAAAGTGAAAAAGAAAAACCATGAGGTGAAAAAGAATCGAGACTTAGTTCTTAAATACATTTTTGTTTTCTCCTTTGTCTGTAATCTTGAAGTCTCATCATTTATATTGTTGAGAAAAACATTGCGTTAAGGCTTAAAAAACATTGAAAAGTTGAGACTTGGAGAAATACTAAAATATCTATCAACTTTCAGTATTTCTAATTTCTATTTACCAACTTTGTCTTACAGAAACTTTACTCACAAATAGTACAAATCCCTACTTACATAAGAATAAGTACATCTTTAAATAAACACAGAATCACGAAACAAATCAATTATTCAGTTCGTTAACGCTTCCCGTTGAAAATCCAATTAGAAAGACAAACTCACCTGTCGTCTTCCAATCTTACATAATTCATCGTCACTTCACATTTAAATAAAATCAACACAAATTTATACATCAAGTTAGTACCTACTTATTTTTGAAACACTATTCCTAAAAGAAACTCAACTAAGGCAATGTACCACACCGACCACGAACATGAACATAATACAATTTCCAACAAAAAAATATCGACTCCTGCGCAAGGAAGCGAAACAACGGACACCGCACCTTTCCCTGCAATAAGGGTCAGCTTCGATAGAAAGGGATGGAAGATAGATCGTGTTCGAATTAAGTGTGGAGTCAATGATGACCTGAAGTAAAGCCGATATGGAGTAGATAAACAAGTATGGATGCATGAGACGAGGATAGGAACCTATCGGGAATAGCATTCTGCTATTAGACTAGGATGCTTTCGAGATAAATAACCTTGTTATCAACGTGAAAGATCTTTTCCTATGTTTGATGGTTAGTACTGTTGAAGAGGCCATTGATTTAGGTAATTGGTGATATTTGAGCGTGGGATGTCCACCGCTGGAACGAAAAACAAAATGACAGATTGTAGAAAGATTTTTAGGGCGCAATGTCACATATGAGGAAAGGAAATGTCACGTCTTTATCTTCGTAGAGATAGAAGTCATGCTATGCGTGCTGATGAGTAATCTATGATTCGTAAGTCTGAAGAAATTAAGGAAGTCAATAGTATTCCGCTCACTAACAAACTAAGTCGTGTTTTATATGTAAATCCATAATGCCATCGTTACATGTCAAAGTGTGTTCATAACGATCTTTTAAACCTCATGAAGCCAGCATGGGGAGCTTACAAGCGAGTTTGGACGCGGTTGGCTGCACATCGACACACGCGCAACAGGTGGTCTGCGCAGGAGTGCCTCGGTGACAGCTGCTGCGATTGTAACGAACTTTTGCATAAGGAAAGAGGTGAAATGGGTAATTTTTGCATAAAATATGCTAAGTGATACTGATTAGGCTGGTATATTTTCTTTTCTTTTTCTTTACATATAATAGTTTAGTATTATTATCCTTGTTAGTGAGAAGAAAGAAATACTATTTGAACCAGCAGAAAGAGTTAATGATGGTGACAACTGATGGGGTAACTGTGATCAATGGCAGAAAATGTTTAAGAAATCTTTTTTGATGTCGAAAAATAAAATAACTATCCGCAGGGTAGCCCGCAAAATTCAAATTTTCGTCTGTATGAATTCTGAATGACTATTTCATGAAATATGAATCAATAGCATTATATGAATTTAGATGGTTGTATTGATGATTTTAATAATTCTGTAAATACATACTTGTTACACTCGCGAATCATATTGTGTTCAACATACAGCCGTCCGTAAATTGCAAAAAACTTAAGAAAATCTGAATTTCGCTGGCTAATGAATAATATTACAGTAAAAGGTACAGACCTTTTATTGCAACTACAACAACATGGTAAATTCTTAGACGAAGTGAATTTATTTTTCAGATCAGAACCAATCTATTTTTCATAACTATCTAACGAAGTTTGTCACAAATCTAATATTTTAACGAAGCGTTTAATTCTCAATTTTAGTTCAAGTCTTTCAAATTAGAAATTCAATCTAGATTGGATCCATTTCAGTCTGGCGGAGCTTCAAAGAGGGTCATTTAAAAGTTTGAAGTGAAAATCTCGATCATATCAGTAACAAAAAGATATATTTTTAAAAAGATTGACCTACGCAGATAAAACATAATTATCACTAATTAGAGGAGGCCTCTAGCTCTTTTATCGATCTTTAGGTCCGTACGGATTGAAGACGTGGGCGAACCTGATCATCATCATCTGCCTAGCTTTTTCCCAACTATGTTGGGGTCGGCTTCCAGTCTATTTATTTATTTATAAGTAGGAGAACCAACAGTTAAACCAAATTAGTAACAATTGCATAAGCGACACAGAGCCAATTACAGGTTCTCACGAGTAGACACAGAGAAGGTAGTAGAAATCTTAGGATCACTAAGTATCAAGTACGATAAAAATACAAATAAAAGGAATTAAAATAAGCAATAAGCACTAAATACATTCAGACGCCATGTTAGGCATTAATGACATAGAGAAAAATTAAACTAGAAAATAAAGCACTACGCGCTGTTAAAAAAGTTGGCATTCAGCCGAGTGCGTGCAGAATGGGCTTTGGAAATGGGTCAAAAGAGAACTCTTTACATAGAATATTATAGTCCTTGCTCGCTCGCACCATATATGAGATTTGCCTATAATTGAATGAGGAAAAAGGAATGGAGATACGTGGATTAAATCTAACTGATCTCTGGGGGACTTTGAAATGCAATTTATGCCGGAGATAACCGGATACAGCTGAGTACCAGTATTTTACATCAAGCGACTGCCTATCTGACCTCCACAACCCAGTTACTGGGTAATACCAATACGATACCTCTTGGTAAGACTGGTTATCAGAGTTTTTGGCTCCAGGTAATGAGTGTTTCACAATGGAAAAAACCTCTAGTTCAGTAGCGCTCTAGAACAATACCATTTACCAGTTGCTAACCTATACATGCCGTGTAGGAAAAGGATATAGTCAATTTGAAGACAGTTTACCTATCTATAAGCAAACTTTATCATGGTAGGTCAGGAAAAATGTACCGAGCGTGCTGTTAAACTGAAATTAAATTTCTTCTACGTTGTTGACTTATTTAATAATGACTTGACGTTACATAAAAATTACTAGAAGATTATACAATAATATTTAATATTAACTATAGATAGGTCAGATAGGCAGTCGCTCCATATAAAATACTGATATTCAGCTGAATCCGGTTAGACTGGAAGCCGACCCCAGCATAGTTGGGAAAAAGCTAGGCAGATGATGATGATTTAATATTAACTACTTCGTTGGTCTAGTGGTCCCAAGTGATACTGCTGAGCTTGGGGTTCTGGGTTCGATTCCCAGGTCGGGCAACGTGTAATTGGGTTTTTTCATTAGGAATTACTCAGGAGCAGCCCGGAGTCTGGATATGGGCCCGGTTGGTAGCAATAGGCTCGCCCCCTGTTACATGGAACTTAAACATAACTGGTGAAATGTGGGGGTACTATATGTACACCTCTGCCTAACCCTTCGGGGAATACATGAGTGATGTTTTGTTATTATTAAAATGATTTACGTTTTATTTATTTCTCAAAAATGCTACAGCTACTACAGCTTCCAGTATCGTATTTTCTTCACCAAAATGTCGCATAAATTCGGATTAAATGTAATAACTGAGACATCTCGCTTCCGAATAAACAGCAGCATGGTAACAAAGACATTACTACTGCAACTCTGCCTAACCCTTCGGGGAATACAGGCGTAATGTTATGTTAAACACTCTTCAGAAATTCAAAGGACGGAAATATTTCAAAATAAATGATTCTTACTTTAATGGTCGATCTGATGTAATCACCCAGGAATACTATCAAAGGTCGCATTGTATCTTATTACAAACGATTAGAGTCTACAATGGCGTGGCGTGTCGGAATAATGAAAACTTAATAGGGTTTGCCGAGTGTCGTTTTTCCCACACAATAGGAACTTCTCCTTATTGTCGCTGTTTGTTGTTAGTAGCGATCAATATAATAATGTAGGGGTGAGAGGTCTGTGAAATACTGATATGAATTTTTAAGCAGATGAACAATATTCATGTTTTTTTCTCTCTGTTCTGTTAGTTTTTGTCATGGTCTGGCAGTTTGAGTCATTTCTGTGGACTACCCTAATGTCCTTTCTTTAGTATTGTTCGTCGAATCGTTGAGCTCCTTAAGTTTTGAGTTCTCGTTTGAGCACTTGGTGGATAGTATGCTTACGCCGGGAGCAGCAAACACTGCGTTATCGTGTTCTGTCAGCTGCACGTTACAGGAACTGATGACGCTGGTGATGGCGCTAAACAAGTGGCCGAATTCTGGGCCGAGTCTATTTAGATTGCTATCGACACGCTAAGAGGAAGAAGAGTTTTGAGTTGAGCTGCACGATTTCTGACAAATGCGTGCACTGACTGGGCAGGTCCACTCAATCTGTGTGGTTCTTTCCTCAAAAGACCATCTCAGACATCGATCTACACGGTCTTCACATGATCAGACCAAGATTATGTGTGGACTTGAAAAGAGATTGTGACACAGAAATGAAATTAATGGGTATTTAGAAAATGACATTAGTATCGGATGAAAGTTTTCGTTACACTTTGGATTTTCTGAAGTTGCGGTTATTTCAGAAGATAAAAAAGACCGTAGTGACGTAGATTTGGGCCGGCCGCACCGCATTGTAAAAAGCGGCCAAGCGCGAGTCGGACTCGCACACGAAGGGTCCCGTGCCACAGTACAATATTGAGCAAAAACGCCGAAAAAAAATGTTTCCTTTAATTTTTATTATTTGTTGTTATAGCAACAATTGAAATACACACTCTGTGAACATTTGAACTTTGTACCTATTACGGTTCATGAGATACAGCCCGCTGACATACGGACGGACAGTGGAGGCCTAGTAATTGGGTCCCGTTGGCACTTTTTGGATACGGTCCTCTAATAAAATACGGTAAGGCCCAGCTTAAATGGCATTTGATCGAATCAAGTGGATTTTTTTCCTTTTATAAGAACGTTGCCCTACACTAGGAATTACTCCTGTATAGTGGGTGCGTTTACAAACATTTAAACTCACATACAAACAGCCAGAGACCCGGAACTACAACTTGTAGGTCATACAAATATTTGTTCCGTGCGGGAATCGAACCCGCGACATGCACCGCAGCAGTCAATCGCTTAAATACTGCGCCAACCGTGCTGTCGTGGATGATAAACCCATGCACCTAAATTATATCAAACTTTGTCCTTATTTTCTATAGTATTTTTCAGACTACATTTTCATACTCCACCAGCTAACATAACATTTTACCAATAAACAACATTATCAGTACCACAAACAGCTGTAGTTACTCGTGAACACAATACCCCCCGAGGCAGCGTCGGCGCCGCCGGATGTCAGCTGACACAAGTAGTAACTTCCGGCCGACTGCACCTGATAACAGGTTGTAGCACAAGGTACACGCTGTTATCATGTTGTCTTTACATCAGGAGTGAAATCTTAAATGTATGATAAGCTGGTTTGCCTAGAAGGGTCAATTTTAAAGTTGTCGAGACTGATTTTAACATATTTTCAGTGCTAAGGGTGTCATCATCTACCTACCTTTTTCCAACTCAGTTGGGATCGGTTTCCAGTCTAACCGAATGCCGCTGAATACCAGTATTTTGCACGGAGCGACTGCCTATCTGACCTCCACGACCAAGTTACTGGGTAATACGATACCCCTTGGTAAGACTGGTTGTCAGGTAGGATAGGCAGTCGCTCCATGTAAAATACTGCTATTCAGCTGCATCTGGTTAGACTGGAAGCCGACCCCAATATAATTGGGAAAATGCTAGGCAGATGATGGAGAAAGGTAGAGAGAGGTATTCCGAAATAAAACCATCAAATAAGAAATGAAAAAGGAATTAAATTAACTGTACACCATGTCGCCTTCAAAGCAAATTCGAATATAAATTTTTTGTACTTATTCAAGAATTTTCCTCAGAAACTTTGCTTCAGGTTTCAGAGCCGTCCAAACAAAAGTAAGGACCAAGTTGAATGATTACATTAACAGTTTGAGTACAACAACAATGTTAATTTGTTAAACGAGTCTTTAAGCAATATCATCACGCAATTAAAATACCTAAGCCTGAAGTTTTGATACTTAGCAGCTATTTCGGATTGGTTGATTCGCAAAAACTAAACGTTAAGGTCGCTCGTGCTGTCGTTGGTGGATCTTTGACAGTCGTTACGGGTCGTCAGAAGCCCGAAAGTCTGACAACCAGTCTTACCAAGGGGTTTCCTATTACCCAGTAACTGGTGGAGGTCAGATAGGCAGTCGCTTCATGTAAAATACTGGTCCTCAGCTGCACCCGGTTAGACTGGAAGCCGACCCCAACATAGTTGGGAAAAGGCTTGGCAGATAATGATGATGAGGTTCTGCAAAAACTAACTGTAGTCACTGGAACTTATATGTTCGAGCCGTTTGGGTTTGAAACACTAGGGCCATAGGGTCCTGCATAGCGAGACTTAGGGGAGGCCCCTTTACAGTCTCCCCAGGAATGTGCCTTACAGGCGTTGCGCAGGGGTGGTTCCGGAATTGGTCTTTTAAGAGGAACCGGGACCATCCCTATGTGCGGATGGTGATCACCGGGGTGGTTTTAGTGAGGTAAAAATCCCACACTCCCCGACCTCACTCCCCGGAGGTCGGGTGCCTTTTGTTTTCCGGGGGAAAAAAAAAAAGGGCCATAGGGTCCGAGTGCCCACATAGTATTTCGGGACATCGTCAAGCGGTTCATCGACTCTTCACGTGACAGGGCTGGCCTATTTATTAGTCCAAGAATCAGCATCGACGTACAAACGTGGTACTTCTAACAAAAACATCAATTTAAGCTGAACGTAGTCGCGGGCACAGCCGGTTACAAATACAATTAAGTTTTCAACGTTCACCAATACAATTATTATTCTACCATCACCGACGTCATTTAACTAACTTAACATCGCGTCGATCAACAGAACAACATCTGTTTACTCGATCAAAATTACATCAATCCAACTCGCTTAAAACAAACTTTTTGATGCTTTTGAACTTCGTCCAATGTTTCGGCGTTTTTGGAGGACTTTATAAAGTTACAAACAATAATCTAAGGAAAACTTTTGGCTGAATAAGATACTAATTGGTGATTGGTAACTCCCTCGGTCTTGATCGGAAGATCTCCGAAGTTTGTTGGTTAAAGATTAATGTACAGACGAACACCCATGGGAACGGTCAAGGAAAATTGTTATGAATTAGGATGAGAAAACGTGAGAAATATTGTTTATTTTGACCACAAATTAAACAATATTTCCCACGTTTTCTCATCCTAATTCATCGTTAAGTCGTTAGTGGTTTTCTTCCTATTCATATCTTGAGGAGCACATTCCCGATATTTTTTTTAACGTAAAGCCATTATTAAGTCATTGGAATGTAATTTTTATAGGTAACATTGTAATCCTACTTCCTACTATCCTACTTTCTACTAATATTATAAACGTGGAAGTTTGTATGGATGGATGGATGGATGGATGGATGGATGTTTGTTACTCTTTCACGCAAAAACTACTGAACGAATTTGGATGAAATTTGATGGCTCACAGATGGTTTATAACAAAAAAAAAGTTGTACCCTCGCTCGATAGATGGCGTTGACGTCGAATTAGATCTCGCTATGGTTTCGTTACAACCCCGCGTATATAATGGTCATCACTTACTTAACAAAAGCACTCACGGATGTTAGCCGTATCTGTGTAAAGACTATAAAATTTTTGAAAATTTGGATGAAAGAACAATGGCCAAATTTCTATAGGAGCTGGACCTTACTTTTATTTTTCATGTCCCAAAATAAGCTTCATTTAGATTGGTTTGTTCTTATGTTTGAAATATCACCCCGTTTGAAAATCATTTCTAAATAGCCACATTTTTTTTTGAAAGTGTCAATTATACTGTTGAGGTTAGAATCAACAACTACCTTTTATCCGACTGTTGCGTAGCTTACAAGTATACTTATCGATGACCAAGGAGGGTAATTAGCGATCTAGTTTTTATTTGTTGCGATTTCTCTTAAAGAATTTTCCAAAAAATAAGGCATCTGTCAAAGCGTTGGTGCGCTTTGACAGATTTTTTGGGAAATTCACCTTGAACAGACACCTTGTCTGTCCATTAGACTCTTAGTTCGATGTCAAAAAGGGCTAGGTATCTGTAAAGCCGACTCGTGGAGTCTTGTCCGCTTCGACACAATATTTTGACCGATGATTCAATGAAAACTACACCTATATTGCTCGAACTTGCACAAGGCGTAGGTACCTAGTATAGAAAACAAGGATGGCATAACATTGCCTACACGTGAAGTCTTTCTGAAAGACTTCAAGGCTTTTTTGTGGTTTAACCACTTCAATTCTGGCTGAATAGAGTTAGTTGCTAGATACACTACCTACTGTCTGGATTTAATTCAATCAATGGCGCGGGTCGATGACCACAGATTCTGTAACTTGTCGATGACAAATGACGTTTCATTGTACGTACTTGAACTAAACGCTCTCACTTAATTATCTTATATGACAAAGATCCAATGCATAATAAACCAGCATAGTAGTGATATGGTGCCTAAATACAAATTTAATTGAATAACAGTTAACAACTATTCAGAAAAAAAAATATTCAGTCTTTGAATAACAAGTCATTTCATACGCGAAATGAATTGTCAATAGGTGCGTTCTGAAACTATTATTCGATCATAATTTAGAAAAAAAAACAAAAACTAAAATAAGGATAACTTTTTTTTGTGGCCACTTAAAAAGATATTTCTTGTGTTTTTTATGACCTTAAAAAATAAGGGTATTTTTCATATATATAGCATATAGGGACACTATCGTTTCGTAACCAGGTACGTTTTGGCCAACCTTCTTTGGCAAGCAGATAGTTTATAACCAGGATTAACACATAGGATACTTTTTATCCCGATATTCCCACGGGATCGAAACTTATGCGGGTGAAACCGCGGGGCGCGTAAAGTATAAATTAGAATGATGCTGTAAATTTTACACTACTCTTGGAATTGATGCATCATTTTATACAGGGTGGCATCCCGGGACATCGACGAGCAACCAGTTACCATGGATTTAGCAGGTAGATTATGATTCTGGACCCCCTAGCGATTTAACTTTTCATCGGTAATTCAAAATAAAATTGCTGTTCCATACATTTTAACCGCTTAGGTATTGCAATTTTGTAGGAAATAGCTGATTACACTATTCATCGCATCGCATCGCATCAGCATTATTTATTACACTTTCATAAAGGTTATAACATATTATTAGTATTAATAACACAAGTTCTTTTACAAGCCCTCAGAATATCACATCCATTTATTATTTTCCTGCCACATCACCACAAACCTCCACTAACCAACAAGAAATCGAATTAGATACAATCTCAAATAAATCCAAGATATCTTTTATTCAGCCATTAATACAATAAAACACGAGTTATGGATCTACAGAAGATTAATCTTTCCATTTTATAATATTAGGAAGTTGGTTACACATGTGGACTGCCGTTGGTCTAGTGGTATGAGGTTCTGTGTTCAATTCCCAGGTCGGGAAAAGTGTTATTAGGTTTTTTATATGGAAATTCTCAGTAGCGGCCCGGAGTCCAGATTTGTGCCCGGTTGATGGTAGTAGGCTTGCCCCCTATTACATGGGACTTAAACATAACTGGCGAAATGTGGGTGTACTTAGGCCTGGCCTAGGTCTGACCATTTTGAAAACAAGATCACATGATGACCACAGCTGCGTCCGTAAGTAAAACAAAAGAGGATCCTTTTTAGCCGACTTCAAAAAAGGAGGAAGTTCTCAATTCACTGTATTTTTTTTTTAATGTTTGTTACCTAAGAACTCCGTTATTTATAATTCGATTTGCAAAATTATTTTTTTATTTGTAAGGATATACTTTCAGATTGGTCCCATAGTAATTTCACAAAAACGGTTCAGTAGTTTGGTTTTTAAACCAAAATTACTGCTAAAAATTACAACTTAAAAGTGAAAAATAAAAACTTTTTAGGAAAAAAAAAAAACAACCGACTTCTAAAAAAGAAGTGAAAAATAACTTTAATTTCGGAAGTTGGTGGCAAACAACGAAAATGCGAACCCAACAACACCGACTTCCGAAATAAAAGTTATTTTTCACTTTGTAGTGTCTTTTTGGAAGTTAGTTGTCTTTTTTTGCAAAAAAGTTTTTTAGGTCGACTAAATAATATGCACTGCAAGCAGGAATAGTCCTTACGGTGGTCAGATATAGATTTTGGCGATAGTACATATCTGTCTGCCCAACACTTCGGGGAAACAAGGCGTGATGGTAGGTTATGTAGTTGTGAACTGTTATGTTATTACATGTGTGAAAACTCGTAATAGTAAGTTTATTATTTTCTTGTCAAGGAAATTGCTGTGTTATGTAATGGAAATGGTTTGTACGGGTGTTTGTAGTGTGAGCTGAGAATGCAGCTGTAATCAATTTCTTAGGAACCTAGTGATATAAATATCTATAATGTTTCAACAGGTACAGCTGCTTACAAACTGGCTAGTTAAATGGACGCGTAACCTGTTACCATGGAGTACATGATTCTGAACGCCACTGCGATGAAATTTTCGTAGGTTATTAAAAAAAAACTAGCTGTTTCCTACAAAAGTGCAATGCCTACCGGGGTTGGAACAACATTTTTTTAATCATCGACAAATTTTTTTACGCACGCGGTCCAGAATCGTGTACCTACTGAATGGTATAATCGAAATCGGTTCGGTAGTTTGGCAGCTCTGATACGTGCCAAACATACAGACAGACAACCAGATTCACTTTCGCATTGAATAAAGCGTTACTTTGTTTACAGACTCATTGACTACATTGACTTTTTAAATGCACTAAAGCTGACCCCGATATCGTCATCATCTTTTTCCCAACTATGTTGGGATCGGCTTCCAGTCTAACCGAATGCAACTTAATATCAGTATTTTACATGGAGGGACTGCCTATCTGACCTCCACAACCCAGTTACTGGGTTAAAGAAATTACCCCATCATCTTGAAAGCCTACTAATACCTATAAAAAAGCCCATAGGGCCTAGGTCTCGTCCTAAGAAGAGCAGAGGTTTTACAAGCATCGCTGCGCTAACTTCGTTGTACAATGCATTGGTAAGAAGTCAGCTTGAATGTAACGCAATCATATGAGCTCCGCATGAAGCTAAATACAATCTCATGTTGGAGCGTATACAACATTTTACTAGGTTTCTGTACCAAAGGTGGTATGGTGTATATCCATTGTATCCATTGATGTATCCAACTTTGTTTGTTATAGGCATGGTGAAATAAAATAAATTGGAAACAAGGAGGGACATGGCTCTTGCTACCTATATATTTAAATTATTACGTGGCAAGACGTCAATCCCAGGTATATTAAAAGGAATAAGCCTGTGTGTGCCCGACAATTATGTATTGCGAAGGCGACAGCCACGTCTATTGGCGGTGCCCAGTAGTAGGACCAATCTACTGAGTAAAGTCCCTATAACGATCACCTTGCGTGTACTTAAAGACGTAGCGGACAGCATAGATCTTTTTACTTGTTCTCTGAGTGAGTTCACAAAAACACGATGTACAGAATATGTTATTGTAAATAATAAAACTGTAATTATGGCCACACTATTGAATTAGGAAATTTCTGTAATGATTGTGATGTTGAGTTAATAAATAAATAAATAATAAATAAATAAATCACTTGGAAAAACTCCCATCTCACAAAAAAACGCGCGTGCAGCACCGAACATGTGATAGAAGTGAATTTTTCTGGAACCAGAAATTTCACGATTATAATTATCTTCCAATTTCATCGAATTATCCAATTATATCAATTTTTGAAGTGAATTGAATAAATTCAATGTTATCGACATTAGATTTATTCAATTCACTTCAAAAACTTCTTCTAACTCAAAACATTCACATACGAGTAAGATCCACAAAACCGACTTAGAAATATACAAAAAGTGTGCCAGCAGATAAATATGGCTGAGTAGGATTCAAGACATGGCCACAGATGGGCTTTCTCTGAATTATGTATGCCGTGGGGGTACACCGCTTGTCTCAGTAACGACGGTAGCGTTTACTTGGTTTTGCAAACGCATCTGCTTTGGTATTTTCTGTGTGCTGAATGATGTCATTGTTTCTAAAATATTGGCAAAGAAATACATGATTATCGTAGTATTTATTACCGGAATTAAAGCCTACTTAGGGGCCTCCATATAGGTCACTAGGTTGTCCTAAGAGTTACCATTACTGATTGCATAATCAGCCTATAATGTTCCCACTGCTGGGACACAGGCCTCCTCTCTTCTAGAGGGAATGGGCTGTAATATATCACGAGGGCTCAGAGCGGATGTTGTTGGTAGATGTCACATGTCTTCGAATTTTCGTTTCTAGGACATGTTGATTTCCTCACGATGTTTTCCTTCACAGTGGTGATGAATTGATTTACACAAAGTAAAGCGCCTGTCTGGGTTCGAACCCACGACCTACAACTCGTAAGTCGGCCTCTACGACTGGGCCACCACTGCTCTACTGCTGTACACTACATATTATTGATCTCCATTATCAAATATATTAATCACAATACATTAATTTTCTTTTCAAACTCACACAATAACAGTGAACCATTAGTTCCCATTGATAATGCAGAAAGAACAAAACAGCTCCGACACTTTCAGACATGCTGTCTCAACGAGTAAGGCAACAAAGTCATCAAGAAGATGGATGAGGAGTTTCCACCTGCGTACAGCAGTGAAGGATCTATTTTGAGATTCCTTTGGTCTTATACCCAAGAAAGTCTAGTTGTTATAATAAAAACTTATATCCATTAAATGTGAAGCTTTCGTCAAGATATCAACCTATACTAATGATAAAATTGAAGAGTTTGTTTGTTTTTTTGTTTGAATGCGCTAATCTCTGAAACTACCAGTCAATTTGGATTTTTTGGAAAATTATTTTTTGAATATGATAGCCTAATTCTTGACGAAGGTTATAGGATATTTAACATCACGCTAGGACGCTTAGGAGCCGAGCAAAAAGAAGAAGAGTCAGAAAGAACGCTAAGCGAAAAAGAAAACTAAGTAATAGCGCGAGTAGGCGATGCGATGCGACGGAGTGGAAGAATCGGGGGAACAAGAAATTTCACGCCAACGAAGTCGCGGGCAGAAGCTAGACAATCTATATATGGCAAGTTTTCTGATTAATAGCCTCCTCAGAACTGTTTGTATGCCGGTGAAAAATGCTCCTTTTATCCTCAACATTTACACACGAATTTGTATGAAAAACCAAAATAAATCATGGAAGCAATTGTGTACTTCGAGTAGAACACCTAGTCTAGGATCCTGTATTACTTAAACATCTGTAGGTACTCCATTTGTCAGTGTCTCGCTGCTTATTATTCATTCAATGTCCAACAGGTGATACGGCTTAGAGGGCTTTGAAGCCGACTGTCAGCGGAGCAGCGGCGCAACGATTGCCTTTCGTCAGGTTCGACTTTTCAACGGCTATAAGTAGGGGTCACGGGCGTGACCTCGAAAACGGATAACCGCGGCCGCTATTCTTACAGCAAATGGCGAATGAAAACTGCACTTTGATGTTGGGTATTTGGTGAAGTTTAGTTCCTGGTTCAAAGCGAAAAGCGAACCGTGGGTGCTTTTAATGGACATTTTTATGAGTATGTATGATAGTTTTTTAAAACAAAGTGAGGTGGTCTTTTGGGGGGCTGAGAATTATGATCGGAGAGTATTAGTAGTTAAAAGGCAATGAGATTTACTTAAAGGCTCCCATGAGTATGTATGATAGTTTTTTGAAACAAAGTGAGGTGGTCTTTTGGGGGGCTGAGAATTATGATCGGAGAGTATTAGTAGTTAAAAGGCAATGAGATTTACTTAAAGGCTCCCGCAGCCAGGCGTGACGTGACTCTAGTAGAACAATTTCTATGAAAACTTCATGGAAATTGTTTTACCAGAATCGCGTCGCCCCTGTATGAGCCTTAACAGTCCGGTAGGACAGGCCCAATAATTTATGTCACAAATTGATCAGAAGTTTGTCTGCGTGTCTGGCTCTTTGTTCTCTATCCAATCATGGTCGTTATCCCTATACTTATTATTCCTATACTATACTAAGCAAATTTTCTTTCCTTTTATGGACGCTCTGATTATCAGCAACATCAAAATAGTCTTAAAACCCGGTCAAAACGTGTACAGTCAACAAAAGAGATAAGTAGGTATGCAGGGTCGTCGAATATAGTTGAAGTTGAGTAAGAAACCGATGGATGTTTTCGAATGAAATTTAGTTTGATAAAGTAACTTTTTGTTTTCTGTTAACTAAATAAAATTTTATCCGATAACATCAATCCGTTTCTTACTAAACTTCATCTATATACGACGACCCTGCATACTTATATCTTTTATTGACGTTACATGGTCGTTATAGAACAGCAATAATTGTTCTGCTACCCCCAATTTAAACTACATTCACATAGATATCAAGTACCAACCGCACTCACATCAGCTGTGTCGCGAGTGCCATTACAGATGTCGTCCCGGAACAAATATCAGGCCATTACGTCCCACAAACATTGGTTCCGAATCGTATCGACGTCGTCCCGAACGTCCTGATAGAGAAGTCACGTCGTTACGACCCGCCATTTTGGGTTGAACTTATGGTGATGAGGACCAATAGACTTCTACGCAGGCATTAAGGATATACCTATTAATTCCTTAAAAAGTGGAGCTGGTGGTGTTTAGTTGGTAACTCTTTACATAAATAAATAAAAGGATAAAGCAGACACAGAGTCTGATAGGCAGTAAGTATTAACAGATAAATAAATAAAAGACAATAGAGGTATCTCCCAGATAGATAATAAGGGCTGATTTTTCCAACGCCAGATAATTTTATCCGAAGAATAATTTTGAATTTTTGACTCATTCTCAATCTTAATCATTTTGAAGGATATTGCTAATCCATTGCTCCATATGTTCGAACAATGTGTCTGCTCAACAATGTAAATAACGCAATGAATGTTGTTCAACTGTCAAAATGAAACCCATTGCTACTGATAGTGTGTTACGCAATTGCCCCACAACTATTTGGTTCACATTAAATCGAATGTTTTGTTTGTTCCAGCTGGTCACCAATTAGCCCCAAGAAAAGATTTTACATTATAAAGATAAACAAAGCACATTAGGTTATTTTAGATTTTAATGTTGCACTCTGCACATGCGTTATGCCCCCTATAAATTACGGTCAGTAATATTGAAAAGGAAGTGCAATAATCTATTAATTATGATGGCAACACAGATGCCTATTTGTCTTACCTAACCCTGACCTACTGCCCAGCATTGAAGTCAACCAAGATAAATCTCTATCAACACAATGCCGAGTTTTTAAACATTCTTACCAAGGTTTTTTTAATGAATGAAAAGCGTCTTCAAAATAAAAAAGCCTCGAGTGATGAATAGGCACAGTTTTACATTTATTTTAGGCCATTCATCATGGAAACTGTTTTTAAAAGCGGGCTAAACGAAAATCTTGTGTTTTGACAGATTTTTGTTGGTTTGTAAATGGATAATTTTAAAAAATATGGGCATTTTCATTATTAGAATTAAAATTTCACTTAAGTCTAAATAAATAAAGTAGAATACGAGAAAGGCCTGAATTCATTATTATAAGATTGAAATCGTAACCACTATCACGTCTCTGTACCAAAAAGTACACACAAAAAGCTCATTTAATACCTGTTGAAACTTAACCATTTACTTGTTGATACTTGTAACTGTCAGACTGCATCATCGCACCGCTGGGCACAGTCCTGCCTCCCGTTATGACGGTCCAGTACTCGAGTAGTCAGACAGAAAACATCGAACACATGATTTAAAAAAAAATACGTGTAAAAATGTTTGTACAACCCTACTTAAAGAAAGAAATATCATTTGTTTGTTTATTGTATCGTTGTGTAATATACGAAATTCCCAAATTGTTTACGAGCACACTTGAGGAGATATTTAAGTCACTGGCAGCCTCATGGAAGACCAAAGGCATTGACGTCGGCAAGAAGAGGCTGACAAACCTCCGATTTGTCGACGATATCGTCCTTTTTGCCCACACAGCTCTAGGATTCCAGACCATGCTCCAAGACCTGAGCACGGCTAGCTTCAGGGTGGTACTTGCGATGAATCGGTCTAAAACTCAAGTAATGACCAACTGCACTAAGCGTAGGGTCGAGATAGATGAGCAGGAAATTAATTTATGTCGATGAGTATATCTACTTGGGTCAGTTAGTTTCTTTTGAAAACAGGCAGGAGAAGGAATTCGATCGCCGAATTTAGAACGCCTGGAAAAGCTACTGCTCCATGAAGACGCTAATGAAGGGTGATCTGCCGATCTCCCTGAAGCGCAAACTCATCGACGTGTGTATCCTGCCCGTCTTAACCTACGGTGCTCAGACCTGGTCGCTCACCGAGTCACAAAAGTTCCGCCTTGGAGTTTGCCAAAGAGCAATGGATTCTGGGTGTTCAAAGACAGGACAAAATTCGGAACACCACACTGCGTTCCAAAACAGGCATAATGGATGTAGGAAAGAAGGCTCCCAGGCTCAAATGGGATTGGTCGGGTCACATCAGCCGTATGCACGATGACCGCTGGGCAAAAGCCTCCATACAATGGGTTCGTGAAGATGGACGGCGCCGCCGAGGCCGGCCCAGAAAGAGATGGCGAGACGATCTGGACGCGTACCGCGAGGGCTGGTTCGATGTGGCGCGGGAAAAGAGTTCCTGGAAGGATTTGCGGGAGGCCTTTGCCCAGCAGAGGCACAGTATAGGTTAATAAAAAAAAATGCATATTAATTGTTGGCGCTATCAAGCTCGTCCCTTAATCTTCAGGTGTTCAGCCAGATGGCATTAAATATTTTAATAAATATAAAAGTAAATTATTTTCACGGTTGGCAAAGTAAAGCTATAAATATACACCGTGTTCTTCACGTTATACATAAAACTTTGGCAAACGCTTTTACAGCTTTTACAAATCAAATATACCAAAGGAAGTGGTATTTAAAATGGCTTCGTTACAAAGATATTTGTAATTTGATTTAATGAAATTTAATTGAGCTATGCAGTAAGAAAGGGATAATGAGGCATGAATATCAGGTGATTTACGTCAAGGTATTTAGTTTGTATGAAAATTAACAAAAAATAAGAATTCATGTGTCCACAATTAAAAATGCTTATTTCCATGGTCTTAACATCTGGTCGAAGTATATGTATATCGTCCGGAACACGGTGTATACCAATAGTAAGTTGACGATCACAGGAAGGTAGTTTTACGTCCGCAAAACTGATGTTGACATCTTACATGAATATTTTCAAGTCATGTTATTTCTAAGGTTTTTTTTTAAGACTGACCTTCTCAACCCTTCCTGTTCGTCATTATAACTACGTAGCCAGGTGTTAACCCTCGCAGATTTATGCCCAAGGTTCCGTGAAGGTTACACGAGTATGAAAGTGTACTAAAGGCATGAATATGTACTAATGTCCCGTGTGGTGTTACTAAGCGGAAAAGGAGTGAAAAATAACAGGCCATGTATTGTTGTGAGCTAAACGTGTCTAGGCAACAATTGTATGTGGGGGAAAGTAGGGAATTTTTGAGAAATAAGTTGGGTAAATGCTAAGAAAACCTTCAATTATTCAAATACCTTCAGTTAGTGGACTAATCTCAAATCTCAATTCGTTTATTGCAATCCATAATGTACAAATTATAGATGGTAAATAAAATAAAAATAATAGAAACAATTATGGACCCTGTCGGGCACAGCAAATTTTTAAATAAGTAGAGAGAGGAAGAGCGCTTTATTAATTCTCTTTGTTATTTAGTTACAATTATTTTATATCCTATTAATTATTTTATACCTATGTATTTATATTTCCATTCATTCACTTATTCTATTAATTCCCAAATTAATGAGAAATACCACATTTCTGATAGGTAGGTTTTTATTTCCATTAAAACTTTTGCTTATATAGTTTTATACCTTTTTCCCTTTACCTTTACCACCCGACCCGTTTTTTTTTACCTTTTAATGAACGATCTTAGGTACTACTGCAAAAAAAAAACAGTAGGAGCCCAATTGTTACCACCCTAAGGACTTTTTCAACGCCAGATAACTTTATCGGAGGAATAATTTTGAATTTTTGACAGTTCTTCCATACAAAAACATCCACACATCACACCGCTGTCTACATCTCTGTATCTATTGTCCTGTCTCGGGTGTGCTGGCTGGAAGAGATTTCTTGTGAAATAAGTATCACCTCTGTACCTATTTTTTTCTGTTCTGTTTTTTCTTGTCTGTTTATATATGTGTGTACATAAATGGTAAATAAATAAATAAATAAATAAAAACTGTCAGACGTCAATTTTATTCCGCGAATACAAAAATTCGGTCGGTTGATAATTCAGCCCTATAAAATGTAAAATCCCCGAAAATCGTGTCAACAAGGGTTCTCTGCAGGGCGTAGGTAGTCATAAATCATTTCAGCCATTTTTGCCCAGACATAGCACGATATCAAGGTCAATAAGAAGAAAAATGCTAGCTGCATAGCCTGCCCAGTATTTTTCTATGCAGGCAATTTAATACGGTACCGTGAGCTGTCCCATTTATTGCGTAACTTATAACCACGAGCTAGTTAACCCGGCGCAATCTCAGTTAGAAAACCTTGTTAGAACCAGGGAATGGAGCTATATCTTTGGATATTAATAAAAAATGTTTTTTTATTTGAGCGCGCTAATCTCTGGAACTATCAGTCGGATTTAAACAAATCTTTTTGCATTTGATAACCCAATTCTTGAGGAAGGCTATACTACTACGGCTACTTAACAGCATGTTAGGACCCTTAGGAACCAAGAGCAGTTTCTTTAGCTAATTAAATTTGACATTGTAGAGATAGCTCGAACCTAAGGAAGGACAGTCATTCTTCTTTTGTTTTTAAAATCAACCCCAAAAACTGCCAGCCTTTTTTTTTTTTTTTTTTTGGGATGGGAAATCATCAAATGACTCCTCCCGCTCTGGGTGGAGCGGAAGGGAGTGCTGACACTCTGCCAGTAAGAGTCTGAACTCTTACTGACTAAAACCCACCCATGTTCCTTCCTTCGCCCTTTATGTTCCGGGGCAGCGGTAACCCTTTCGGATAATCCCGCTGCCCCGGCAGGCTTCGGCCCTGAGGGGCCCCTCGTTATGCTGACATCTCTTTGAGGCGCGCGTGGAACACTTACGCGCCGTCCGGCACGGGCCTGGTCCTGATCGGGCGGTGAGCTACCCATTGCTCTCCGCCCGCAGGCCCGCGCCTACGGTGGCCGGTAGTCGTCTCTCGACTCCCGACGCCCGGGGCGTCTCCCGCGGCGGCTTGGACGGGAGGCTCTCTCCCTCATCCGTCCCGCCACCTCCTTCGCTAGCATGACTGCTTCGCAGAAGGAGGCGACTGCCTCCCACTCCCTCTCGCTCCGGACCATGGCTTGCACCAGGTCCGGGCGCGAGAGGCCGCCGCCGCTGCCGATCGCCTCCACGAGGACACGGCGGTGCTCCGCCCAAGCGGGGCATACCTCCACCGTGTGCTCCACCGTGTCCTCTGGGCGATCCTGGCAATGGTGACACCCGGGCGTTTCCTCCCGCCTGATCATGTGCAGGAACCTCCCGAAACTTCCGTGTCCGGTGAGGACCTGCGTCAGGCGGTAGGTGAGGGCGCCGTGGCGCCTCTCTAGCCACTCCTCAAAGAGGGGTCTTATCGCCGCTATCGCGGCGTGCCCTGCGCTGGGTTGCGACAGTCGCTCTTTCCATGTCGCCATGAGATCGAGCCGGAGGTCCGTCCGCTCCGCAGCAATTTGCCGCGGGAGCGGACTTTCCCCCCGGCGTAGTGCCTCCGCGCGCCACTCATGCAGGCGCGCGAGGACTATCGCCTCCAGATCCCATGGCGGCAGTCCGGCAAGGAGGCTTGCCGCCTCGCGCGAGATCGTGCGGTAGCCCCGGATTAGCCTTACGGCTACCACCTTCTGGGGCGCGTTCAGGTAGTGGGCGGCTCGCAGCCGCAGTGAACGCGCCCACACCGGGGCCCCGTATAGGGCCATGGACCGCACGACCCCCGCGTAAAGCCTCCGGCAGGAGGCGTTTGCCCCCCCCAGGTTGGGCAAGAGCCGCTTGAAGGCGGCCCCAGCCCGTTCCAGTTTGGGGGCCAAACGTCGGAAGTGCTCGACGAAGTTCCACCGGCTGTCGAGGACGAGACCCAGGTACTTCATCGTCGTCTCGATGCCGATGTGAACCCCTCCTGCCGTTAGTTGGGATCCCAGTGGTGGCGCGTTCCGGGGCCCATGAAACGTCATGGCCTCGGACTTGTGCAATGCCACCTCGAGACCCAACTGCCGGATCCTCTCCACGACTATCGCAACCCCGCGTGTCATCGCGTCGGCCGCCGCCTGATGCGACCTCCCCTGCGCCAGGACCAGCGTGTCGTCAGCGTAGCAAACCACGCTGACGCCATCAGGGAGGTCGGCCCGCAGCACCCAGTCGTAGCCGATGTCCCACAGGAACGGCCCCACAACCGATCCCTGCGGGACACCGCACGACATCTCTCGCCGGTTCCACTCCCCATCGCGACCGGGGTAGCTGACGGCTCTGTCCGTCAGATACGCCTCGACTATTCGACGGAGGTAGGGCGGCACTCGGTGATACCGGAGTGCCTCCACAATGCAGCTCCAGGGCAGGGTGTTGAACGCGTTGGCGATGTCGAGTGACACCGCCACGACGACCCCACCCCGGGACACCGCGTCCCCCGTCGTGAGGGCTCTCACGCGCATGATGGCGTCCACCGTCGAGCGCCCCTTGCGGAAGCCAAACTGGCTGTCCGCAAGATCCGGCCCCGTCCTCACCAAGTGCCCGACGAGGCGGTTTACAATTACTCTCTCAAAGAGCTTGCCCACCTCGTCGAGCAGCACGATGGGCCGGTATGCGGACGGAGAGTCCGCTGGGCGCCCTGGCTTCCGAATGAGAAACTGCCAGCCTTTGGGCACGTTTCCTATTGACAGCGATGCGGAAGAATTTTTTGATGCCCTTTGATTATTTCCCCTCCTTTTTATATACTTGTATATATTATTATTTTAAGGCTGTTAGCTTTTTAAATTATGTAAATATAATGTATTTGTTTATTCTCTTCTTCAATTTTGCAAAATTTTTGATTAATCAACCCCAAAAGTGGTGTTGAAGAAAATATAGGAAATTCCAAGATCCAAGCGGACCATTCATCTTGGAATTTTCTACGCTAGTAAGTAGTATATCAAAAAGTTTCAAGAGCAATACGTAAAAGTTGTACTTGGCTTGAACAATAAGATGGTTTTGATTTACTGAATCGCTATTTTGGCTTCGAGAAAATATAGCCCCTTTGTTGTCACTTCCGGAAAAGTTATAATACCTACAGTACCCACCAAAAGTTCGTTGATATTTTTTAAATTCAGCGGCCGCATTCTCTATGACACAATGAACGAAACCGCGCAAAAAGAACGCGAGGTTGGCGTAATTAATAAGGAATCATTGAGTCATCATAATCAGCCTATATTGTTCCCACTGCTGGGACACAGGCCTCCTCTCTTCGAGAGGGAGTGGGCTATAATCTACCACGCGGGCCCAGTGCGGGTTGGTAGATGTCGCATATCTTCGAATTTTTGGTTCTAGGACATGCCGGTTTCCTCACGATGTTTTCTTTCACCGTTTTGAGAGCAGTGGATAATTGAGTGGTCATAGTGAATTAGGGCTCAACTGTAACACAACAAACACATTATGATTTTAAATTCTAGTGATCCAAATTTTTGAACTGCTATAACGTTTTTACTGACTAATTTAACTACCTATGACTTATAATAAAACATAATCAAGTAATCCCTTCCAGTCTGTCCCAGCCACCTTCTTAAGGTCGTCCGCCGCGGTCTCCACTCCAGGACTCGCAAGCTCCACCGGCCATCGGTCCTACGAAAAACATGGCCAGACCACTGCCACTTCAGTTTACGTAAGGTGACTAGGACAGTCTGGACGTGGAAGGCGGAGGACAGGGTGTTGTGGCGCAGCCTGGGAGAGGCCTATGTCCAGCAGTGGACTGCGATAGGCTGCGTTTATTGATTGAAGTAATCCCTTAGGAGTACCTACCTGATTTCATATTCTCTTCTGTTCCTTATCATTAACAGACTTTATCTTTACATTACGAATTATGAGCACGTACTAACAAAGTTACCCTCCGCTCTTTCGTAATATTTATTTTTTATTTCTTATCAATTTGTGCCCGATATTAATTTTTGCCACCTGTCGAATATCTTCTTTTATTTCTTCCGTCATTGTGTTATAGACCAGTGACTACAACACTAACTTACTGTGGGTAATCATATGTGTTTAACATAACATCACGCCCTTTCCCCGGAGGATTAGGCAGAGGGACATTTCGATAGTGGTGTTTACGTCTCATGTAATAGGGGACGAGCCTATTGCCATCGGGCATAAATCCAGACACCGAGCTGCTACTGAAAATTTCCTGATAGAAAAATCCAATAACACTTTACCCGCTCAGGAAACCGAACCTAGGACCTCATGCTTAGCAGTAGCCCTTGCGACCACTAGACCAATGAGGCAGTGTAGGTAATCCTTCCTGCAAATCTCAACCAGAGTCCAAAAAAAAATCTTACGATTAGTAATACTTTTTTGTGTGATCAGCACGACTTCTACCTTCTACTGATACCATAAAGATACGCAACAGTAGCCGACAAATCAGTGGTGTCGTAACACGAATACAACTAATAACAATGTGACAGCCGCATGCCACTGTTTGTCGGGCCCGTGCGCCGGCGCCGGTGTTGCGCGTTGCGTCATATGAGTAGGTACACCATGGGTTTGTAGATTGCGGGATAGTCTATTAAAAAAATGGTGGAATATATTATATTAGCAACTAACTTACATAGCTACGGTCACACGTAATTAATACACCAGTTTTAGTTATTTATATTGCTTTTGCTCACGGCTTATCGGAATATTATATCAATAATATTGTTAGTCAATGTGTACTTATCAAAGTGCCCCAGGGATTACACAAAAGCTAAGAGCATCGCGTTTCCCTATTCATAACGCGAAATTCTTTTCGCATAAAGAAAAACAAGATAAAAAAACACAATACCCTCCATCTGTTTACTTAATTTGTTACGGAACATTCGTAAATACGCTTTTCATTGTATCTACATATTGTTGTTTATCGAGTCTTATATTATTTTCCTCAAATTTCATTATTTATTCAACTTAATTAATTTTCGGTTTACATAGTACGGAGTATTAAATAAAAATATAGGTAGTCTTCATTTAACAATTTTATATATTGAAAAAATAAAATGTGTTGAATTGAGAATATTTATTGAAAGAATTTTCTGCCTGCGTCGAAATGTCTTGTCCCCTCGACCCACACTGACGCATCGCATCGCCTTCTTGCACTATTACTTGGTTTTCGCTTAGCGTTCTTACTGACTTTTTTCTATTTGCTCGGCTGCTAATGGTCCTTGCTTGAAGAAAACAAACAAACTCTTCAGCTTTATTATTAGTAAAGATAGAACATTAATTATCATCACAAACATTCTACAAGAGGAAGTAAATACAGATTACACGGTAGTCTTAAATAAAACGTTTCATTTCTAACGTACTTGGATAGTCTGGTCAAATTATTTAACAAAACACTAATTAGTTTTGAATTGAGGATCTTTCTTGCAAGTTAAAATGAGGTGGAAATTCGATAATAATACAAGAGAGAGTGCTAAGACTATCCGAACACATAAAAACTCATGGTCACCTCAGCAGTGCGTTAGCCGGTAGCACTCACGCGCATGTCAATACGCTCAGCGAAAGTGATTATCATTGTATTACAGCCGCGCTTGCGCAATACAAGTTATTAACTTTTCTTATGTTTAATGGGGATATGGAACGATGACCAGCGATGACAAAAAGTTACTTTTTTGATAGAGTATAATATAAGGTAGACAGGTAAGGGTGGACGGGTAAGGTAGGTAGGTAGGTATTTTGTAGATGCAAATAAGTGTTTAACATTTTTTTTGTCAGGAGGGCTTTTATGTTTGAAATGCCTATTGTCGTATTTTTAGGAACGATTGCATACTAATCTCAATCTCTCAGTACCTCTAATTTGCCTGCATTTTAATCTTTGACATTGATATCGTTAGACAAAATTACGACTACATTTTGAACGTTTTTCTATTACGGAAATTGGCCTTGTAGTCATAAAATTTGTAGTAAAACATGGACCCTAATTGCGTAACACATTTTCAATCACAATCTGAATAATTTTGAAGGATATTGCTAATCCATTGCTTCGTAATGTTCGAAAAATTTGTCAGCTCAACAATGTAAATAACGCAATGAATGTTGTTGAACTGTCTTAACGAAAGACATTCCTACTGTTAGTGTTTTACGCAAGTACCCTCTCATTATACAGAAGGACAATTCCGTCACATTTTTCCTTTTATATTCCGATTAAATATTAAAACAAAACATTTTCAGTGTGAAGGGCAAAGAAAGGAATAAAACGTTGGGAAATGGTAATAGTGTCGCGCGGGTTAGCCTATGCAAATGGCGGTTTTTATGAATAAAACATAATTCAAAAGCTACAAAAATAACCCCAGAAATAGGTAGTTTGAAAAAATACGTTTCCCTACCAAGAATTAAACTGTTGAGCCGAAAGGCGAATAAGATCATGTACAAAAAGAAAGAAGAGGGACTTTTTTGACCACAAAAAATTTGTTCGCTCTTTTGTAAACGCGTAGGTACTTATTCAATATTTCAGGCTTTGATAATAATTATGATATTTTCACCCTTGGCTTGTGGCTAAATAATAACAGCCGCACGGGTCGATCGATCAGGTTTTTTTTTTTTTTCTGTTGGGAAATCATCAAATGACCCCTCCCGCTCTGGGTAGAGCGGAAGGGAGTGTCAGACTCTTACTGACTAAAACCCACCCATGTTCCTTCCTTCGCCCTTTATGTTCTGGGGTAGCGGTAACCCTTTCGGACAATCCCGCTGACATCGATCAGGTTAAGCTACGCTTGCCGCGGTTGGTCCGTGGATGGGTGACCATCTTCACATACAACGACCCCTCCGTGCCTCCGAAAGCACGTTAACCCGTTGGTCCCGGCTGTCATACGTGGATCTTTGACAGTCGTTACGGGTCGTCAGTAGCCTGAAAGTCTGACAACCAGTCTTACCAAGGGGTATCGTATTATCCAGTAACTGGGTTGTGGAGGTCAGATAAGCAGTCGCTTTCTGTAAAATACTGGTATTCAGCTGCATCCGGTTTGACTGGAAGCCGACCCCAACATAGTTGGGAAAGGGCTAGGCAGATGACGATGATGATAACCCTTTGAAAGGATACCAATTAATTTAAAGTCAACCAGTATACAGGCTGCGACGCGCAACCTGTTACCATGGATTCAGTACAAATTCCTGAAAATTTTTCGTCAGTTATAAAAAAAAATTTGCTGTTTCATACATTTTAACCGCATAGGTACTGCAATTTTCTATGAAACAGTACATTTTTTTTTTTGATCACCGCCTTAAAATGTCTACTCTAGAAGGTCTAGAATCATGTGCTGAGTTCAGGGTTACAGTTTGCGCGAACCTGTATGTATAAATTTCAGTTACATATAATGACTGGTCTAATAGGAACACGACATTTATCTACATAGATCCAATTGTTTTGGGTGAGACAACGTATCTATCTTTAGATATTGTCAAATTTCAAGGTATTCTATTAACTAAGTCCGAGGCAATCTCTTTTATTGTTAGCAGTCAAGATCTTTAAGTTCAAGGCCGACTACTAGGAACTGTCTCCAATGAAATATGGTTTAAACTTTACTTTTGAAGTCGAAACTAGTTTGACCTATAAATCTATAAAGGAATCCCGCTTGAATGAGCTTCAAGCGCCTTGACCTGTCGCGCAGTTTCGGAGAAAAATGGTAACAAATATAATGTCACAGAGTGAATGCTGCCACTCAATTCAAATATCAGAATTCAACAAATGAAACGACCCGAAATATCAGTATCTTTTTTCTTTTTTTATTCTGGGTGGGAAATCATAGCGGAGTGCGGGCGTGTCAGACTTTTACTGACTAAAACCCACCCGTGTTCCTTCAGTTGCCTATGTCAGGGGCCACGGTATCTCTTTCGAACAACCCGCGACCCTGGCAGGCATCGGCCCTAGCGGACCCCGTCAGTTCGAAATATCAGTATATTACACCCAGTTTCCGAATTGGGAATTTGCAGTTGACAGTCAAACTCTAGCATTACTTTATTTGCAAAAACGTAAGAAATTTTGAATTTCGTAGGCTGAAGCAATAGGTAGGTATTATCCTATTCCCACTTAATCATAATTCCTACTAAATCTCAGCAATTCTTGAGACGTGACATGGAATTACTTGGTACAGTTTCCTTCGTAGTACAAAGAAGCTTAATAGAAATGTCTGCCTTAGTTGTGTACCTAATAAGACTTAGTTCCTCAGGGAAATTCTCAGCCTTAGGTACATAAGGAGGCCGTACTATCTACCTAATGGCTACCAGCTTTAACAGATAGTTACTTTTGAGTAAATTATGACAGAAAATTAGGTACCTAACAAACCTAGATTCAAAGTACTGGAAAATTGGGTCAGTCAAATTATATTGTTGAAACCTCACTGATGACACTTTATCTTGACAACATAATAATCAGCCTATGCTGAATGTAAAACCGCTAATTATAGAGTTAAGAGAGAAGCACAGAACCGGTCGAAGTGGCGGTGCTTGGGGTAGGCCAATGTCCTGCAGTGGACGTTTTGCGGCTGAAATTATGCTGATGATGACCAAGAAAGAAAGTATGTTTATTTGCGGTAAACATGGCGCAGAGAAAGAACACAAACACAAAAAATAACAAGTACAGACGCCAGCAGGTCAAGCTACCCGAAACTGTCAAATTTTCCCAATCAACCTTGAACCTTAATGCTTCAGCAATAAAGTTGAAAATCTATTAAAGAAATTTGACAGATTGTAGTAGCTTGATGTGTTGGCGTCTGTACACACAGAACACACACACAGTACTTATAAAGCGGTTTCCCTCGTGGGTTGACCTCTGGCTACGGTATCACGCCATCTTTATCAAATACAATAGACCTGCGGTAATCCGACAAACGTTTTGCAAGGTGGTGTCGGTTGATCGAATTTGTCGGACTATGGAGTACTGCTACCGACCCCTTGGAGTCCGGGACTTCCTACTAATATTATAAATGCGAAAGTTTGTTTGGATGGATGGATGGATGGATGTTTGTTACTCTTTCACGCAAAAAGTACTGAACGGATTTGGATGAAGTTTGGCACACAGATAGTTTATAACTAGGATTAACATATAGAATACTTTTTATCCCAATATTCCCACGGGATCGAAACTTATGCGGGTGAAACCGCGGGGCGCAGCTAGTTTCACAAAAGGAGTACCTACCTTGTAATCCGACAAATGCCGTAATAAATGTGCTTTTTATGTACTGTTAGAGGCATGTAGGATTGTGCAGGGTGCCAGATTACTGTAAAGGATCATGTCAACGGAACGGAAAGAGCTTCCCAGGATCCTCCCTCAAAATATTAACGAGAAAGCTAAATAAAAGATTTCAAAGGAGGAAAAGTTCGAAATAAAATCCTCCGAATGAAATAAAAACATTCTAAATCCACTGAAACATTTCCGTAGCTCGCGTATGCCCGGGGGGAATGAATCAAAAGCGTTTAAAAGATTTTATTGCTTGTAAGTCCAGTCCCTACACGAATTAAAATCAATGAAAGAAATAATGCATTTAGGGTATTAATTAAACGTTACAATGACGAGAGGTATCGACGTCGTGTGTGGCTGTGTAGCTGCACATATGTAAATACCTAGCTGTTTTTTCCATTTTTTACGGTTCGCTCTTTGCTATCGTTATGCTAATGGTAACAGCCGCACTGGTCGATCGAAGGATTAGTTACGCTTGCCTCGGCCAGTTCGAGGCAACCGAAACCGAGATCGAGATCCCTCCGTGCCTCGGAAAGCACGTTGAGCCGTTGGTCCCGGCTGTCATTCGTACATCATTGACAGTCGTTACGGGTAACCAGAAGCCCAAAAGTCTGACCACCAGACCTACCAAGCGTTGTGTTCGGTGTTACCCAATAACTGGGTTGTGGCAGATGGGCAGTCGCTCCATGTAAAACACTAATATTCAGTTGCATCCGGTTAGATTGGAAGCCGACCCCAACATAGTTGGGTAAAGAAGATATTCAGTTACTGGGTAACACGATCCCTTTTGATAAACCCTCCAAAAAAACAACAAAAATAATAACTAAAACGTCGAAAATAACTATGTCAAAGTTTATTTTCACATTGTGACCGCTAGATTGGTTTCTTTAATGTTTGCCGTCAGCTCGACCTCTGTATTCAATCTTTTTTGCCGCGAAAAAGCGGCGGCCGTGACCGAGATGACAAACCGTTGGACCGGTGTTTATTTAATGTAAACTGTTGACATAACAATAGGTTATTTAAGATTAGTTATATAACTTATACAATAATATGAGGGGCTTATGGCTAAGTAATAACAGCCGCACAGGTCGATCGATCACGTTAAGCTACGCTTGCCGCAGTTGGTCTGTGGATGGGTGACCATCTTTAGTTGCCGAGACCCCTCCGTGCCTCGGAAAGCACGTTAAGCCGTTTGTCCCGGCTATCATTCGTGGATCTTTGACAGTCGTTACGGGTAGTCAGGAGTCCGAAAGTCTGACAACCAGTCTTACCAAGGGGCTACCCAGTAACTGGGTTGTGGCTGCATCCGGTTAGACTGGAAGCCGACCCCGACATAGTTGGGAAAAGGCTAGGCAGACGGCATAAATTATAATATGATGTTATGTCAGTCGGTTTTGTTATTTCACGAGTGAATAGGGGTTTGATTACACTGTACTGTGTTATTTTTAGACGATCGTGGCTAAATAATAACAGCTGCACGGGTCTATCGAAGGTTAAGCTACACTTGCCGTTATACATTACATACCGGGAGTTCTCCGTGCCTCGGAAAGAACATTAAATAATAAAATACACAAAAATGTCTGAAAACCAAAGCAATGCCCTGAATTTAGAACAGAATTAAGTAATATAAATTATACACCTAAATTTAAATAATTTTATTATGATATTTTCTTAAACAAATATTTCATACGTCGAAAGTTATTCACATGTCGACAAACATTCAGAAAATTTTCACGAAAACGAACAATTCGTGCGAAAACTTCACCTGAATTTTACAGGATTCCAACCCAAATTCATGAACTCCAAGTTAGTAGGTACATTCGTAATTATTTGTTCCAGTATTCATGTAATTTTTTAAGGCTTCGCAAGACCAAGTTTCTGACTAAAATCAGTCCAATTACCTTAGTTGTTCAGACCTTGGTGGTCTACTAAGTTATTCAGTAGCAATCTAGGTATGTTAGTGATAAATTGCTTTGAAATACGAGCTACGAGAAACAGTCAATTGATTGGTTTATTTCTACGTGAGCCATCGGGAATTGTGGAATGAAGACAAATAGATTTAATTAGACAAATAGTACAATGTTTGTAATACGGATTGTTGTAAACCGGGATCCATAAATATTAATTTATCTGTTGCAAAAGTGTATGGAATTTCTCAGTAGCAGCCCGGAGCACGTTAATATTATATAGATAATATTACCGTGCCCGGAGTCAATTAGCAAGCTGACCCGATAGACGTTGTCCTGTTCAAATTTTAATAGTTAATACAAAATCCCACAGCAAATTAAAAATTGTCCGGGACACTTTTCCAAATATTTCCATACATTATAACACAAACATTTAAAAAAAAATAGCCAAATCGATCCAGCCGTTCTGAAGTGATACGCTTACCAACGAACAGCATTTCATTTTTATTTATATTGATTTCATGTATTCTTTTAGCAAAATTTCACTACAATCTCCTGAAAATAATGCAAAAAATAAAAATAAGAAAACTTTTCAACATACATTTCGCGCTAGATTTTCACAAAACATTACATCTCGCTCTACTATTCATACGATGTTGGGAGCGACTATGAATACTGGAGCATTCTCGACAACTCTCATTACGGCATGAGATTGAAATATCAAATCTACACGGAAATTAATTTGCATCTCAATTATAGGCTTAGCAAATAGCGAATGCACGTATACGAATCTATAGTAATATGTAGGTATGTACTAGCAGCGCTCGCATAAGTTTCGATCCCGAGGGCATACAAAGATAATAAGTAAATACGGGATAAAAAGCATCCTAAGTGTTTATCCTGGTCATAAACTATATGTGAGCCAAATTTCATCCAAATCCGTTCAGTAGTTTTTTCGTGAAAGAGTAACAAATATCTATCTTTCTTCTTTTGTCATTTAATTGCCCAATTGTTAAGGAAGGTGATAAGCTATTTAACATCACGACACGACCCTTAGGGGCCGAGTAAAAACGAAAAAAGTCGGAAAGACTGCTATGCATAAACGAAGCAATAGCGCGGGGCGGGTCTATTCCGAATTACTTTACCTAAATCCTACTATCCTACTTATCCTATCCTATTCCTACTAATATCAAAAACGTGAAAGTTTGGATGGATGGATGGATGTTTGTTACTCTTTCATGCGAAAACTACTGAACGGATTTGGATGAAATTTAGCACACAAGATAGTTTATAACCAGAATTTTCTATCCCGATATTCCTACGGGAACGAAACTTATGCGGGTGAAACCGCGGGTCACAGCTAGTTATTTATAAATATTCTCTCAAATTAAACGGCGGGTGATACCATGAGGCACAACTGGTTTTATATAATTATTACACCAAATGGCGAGTAGAGCGAAAGATATTAATTTAATTCGTTGTTACAGACGAATTGTGCTGACAATAGACATGGAGGGAATTGTATGTAATCATGGATAAGTGAAAATGGACGGACAAAAGACTCATTGTTGGGTGCTGCCTTTGTAAAACGTACAGGTATTCCTTATGTAACTGTAGTTTTATTTAATTTGGTTTAAGGAATGAAGAATATACTCGTATACAGGGTGGCAGGGACATCGATGCCCAACCTGTTACCATGGATTCAGTACATGCTTCTAGACCCAGATGCGTTGAAATATTTTGAGGATAATTTAAAAAAATCATTTGCTGTTTCATATATTTTGACCGCGTTGGCATTGCAATTTTTTTATGAAACAGCTGATGATTTTTATTATGATCGAAAAAATATTTCTACGCTAACGCTTCTAATCCCCTAGGGTTTAGAATCATGTGCTCATTCATGGTTAGAGTTTGCGCGTTGATGTCCCTGCAACCCATAAGACAAAAAGTCCGGTAAAAAAAACGAAAATTGGGGAGAAAAGAACGAAAATCCTGACCAATAAACCTCGAAGTTAAGACAGCTGTTACCAGTAGACCAAGTACGAAATAAAATATAAATCATTCACAAAATAAAGGCAGGTAACCGAGCTACTGAAGTATTCATCCCAAGGGACGCGTTACATTGTCCTATTCCACCTAATCTTGTACATAGTTAATCAGCTCTCCTTGGAGAATCTAACATTGCCATACACACCTTACCAAACCGAGGCCTGAAGTCAAGGTCTTGACGAGATAAAGCAAGATGGATAAATATAGGGAGTAAGTATTGAATGAAGACCAAGATTCATACAATCGTGATGGGCTCAGTGCAAATTACTCGGACTCCACACACTTTGTATTTAATCTTTTATTTTTTTATATTATTGTTTGTTTTATCTGATGTATGTGTCTGGTGTATTGTGTGTCTTTTAGTTTGTGCCAAATAAATGCATTTTTTTCTTTCTTTCTTTCTTTCTAAGAAGTTGAGGAATGGGTTAGGAAATTCCTTCAAAGTCCTTGGGATTGTGATAGAAAGTGTGTTACACAATTGGGGTGCTGGGTTCCTCCTGCTGTCGTAGACGGGGACGGATAGTTATTTAAAAGTCACACACAGCCGTCTCATGTGCTCCCATCGTAACTCAACATTAATGATGTAACCAATATTTTGATTTAAAAAAGTGTCCATGGAGTTTATTCCCCGTTCTTTTCCAAAGGAACCTACTACGCTTTGGAATAGGCAACTAACTTCATCTTTCTGACTGACCAACCCCGTGACAATTCAAAAGTGCCTGTTAATGATGTTTTTTTTACTATTTAACTAGCCCACGCTGTCCCACTCCTGGGCAAAGGCCTCCCTCCACTCCTTCCATCTTTCGCGAACCCGCGCGTCCTCCTTCCAGTTTTGACAGAACCTATCCGTGTTTAATAGAAATAAATGGTTTTAGTTTGACTGGATTGTTTGGAGTATACTACTATAGCTCCTACACACAGATATGTTTAAGTCCTATAGAACACTTTATTAGTGATCGATGGGCCCGTGTAATACGGTGGCGACCCTATTGCCATCAGCCGGTCACAAATACTTTAACTCCACAACACGAACACAACTACATACATATGCTGCGGATATAATTGTACTAGAAAGGGTATACTCGTATAGCCGTTTTCAAAAAAACTAGACGAATTCCTACATACGAGTAAAAGCTCGCTGTTGGATTTTCAACTTTCGACGCTGTAATATTTAGGTTTCATCTAGTTCTAGTGAAAACTGGCACTAGTCTCTGTTTGACGAGTTTTCGTGTGTGAAAAACTAAATTCAATTTGTTGATTGTTTATGTCAGACGATAACGGACGGATAACGTTGGTGTTGGTGTTTTGAAATTCCGGTGAAAATATATAAAAGTGCTTTGAGAGGATGTCAATCTTTTTTCTTGTTAGATTTTTTTGAAAGGTGTGTTTAGACCGGCGATGACGGTTTGATATTTTCGTGTGATGTTAGCTTTAGGGCTTAGGTAATGGAAAGATATTTGTCCTAGGTAGTGTTTTATATTATGTAGCTTCTACGTTAAATTCTAATGCTACGGCCACATTGTCGCGATAAAGTGAACTACACTTCGCGCGCTCACTGTTTACAGCGAGGCGTCGAGCGATGTGCGATAGAGAGCGCGTGAAGTGTAGAATCAAAATTAAAAATCATTTATTTGCAGTAGTTCGCGTTATCGCGACAATCTCTGTTTTACGTAAAATGGGACCCGCCATCTTATTTTTTTCTTGCAGGTTATCAAGCTATTGTGAAGGACAACAGGACAATCTCCTGTTAACAGAATAGGAAGCAATGAAAATAAATTACAGGAAATTCCCTTGTTCTGAAATACCAGTAAGCTTGAGTAAATAGACAATGTTCTTTGTATTTAAATCACGGTGAAATGATATCCTGAATACCTCTGTTATTTTGTGTACAGTTTGTGTTCTTCGGTGGAAACAATGCATTGTATTCATATTTGGGGTTTGATTTTGTTCTTTTTCCGGAATTTCTATATTAATCGTAGAGTTATTTTCTACCTTGGGATAAAATTATGGTATTCACCCGCATGTTTAATTATGGCATGTACACACGACTACATAATATCAAGCTATACATTTCCAGTTTTAGCTGACTGCACATTGTATAGGGTTTTCGTATAATGAGAAGTCAGCTTATACTGGAATAGCATGATATGTCGCCGTGCGTACCTATTGAATCGAACCTTAATAAATAATCTCCATTTTAATCTTCTAAAAACATCCCCTCCAATATAATGAATGCGCCTCTTTTTGTGAACCTCTAATGAATCCCATTTAGGGGTCCTAAAAATACTAAATAGTCAAGTAACTGCTACCAACTTGGATTTAGCGGTTAGTCACAGTTCTAACCTAACCCGTTTGGCCCTGGTATCCCAGCTTAGTTACTGCGATCTGCGACAAACTGTGAGAAAAGTTAAGAAATTTAAAATCACTCATTTGTTGAAAAAAATTGTGCTGCATTGTATGCCCAAAAAATGTTTGTGTGTGGCTCATTAATTTAATAAAAGTGTACATCCTTAGGAGATCAGTTAAATGTTTTCCTTTAACTATTAACATTTATTCCTCAATTTTGATGATGACCGCTGTTTGTCTCGGCTTAACCCAAAGGCTGCCTGGTTGAAAATGCCTATGGAATTAAGTCCGCCTCTGTTCATTTATGTGCTTGTAGTATTACGTAAATTATTATTTACGGACCTCCTTATCAGGCAAAACAAACGTTTTGAACGTCATAATTTTGAACTTTCTCAGCTGTTTTCCTCAATCGTAACTCCGTGGTGAACTTACGGATAAGGAAAACGTCAGGAGTTATTACGTAGTCTGAAATTGTCAACACGTTGTGAACAAGCATGATGAATAATGGTATCTATACTTACTAATAACAGAAGAGCTTGTTTGAACGTGCTAATCTCTAGAACTACTGGTCGGATTTGAAAAATTATTTTTGCATTTGATAACCCAATTTCTGAGGAAGGTTATAGGCATTATCATCACGCTGTGTTTCGTAGGAGCCGAGTAAAAATAAAATAATTCAGAAAGAAGGCTAAGCGAAAACGAAACGAAGTGATAGCCCGGGCAGGTAATGTGATGCGACGGGGTGAGTCGTGGGAACAAGACATTTCACGCGGACAATGTCGCGGGCAGAAGCTAGTTCCCAATGTGTACAGTCATTGGTAACACTTGCACTACGAATATCGCCCTTACTCCAGCGGCATAAACGCGCTATGAATGTCAAATTGTTACGACTGTGTCCGCTTGACTACTGTCAAGCGGACACAGTCGTAACAATTTGACATTCATAGCGCGTAAAATGAGACCTTTTTGGTACTCCAAAAAGGTCTCATTTTTGGCCTGACAAGGGACAAAGTCTCCCAAATGTAATAATTATAAAATTAAAGAGCGTACCTAACAGAAAGTACCAAATACTTTATTATTGGTAAGGTATAGTGCTATGATATGCACAGATTAATTAATTATGACAATGTGATGGAACGTGGAAGTCAGGCATCGTTTAAAACTGGTTTATGTTGTTCTGAGTCGTTTCGAAGAATTTATTTATTTACATATTAACGGAGGTCTATCACGCAGCCGTCTCAATATATCTGTCAGTATTTTTTTGGTTTATTTTTTGCAATATTACTCAACTCACACTATGTCTCTACATATTCGTTACTATTTGTTATCTGACACATATTTATCATATTTAAGTATGCATACACACGTCACGTTGCAGTGTAAAACTGATTTACATCCGTCACCTCACACATCAGGTTCAGTTGAAAACCAGCGTCAGGCACTATTGTCTGGCATTTTTTGCTGAACTGGGCCTTTTTGGTGCAGCCGTGAGGCACACTTTCCTGCTAATTTCTTACATCGGTCTTTATACTTTCTATTTGTTTTTTTATTAGTTGCTATCTGATGTATGTCTTCTAGTCTGTGCTAAATAAATGTATTTTCATTCTTTCTAAATATATTTGGAATCCCTTTCTACCTTCCTCTCTCCATTAGGAACAATAAAGGATACGTAGATATAAAAATAGAGTTAGCACTCAATGAATTGTACAAGTCGTACCAAATTGTACTATTCGTACCATGACGAGGGTACTTACGGTAACAAGTGGGAATGATAGAACCGTTCTCTGAATAAATGTAGACCTTAGTTTTAGCGGTGAAACATTTTATATGTTGGATTTTTTAAGGAATTATTTATTACTGAAGTTGTCATATAACACATTAGGATTGTCATTAATGTGTTATTCTAGGGTAAGGTACTTTTTTAGTTTGTGTTAGAACATAAAATGAAAAAAATACCGTTCCATGTTGATGATTGAGTCATGGAAACGTGACACTTTACGAGGTTTAGTCTTATCTGTTTGCATTGATGTCAGCTATCGATTTATATAGGTCTCATGCGTTGCCGCCATTTTCAAAATGCCGCGACAGTAGGTACGCTACGGATCTTCAAACCCCTTTGTGTGGTATTTCCCATTTATGAAAATGTAGGCGGGTCAGCGACCGCTAGAGCCATAAGAAAACGCAACAACAATAGAGATTTTTTTTTTCAAACAAATTAATAAATGGCCGTAGTAATAATCACGTGATTACTTCGTGTTAACACAAATCCCTAATGTTCACTCAAATATGTATGAAAGCAAACAATAGGATAATACAATATTCTGAACCCTTGTAATAGTCGAATTTACCTCAGTAAGCATTTATGTAACATAAACATAACTGTTGTATTGTTAAGAGTTGCTCCGCCCTTGGGTATCATCAATATCATCACTTCAGCTCGGAATCACCTGATGGCTGGAATGCTGGGTATAGGCCTCTTTCTGCCAAACTTTCCGTTTCCGTGCGTCCCTCATCCAGGTGTCTCCCGCGACTTTGACGATATTGTCAACCCACCGTGCTTTTGGACAGCCATTGCTTCTTTGGCCTAGTTTTGGCCACCATTCGGTCACAGCTTTACTCCATATCCATCGGTTGTACTCAGGTGATATTATTATATCATAAATACAAAATTGTTTTTTTTTGTTCAACTATATCTTCAAAACCACAAAACTTTCGATCATATTTCTTTAGAAACAAATATTCAGAATGGCTCAGCCTATCCACCTGTACATTTTTAGGAATCCTTCATATTACACCCTGTTTACCTACCGTAAAATCCCATTTACGTCCCACGCTGTAATACCGAACAAAATCTACTAAAATAAACAAAAACAATAAATTGGATATGTTAATATTAATAATCCAATATAAACACATACCTCTCCGAATCCATGATGCTGATGTTTTCAGATGGGATCCAGTTTTGACGAATTTTGTTAGCGCCCCGTGAAACTGAAACAACAAAAAACAGTAAATTTCATATTTTTGTTAATTGAATACAAACTGGAACGCGAACCGTAAAGGCTCGCACGGACCGGCGCGGCGCGACTCCGCGGGGGTAATTACGTAACACACATACCATGGCAATCGATCGCAATGGCTTTAATTTTGACAGTTCAGTCATGTTCCTAAAATCAGAAACGAAGTTATCCAGAAAAGAACCGGAGTTACCGACATGGCGAGTAAGCAAGCTGAAGTGGCAGTGGGCTGGTCATGTTTGTCGACGGACCGATGGCCGGTGGAGCAGACGAGTCCTGGAGTTGAGACCGCGTATTGTCAAGCGTAGTGTGGGACGCCCCCCAGCGAGATGGACCGACGACCTCAAAACGAGGCAGACACTAAATGCGGAAGGCGCAGGACAGGGTGTTGTGGCGTAGACCGGGAGAGTAGTCCAGCAGTATACTGCGATAGGCTGAGTTGATTGATTGATTGAGCCGTGTTCATTGCGTTAATTACACAGCAATGGATGGAGTTTCCTTCAAAACCCTCGGTTCATGAATGAAAGTGCGTTACACAATATCAGGGTGCTGGTGTAACAATTTCTGTGAAAACTTCATGGATATTGTTGAGTGAGTCGCGTGATCGCGTCGCGCCTTTAACGAATTCGTTGAAACGAGCTCCACAAAATATTCGGAATCCGATTCGTTTTGTTTTCCATAGCACGTTTTCGGTAATGCTATGCTGTATTATTTTGTTTGTATGAACATTTATTTTCATATCTGTGTAATTTTGTCGCACACACACGTGTGACCTACACGTGTGTACCTATCTACTTAATTTCCAGGGACGAAAAACATGGGTGAGAGCAGGTTCTGCCATCGTCATCATCTGCCTAGCCGTTTCCTAACTATGTTAGCGGATGCAGCTGAGGGGCTTGTGGCTAAGTAATAACAGCAGCACGGGTCGATCGATCAGGTTAAGCTACGCTTGCCGCGGTTGGTCCGTGGATGGGTGACCATCTTCACATACCAAGACCCCTCCGTGCCTCGGAAAGCACGTTAAGCCGTTGGTCCCGACTGTCATTCGTGGATCTTTGACAGTCGTTACAGGTCGTCAGTAGCCCGAAAGTCTGACAACCAGTCTTACCAAGGGGTATCGTATTACCCAGTAACTGGGTTGTGGAGGTCAGATAGGCAGTCGCTCCATGTAAAATACTGGTATTCAGCTGCATCCGGTTAGACTGGAAGCCGACCCCAACATAGTTGGGAAAAAGCTAGGCAGATGATGTTAGCGGATGCAGCTGAATACCAGTATTCATCATCATATTAAATACCAAGTAAGTAGATACATGGCGGCAGGTCACGGGAACAATCTGCTACTCCATGCGGGAGTGCAGATTGTTCCCGTGTCCCCGTTTCCCCCATAAACTTAAGGGGAAGATATATACAATGGTTAGACCAGCTGTCTTGTATGAATCAGAATGTTGGGGTATGCAGCTGAGATGAGAATGCTAACAGAGATGTGTGGTGACGGCACGGTTGGCGCAGTGGTTAAGCGATTGACTGCTGCGCTGCGTGTCGCGGGTTCGATTCCCGCACGGAACAAATATTTGTATGACCTACAAGTAGTTGTTCCGGATCTGGCTGTTTGTGTATGTGAGTTTAATGTTACAGGAGAAATTCCTAGAGTGGGGCAACGTTTAAAAAAAAATAAAAAAAATGATAAAAAAATAAAAAATGGTGTTACACGAATGGATAGAATAAGAAATAAGTACTTACGAGCTCAACTGTTACTACGAGTAAAGACACAATTACTTTTTCTATTATACTTTCATAAGGCTTCCTAACAGACGAGGGGGACAAAAGGAAGTCTAAAAGTGGCACCGGTATCTGAAAAGTTGTGTGGGAATCGGTTGTCATGGTATGGGCAATATAGGCATGTGATACGGAGGAATGAGCAAAATTTCGTGAGGAATGGTTTGAGTATGAATGTCGATGGCTATAGTAGAGTAGAGGAAGACCAAAGAAACGATGGATGGACTGTGTGCATGATGATACTATGGTTAGAAAGGGGGTGACTACCGAGATGACGACTAATAGAGAAGTATGGAAGAAAAAGACATGTTGCGCCGACCTCAAATAAATTGGGATAAGGGCAGGAGAATGATGAACCAGATACATGAACAGTCATAAAGGAATATTCTTCAAATTAACATTTTATCACACACAATAATGATCCTATGGCATCTATAACACCACAATCCCGATGTGACATCAAGCATATATCCACACCCCGATTCAAACCACACCACATCCAAGGCAATCTAATAATAATGTAGTACCTAAGTGATGTAACTAATATATTTGTTGCCGAGATCAAACGGCAAAAAAGGCAAGTGTAAGCCATTTAAATGTTAATGTGAGCATTCCAGTTAGTGTTCAATGTAACTGGTAATTCTAATCATTCAAAGGAAAAGCTGCTGGAATGTGCAGAATTTACAACTTTCCCTCGAGGGCTGTGAGATAACAGTGTATAATAATGTTGCTACTGTATAAAATTGTATAATAAAAGCCAGTTTTTTTACTGTTTAAATCTGTGACAAGCGTACCTTACTCCTAAAGGAATTCGTAGCTATACATACATACAAATAACTAGAATTGAAGTTTCTGCTTGTAATGTTAAAACTACAGCTTTTTACTAAATGCATATGAAAGTATATACGGTACCTATAACAAAAAAAACTACTTTTAAAATTTTTGTTTGTCTGTCTGTCCGTTTGTCCTCGCTAGTCTCCGAAACGCCGCGCCGGGACTGACTTTGATAAAATTTGGTATGGGGATACTTTGAGCCCTAGGGAAGATCATAGCTACTTTATATCGACATACCACGCGGGCGAAGCCGCGGTTGGAAGCTAGTACCTAATTATAATTACAACCGACCTATACTCCACCACCTATCCACGGATGTTGTAAGGGAAAATACTTAAGGAAAGTTTTTTTATTTATTTTTTTATTAATTTATTTAAAACTCTTAAACTATCATTACAGGTTGTGTCTACCTGGTTCCACTATACACCGTTATTATCGTATGCCAGACTGAAGACTGCAACCAAGGACGACCTCAAAGTGGACTGATTGAAACGCTGCTTACACTGACTCGTTAGTCCAGTGGTCGCAAGGCGCTATTGCTGAGCATGAGGTCTTGCGTTCGATTCCTGGGTCGGGCAAAGTGTTATTGGGTTTTCTGGAAATTCTCAGTAGCAGCCCGGAGTCTTGATTTGTGACCGGTTGAAGATAATAGACTCGCCTCCTGTTACATGTAACTTAAATTTATCTGGCGAAATGTGGGTACACCTCTGCCTAACCCTTCAGGGAATACAAGCGTGATGTTATGTAGCCGACACTCTGTTTACTACATAGATTCCTTGCCTTAGGTATAGTCGATTTGTTCCCACCAATGGATTTAGTCAATCGCAGGAACTGCTATTTAAAATAAAACAGTTCCTAAATATACAAACCCTTACTGTAAAAGACTATTTCCTTTTACGACGGCAACAGGCAACTCATCTCGACATGTTTCCGTAATCGTGCAATAAATGCAAACAATTCAAGTAGAATGCAATTTTCTAAACGAGCGTAACTAAACAAATGGCTCGTTTGTATGGGACATACGATTTTGCTCAGCACCGGTGTTTGGTCCAAGAAATAAGGAAGAGCGATTTGAAGAGTTATTTAGTGTTTTAAATTACAATACATAGGTAATTCCGTAAATGTTATTGCTATATACTTTGTGCTAACGTAGTCACCCCGCTGATTAAAATTCAAATACCTGTCGTATTAAAATTTTAATCAGCGGGGTAGTTACGTAACACACAAACATACAATTGATCGCAATTCCTTTCATTTGACAGTTCAGCTACGTTTATTGCGTTATTTATGTTGTTGAGTAGACGATTTTTTCAAACCTATGAAGCAATGGATTAGGTATTTCTTTTAAATTTAAAACCCATGGATTATTATTGAAATTGTGTTACGCAAGTAGGGAGCTGAAGGCAAATTCTCGTAATTTAAAACGTTCAAAATCTAGTTGCAGTCTCATCTCAGCGACAAACAAATGTCAAACACTTGTCAAAATGTAGGGAAAATTGAGGTTTTGTTGACAGATTGAGACTGAGATCAAGACTGTGAACGTTCTTAAAATTACGAGAATTGCCCCTCTGGTCTTCTTCTTCTTCGTGTCGATGGCACGGCCTAGTTTTATTGGCTCAATACTTGGCAAATATGCTGGTGACATTGAGTTAGAGTCGCACATAACTTCGCAAAAGCGTTACCTTGGTAATGTTGGTGTACCAGAAAGCAATTTCTATCTATCTACATATCTTAGTTTGTATCCTGAAAATGCTTTTTTACCAAAATAGATCAATAGACTATCTGTGATTCATTTATATTATGTGATATCGACATTACGACCAATTTTCTAAAGAAATGTTAATAAAAAGATAAACACAACATTGTATGACAAGGTACATCAATTTTACATAAGTGTTTGTTACCAAAAGCTTATAACTTACACAATAAATGCGGGGAAGTAGAATCTAGGACTACAAAGTGGAATGGAAAATGTACCCTTAAATGTACCCCAACGCTAAACTAAAAGTTCTCTCCTTGCATTGGTTTCATTCAAGTTTCTAAACAATATTACGAAGAATGTTGGAGAGGAGTTATTTCCTCATTGAAAGAGACGAACAACTTTTTCATGTTCAATTTCCGATGTTAATTTGGGTGTGAGCGGAATTACGAAATGAATACAGTTGCAGAGTACTTGTTACTTTCTTCGTCTTCGTTTTGTTTTGTTATTTCAGTGAACAATGTTTCTTTATGTTTAAATTTAAGACTTGTTGAGTGTTAAGATGTTGAGTTTCCTTTTCAATTCAATTGAATCCACATTTTGATTGAATTAAATTATTAAACTAAATTGGTTTGGGAATGTGATGCGGATGAATGAGGAAAATGTCGTGAGAAACGTTTTGAGTATGAATGTGAAAGACTAGATGAGTAGGGTAAGACCAAAGAAACGATGCACGCACTGTGTGAAAGATGATATAGCTACAAAGGGAGTGACTACCGAGATGACGACTAATAAAGAATATGACATATTGAGCATGGAAGAAAATGAGATGTTTAGCCGACCCTAAATAAATTGGGAAAAAGGCAGGAGAATGATGATAAGTAAACTAAGTTTTACAGTGTTGTGAATGTCAGTACACACTGACACTGGGACTGAGAACTTGAATCATATTGTTATGAAATCAAACCAGAAATCAAAATATTAAACCGTACACCAAGTACAAGAAAAACAAACAATTTGAAAGTATCTCTAAACTACATCTAACTCATAAAGTACACAACAATTCTCTTACAACACAACATCTAAGAAACCGATCCTAGACGAGAACTTATCTACCTACAAACCGAACCAGACCAGATGTCTATCACGACCAACAATAGTGTTCGATGGGAACCGAACGGTTTCTATCGTATGCTATCATTCATTAACACCATTGGCACAGACTGATAAATTGTGAGAACGCTTTTTATTACCTTCGCGAAGAATTACTATAGTTAAGACTACCTATTTTATGTAGAAAGTGAGGCAATTTTGCCACGGATTGGTTAACAAATGGAATGGTAATGTGAGAGAATTGTAAAAGTAAACCAACAAGTATGTCACTGATTCGTCACGAAATTGAAACGCAACAGGAAAGCAAAAAGGGAAATAGAAAATGCATATAATTATGCATAACGATTATTGAAGTGCTTTTTTGTCACAGTCACAACGTCCAGCAGTACGACTCTGTAACCATCTCGCCGTGAAAACTTAGGTGAAGTGAGCGTGGAGTGGGCTGTCATTCCAACTAATGCTAGGGATTGACACTATTGACAGCTCACTCTAAGCTCGCTTCACCTAACTTTTCACGGTGAGATTTTTACAGAATCGATCGGCAGTTGCCAACTAGTTATGTTCTATGCTCGTGAGTCTGTCAATCTGTTTTGTTTTTATCGTTTTATTCGTGTTATCGTGTTGTTTTTTTGTATGCACGTGTTTCTGTGACAAATAAACCTATTTTTCTTTCTTTCTTTTCAATTGTGCATCCAAAGAGTGAACGGTTTTATTAGTCACCTGATGGTAAGTGATCGCAGACGGCCATGAAGATCCGCAATACCAAAGGAGTCACTTGAGTCACGTTACCGACCTTTTGGGAAAGACGTACACATGTTTCTGCAAGGCCCAAATAGCATCGACATTGACTGTCTCTTTTCTAATTTGCCGTTTTTTATGCAGAAGTATCACCAAGAATCAATACTTGAATTACAGCCGTTTTGCGACTCCCGCGTATATCCCAAGGCCGACACCGTAATATGAGGAGTAAAAAATCGTCTTAGCACTCCATTTGTTATCTCCTTGTAATTTAACTAAGCCGGTAGGGGCAACAAGCGTAAATGAAATATACGCGAAGATTCCGTTTGTCTCGAGTGATGAATAGGTCTAATACAGCTGGAAGAAATTACCGCCGTGACAGATGACTTGTTAACGGGCCGTTCTTTCCTGTGAAGCTTTGTTTGCCGTGCACTATGATGCATTTTATAAGGGGGTTTGTCGAGTTTTGGCCACTGGTTGTGCCAAATTTTTGTGTGGGTGTGAATGGCCTTGTAAATGGTTTGTCAAGGCAGGAAAAATTTTGGCACTTAGTATAGAGAAAATAGGGCACATTTTTAACAAAAAAAAATATTTTCCGTGTGTAATATTAAGTAAAGGTTTCGGTTTAGGTACTGGCGCAAGTTATTTGGGGAAAACGAGGGTCTTTAAGTTTAACAAAGAAATCAGCATCAGTACCTATCTTAGAGCATTATACATACAGTACCTATCTTATAGGTAAAGTCTATTCAAACTTATGTTTCAAATTGATTTTATTTCAAGTTAAACAAATATCAACTTTATTGTAATGGTAATTAAGTTGATTTCAGAGTGACTAGCACTCTTGAAAAAGTTATAAAAATATTTGAAGTTGTAGCGTAGGTACTGAACTTTATTATGTAGGAATTAAAGTTATTTTTCCATAAACTCATATTTGTTTAAATTTTTGGCCAATAAATGGCGAATGCAGTTTAAATAGAGTACTCTTTATTATGTGCACCGTATAAATTATAGAATAAATTTAAAGAAATTGCATAGGATACCACAATTGGCGGAATTAAGACTGATTTCTAAAAAAAGTCCTCTAAATCTTTTTCGCTTATGCTGTGTGGTCCAACGGTAAAACCTCTCGGAGAGGCAGAAAAAGGCCAAAAGCAGTGGGATCCATTAGGCACGTCCTATCTCAAGCCCGGTTGCCAATAAATTACAGCCAGACCGCGGCTTTAAGATTTATTCGCTTTTAGTGCATCAGATTTAGAGAGTCTGTTAATATGTTCTATATCTATAGGCATTTAGTGATGATATGAAATGCTGTTTATCTCTGTAAGTAGATCTTTTATGATACTTTTACACGTCAATGTGTTGGTCAGTATTTGTAAACTAGATGGCGCTGGCTGGAGAAGAAATGCCGAAACAAACTTAGAGGTCATGTGGTGCTTGAACGACTACATCTATTGTATTTTTGAGCAATGAGATATCTGAAAATCAGAGAAATTATTCAGATATAAACCGCATCCCCTTCAAAATATTCAAAAGCCTCTCCAGCATTCGAATCCACTTTCGAGGTCTCCGAATTTTTAGATTCGTGTGAAACGTTGTATTTGAAACTGGCGATATTATTAAATAAGTAAATAAATTCAATTATTTTCAAGTAATTTACACCCATAGTCATACATAAAATAACATATGTAGATGTACAATCAATGCAATTAAAATCAAAATAAATAAACCAAATGACATCCAAAATCATATTTCTTAATTATTACCTTCTAATTAAGAATCGTATCAGCAATGACGCTACCATTTTCCATAGGCTTTTGTCACTTATTCCCATAGGATTACCCATATCTTATGTCACTCTGGGGACATCTGCCCCTGACTGACACTGATTAATCGCCCCTGTATATAATTACATCATTCAAAATTAGTACCTTCTAATTAAGAATTGTATCAGCAATGACGCTACCATTTTCCATAGACTTTTGTCACTTATTCCCATAGGATTACCTATATCTTATGTCACTCTGGGGACATCTGCCCCTGACTGACACTGATTAATCGCCCCTGTATATAATTACAATATTCTTAATTAGTACCTTCTAATTAAGAATTGTATCAGCAATGACGCTACCATTTTCCATAGACTTTTGTCACTTATTCCCATAGGAGTACCCATATCTTATGTCACTCTGGGGACATCTGCCCCTGACTGACACTGATTAATCGCCCCTGTATATAATTACATCATTCTTAATTAGTACCTTCTAATTAAGAATTGTATCAGCAATGACGCTATCATTTTCCATAGATTTTTGTCACTTATTCCCATAGGAGTACCCGTATCTTATGTCACTCTGGGGACATCTGCCACTGACTGACACTGATTAATCGCCCCTGTATATAATTACATCATAAAGTGAACGAGAGGATATCTCCCTAAATGCAGTCACACATGGTCAAGGCCCGCAAAAAGGACGCCGATGAAAATAATTTGTGTTTTTAGTACAATTTGCAGATTTCGAAGGTAAAACTTGCAATATTCTTGAATAACAAAATATTGGGTCCGTAGGTACAGACGCCAGCAGGTCAAGCTACCCGAAACTGTCAAATTTTCCCAATCAACCTTGAAACTTAATACTTTAGCGATAAAGTTGAAAATCTATTAAAGAAATTTGACAGATTATAGTAGCTTGATGTGTTGGCGACTGTACATATGAAATTAACGTTTTGTCGTTTGCATTGATGTCAACTATCAATTTATTTCGGCTACATGCATTGCCGCCATTTGGAAAAAATAATAAAAATTTGGTGCCACAGTTGGTATGCAAGGGAGACCAAAGCCCTTTATTTCAAACTAGCTGCGCCCCGCGGTTTCACCCGCATAAGTTTCGATCCTGTGGGAATATGGGGATTTAAAGTATCCTATCTTTTTTCTTTTAATTGTCTTCTATACAAACCTTATCCTGACAATAACAAACACAAAAAAAAAAAGAATTATCAAATTTGGTGCAGTCGATCGGAAGTTATGCGCGTACATACATTTCGGTGATTCATTTTTATTTATTCGCTTGAGTATTTGTGTTTCGAATTTAAGGATTCATTTGTTTTCGTGCCATTCGATTTTTCTTTGACATAGATATGGAAAACTTAAAATATCACGTTATTAACTAATACGACTTCCACCATGGCACCAGCGCTACAGAAACAGCTCGAAGGATGAATTATGTGCATGGGGAAGCTACTGTAAAAGAAAACACGGTACATACTTTGATTTAATAAAAATATAATTTCATAAATTCTTTTTCGTTTTTCTTTTTCCATATAAAAACGCCAATTTCATATGTCAAGAGCTAATACTTTGTTTCGACAAGACGATACAGCGGAAGTCCAATAATTTTCGTACTAAAAAAAACGTTCAAATTCAAGTCGCAATCTCATCTCAGCGGAAAATAATGACAACAACGTTGGTAAAATGATACCTTTTCCGTCAGATTGAGACAGAAAATGCGAACATTCTTAAAAATACGGGAATTGCCCAAGATGGATGGGATTGGGTAAGTCTGAAACGACGGAAAAAATGAGAAGAAACTCGGCAGGATCAAAATTTGAAATCATTGAGTTTCAAAATTTCGCAATGAATGTGCGCAATATGGAAGGAGTGATGGGGCTATGGAGAAATGTCTTGACGCTGTGTGAGCGTGCGTGATCCATCGCCACTCGTTCGATGTCCACGGCGCACAGGATGGATGGAAAGCAGCACATGAAGTAATTTTTGGCACCTTTGGTGTAATTGCTGTATGACGTTCCAGTGTAAGGATAAATAAATATAAATGATTTCTGCTATATCTATTCAAGTTGACACTACAAAAAGATACCTTGAATATCACGACCCTCAGTTCCACCGCTAGGCAGCAATCGATGTAGATAGAAATAAATCGATTTATTCCTGTACAGATATCAGATATCCAATATTGACCTTTGTCGGTCTGTTCGCCCGTGGGCGATAGTGTAACCAACACTAAAGATTCAGTTTTGTGGGGCACAAGTTATAAGAGACATCTTCCTATCTATTGTCGTATTTTCAAAATATTTTATCAGCAATGACGATATGATATGATATTTTATGCATTTTCCATAGATTTTTCCGCTTATTCCCATAGGATTACCCATCTCTTAAATCACCCTGGGGACGACTCCCCTTGACTGACACTGATTTTTAAGTGACCATTAGAAACAGAAAGTTTCGAATAAGTTTTTGGTTGCAGTGGAATTTGAATTTTACATTCAGTTTATTGTTCCATAACTTGAAAATTATCTAAAATTTTCTTTCCTTTTCCATAAGTTGTCTCTAATATAGTCTATTTTCACACAACAAAAGAAGTTCAATTAAAAAAACAACGTTTTTTGTACTCTATTGCTGTCAGATACACTCACGTCACGCAAGCGCAATAAGTACGCATTCTACTGTTATGCGCAGTACAAAGATTACACTCAAACTTGAACTTAAAACTGCAAATGCACTGCCACTTAATCTGCGCGACAGAAAGTCACATGAATTAGCATACAGGCTTTACGACACTAAAATTATTATCCATTTCACAAATATCAGCCGAATAAAAATCAAAACAAGTAAATCGCTACCTATCTCCTCTAACTTGTCCCAGACCGTATTTAATAGTGATCGTGACCGGTCCATACCGGGCCGGCCACGATTCCCGGTGCCCTGCGGAAGTCTCACTTGACGGGCTACCATCCATCCCGGACATTCCTGGGACTGATCCCCTCACAAAAGGGTGTTCAACCAACGGATAAACAAGGATGTGTTTGTTTCCGCTACTTCATAAATATGAACGTTTTTTGGTATTGTTCTTCGACGAACTTTTTTATTTTATTAATATTGTGGTTTAGGCAGTTTATTTGAATGGAACGATCACATAACAATTTTCTGCATTTCATTGAAGTGACTTACGTAATGAGTGTGCCCGGGATGTGGTTACTATTGTGCTGCGTTCACAAACAGCATATAAAATAAAGATCCCTACTTTACTGCGTACATAAAAACAAGTCCAACAGACAGACAATTAGTGGTGCTTGTAGCTTAATAATAACAGCTGCACGGGTCGATCGATAAGGTTAAGCTATGCATGCCGCGGTTGGTCCGCGGATGGGTGATCTTTACATACCGAGACCGTGCCTTGGAAAGCACTTTAAGCCATTAGTCCCCGCTGTTATTCTTGAATCTTTGGCAGTCGTTACGGGTCAACAGAAGCCCGAAAGTCTGACCAGTCTTACCAAGGGGTATCCTGTTACCCAGTAACTGGGTTGTGGAGGTCAGACAGGCAGTCGCTCAGTGTAAAATACTGGTATTCATATGCATCCGGTTAGAATGCAAGCCAAGCCCCAACCTAGTTGGGAAAAGGTTAGGTAGATTGCAGGACACAGTAATGTTATATTACTGGCGTTCAGACGCATTCGAAGAGCAAATAAAGTTAAGATCCCTACTTTACTGCGTACATAAAAATAAGTCTAACAGACGGACAATCAATCTACTCGCCTGTCTTACCCATATTAAGAACACAAAACCAAGTAATCGTTCATGACACGCCCACATGGGACCTTTTAATTCAAAAGATTTACTTTAGAAACATTGCGGCCATACTGGCGTGATAAACTCCTTACTTACTGTGTGAGTAGGACTTAGTTAATTGATGTTAATTGTTAGGTACCTGCTTCAGATGTTTTTTTGTGCGCAAGCGTTGGTGTGACTTGCCCACGCGCAGGTTTAAAGATGATGTTAGCCATTAGAGTCTTTTAAATCGGTGTTATGTGAGATGATTGTGATGTAATTCGATTATTTACTACTACATAATTATGATTAACTAGATTTACAGTCACCAAAGGAGATAAGTAACCAGGGTCGTCGGATATAGTTGAAGTTTTGTAAGAAACCGATGGATATTTTCGAATAAATTTTCATTTAATTAATAGAAAACAAACATTTTATTTATCAAATTAAATTTCATTCGAAAACATCCATCGGTCTCTTTTGTTTTACTTACGGACGCAGCTGTGGTCATCATGTGCACGGGATTTTGTTTTCAAAATGGTCAGATATAAGTTTTGGCGAAAGTACTTAAAAAAATTGGAGATTTTTTTTACATGTAATATAAAAAAAATCTCCAATTTTTTTAATAATCTTTCGTTTTCAGCCTTGATATGTTTAATCATGCACTGAATTCATATGGACAGTTACAACCTGTATAAAACCGTCCAAACTACGAGGTAATTGCGTAACACAGTAAGAGTAGGAAGGCTTTTGACAGTTCAACACTATTCATTGCGTTATGTTGGTTATTGAGTAAACAAATTTTTCAAACATATGAAGCAATGGATTAGCAATATCCTTCAAAATGATTCAGATTGTGATTGATATGTGTCACGCAATTAGGGTGCTGGACCTAATCTGGTTTAGTTATTAAGAACTAACATAGGCTAAGCAGGCGCGGCCCGAGGGGGGGTCGTGGGGTCATGACCCCCCCAAAATCATTCAAGCTGTCGGGAGTCTGCATGATTTACTTGCCTTACTATCTTAAGTTACTGACTTAATACTTGGCGAACCCCCCCAAAATCTTGGGCTGCGACCGCGCCTGAGGCTAAGCAATAATAAGCCAAGGCTTACAAAATATAGTTATTAACATTGTAGACCTTATTGTAGTCTGAATAAAAAAGTTAATAAACAAATCACGTCATCATCATAATTTGCCGAGCCTTTTACCAAATATATTGGGGTCGGTTTCCAGTCTAACCGGATGCAGCTGAACACCAGTATTTTACATGAAGCGATTGCCTATCTGACCTTCACAACCCAGTTACTAGATAATACCCCTTTGGTCGATGGGGCCGAAAAGTTCTGGAGTGGCGACCGCGAACCGGAAGACGTTGCGTTGGAAGGCCTCCCACTAGGTGGACCGATGACCTGGTGAAGGTTGCGGGAATCCGCTGGATGCGAGTCGCACGGGACCGGTCAATGTGGCGACACTTGGGGGAGGCCTATGTCCAGCAGTGGACGTTTATCGGCTGAAATGATGATGATGATGACCCCTTTGGTAAGAATGGTTGTCAGACTTTCGGGGTTCTGACGACTGCCAAAGATCCACGATTGGCAGCCGGGGCCGTGCATTCCGAGGCACGGAGGGGTCTTGATATGTAAAGATGGTCACCCATATACGGACCAACCGCGGCAGGCGTGGCTTAACCTGCTCGATCGACCCGCGTGGCTGTTATTACTTAGCCACAAGCCCCTCTCAGTAAACAAATCACGTATGTACAACAAATACAGTTTCGATCCCTTTCTCAAATATGTCGAAGGGTTTACTTTTCTTCTAGGGGTAAGCAGATACAGGAAGTATCTAACTATCCTACTAATATTATAAACGTGAACATTTGTATGGATAAAAATACTAAAAATAGTTAATTTCTGGATAACGGACTGATGAAAGGAAATCATGTCAGAGATAATTATTACTTCCTCTAGAAAAGGAAAAATAGTACTTCTCTGTAAAAGGTAATTTAAATTTTATTATGAAGAAATTAATATAAACCTATCCTACTACCTACTATCCTATCCTGCTAATATTGTAAATGCGAAAGTTTGAGAGAATGGATGGATGGATGTTTATTACTCTTTCACACAAAAACTACTGAACGGATTTGGATGAAATTTGGCACACAGATGGTTTATAACCAGGATTAACATATAAGCTATTTTTATCCCGATATTCCCACGGGATCGAAACTTATGCGGGTGAAACCGCGGGGCGCAGCTAGTACTTCATATATATTATTAAATCACGTGCCATCCACTGTGATGGATGGTTCACTCAACTTATATTCAATATACTATTCAATCTGGCCGTATTTAACAGCAAAGTTCAGGCACAAGCAACATGTGGACCTGTTACGTCCTGAAATCAGTTTGGGAAATATATAGGTACCCCTTTGAAGTTGAAGGCTTTCTGAAGGATGAAAGGGTGAAAGCTTTTCAATAAAGGGTTGTGTTTTTTTTGTTGTTGAATGTTGGTAAACAGACTAATAGCTTGGTAGTGGACGAATGTCCAGGCTATAGGCTGAATTTATTCCTTGCTAGCAGCGGTTTCACCCGCATAAGTTTTGATCGTGGAATATCGGGATAAAAAGTATCCTATATGTTAATCCTGGTTATAAACCATCTGTGTGCCAAATTTCATCCAAATCCGTTCAGTAGTTATTGCTTGAAAGAGTAACGAACATCCATACATCCATACAAACTTTCACGTTTATAAAATTATATAGGATTATATAGGATATATAGGATTATAGGATAGGATATATAGGATTATAGGATAGGAATAGGAATTAGGATTAGGATAAGATAGGATATTAGGATTAGGCTATTAGGATTAGGATATTAGAATTAGGATATTAGGAAGTACTGTGAGAAATCAAACAACGTTATGATTTCTCTACGTTTATTCCAAGTGAACGTCTTTCTTTTTTATGCGTCGCTTTTACCGCAAATCGTATCGTCTTTCTTTTCTTTCTTTACACACCCCCTATATTATCACTGCTTTCTTTTAAACAAGAACCTAATACAAATATCTGAAAACGTATTCTGAACTCGCTTGACTATTCGAATGCAACCAGAATTATTTTATTGCCAGCCTGCACTACAAAAGGTCGACTTTAGCAGAAAACCTTTACAGTACCTACTTGCAACATGGCTCATATTATGTGCTCTAAAAATTCCAACTACCCACTTAACAGATTGATAGCTAGACATTAATATTTAGTGGTCCTCCGATCCGAGGCTATCGATAAGATTGCAACTATCAACCATAAAACTGATGAAAAGCACCGCAGATCCTATCGTAAACTATTTCATTATTATCATACAATGTATGTGCGCTTGCGCAGGGTCGTAAACTCTTTAGCTTTATGTTATCTAGAATGTAGGTTTAACTTGCATGGTATGACTATGTTACTGATACAGAGTATGTTATTTATGAGATTAAAGATAGTCGTAAAATAAATTGAGAATGGGGATGGTCTAGTATAATTAAAATCGGTCGCAGATTCGCAGGTGCATCGCACAGCAAAAGTGGGAAATCTATTTATAAAAAAATAATTGTATCCTACTTAATTGAATTACAATCAATTTTCAATAAAAAAGACACCGAAGCGCATTAAAACTATCCTAAATACCTATGTATATATAGGTCTATTTCAGTCATGGCGGTCAATCTCAACGGAGACTAGCCTTCGACGCGGGAGACGTTATAGTGTAGACGCCAACACATCAAGCTACTACAATCTGTCAAATTTATTTAATCGATTTTCAACTTTATTGCTAAAGCATTCAGGTTCAAGGTTGATTGGGAAAATTTGAGAGTTTCGGGTAGCTTGACCTGCTGGCGTCTGTACAAAAGTGACAGAGGTGATGGCAGACACAGGTGCACTCCCTCTTCGCTCACTCTCATAGTCCGATGGAACGGCAATCCGACAAGACCGAAGAGTTAGATTTTAACATTAGAACCACACACAGTTATCGGTCAACCGAAGTGCTAGACTTCCGTGTACAATCTAAATACACGGTTATGTCAAGTGTACCTGTGTAATACTATTCGTGAAGTACAGGTTACGAACATGTTAAGTGTAAGATGTCAACTAAGGAAAGTGATTTTGTAATAGTTGTAATATTATGTATGAACGTGTACAACCTCTCACTATTTATGTACGTATGAATAACAAGTTACAAAAACACATCAGGTGAAATCATTAAGGCAAATCTTTACATAATAATATGACATTCGGTTACTATAGTCCCATCTAGATGGGCCGACAATATGCCGCACGTGGATTTGAGCACCGTACTCAAATAACTGAAGTGGCAGTGGGCTGGCCATGTTTGTCGAAGGACCGATGGCCGGTGGAGCAGACGAGTTCTGGAGTGGAGACCGCGTATCGGCAAACGTAGTGTGGGACGCCCCCAAGTTAGATGGACGGACGACCTTAAAAAGGTGGCTGGGACAGACTGGAATACTGGATGCGGAAGGCGGAGGACAGGGTGTTGTGGCGCAGCCTGGGAGAGGCCTTTGCCCAGCAGTGGACAAAAGCCTCTCCCAGGCCTATTATATGTATTCTATTATATGCATGGTATAGAATATATGAATAGATAGGTCTATCGCCACACATTCGCCACGAATCAACAGCTGGTGATTATTTTTCAAAAAACAGGGGGTCTACTACGAAGTGCAAAGTGCGAATGATCGGATCGGACCGACACATGGCCGAACCGAATATTATTGAAAAATGCGAAAAAAGTTCGGATCGGCTCAATTGGGTCGGGACCGTAGTCAATATTCGAAAGAGTGTAGGAGTGTAGGATCGGGACCGACCAAACCAAATAGTAAATTCGTAGCAGGAAACGGCCGATCATTCGGCCGATACTACTTCGGAGTAGACCCCCAGTATTTTTCAGTTAGCGTGAAATATAATTAATTTAACTGTTCCATTACAATATAAACTTTATCCTACTTAAACCGAGACGGAATTTCATTATTTCATGCATTATTTAATTCGAAGTCTATAAAGGAAATTGAATTAACATAATGTAAACTAGATAATTAAGTAAATACTTGAGCTCAGAGAGGGCTCTATAACAAAGCATTTATTCTTAAACTCAAAACATTTATTTCAATTAAACCATTTACAGATACTTTTGAATTGTCAAAGGAGTCGTTCAGTCAGAAAGATGAATTTAGTTGCCCATTCGAAAGGTAGGTAACGTTTTTAAGGTTCCTATGGAAAAGAACACAGAAAATATTGGTTACATCATTCTTGTTGAATTTAAACTCTCCAATGCTAAGAGGTTTATTTATAAACGTTACTTAAAGTTAAGTAACGATTAGCGACTACTTAACTATACGTTTTTGAAGTTTAATCGTTACTTTTGTTTATTGGCTTGATCAGTATAACTTTCGTCTTCATTATACTTAGTAGCGTTAATTGTTATTCAACTTGGCATTAAATAATGCCAATTCATGTGGTCTTGGCGATCAGGCTTAAAAGCCAGGTGGTGATTGTTTTAAGTGAAAATAATACTTACACTAGTTGGAATACTAATCACATCACGAAGCAAGGAGAATGAATAAGTGTGAAATTAAAGAAAACACTTGCATTTGTATTGAAACTAAAGTGAAATGAGAATTATCTGGAACATTAATTACAGAGGAGTAAAGCATGCCAAATTACTTTTCTAATGCAAACTAGTAAGGGTTTTCTTATTGTCCCTGTGAATCCTACTATCCTACTTACTATTATAAACGCGAAAGTTTGTATGGATGGATGGATGGATGTTTGTTACTCTTTCACGCCAAAACTACTGAACGGATTTGGATGAAATTTAGCACACAGATAGTTTATAACCAGGATTAACACATAGGACACTTCTTGTCCCGATATTCCCGTGGGATCGAAACTTATGCGGGTGAAACCGCGGGGCGCAGCTAGTAACTGTATAAAGAAGCAGGAAAAGTTTCTCGAGCACTGTTTTTTAGTTAGGTTTCCGTACCTAAAGGGTAAAAACGGGACCCTATTACTAAGACTCCACTTTCCGTTTGTCTGTCTGTCTGTCTGACGCCAGGCTGTATCTCATGGACCGTGATAGCTAGAGAGATGAAATTTCACAAATGATGTATTTCTGTTGCCGCTATAACAACAAATACTAAAACAGAATAAAATAAATATTTAGATGGGGCTCCCATACAACAAACGTGATTTTTTTGCCGGTTTTTGCTCGATATTAATAACGGCAACAGGTAGACGCTTGAAATATTCACACAATATTTAGTTGTATATTCACTTTAAAAATAAATAATTAAATTAAAATAAGATAAATATTAAGGGGGGCTCCCCCACATACGTGATTTTTATAGATAATGGTACGGAACCCTTCGTGCGCGAGTCCGACTCGCGCTTGGCCGGATTTCTTAAATTGTAGTAGGAAAAGTGTATCCGTACGTAAATTGTTTTTTTATGCATTACTAGCGACCTGTTCTTGCTTCGCACGGGTGCAATTGCAACATGTCAGAACATCGAGATTTCATTAAGCTAAATATTAATGTATTATACTCGTACATAAACCTTCTGGAATAAATTCTCTAAATAACGTTGAAAACTCATCAAAATCTGTTGTTTAGAAGACAACGCGGTCACACAGACAGACACTGGAAGCGACTTTAATTTATAATAATTATCTATAGATATAGACTGTTATCTTGCTACAAAATCTACATATTTTACTGACACATTTACAAACAACAAAAAAAAAAAATCCTATTTAACCAGTTAAAAAGTAATCAAATCTTCAGTATATATTTTATAACTCCAAAATTCCGATATGAAATGTGAGAGTAAGTATCTACAGCTGTGGATATTCCAGCCACTGTAGCCTAATGATGTTAAATTGAGCGTTCATAAACCTCTTGAGGGGAATATTACCAAGTGTATGTACTCCAAAGTACATTCCAAGTTCTCGAAGCGTACCGAAAACGTTTTAAAATGCAAGAGAAATATTTTTGTACATTTTGCGTATAGGAGTTGCGCTAGCTAAAAGATTATTTCAAACAGTTTTGTAAAGGGTTACTCTTAGATTTTGAAACCGGGATTTACTAAAATTAAACCTTCTAGATTTCAATAAAATTTGCTACAGACGCCAGCAGATCAAGCTACCCGAAACTGTCAAATTTTCCCAATCAACCTTGAACCTTTATACTTTAGCGATAAAATTGAAAATCTATTTAAGAAATTTGACAGATTGTAGTAGCTTGAAGTGCTGACGTCTTAACGTCTTCACGATTAAAGTGCACTGCACCCTAATTGTGTAACACACTATAAATCTCGATCTGAATCATTTTGACGGATATTGCTAATCCATTGCTTCATACATTCAAAAAATGTTCCTGCTCAGCAACGTAAATAACGCAATGAACGTTGTTGAACTGTCAAAATGAAACGCTTTGCTACTGATAATGTGTTACGCAATTACCCCGCTGGGCAGCCGGCCCTATGCACCTTGCTAGGTAATTACTAGATACTTCTATATAAGCCCGCCACTCAATTCTCAATCCCTGCAACTCCTGTAACCCAGAACGTACGCTGGCAACCACCTCAAACGTGCCGAGACAGTGAAGATCGACGAGTCAAAGGGTGATAATTTATCAAACCGTCTTGAAGCCCGCAATGAAATCAATCAGAAAAGAACAGCGAAGAAATAAGGAAAACCATAGTACTAATTTGTTTTTCATGACATGACAATAGATATCTCCATTGCCAAAATGTATTTTATCGTTTACAAAATTGAAGAATATAACACTACTCCGCCCCCTAGTTGCGTAACACACTTTCAATCTCAATCTGAATCATTTTGAAGGATATTGCTAATCCATTGCTTCATATGTTCGAAGAATTTGTCTGCTCAACAAAGTAAATAACGCAATGATTTTTTTTTTGTTTTTTTTTTTTTTTTTTAAACATTGCCCCAATGTTGAACTGTTGAATGAAAACCATTGCTACTGATAGTGTGTTACACAATTACCCCGCTGTATTAGTATAATATAACTTGTTAAATTAAGCAATTTCCCTCCCTTTTTCCTGCGAACTGTGAGAGCTATATAATCAGTTAATGTTCATCCATATTTAATTAGCAAGACTCCAGCGTTATACAGACGTTTTAATCGGATACCGAAACTCCATTGTTCCTTTAATCTTATAAAAGTATTAGGTGCCTGTTTCAGATGTTTGTAATTTAGATTAAATTAATTGAGCAGTGGTGGCCCAGATTTGACTTGGTAAGAGTTGTCTCGGTTTCGAACCCAGACAAGCGCTTTATTTTGTGTAAATTATTTAATCACCACTGCTCTCAAGACGGGGACGGAAAACGTGATGAGGAAACCGGCAATGTCCTAGAACTAAAACTTCGAAGACATGTGACATCTATCAACCCGCACTGGGCCCGCGTGGTGGATTACCTACTTCCTCTCACAGAGAGGAGGCCTGTGGCCCAGCAGTGGGAACATTATAGGCTGATTATGTAAGTCGGAAAACTGTGGTTGTTGTCAATTGGCTTTGTTGTAGTTCAGAGGCTTCTCAAACACTGGTACAAAACCTGGCAAACACTAAAGTGAGTCAATGAACCTCACCACTGACTGACGGTGATAAAAATATCATGACGAAATTAGAGACAATTATAGTTCCTTCGAAGTCTCACAGTTCACTTACTTAAAGACATTTATTAAACACTAGCTGCGCCCCGTGGTTTCACCCGCATAAGTTTCGATCCCGTAGGAATATCGGGATAAAAAGTATCCTATGTGTTAGTCCCGGTTATAAACTACCACTGTGCCAAATTTCATCCAAATCCGTGTAGTACTTTTTGCGTGAAAGAGTAACAAACATCCATCCATCCATACAAACTTTCGCGCTTATAATATGAGTAGGATAAATATCTCCGTGCTGCTTTTAAGAATTTCCACATTGGCAAACTCAATCACAGATTTTAGTGGCCCGGTAATGGAACTCGGGAACAAAATTACACTTCTCCTTCAGCTCATTACGTACCAGAATAAATTAATTCATCTTCTTTTCGTGTCGACGGTACTTTGGTTGATTATTATTATATTGATTGAGCCCAGTAGGTGGCCATGTTGATGTGACATCAGTGGCATTCTTTGGGTCTTCAAAGGTGCAAGAGAACGGTCACTTATGAAACTTAGGACACTCCAGCAAGTGGGTCATGGTCTGATCAGTAGCACCGAATTCGCTCTGAGTGTTGGATGGGTCAGTAATTCCCCACAATGGCGGCCTAATTCGTCACGCAATCGATTGAGAGCGTTTCATATAGGCCACTGTAGATCACAACCGGGATGCAAATGTTCCTGGGGTTTGACGAAGTTGAGGGTGGTGGATTTTCCTACCTTCCTTCCTACAATTTTCTGCTCTCTTTGGGTGATTTATCCTGACCTGCGTAGAGCATAAGAAGCTTTTACGACTTATAAACCTGCCTGGGGTTGTTGAGTAGTCGTAAAATTATACCAAGTTTGTTTCAAATTTGTTTCAAATTGATATTATTTCAAGTTAAACAAATATCAACTTTATTTTGATGGGAATTAAGTTGATTTCAGAGTAACTAGCACTATTGAAAAGTTATAAAAATGATTGAACTTGTAGCGTACTGAACTTTATTGTGTAGGAATTAAAGTTATTGTTCCATAAACTCATATTTGTTTACATTTTTGGCAAATAAGTCGCGAATGCAGCTTAAGTACTTCCTTCCTTTATAATAATTGTTTCAACGACAAAACAAACAATTTGTTTGTAATGTCCTTCTGATATAATCACAACCACTAATTTAACACTAACTTATCAAAGCCCAGATCAGGCTTTCAGAATCTGAGAGAAAAGTAGGCAGTAAACTAATTAGCTATCCCAATTAGTAGTTGATTGGCCATGTATTATCGGACGATACGATACGCTCTCTGAATGGGTGATTGGAATAGATAAATCATTAATATAATTACTTAGGAAAAGTAGGATAGGTCAGACTGGAGTACCAGTCTATTATGTAAAGGACTTCTGGTCCAACTATATTCTTAGTACATATAGTAATCGCAAAAGAAAATAGCAACTGTCCTACGCAAAACTTATTTATTTTATCATTTATGTACACACATATATAAACAGACAAGAAAAACAGAACAGAAAAAATTGGTAGAGGTGATGCTTATTTCACAAGAAATCTTTTCCAGCACTCCCGAGACAGGACAATCGATGCAGAGATGTAGACAGCGTGAGAAATAGTAAAGGAGACAAAAAATAATACATACAATCAAAAACAATTCACTTAAAAAACTAAACAAAAATTACGAGAATATACTAACATACATACAAATAAACATATATACATACATCTTAAATAAATATCACTACAATGATAATAATTATATCATACTCAAAATAGTAAATACATACACAACTATGATGAACTGGACAGTGTTCTTTTACTCTTCTTTTAAAAACTGCAACAGTTTGGCAGTCCCTAATGTCAGGCGGTAGTGAATTCCACAACCGCACCGCGTGCACTGTGAAAGAGTGAGTAGGAGTTGTAGTCGGTGAAGTGGGGAGGGGACTTGAGAAGGTTTTTAAGATGCGACCTGCAAGGCGCACCTGAAGGACTTATTGAAGTTTTGTGTAGGACAGTTGATTTTTTGTTTGCCATACGTTGAAGATGAGTGTAATGGGACAGCTGATCATTTTTTTGAAACTAGGATGTTGGTCGCATGGGGAAAGTTGATAAGTTTGATGGTGAGTACCACACCATATTATGACCATACATTTTTAATACACCTGTAGATAAGATACCTCTCTAGGTTTGTATGATAGTTACAATTTGGTACCGTCTCGGTATGTTGCTCGATTATTTCGAATGTAGATCATTGCAGATAAGCAATCTGTGCCTAATTAAGTGTTAATGGTCAATTAAATGCTTGAACAGACTGGTATTTCGTGCACTGAGCACATAATAGGCCGTTACATCACCTAGGATTTCTGGAAACCTTGTCGTACCCAGGTATGCACCGACGATTTTTATCGCGACAATTGTTTTTTGAGCACTGTGTAGAGTATTTTTGACACGCTGGAATGGGCTCTGTTGGATTTTCAATGCTCGGCTCGATAGCGAGAGTTGAAAATCCAGTGCGCGAAAAAAATAGCCTCCCTTGCATACCTGAGCTTATTCTGTGCCAATATACGCGACACCAAGCTTGCAGTTTAGTCGCGCTCGTAATTTGGCAACCATTCCCAGTTAATTGTACCTTCAATAAGGTTGAAAATGTCGAACTGTCACAAAGACAAATAGAGCTTGTCGTTTTATGACGTGCAAGGGACATTCAACCTTAGGGTGATACAGCTTACGAGGAAGACTATAGGTACTATCGCCAAAATTTATATCTGAATACCGTAAGGACTATTCCTGCTTGCAGCGCATATTATTAGTCGACCTAAAAAGGGTCCTCTTTTGTTTTACTTACGGATGTAGCTGTGGTCATCATGTGCACGGGATTATGTTTTCAAAATGGTCAGATATAGGCTTTGGCGATAGTACATTATCTAATAGGTTTTTACCGACTGCACTGAACACACGTAAGTCCATATAAACCAGCAACATAAGAACACCCTCGAAACTCGTTTAACAACCAAACAATACCAAAACTCGTGAATTCCATACAAACATACATACCAATGTAAATGTTTATACAATGCAAAAAGCAAACAAAATCCGTGCACAGGTATCGAACTCAAAGCCCCGACACTGGCAGGTGACACACACGAGGTGCGATGTGAACAAATACAGAATACATCTTCTACCCGATTGTACTGAGTCAATATTTGGGAGAAAGTACTGTTCTTGACAAAAGTTTTATTAGATTATTTAGTGTGATACGAATATCGGTTTTCTTTTAGCAATATCTAGAACAGCTTATTGAAAGGCAGATGAAACCAGCCCTTTTAGTTTCTAATAAATTTATTTAAATCTTATTGAGAAAGGGTACGGGAATTTACAAACATTTTGGATATACAACATACCATATGCATTTAATCCCGAAGAGTTAGACAGAGGTGTACCTATAGTAGGTACACTTTAGTAATTTATAAGTATGAGTTACTTCAACTGTCAATAGCGGAAATAGCAGACGGGTCCTGGAGTGGAGACCGTGTATCGGCAAGCGTAGTGTGGGACGCCCCCCAGCTAATAGGTCGCTAGGACAGACTGGATGCGGAAGGCGGAGGCCAGGATGTTGTGGCGCAGCCTGGGAGAGGCCTATGTCCAGCAGTGGACTGTATATGATAGGTTGTGATTATTTTAAAGAGATGGAACCTTGTCGGACTGTTTGTCAATACTAAGTTGATAAAAAAACAAATTAACAGCTAAAACATTCAACTATTTACTATGATCACGACAAATAAATCATAAACCTTAGTTTAATACCTATAATTATTGTAATAACTCAATGTGCGTATGTAATGGGTATTTGGAGGTTCATTGACCAGTTACAAAAAGTAGCTCTGTAAATTAAACAGAAGGTTCAAATAAAATGGAAGCGAAAAAAAAAACCTTTAGGTGTATCCATACAGTCTCTTATCTGTTAAAACTTCATTACTTACTAGCTTCCGCCCGCGGCTTCGTTCGCGAGCATGTCGGAAAACAAATTGGATTACATAGGTTTTAATTCTTTTGCGCGGAATCCTAATTCTTTTTATTTTTCTAAAATAAAAGTAGCCTAGTTAGGTACTCCTTATAAAATCAGCTATCTTCTAGTGAAAGTTCAGTCAAAATCGGTCCAGCCGTTGCGGCGATTAGTCGGAACAAATCAACGGAAATTTTCGATAAAGTACCGTATACATATACTTTCATATGCATTTAGTAAGTAGCTGTTATTTTGACATTACAAACAGACACTTCAATTTATTTATTTGTATAGATTAATATTATTTCAGATAAGGAACAGACGCCAGCACATCAAGCTACCCGAAACTGTCAAATTTTCCCAATCAACCTTGAACCTAATGCTTTAGCAATAAAGTTGAAAATCTTTTAAAGAAATTTGACAGATTGTAGTAGCTTGATGTGCTGGCGTCTGTACCTACCACACATGTTTTACTTAGAAAATATTAATTAAAAACTTTTCACTTTGCCTTAATTGGCATTCAATGTGCCTCAGTTAAGAAGAAATATTTATAGTAAGACATAATCTTCATAACTTAATGAATTTTTAATCACAGTATTTAACTGTGATTAAGTTCAAAAGTTATCAAAAGGTTAGAACCTAGGCCATGAGTCTCATAATTCAAAAGCTTTGTGATCTCATAGTATGGGATCACAAAGTTTTTGAATTATAATTAATAAATTTCTGAATGAATTAGTATTTAGACTTGAAACATTTACACTGCCATCATACTATTATAATTTGACAAATACTTGACATTTAAAATTAAAATAACTATAATTTTATTAGCTTCATTTATTTAATTAATGTAATCAATCATTTTGCATGCTAGTTCAAGCGAATTGTTTTAGAAACTGTAAAAAAAACCGACTATTGTGTTCTTGCAAATAAATTTCATTTCATTTCTGTGCAAGTCAGAAGAAACGGTTTATGTTTTATTTTACGAACCATTTTACAAAATCATGACATTGGGCCTTCGATCAAACGCCCGGGAGGCTAAGATTTTTTTTAAATTTCCTAAATATAACTAATAAATACATTAAATCCATAGTCTTGAAATCTCGTAATAACAAACAATAATAAACATCGGTAGGTACTCCACGCAGACGCAAAATAGGTATCTACCCGTATTTCTCAAGGGACACTTGCGCATCAAACATGAGCACATATTCAAACGAATAAAGGAAAAAAAATCGTTTATTTCTCACGAGCATAGCAACAAGGATTACATATTAAAAGTAATTATTACTAGATAAGTAAACTAATGTCATATACATTATACAATAGTAATCCAACAAGGATAGGTGATATCAACAAGGTCAATTGGGGACGAGGGGTGGGCTGTTTTCAGTTCCCTTTTGTTTTTACGACCCAATTTGCACTTAGTGTTACTTATTGTAAGTACGCCTGTCGCATATCATTTCAACGCTATTTGGTCAATCCTAAAAAACGCAATTTGAATAATTTTATGTAAAACACAATTCAGGAATCCGAAGGAGAAGATGTTTTGTTTTTACGAATGTATTCATGATATGAAATAACATGTCAAATAGCATAATCAGCCTATAATGTTCCCACTGCTGGGACACAGGCCTCCTCTCGGTGAGAGGAAATAGGCCGTAATCCACCACACAGGCCCAGAGCGGGTTGGTCGATGTCACATGTCTTCAAATTTTTGGTTTGAGGATATGCCGGTTTTTCCTCATGGTTTTTTCTTTAACCGTTTTATGGGCAGTGCGGATCTGGGGCACGGCGGTGCCCCCGCCAAGTCCAGCAAAACAAAGAAACAGAGGCACAGCCATTGCATCCTTTTCTCGAATGAAAAAATTTACACAAAGTGAAGCGCCTGTCTGGGTTGGAACCTACAACTCGTAAGTCGCTTATCACCTAAACCAACAAAAACAAGATCTAATAAAAACTATTCCGACTCGGTAAACAATCGACTTAAAATATTAAATTATTATCGCACAAAAAATCTAAAGAACTCACCAAAACGATGACTTTACAATATCAATTGCAACATCACACGAAGTTAACCGTATTCTCGAAAAAAATACCGTTTATCACACTTTGAGATCAATAACGTAATCAAAACCAATCAAGCATCATTGTTCACGACAGTACTACAAACGAAAATCATTGGTCTACAACTGAGCAGGTGCACGTGAATGAACTAAAGATTGCTCTTGCGCAGGTTCAACGACCTATCCGATCAGGTGTAATTACTGCTTAATCATAATAGATCTTAACTGGATAATTTTAAGGTTGTTATTTGAGTGAGTGGTTAATTTTGTAGCGGTTACATCAAAACTGTAATAAATGACTTGTGACTTCCGGTGGACAGGTGCAAAAACATGGGATGTGGGTGGTTTCTGCACATGCTAACGGGTTATTTGGTGGGAGCAGTGTTGGCCAAGTGGGAGCAGTAGTGGCCCAGTGGTAATGGACCCGACTTACGAGTTGTAGGTCGTGAGTTCGAACCCAGGCAGGCACTATGTGTAAATTATTTCATCACCACTGCTCTCAAAACGTTGAAAGAAAACATCGTGAGGAAACCGGCGTGTCCTAGAACCACAAATTCGAAGACATGTGACATCCACCAACCCGCACTGGGCCCGCGTGGTGGATTATGGCCCACTCCCTCTCACAGACAGGAGGCCCGTGTCCCAGCAGTGGGAACATTAAAGGCTGATTATGCTCTGCATACCTCTCAGCACTCTTTACTCTCTGTACTCTCTGTACTCTTAGTTGATACAATTGATATTGCTTTAAGAAGAATACCTACGACAAGAAGTTTGTAGAACTACAATCAACGACAATTAGTAAAAACAAATGAAAATCAGACGCTGTAAAGAGAAGCTATCTAAACTTTGAATTGTCTATGCTCAAATCCGTTAGAAACACATAACAATAACGAGATAAGTGCCCAGTTAAACCCTTATCCCAACAATGCCCAAAGTCCACTAACACTGCGTAAACAATTCACATCCCGGGGGATAACCCGGCCGTACGCGTTAATATTCAGGGCTGTCCCAAATTGACGTTTCGGATTGCCGTCCCATCGAACTATAAGAGTAAAGGACCAGAGATTGCATCTGTGTTGCAATCGCTATAATGCATCTGCATTAAAGCGATTTATTATCTGTGGTAGATGCGTACCTGGCTAATCTCCATTGAGATTGACCACGAAAGTCAAAGCATTCATTTCAAAAGTGCATTTACAAAAGTGCAAGAATATTATTATCACTTTAATTCTATAATATCTCGGAGGATTTGATCCAGATCGAAAGCTCGTGACAGCCTCAGCACGGAAAGCGTGACAATAGAAGTTTATTTATCGTATGAAAAGTGGGCCTTAAATATTTTATTGGAAGAGCGCCTTTGGGACAAATAGCCACTGTTTGTAGTAAAAAGTGGCGAGAATTTGCGTCCCTTACTCTTCAAAGGGACGAATAATAATATGTTTTTTACTTCCATCGGGCTCTTCTAAGGAATTTGTAACGTTAGAAATAAATTGGAATTTCTTTACCCGAAAAATTAAGACACGCCGAAACAATCCGAAAGCTTCAGACAATTTAAATAAATTACAGACTAAAAGTTTGAGGAGAATTTAATAAATACAGAATTCAATTCTTCCATAAAATCTCAAGCACCCTTTCTTTCCTAATAAATCGAGTAAAACAATTAGAGCGGTGGTGGCCCAGTGGCACCGGTCCCGAATTACGAGTTATAGGTCGTGGGTCCGAACCCAGACAGGCGCTTTACTTTGTGTAAATAATTTTATCACCACTGCTCTCAAAACGGTCAAGGAAAACATCGTGAGGAAACCGGCATGCCCTAGAACCAAAAGTTAAGCCGCACGGTAAATTATAGCCCACTTACCTCTTGAAGAGAGGAGGTCGATGTCCCAGCAGTGGGAACATTAGACTGATTATGCTATGCTAAAAACACTAACAAAGGAGCATAACATGCGTCTACACGTGACGAAATCTAAAAGCGAAATGGCCTCAATATGGCTCTGATTATTGAAACGAACATTATCTACGGTATGAAAGATTAGAGGGTAGTCGGAAATTACAAGGTAAATTGAGTTATATCGCGAAGCTGTTATCCGAGACTAATTGAATCAGAGATCGGATTTCTGTCCGTTTCTTGATTACAGTTTGCGGAGAATTGTAATAGCTATGAAGAATATTTCGTTTGGAAAGTTTTATGAACGTATAAGAGACTAGCTTTTGTCCGCGTCTTCGCCCAAGTGGAGGACGGTAATTATCCTACGGGAACGTACTACCGAGTTAAACGTATCCCAGGTCATAATCTGTACCAAAAAGTAGATTTTGAGTGATTTAGAGATTTTGTGCGAGACAGACTGAGTTACTTTCGTATTTATCCTATTAACATATAGTATTAGCTGCGTCCTGCGATTTCATCCGCATTAGTCTCGGTCCCGTGGGAATAAAGGGATAAAAAGTATTGTATGTCCTAATCCAGGTCCATCCATGTGCCAAATTTCATCCAAAACCATTCAGCCGTTTTAGTGTAAAAGCGTAACAAACAAACCTATACAAAATCAAATCGTTTCTCTTTATAATATCATTTTAGCAGGACATGGAAGTATGCATTTTAATTCAACAAATTATTTCTCGGACCAGTGTAACATCTTTATTGTGCATCGATACGGATAATTTTTCGTCTGTATCAAACCGGTCGATAATATCTCCGAATTCAATAGCACCGTGTAACGTACCTTGACAGAGAAAGATCTTGATTGTACCTTTTCAGACTATGACAATCCCTCCTTCTACTTTATTTTTCGACAGAAAAGCAGCATTATTTAGTACCTGCAAACAAAAAGAAAAACCAATTAGCCCAACATCAAAATCTTTCTGTTATTTTAAGAAGAGCAATAACAAAACTCGTTTGTGTACTTTGGCATACCTATCAGAAAACCAATTCCCGTAATTAAAAACCTTCACAATATACGTACTATGCGGCTGACGAGTGAATGCGTTATTGACTTGACACGTGCCAGTTTCATACAAACGAATACGTGTTTTGCTTGAATTTGATCTTTATTAGCTACTAGTATTGTCGCACTGACAGGTGTCAGGAACGCATGCTCTCAACTGTAGGTACTGTAGTTGCATTCTCCTCAGTGTCAAAAACTTGTCAAAAAAAGTAGGAAAATAGAGGTATTTTTGACAGAATACCTTCAAAATACGGATTGCCCCTCAGATTATATGGAACCATGAACAGAGCATCGCTGAAGATGAAACATAAAAACCTTTTATATCACAATGTATGGTTTGTTAACAAAAGAAAGAAAGTGCCTCCATGCCCTTTATATGCAGATAAACCAGGAAGTAGTCTACTCATCCTCTTCAAATAACTTACGAATTCTAAGTGAGCGTCTGAGCGTCTCTTAACTTGGGTTTCTAAGTAAATGTGAGGGGACACTTTCTCCCCTTAAGGGAAAAGCTTGCAAAGTTTCAAGTGCTTACAAAATGCATTGGTGTAATTTAGAATTTTGAACATGTTCACGAGTGTTTTAGTCACTTGTGCTTGGATTATGTATGTGCTTGGCTTTAGGTGATATTTTGATGAATAAGATAGATATAAGTAGATTAACTAGTAAGTTAGTTCATTGTGAGGGTTTTGTGGCTAAGTAATAACAGCCGCACCGCTTGCCGCGGTTGGTCCGTTGATGGGTGAGCATCTTTATTTACCAAGACCCCTCCGTGTATCGGAAAGCACGTTAAGCCGTTGGTCCCGGCTGTCATTCGTGGATCTTTGACAGTCATTACGGGTCGTCAGAAGCCCGAAAGTCTGACAACCAGTCTTACCAAGGGGTTTCGTATTACCCACTAGTTAGTTGGGTCTCCACATCCCAACCCAGTTGGGTTGTGGAGGTCAGATAGGCAGCCGCTCCGCCCCAACATAGTTGGGAGAGGGAGAGAGCCTCCCGTCCCAGCCACCGCGGGAGACGCTCCGGGCGTCGGGAGCCGCGTGACGACTCCCGGCCACCGTACGCGCGGGCCTGCGGGCGGAGAGCAATGGGTAGCTCACCGCCCGATCAGGACCAGGCCCGTGCCGGACGGCGCGTAAGTGTTCCACGCGCGCCTCAAAGAGATGTCAGCATAATTCGAGGGGCAGGGCCGAAGCCTGCCGGGTCAGCGGGATTGTCCGAAAGGGTTACCGCTACCCCGGAACATAAAGGGCGAAGGAAGGAACATGGGTGGGTTTTAGTCAGTAAGAGTCTGACACTCCCTTCCGCTCCACGCTCGGGAGGGGTCATTTGATGATTTCCCACCAGAAAAAAAAAAAAAAACATAGTTGGGAAAAGGCTAGGCAGATGATAATGAACTTGTAAGTTAATCAATTAGTAAACTAAATAGATAGTGTTTTTGTTTTGCCTATACATAACACATTAATTAAGTTACCAAATATATTTTCTATTTAGCTTTAGGGATTTAGCTCTCTAAATATTTAAATCCTACTAATCATATCATATCCAATAATCACTACCAGACATAAGCCTCCTCCAAGCGTCGCCACATCGGCCAGTCCTGTGCTTCTCGCATCCAGCTGATTCATGAATCCCCCCCCCCCCTTTCCTTACCTTTCTTCAAACAACACCCTTATAGATATCATCTTAAATATATACTATACTATTTAATCGACTACAAAAAAGAAGGAGGCCCTCAATTCGATAACCGACTTCCAAAAAAACACTACACTCAGTAAAATAACTTGAATTTCGGAAGACGGTGGCAAAAAACGAAATTATTGTATCAATCACAATATCAATATCATCCGTAATTAAAGTTACTTTTTTTTATAACTGTGAGCAAGTAGGTATTTTATTCTAAACACAGAACTTCTTTGATAACAGCTTTATAAGAAATATCCATTACAAAATTAGTTATCAATTCCAAGTAGTTCTTAATAAGCTAAATTTTATTGAGCAATATTAAATCCCTAAGGGTTTTGACCTCATATTCATTCATTAACAACCTTCCAATGGCAATTAGTTTTTACGTATTATGTGTCTACGAGAGATTGGTAAGAGAAATTAAATTTAAAACATTGCAGGTAACTTACACTAAAGTTGTACTAAAATGAATCGTAGTTTGTGTAAATCAATACGAAACAGGCTACCTATATGTATTCATAAGGATCACTCAGTTGGTCAGCGGGATTGTCCGAAAGGGTTACCGCTGCCCCGGAACATAAAGGGCGAAGAAAGGAATGATTGGGAAAATTTGACAGTTTCGGGTAGCTTGATGTGCTGCGTCTGTTCCTTATCTGAAATAATATTAATCTATACAAATAAATAAATTGAAGTGTATGTTTGTTCAGCGGGATTGTCCGAAAGGGTTACCGCTACCCTGGAACATAAAGGGCGAAGGAAGGAACATGGGTGGGTTTTAGTTAGTAAGAGTCTGACACTCCCTTCCGCTCCACCCAGAGCGGGAGGGGTCATTTGATGATTTCCCACCAGAAAAAAAAAAAAAGAAAAGGATCACTCAGTTCAAAATGGTGTCTGTACTGAGTAATCCAATGGTACTGTCATAGATACCTGGAATTAGCTTTAAATGCCTTGATGGTTTTATAAAATATTGTGACAATTTGTTAACAAATTTTTGAGATATAAATTTAGTGAGTAGAGTAAGTTTTTATTGAGATTTGGCTCATAGCCGTTTTTACAAAATGTCTGAATTGAGTGATCCACACTTTGGGCAATAAATGAAGACCCTTGAGAGTCACAATTTTTTTACTTTGGGCTATGAGTTTGGACTATTTTTGACTAAATGTACAGACGCCAGCAGGTCAAGCTACCCGAAACTGTCAAATTTTCCTAATCAACCTTGAACCTTAATGCTCTAATGATAAAGTTGAAAATCTATTAAAGAAATTTGACAGATTGTAGTAGCTTGATGTGCTGGCGTCTGTACAATCACATTTTGTCACGAAATAAAAAAAGATCACTGAATCCAAATGCACATATTTACAGGGTGGCAGGGACATCGACGCGCAACCTGTTAACATGGATTCATTACATGATTCTGAATTGCACTTTTCCATACATCTTGACCGCGTATGTATTGCACTTTAATAACCTAATTTTGTCTCCCATTTTGTAGCTTGCTGTAATGATTACTTTACACATATTTATAATATACCTACATATTTAACGCGTGCTGTTATAAGTCAACCATTTATGACGGGGATCGGAACTGTTTCACTTAAATACAGGTCATTTTGTAACCTACCTAGGAGAGCAGAGGGGCGATTCTCGTAATTTTAAGAACGTTCACAGTCTGATCTCAGTCTCAATCTGTCAAAAATACCTCTAATTTCCATACATTTTGAAAAGTTTTTGACATTTGTTTGTCGCCGAGGTGAGACTGCGACTAGATTTTGAACGTTTTAAATTACGAGAATTGGCCATCGTACGGCACCCACTAACTAGATTAAGAAACTTCAAGCTTGTGCTTTATATTATATTACTTTGCCATGTAATCTAGTCCTAGTTGATTAATAAATCTTTATTATTATTTATTACTTTTCTATGAAACAGTAGTTTTTTTTTTTGATAACCTACAAAAATTTTGCTAGCTAGGGTGTCTAGAATCATGCACTGAATTCATGGTTACACACTTTGCGCGACCATGTCCCAGCAACCTGGTATATCAATAGTATAATATTTCATGCAAACTCATTGTGTTTCTTCATAATTAAGTTAAGTTAGTTAAGGAGGTTAAGTTTGGGGACGTTTTTATGAGTTTTATTTTAGTTTGGTCCTTTGGGGGTAGTCGAAATACTTTCTTTTGAAAGTAATTTACATTTAGTTTAAAGTCATTATTGCTGCGTTCCCTAACGGCATAAGGTAGGGTAGTTTTAAAGCACTTCTAATGAACAAAGTTTTTTGCAATTTGAATACCTAAATGTATTCAGCGAAGCAGTATTTTGAATATTCACATTGAAAACAGCATCGTCATTCCCCGGTGCTTTTGCACATTTATTTGGGGTTGGCGTAACATGTTTTCTTCGCATGAAAACCGGATTATAAATGAACTAGCACTTCATCCGCGACTTTGTTTGCACGGATTTCGTACTCTCCACTACGAACTTCAACATACGAAAACCGATGTTATTTTTTTAAGATGTTTTGTTTATACCTTTTTAGTTGGCGTTTCTGTCGTAGTTGAATTTTAGTTTTTAAGTTTTTTTAAACTGCAACTAAGTACGGTCCAAAATTCAAGTCCCTCTCTTCAGGGAGGCTGTGCGAGTCTTACGAACATACCCTATTCTTTTACATAAATAGATTAATAAATGACCATACAGTTTTTTTCTATCATCGAACCTTTATACTCAATTTTATTTAAAGACAGTTTCATTATCCATTGAACTTAATCAGTCATCATTTTAGTTTCCTATGACCTGCCCCTAATTGCGTAACACACTATCAATCCCAATCTGAATCATTTTGAAGGATATTGCTAATCCATTGCTGCATATGTTCGAAAAAATTGTTTGCTCAGCAACGTAAACAACGCAATGAATGTTGTTTAACTGTCAAAATGAAACCCAGCTACTGACAGTGTGTTACGCAATTATCCCACAGCAATTCGCATCTCCTTTCATAAGCAGGTACAATCACAGGTACTCAAAGTTGAATACTTTAATAAGCATTTTAAATCTCCGTGATATCATTTCAGTACACCATAAAAATTAACTCCAGGACAACAAAGGTACAATAATAAAAGGTACCTCGCAACAAAATTTAATTTTCATTTCATTTTCCGTTCTGACAAAACGAGTTCTAGGTACTTACTTTTTATCTAAAAGTAACTTAAAAAGCGAAAAAAAGATGGCGGAATTTCATTAAGTCGGTAAAAGCATTCAAAGGGGTTAATTATGCGGACTCGATAGGACCGGGGAAATGTCCGTTACGTTATAAAAATACTAAAAATAGTTAACTTCTGGAGAACGGACTGATGAAAGGAAATCATGTCAGAGATAATTATTACTTCCTCTAGAAAAGGAAAAATAGTACTTCTCTGTAAAAGGTAAATTAAATTTTACTATGAAGAAGTTATATAAACCTATCCTACTATCATATCCTGCTAATATTGTAAATGCGAAAGTTTGAGAGAATGGATGGATGGATGTTTGTTACTCTTTCACGCAAAAGCTCCTGAACGGATTTTGATGAAATTTGGCACACAGATAGTTTATAACCAGGATTAACACATGGGATACTTTTCATCCCGATATTTCCACGGGAACGAAACTTATGCCGGTGAAACCGCGGGGCGCTGCTAGTATTATTCTACATCCTTTAAGTTCATCATCAGTATTACCACAACGGTAATGTTTTCCCATTGTCTTATTTGTTTTAGTATATTCGTGTATTTATGTGTGATGGCCTTATATATATATATATATATAATTAGCTATATATTATATTTATAGTTTGTTTTAGGTAGGTATATGTCCGGCGCGCACACAAAAACTTACCAAAGTTTCATCACAATCGGTCGAGCCATTTTCGAGTTTTTTTGCGAGGCTAACGAACGGCAGCGGGATTGTCCGAAAGGGTAACCGCTACCCCGGAAAATAAAGGGCAATGGAAGGAACATGGGTGGGTTTTAGTCAGTAAGAGTCTGACACCCTTCCGCTCCACCCAGAGCGGGAGGGGTCATTTGATGATTTCCCATCCGAAAAAAAAAAGTCTAACGAACGGTAATTGATTTTTATTTAAGATAAGTATTTATTCCTCAATTTTCGTTATTGCACCTACCACTGATTGTCTCTGCATCACCTAAAGGTTGCCTGGTAGAAAATGCCTACGGCATTAAACCGCCTCTGTATATTTGTGTGCTTAAAGTATTTAATAAATAAATACATTACCGTATGAAGCAAGTAATACAACATTGCCATATGTCTGGGGTTTATCCCGAAACGTTTACATTGAGCCGCAAGCTTCACTAAAATGATTGACACTCGATTAAAGTTTATAATAGGGGTGCCAGTCTGTCATTTTGAAAACCTTGTTAAAGAGCTGCATAGTTGGATTGGAAATACAGGCACAGAATTGTATTTTGTAGTTTATTATTTATATCGAACTAGCTTACCGCCCCTGCTTCGCACGGCTTTTACGACTTGACATAACATCGAGATTTCTTCACTATATGTTAACGTTAATGTTATTTTTTTACAAACATACACCTTCCGGGATACAGCCTATAAAAATGATGGTGGAAAACGCATCGGAGCGGAGTTTAAATGAACAGCGCGGTCATACAGACCGACATGAAAAGCGACAATTATTATTAATTTATAATATGTAATTATGTATACTTAGATACTTAGTCAAGCCACAATTTTTTATTTGACATTCTTAATCTCAAATCACCCGAGCACTATTTTACAATTCAAATAACACAGAAAATATACATAAACGCCTTCTTTAGGAGGTAGGCAGAAACTACACAACACCACCTGCTTACAATCCACACACAAACACAAGCGCAAATAGCACAGAAATATTCTAGAAACTTTCATTTCCATTACAAATACACTGTTTAAGTAATAAAATTGATTCTGCACACATCGAATTAGTTTCAATTTCAGCGGGGCTGCCAAATTATCGTAGTTCAAACAAATAGTTCGCATCGTGCACACTACATGGCTGGCTAATTACCAAGTTTTGCGGTAATTATTTATACTTGGCAGGCAAATACAACGCTGCAGTGAAATTCTCGACGGTGCGAAGTTAAATTGGACGCGCGAATGAAATTTTCACGTGTAACAAAATTCCGGAGAGCTAGCGCGTACTTTCAAATTCGATTTCCACTGCGATAGATGCACAGTTTCCTATATGCTATTTTCACTGCTGGACATATACTCTATATCCATAGAGATTTCATCATCATTTTTAATCCCTTAGTGGGATTTATACATCTCCGTAGGTGTGTCCGTGGCATCACAGCGGGCCCTATATAGCACAGCGGGCCAGAATACTAGCGCTGCGGTATTTATTTTTTAAATAAAATATGTTATTTTTTTTAAAACCGCATTATATTATCCGCTGTGGCAACACTGTCAAAGTACAAATTATTAATATTGTAACAAACTTTTAAAATGTATTTTCACTATGACAACTAAATGTATTCTTCTATTTTGGCATCACTTAGAAATAACGGTTATGATATTAACGTTTAATATTTTTGTAATTTCCTGTGTGTATTTTTGTTTCTTTTTTATGTAAATTCCATAGTGAAGAGATTCATTGATTGTTGGTAAACTAAAAGGTGAATTATAGCCGTTGCTTAGTTCTATAAATTACTTAATTAAGAACTGTTAAGCTAACATTTTTCGTACAAAATTTAAATCCAATACATTTTCTTTGCAGAAGGCCGCAGGAGTACGCTAGATGTAAGAAGCACAGAACCGGTCCAGCAGTGGTTCTGAAATGATGATGACAGGCGTATGTCCAGCAGTGGACTTCTTTCGGCTGAAATGATGATGAGAGGCCTATGTCCAGCGGGCGGCGAGCAACGGGCAGCTCGCCGCCCGGAAAGGACCAGGCCCGGGTCGACGGCGCGTTGACATCTCTTTCTTTCTTTCTCGATGTCAGCACGAACTGACGGGGTCCACTAGGGCCGCTGCCTGCCAGGGCCGCGGGTTGTTCGAAAGAGATACCGTGGCCCCTGGCATAGGCAACTGAAGGAACACGGGTGGGTTTTAGTCAGTAAAAGTCTGACATGCCCTCCCGCTCCGCCCAGAGCGGGAGAAGTCATATGATGCTTTCCCACCCAGAAAAAAAAAGGCCTATGTCCAGCTGTGGACTTCTTTCGGCTGAAATCATGATGAAGATGATGGCGTTTTGTTACTGTGTTTCTCTGATTATAATTGTTCTCGAATTATAGCTTTAAAACAAGCGCAAGTTTCAAGCTATTTCTTCAAGGTACACTTGTTAACAGTTATTGTGCAATTTGAAAGAGTAAAAGATCCGATTTCCTAAGGAAGCACATCTCTCTTAATTGCTCAAAAGTGGGTTAATGAAATATTCACAAAGTTTTTGTTCAAACCGTAGTAGGTAGGTACTTCAATTTATTTACAGAAATCTTATTTCCGTCTATAATAATAATTAAGGTATTCACTGTTTTTTTCAGTGACGACAGGAATATTGTTTCATTATTAATGGCTTATCTACCTACTTGTATCACACCGCAAACGTTAGTATGGCTGACTCATGAGTTTCGTAAAGAATCATTTGACTAAAGATCATGTGACTGCACATGATCTTATAACTAAGAAACTTGGTTGATTCGCATAAATTTACGCGCCCGAAACAGGCGAAACGACATTATTAAATAATATATTTTTTACTGTAGGCGATTCGTACGAAGTTAATTTATTAGTGTGCGAATCGACAACTCCAAAAATATATATTTAATAAGCCAATTACCACGTTTTGAAGCAATATACTTTTCTTTAATATATTGCATAAAATTCAAATACGCCGATTCGGGTGAGGCAATTCGTGCGAATCAACTAATAAGCCAGAATGTCGCCCTAACTGCTACGACATAAAGGCGCTGTCAATGTCAAATTGTTACCACTGTAGTGCTACCACTGTAACTATCATATAGTCCCATAAGTACAGGTTTCTCTGTCATTATACACCGCTGCCTAACCCTTCGGGGAATACAGGCGTGATGTTATATTATATTTAAAAATCTCATAAAACTTCTGTAACCACAAACTCAGCCTATCGCATAAAATCATTAATTTGCTATTTACATCATAGGTATTCTACCGCCTAAGGCGCAGACTTCGCGCCATATTCTAGACCTTCAGAATACGTAAAAACTCGGCTTTATATCCAAAACCACCTCGGAGACATAGTGATATAAAAACACACACATTCACAAGTCATATTATGAAGACAGGCAGACAATTTATGAGTCTTTCTTATTCCGACACACGTTCCCAATTTACATTTTGCAAAATTCAGCACCGCGGTTTTATGTTGGTACTACTTACCTACCCAGTCGAATGGTTAACTCGTCTGGTAGCAGCCAGGTATACCTCAATCAGGTGCATTAAAACCGGCCAGGGCCACCCATTAAAACGAGTGCTTTTAAAAAAAAACTTATTTCGTACTTTTTCTCAATTTGCACGGCCCCTACGGGACCTAGCGTGATGTTAAATAGCCTATAGCCTTCCTCAAGAATTGGGCTATCAAATATTTTTTCAAATCCGACTGGTAGTTCCAGAGATTAGCGCGTTCAAACAAACAAGCAAACAAACTCTCCAGTTTTATTATTAAAATAGATAACCAGTTATGGGTAAATCACCAGAATTTCATCAATTTTTGACCATAATTAGGTCAAAAATTGATGAAATTCTGCAATGTTTTTGTGACAGACGTACTAATTAGTAATTAGTGCACCACAATGACTCGCCACATCGCATTGTTGGTATATCGTATCGATATAAAGTTATCGAGTTCACGCAAATGTGCTTTCATTAGTTTCAATTGTTTTCATTTCAGAATAACGTTTATGTGACACGGTTATTAATTACAATATTGTAGTAGGAAGCAGTGACGTCCATTATTAATATTATATGAATAGGTTTTGCCCGCGGCTTCGCTAGTGTGGAGGTCGAGAGGTACCCCACAGGATCAAATGTAGGTACTAATGTAATGTAATGTACATATAATCATCATCACCAGCATCAGCCTAAAGCAGTCCACTGCTGGACATAGGCCTCTCCTATTGCACGCCATTCAACTTGATTTTCGGCAACTCTCATTCAGCTGCTGCCAGCTGGATGAGAGTTCTTTCGGTGTCGAATTAGCCACTATAGAACAGTAAGAAACTAGATCTGACTTATAACCGGAGATGGTGAAAATTAAAATAGGCAACAATTCGAACTAATTTTTTTTCCGTTATCCTATATAGTCCCACTGCTGGACAAAGGCCTCCCCTATATTCCTCCACCTTTCCTTATGCTGTGCTTTCTCCGTACTTGAACTAATATTAAGAGAATGAAACTATTATAAACAGAAAACATTTGATTTTTTGTATGTTGTTTTGTAATGGGTAAAACTCAAAAAATATTTAACCGATTTTAAAAAATCTTTGCATTTGACAGCCCATTTTTTGAGGAAGATTATAGGCCAAAAACTACATCACGCTAAGACCCTTAGTAGCCGAGCAAAAAGAGTAAAAGCCAGGAAGATCTAAGCAAAAACGAAGGAATAGCGCAGGCGGGAAAAGTGGCTATTATTTTAGCATATTGCGAACGAAGTCGCGGGCACAAGCTAGTCTTAAATAAAGTCACGAAATTAAGCCTAAAATATCCTGACAAAAACGCACACATACTCCTCCAAACATCGCCAGATGTTCTGGCCGCGTTAATTCGTATTACGGTCGGCGAAATGGGTACTTAAGTACTTACTTACCTACAATAAAACTGCAACAGTTGGCCCTTCTCTTAAGAGGTAAGAAGACCATTAAGGTAACTATATCGTAAAGTATCTCTTAATCTACGACGTGGAACAGCTGCTACCATATTAATGATACTTGGTTTCAAGATGGTATGCTTACCTAAAATGACCTAAAGTAAGTAAGATAAGAGTATGTAGCTGTAAGTAAGATTCTATTTGTGGAGGTTTTAAACGCACCTTGCATTAAGGGTGACGCGCTAAGGTAGTCCCCGAAATTTTGATTAAAATATGATTCGCGACCCTTACAAATATGGCATTACAGAATTATAACCAGCAATCAGAATTGGCCTCAAAAGTCGTGATTTTATGAAATAATCACTGTATTGATGATTTTTATGTTTATCCTTTTCCTACTATCTAATTCTTTTGCGTTTACTATATTTCTACTAATATAGTAAACGCGAAAGTTAGTGAGGATGGATGGATGGATGTTTGTTACTCTTTCACGGAAAAACGACTAAACGGATTTTGATGAAATTTTACAGTAACAATAGCTTATACATCAAAATAACACATAGGATACTTTTTATCCCGATTTTCCCACGGGATCGACACTTATGTGGGTGAAACCGCGGAGTGCTAGTAATTCTATAAGCTAATCTCTATCTTATTGTTTTGTGGTCATTTGCCAATATCTGTACTGTCAACTGTCAATTAATGTTAGTTGTCATTGGTCCATGGCCTTGACAGCGAGCAATGGACAAAAGTGTCAACATTTTTATGCATGAGTACGTGTCTTTTGACTATATGTATCTTATGTCTTTTTCGTTTTTTTATTTATTTATTATTATTATTTTTTTACTTGTAATTGTGCGTTTTGTTTGTGCAGAATAAAATATTTTTCTTTTTTCTTTCTTTTTCAAATATATTTGTTACGGCCGTCACATCTGCCAATTGCATAAAAACGTAAGAATATTATAATATCGCGGGCTACCGTCTTTTGCCTTAAAAACCTCCATTAAAAACATCCGAAATGAGAAGCTCCTCCTTTTTTGAAGTTAATAAAATCTGGAGTGCATCACACATTTTGAACCTAACGAGAACGTCCTCCAACGAGACCTTTCATATGGAGCACGTACCAAGCATTTTCCACGTCGCCGTAATGCCCCGTGTGCATTTTTTCCGAGCAATTTCAGTTCAATTTCCTACGCGCTGCGCATCCCGTTTAGATTAGTGCTAGTTGGAAAATTTTACCTGAATATCAGTCTGAAATTACTCGTTATGTAGGTGAACTAGTAAAATCCTACTTCCTACTTTTCCTACTAACATTATAAACGCGAAAGTTTGTAAGGATGGATGGATGGATAGATGGACGGATGGATGTCTGTTACTCTTTCACGTAAAAACTACTGAAAAAACTGTTAGAAGATCAATTATATTGTATTTCCGTTTTCTGAAAAGACCTCACGTGTTTGTAAAACTAAAATATCAGCGATTGAATGTTTTAATAAATTTTAGTGCAAGCAAAAAAAAAAAAGGATGGGGAATACTGAACACAGAAACAAAAACTTTCGAAAAAAAAAGTTTTTGCCAAAATTAAGCAAAGAAAATGGTGTGCAGAAGAAAAATAAGTACGAAAAAAACTAAAATAATGCTATAATATGTTGAGAGCAATAGTATTAGTAAAACAAAAACTTTTTTGCAAAAAAAAAAAACAGACTTCATAAGAAGACACTACAAAGTGAAAAATAACTTTAATTTCGGAAGTCGATGGCAAACAACGAAAATGCGAACCCAACGACACCGACTTCCGAAATTAAAGTTATTTTTATTCACTTTGTGGTGTCTTGTTTGGAAGTCGGTTTTTTTTTTTGCAAAAATGTTTTTATTTTTCACTTTTAAGTTGTAATTTTCACCAGTAATTTTGGTTTAAAAAAACGATGTGTGGGCCCATAAAATTTGAGGGTTGCCCTCGATTTCTCCAGGATCCAATCATCAGATCCTGTCTTGGTGACTATGGGACCACTTCAGAAGTGTCTCCTTTCGAACAAAAAAAGAATTATGAAAATCGGTCCACTATTGGCGGAGTAATCGCGTAACAAACACACAAAAAAAAAAACATACCGTCGAATTGAGAACCTCCTCCTTTTTTGAAGTCGGTTAACAACAATAAGTACATTAGTGTCTGAGATGGCTTGTGGCTAAGTAATAACAGCCGCACGGTCCAATCGATCAGGTTAAGCTAGTCATGCCGCGGTTGGTCCGTGGATGGATGAACTTCTTTATTTACCAAGACCCCTGCGTGCCTCGGAATGCACGTAAAGCCGTTGGTCCTGCCTGTCATTCGTAGATCTTTGACAGCCGTTACGGGTCGTCAGAAGCCCGAAAGTCTGACAACCAGTCTTATCAAGGGATATTTAGTAGATAGCTGTGGAGGTCTGATTCCGTCAGATAGGCAGTCGCTCCATGTAAAATACTGGCATTCAGCTGCATCCGTCTAGACTGGAAACCGACGCCAACATGGTAGGGAAAAGGCCAGGCAGATGATGAGTCATTTAACATTTCTGTAACCATTGAACTCTTAAACTCGAGCAAATACTTTGAGGCTTTTCATCAACTGTACCAACTTCTTCATAGAAAAACATTTCATTGGCACCTAAGAATGACATCAAATTACTGATCGGCAGATTGACATCCTCCATCATTGACATCCTTGGTGTACCCACTGCTAACTATATACCTACTCCCTTTTGTACCGTGCTTCTCTGGTCTGTACGAGCAATGGTCTTAAAACCTGAGGGGCAATTCTCGTAATTTTAAGAACGTTCAGTTTGATCTCAGTCTCAATCTGTCCAAAAATACTTCTAATTTCCCTACATTTTGACAAGTTTTTGACATTTGTTTGTAGATGACACTGCGACTAGATTTTGAACGCTTTAAATTACGAGAATTGGCCTTCTGGTTAATGGACATAGGGTATCCCCTAATTACACTATTGTTCTTTGACCAATACTGATATGATGATATTTCGAGTAACAGGTGTGCAGGTGACCTGACATAACCTCAATCGCCGTAGATTCAAGCTCTGTAAGTACCCACTTATGCCCACTTCAATTGATTTCGGGATGACGTGCAGCTATTAGAGTGACAATGGCTCTTCAGATCCGTAATATGACGTGGACAACCAGATGAAAACTAGCTTCAGGCATTGTCTAACATTTATGCTGAGCTGGGCCTGTTTGGCGCAGCCGTGAGGCACACAATACTTTTTTAAGTTTTTTTTTTTGTTTTTTGTGTGAATATTGTGTGCTTAACCTGGGTGAAATAAACTTATTTTCATTATTTCTTTCTATGGAGGAAATATTGGCTTAATTAAACAAAGCGCTGATTTCAAGTGCTAAAGTTTAATTTTACTCCTTATAACATCAGCAATCTGCCAGTGAAACTCCCGTCAAAATCAGTTCAGCCGTTTCGGAGAGTAGCCGAAACAAACAAACAGACAGACAAACAAAAACTAGGTAACGATACTTTCATATGCATTTAGTAAAAAGTTGTCATATTGGCATTAAAAACAGACGCTTCAATTTTATATATTTGTATAGATTGCAACGTAATTATGACCAATCAGTACTACAGCGTTTACAGCACACGTTTCCACCATAAAGTTTCACACAAGTTTGCCAAGCCATTAAAAGATATTCTAGCCACTAAACATGCGCAAGGTAAAACCGACAGAACCATGTTGTGGTTCTACAATAATTTCCGCAGTTTTCATTAAGTTCACAGATTGAGCAATGAACTCCGACCGCGCTGTCATCGACACGTATTGAACTATCGATATTTCCGACAGAAGTCGCCCCAAGTCACAGCGGGCAGCGATGGAAGTAATGAAACATTGAAAGCCAGAGGGGCTATTCTCGTAATTTTAAGAACGTTCACAGTCTGATCTCAGTCTCAATCTGTCAAAAACACCTCTACTTTCCTTACATTTTTGACAAGTTTGTGATTTGTGATTGATTGTCGCTGAGATGGGATTGCGAGTAGATTTTGAATGTTTTTAATCACGGGAATTGGACTTCTGATTTTGGACGGAAAAATGTCAAATAATTTTGAATTCATTCTTGATGAATTTTTTTTTGATGCCCAAAATGCAGTTTGTTATGGATGTTGTGCTAAGCATGCAACTTTGTTTATTTTATCGATACCTTTTACTCTATTAACTGTCTTATTATTTTTTATCAAAAGCGTATAGCAACCTTGGTTCAAAAACAGTGGTGTAACATCAACGTAAGTACAAGACAGCTAGTCCAAAATATTGTCTAAAGTTTCCCAACTGCAATCAACATGAATTTCAAACAAAGTTCAAAATAAAAAGTCTTGTTTATAGTACCTACAGTCTGGCAACTGAATAAATAAACTGAAACCGTCACATTTCTCGTGTAATTCCTATAGGACACATTTCAAAACTACTCGACTATATCGACACATCGCTTGTGGTATGTTATAAGCTACAAGTATACTTATGCTACCCTACCTTTTAAAGCCACCGAATGCCTGTAATCGCGTAATAAAAACAAACAATGGTCGCACCACGCCTACCGTGACCATTCTCTCAAATGAGCTTCGCAAGATGGCTGCCATAACCAGACCTAGTTACCATCACAAAGCTGCTAAATCTGGACAATAGTGAGCAGTTCTATCGAGCTCTTGTCACGAGCAGCTGCAGATTATATCGACATTTCAATGTCGACTGGCGTAAGTCAAGGAAGATGGCGATCACAATGAGAGTCTGATAGGCATGATGGGTGATGCAGAAAATGAGGGCGTTTATGCACGTCATGAATGATGGGTGGTTTGATACTCGTGTTTAATGCTTTAATGATGGGTTTCTATATCAAAGAATGTTTTTGTTTAGTGGTAAAACTCGTGTATGTTTATCAAAAACGATTATTATGTTAACAGTTGTATAGTTTTTGTAAGTCTTATATATATTTGGAAATTTACAAACATTTTCAAAGACATCTATTTGTTTTTGAGTAACGGGGAACTGGACATGTTGAAAATTTCCGAAACAACAACAAACAACCTCCAGTTTTTTTTTTTTTTAATGGATGTTGATTTAACCAAGAGGTCGCAGTACCTATATTTATTAAGTCGAAAGCGGAGTCATTTTGCTCCGATTGCTACAATTCAACTGACTCGCATGATGTTGCGCTACTCGATTCGCGACATAATGAATTAATGTTTCTTAGCGAAATCCCATCAACATTTTCGTGAGACGTGCTAAGGCTCTAAACGCGTTCCATGAGACAAGTTGGCAACTTTCGGTACCGCGAATTTTATTAGTAGATCCTACCGTCTCTCTCTAGCTAGACGCTGCCAGTGCGGCGGTTTCGTACTCTGTGGTAACAACGAAGGCAGTCTGAAGTCTGATTTCTTTATTAATTAAAAGGTATGGCCGCTCTTTTCACTTTTATCTTTCTTATCTTTTTTTTTTATGTCCTCTTAAAAATGTCCTTTGGTTATGACTACATGTTTCAAGTCAAACCTTAGTCGTTTGGCTTTGATGTCGACTCCGGCTTTCATTACAACTTTTACAACATCTTGTTTACTCTTTTTGAGTTTGTTGTGGCTTCATTTCGGTTAACCCACAGTATTGATTTCTGAGGTATCTTGGTCCTTCGGTTCGATTGATTGTTGTTAGCAAACTGTAAAGATATATACATATTTAATTTAGTATGAAATAATTTGTAGGATGTTTTCTCAAGCTGTTCGAACTTTTGTATGCATCCTCGATATTGCTCAATGCGAAACTCTTCAATATTCTATATACTGGTTCTGTCTGACTGTTAAGTTTCTATGACCTTCAAAGGATTCTCATCAATATCGATACTCGTTAGGTACACAAAAATCTCGTTCAAAGACTATTGAAGAGTCTATAAAATCTACTTTTAGTGCATCATAGTTTTACAGGTCTCCTTTTGGCAATTGCAAACCTATTTTTGATATTTAAGCCGAACCTTCTAGTTATGAGAACTTCTCTCCATTATATGCAAGATTAACCGGTGGGGGTTTATCTCATAACTAAAAGGGTATTCATAAACGTTGCTTAAAGTTAAGTAGTGATCAGCGACTGTTTAACCATAATATTTTGAGGTTTGAACGTCACTTGTCATCGTTTATAAATAAACCACCCACAATATAACAGGTAATCAATAACTTATTTGTATAGTATAATTCGTGTACAAATTAAAGCTAGCATAACGAAGATAATTTTCATTTATACTCAGTATAAATATGATCTTTTCCAGAGCTACCCTGAGTCGTATGAAACACAAGAAAGTAACCGATACTTGGATGTTCAAACGAACTTTGCAGACTTTGAGATAAATGGAATTCATAGAATCCGAAGACGAAACTTCGACAGTTCGTAGTTTTTGCGTGAAGGAGTAACAAACATACATCCATCCATCCATCCATCCATCCATCCATCCATCCATCCATCCATCCATACAAACTTTCGAGTTTATAATATTATTATTAGTAGGAGTAGGAAGTAGGTTAGTAGGATTCGGGGATGATAAAATTTCGAGTCTCGATTCGAGTTCTCGGTTACGACATAGTTAGGTTTGATACTGATATTTTACTCTCATCCTTCGAGAGAGGTTCCTGTGAAGTTGTGAAATAGATTTTCCGGGTAACACAACCATATCTATTTCGGCAGTAACGTTCAATACAGGCCCCAGCACAAACGCGTTGATTAAACGTAACCGTACATAAATGCGAACGATTTTTAATCGAAAATACAGGGAGGTACATCGACGCGCATATTATAACTATGAATTCAGCACAACAAAAACAGTTTTTAACTAGAGATTCAGATTTTCAACTACAATGTTAAGTTTTTTCTTGGGATAATTACATTCCAACCGGAACCCTTCATTGTGCGTGGTGGTCACGCACTTAGCCGGTTTTTTTTTTTCTTTTTTCTCAGCTCCTAAGAGTCAGCGTGATGTCAATGCCTTCTTCAAAAATTGTGCTATCAAATGCATAAAGAATTTTTCAAATTCAACTGGTAGTTCCAGAGATTAGCGCGTCAAATCAAACAAACAAAGCTTTTTTATTTCCTAATTACGATCTTACTTGTCATTGGACAAGACAGATAAGAAAAAAAAATACTTTTCACTACAACACTGCACTGTATGAAAGTTCCCATATCCATCTCCCATATGTCATAATCATAATCATAATCATTCATTTATTGCATTTCATGTTGTTTACAGGTTGTTACATTATGATAGTTCCAAACAATGAACCCTGCTAGGGCACAGGAATGTATAGGCGATAGGTTTTAATTAATGTAACATGCTATCATTATTCATAAAATTTGTTAATATAGATTAATTTAAAAATTATTAATTATTATTATACATTATGTCATTCTTATAAACTAAATAAAATAAATAAATTATCATTTTCACATTATAATCTCATACTTACTACAATTTATGTCATTTGCAATGAGCCTAAATGTCATTATTATCTCAGTTAATTTAATGTCAATAGATTAGTTTTACATTATAATATGTCACATTTTCAGATAAAATAAAATAGAAAGTAATCACTAAAAAATATAGGAATGAGGTAGTAGCGGACTGGTGTTTTATAGAGTACCTAGTTATTTATGTGTAATGTGTTCAAGTCGATATTAATTTATTTATTTCTCGGTTAAAAATTCTTTTAGGCTATAATATGATTTTAAGTTTAAGTGGTTTTGTAGGTCATTTTTAAATTTGTTGTCATACTCTGTATCCTTAATTGAATTCGGGAGTTTATTATAGTCTGTGGTCTCCAACAATAAACTACGGTTTAAATACTCGACTTAAAAATTCAATTAAAAGCTGAAAAGAGCGTGGTCAGTGTTCACGAGCCGTTCCAGTTTGATGACCAATCCTACAGCGGCACGTGATTGCGTTGTAAACTTTTCCCTTGTTGACTTAATCAGCGATTTTATATTTGATCATACGGTTTTTATATCACAATTTTAATTGGAAGTGGACATTTACAGATGCAGTAGTAATGGGAAGTTGATGGAACTGCGATGAAGATTAGGTTTCGGGTGGAAGTATTTGGTGAAGGTGTTGGAGGAGGGACTGGCAAAGAAAGTAAGGACTATACAGGATGACAGACACATCGAGGCGCAACCTGCTACCATGGATTCAGTATATGATTCTGAAAAATTTTCGAAGAAATTTGCGTTGTAATTTTTCGGAGGTTATTAAAAAAAAAAGTGCATTTCAATACTTTCGTACTTTGACCGCGTTGGTATTGCACTGTTCTTTGAAACAAAAGTTTTATTTTATTTTATTGATAACGTGTTATAAATTTCTACGCTAGGGGTAGTAGTAGTAACATATAAAGGTAAATTCTCCGTCTCCTCGTGTCCATGACTTACATTATGCCCGAGCAGTACGTAGCATCCCATCGTGTAAAAGGTCCATTAATTAAATATGTAAAGCAACAATTTCAGACTTATGCTTCCAAACTGACGAAGAAGACACAATTATCGAAACAAAAGATTGTCTGAGACATAAACTATCTCTAAATTCTAAAGTTATCTGTCCTAATAATAAAGGTGAAGAGTTTGTTTGTTTGTTTCTTTGAACGCGCTAATCTCTGAGTCGGATTTGAAAAGTTATTTTTGTATTTGATAGCCCAATTCTTGAGGATATTTAACACCACGCTACGACCCTTGGGATCCGATCGAAAAGAAAAAAAATCAGAAAGAACGCTAAGTGCGCGGGCAAGCGATGCGATGCGACGGGGTGGGTCTGGAGAAGTAGAAATTTCACGCGGAGGAAGTCCCGGGATAAATAAATGAAACTTTCAGACGTAATCAATGAAACTGAACATATATAACATCACGCTAGGTCCCGTAGCAAATTGAAAAAAGTATGAAAGAACGCTAAGCGAAAACGACGAGGAGTTTTATAAAAATGTCGCTGTTATTTTAGTGTAGGCATTGTGTATCTTTCGAAAGAAGTCGCGGGCAGAAGCTAGTACAGTATAAACACAATGCAGCTCCTCACAATTCGATCTCTCGCCTGTCGCAGCCAGTCATAACATCTTCATTGTTTCCTTTAGGAGTGCGTGCTCTTTGAGAACACATACGTACCTTGATTTGACGTTAGTCGTTCATGTTGCTTTGTTTATTTTCAGATGGAAAGCGTCAGAAACTTGTATTTAATTAAAACAAGATTGCTGTTAGTTGGCAGGTATTTATTTACTTTGAAGATTATAAGGAGTTCTTGGTTCCTACCAAAGCTAATATTACAAAAATACTCTTTTCTTGCTTGCTCTTTCACAATCGAACAACGACTGCCTCTGCACTAAATTTTATTTATAAAATGAAATCAAAGAAATCACGACACTAATATGTTCTGTTCTCTAATGTTTAATGGCGCCGACATATCAGGAGGTTCTGTCAATAGTGTAATTAGTAGTACAAAATATTATGAAATATTAATCTGATCCTCTAAAAAATTATTGACCTCCTACTGATGGACATTTTTTTTTTAATTTAGGGCTGATTTTTAAAACGCCAAATAATTTTATCCGAGGAATAATTTTAAATTCTTGATAGTTCTTCCATACAAAAATCTTCTGTCGATTGGCAGATAATAATTAATGAACACAGGAATTATTAGAGGTTCACAAAAAGTGGCGCACTAATTATATTCGAGAGTTCAATAATATTTTTAGGAACACAAAATGGGAGTGATTTAAGTATTAAACCTATTTGCCGACAAACAGAAACCTTTAAAAACAGGCACGACATTAACGATTTCCAAAGCAACCGGTAACCAATCCTATCAAAGGTTCGTCAACCTATTTTACACAAGTGAGTGGTTTCACGAACTGTTTATTTGACCAGAGGGGCAATTCTGGTAAATTTAAGAACGTTCACAGTCTTATCTCAGTCTCAATCTGTCAAATTTCCCTACATTTTGACAAGTTTTTGACATTTGTTGGTCGCCGAGATGAGACTGCGACTAGATTTTGAACGTTTTAAATTAAGAGAATTAGCCTTCTTATCTCTTGACCATATCCGTGAGAACCACAAGTAAATTTACCTAAGTACCAGAAATGTGACTGTTTAACTCCAGGATTAATTACGATATAACCGCTAGAAATTCTCGTCAACTTGTCGGATACGTTTCTACCGTAATTACGCCATCTACCGCAGGATATAAAATATTTAGTTAATTGCTGATAACTTACGAAGGCGTGGTCTGCTAATCAAGGTTAAGCAAAGAAAGCGCTTGATAAATGAAGGGATCATTTATCAAGCGCTTTCTTTGCTTCATCCGCATCGATGAAGATGGACCGAGGAAGCAAGAACAATATGAACGAGATTTGGGATTCTGATTGGATTAACGAACCATTATGTTCCAAGTTTTTAGGGTTCCCTACCCAAAAGGTGCCAACGGAACCCTATTACTAGTCAGCGGGATTGTCCGAAAGGGTTACCGCTACCCCGGAACACAAAGGGCAAAGGAAGGAACATGGGTGGGTTTTAGTCAGTAAGAGTCTGACACTCCCTTCCGCTCCACCCAGAGCGGGAGGGGTCATTTGATGATTTCCCATCCGGAAAAAAAGTCTTCGCTTTCCTTCTGACTGTCAGCAGACTGTATCTCATGAACCGTAATAGGAAGACAGTTGAAATTTTGTGACAGAGTGTGTATATCTATTGCCTGTATAACAATAAATACTAAAAATAAAATAAAGTTAGTAAACAATGAAAGGTATTAATACATACAAATAAAGTGTATTTATTTCTGCGTTTTTTGCTTTGTGGTACGGAACTCTTCGTGTTGGCCGGGTTTTTCCTCTTCATCTCAAGCAGTGTCTGTCGCGAATAGCTACCAGTCTACTACACAACCAAACATGTTTATTTATGAACAAGATTAAGAATATTATATGAACTAGATTTGGGATTCCGATCGGATTATCGAACCATTATGTTCTTTGAAGATTTTCTTCGTGTCTTAAGTCAGGGTCTACTCCGAAGTGGTGTCGGCCGAATGTTCGGCCGTTTCCTGCTACGAAGTTACTATTTGGTTCGGTCGATCCCGATCCTACACTACCTACCTATCTGTGGCTAATAGCTACCATGTAGATCAGTACCCTAATTGCGTAACACACTGTCAATCGCAATCTGAATCATTTTGAAGGATATTGCTAATACATTGCTTCTTATGTTCGAAAAATTTGTCTACTCAACTACGTAAATAATGCAATGAATGTTGTTGAACTGTCAAAATGAAAGCCATAGCTACCTCGTAAGAAAGATTACGTATGAGAATTTGATAAAACCAACTTTCAAATCTCTTTAAGTTTTCTTTTTCCGTCTGTATTTGAAGTCCTCGTTACTTCCTCGTGCACACTCTTTTCTGTGCACACCAGTAATGAATCAGTGTCCTATATTTACTGCGGAGAGCTTCCCATCTTTCATTTCTTTTCAGACGTGCAGCGCGGAACAAATTGCACTCAGGAACACAGGTGCGCGGGTGCGACGCAATGTGTCGTCCTCTAGATTACGATGTCTTTCAATAACTTTTATACGAACATTCAACACAAAAGCTCTTATTTTAGTTGCATTGATTGCAAAAGGTGGGTATTGTCATTAATACTCTTCTGCCCGTGACTTCATTAGCGTGAAGTTTCTCGTTTTAACATAAAATGTCCTATGACCCTGAGTGTCCCTCTCACTGAGAGGAGTCCTTTGTCCCAGCAGTGAGAACATTATAGGCTGATTATGTATGTTATGTATCCTATGACCCTCGGCAATACTTTAGCTTCCCATTAGTGAAAGATTTGGAATCGGTTCATAGTTCCGGTAGTTCCGAAGATTACCCTACATACCTACAAACGTACACCTCTTTAGAATATTAGTATAGATCAACAGGAAATTAACATAGATAACAAGAAATCGTTAGCGGTTCCGCATGAAATCAAAATAATAATGAGGATGTCAATTTGTTTCGAGCTTTCGCCAAAATCTTCGCGATTTCCCTTAAATACGGATTACACTTTCCTACGTCAACTGAAATACCATTTTCACGCATATAACTGATTTGACAAGGTCCATTTTCATCCTGCAAACGTTATCAGAGCAAGTAACAAACTCTTCTTTCATTTATAAATACCCACAAGGACGAGCTTGACGCCTACAGACAGAATTGGTGCACACTAGCTGAAGACAGAGAGGAGTGGAAAGGAGAAAGGGAGGCAGTGGGACCACATAGGCTCAAAATAATACCATATCTTGCAATAGTCCTTTTTTTTTTTTTGTTCCCGGTGTGGAAAATCCTCATGGATGTCCGCCGCCCTGGGGCGGGCGACGGGGTCTGTCAGACTCTTACTGACTAAAAACCACCCCAGTGTTCCATCTCACACCTATGCCGGGGGTCGCGGGAACGTAAGATCCTTCCGCAACCCCCGACTGATCTTGCAATAGTCCTACACCAACCGGGGGTTGTCCTTGGGTGCACTTGCATAGTGCGTACAATCGTCGGTTAGTGCCTCATTTCATTAAGAGCGTCTAACGGTCCTCTGCGAATTGGATTCGGCCCCATGTACGCCTTCCACAGGTCTGGGACCCTTGTGTCCCGAGATATGTCACACATTTTAGAAATAGTAATAATACAAGTGGTAACTAGCTTTTGTTCACTCTCACACACAACATTTTGTGTCACATGTCTTGACGTGCGTGCTAAACCTTCATATCACTCCAAGGAATTTCCATCTCTATCCACGCCTACCAACATAGCAATTAATGCAAAACTCGCGTGTCACCTATCATAATACTATCAATCTAGCTGTAATGTGGACGACAGATTCTGACTCTTAATTGCAAGCTGTATCCGACTAACGGTGTATAATTACGTTCTGAGCTTTGACTGGATAGCAGCCAGATCTGATGTGATTTTATGTTTGCCTGGTAATTTTAAGATGGTGAAGAGATAGCTTGGGTTTCTAGTATGAATTAAAAGAATTAGGTACGGTGACTAGTTTAAAGAAAAAGAATAAAGTTTATTTGGACACAGAAGGTGACTGGGACTGACTGGACGCGGAAGGTGGATGACAAGGTGGTGTGGCGCAGCCTGGGACTGTGATCAAAATGAAATCAAATCAAATCAAATTTATTTCTGAACCAAAAATTTTTACATTAGTTGGTGATTGGAGCCTCCTGTTAAGCAAATAATGCCTGCGTTAGGAGACTCCGCTCTTCCACAGCAGTATACAATTTTTATTTTATTTTAAGTACCTTAGATCTAAACAGTATGTAAATAAGTGAGTGTGTGGGGGGGGGGGGGGCGTGGTTGTGTGAGGGTGTGTTTGCGCGTGCATGGGTTTGTGTGTGCATGTGATAGGCTGAGTTTGGTCCAATTCGTGAAACACAAACAAAATTAAAAAGTGAAAGTAATGTCAGACAGTTGTCATGTAGTTTCACATTCCTCCTCCTCCAACTCCGCTCCTAAGACGACCCACTGACCCTTCTTTTGCAGTACCGATCCTCTATGAAAGACTTGCAAAGACTAGGAAAGCATGGCACAAAAGGGAGGTGGCCAGCAGTGGGCGGAACAAGGCTGCCAATGCCCATGATGCTGATGGTGATGATACTTCATGAAAATGATGATGAGTCATGTTGTACCTACCATTGTGTTTGCAACAGTACTTAAATGTTCTTGTGCATCGTTACTTGTTTGAATTACTCATAATAAAATGTTTTTGTAAAAATAGAAATTGCTGTTATTTTGCTTTATCGAATTTGAACTTGCATGCCTTAGCTGAGGTATGTGGTAATGTGGCTAGGTACCTAGTGGTTTTTCCGTTTTATTTTTTTTATTAGCCGTTACTGTCCCACTGCTGGGCAAAGGTCTCCCTACTCTTTTTCCACGTCTCTCTGTCCAGAGCTGCCAAGGACCAATCTTTATTAAAGGAGTCCAGCTAATCCCGCCATCTGCGTCTGGACCTGCCACGATTTTCCGTTTATCCACCCCAAAAAATCGTAATATCAATAGCACCATAAGTTAAAATTTATACTACCGCATCACTAATCCATAGACAATATTGAGCGGTCATTGTTGTTTGCATATTTTGAAAGGCCAGACCTTAGATACTTAATAAACGTTTTTTTCCACAGTTTGTACAAGGCCCATCGGCGTTATCCTTGTAAAATGTGATTGCATGATTTTAGTTTCTGCCCTCCATTTTTACAGTTAACATAAAACGAAAGTTTGATAACTTTCGTTTGCCTTGCTAACGTAGCTTTTTTTCTCACTCCACAACGCAAAAGCTAATGATTGTATTAAAACGAAGTATTTTAAACCTTTTACTAAGAAAGTTCGTGTCTGTAACTTCCCGCTTCCCGACCTCCTCTCCTCTCTTCAAAAGAAAGATATTCATTTTCTTTGATACCGCTATTGAAGACGACTCTTTATAATTATTGAGCTCTTCGCAGTCTCGGAAATAAATGTGTATCTGACTTTCTTAATCACGGAGAGTGAGTTTCTTTAACATTTTATAAGTTTTTAAAGGTATTTTATCGGGTTTTCTGAAAGCCTAAAGGTTAAGGGCTGATTTTTCCAACGCCAGATAATTTTATCCGAGGAAAAATTTTGAATTTTTGACAGTTCTTCCATACAAAATCTGTCAGTCATCAATTTTATTCCACAAATAAAAATTATCTGTCGATTCAAAAATCAGCCCCTACTCTGGTATCAAAAGTGATACTTATTAATCATGAAATATCGGTTGTTGGTATTTTGGTTTATACAGATTTTCAGAACAGAGCGTTTTCAGCGGAGTGACACGTATTATGTAGGTACGATTTATGCCTTTCCGAAAGAGCGTGTCTTCAAAAAGCCCTAATTAAATGTGGAAAATAGAAAAACGTGCTTTCATATTCCGGCAGAATAAGGTACCACATATAACTTTGCTTTATAATTTTTTTTATAAATTAGCCATTGCAAGGTTGTCTTTAAAAGATAGCTCTTAGCGATAAGACCGCCCATTGTGTCACCCTTTGTAAAATTTTTGTATATTTATGTTTTATAATTTGTACGGTGTACAATAAAGAGTATTCTATTCTATTCTATTCATTGCATTTCCCCACTATTACATCCGGCTTAGGATCAAGACTCAAAACATCGAAAAACTCACTAATTGGCATTTCAAAAATGAAAACAATGCACTATATCCTTTAATCTTTGCTGTATTTTTCGCTACGTTTTTAAACTTTTGGTACATTTTCTCAGATTATTACGTGTACCACTGCCGACTAAGGCCTACCTCCTCTTTCTCCTTCCAAACCTGCCTATCTTTTGCAATTCTGGGCTACATACATACAATTGCATACACAGTGTTAGCCAATAATTGTAGCCACTGTTTAAATTAATACATATTATGTATACGTAATCAGCCTATAATGTTCCCACTGCTGGGACAAAGGTCTCCTCTCGGGAGCGGGTCATAATTCACCACGCGGGCCCAGTGCGATTTGGTGGGTGTCACATGTCTTCGACTTTTATTTTTGGTTCTAGGACCTGCCGGTTTCCTGACGATATTTTCCTTCACTGTTTTGAAATCAGTGGCAATGAAAATAATTTACACATGGTAAAGCGCCTGCCATATCTCGTAGACCTTTGGGCCACCACTGCTCTCTGTTATGTATTGTATATTATTATTTACCAACATATTTTCCTGCCTTCAACACTGTCTAGTTAGGCCTCATGTCACCCGCGGCTGTCGACAGTGGAGGGAACAAAACGTATCATTACTGGAGAGCGTAGCGGCTTTAATGATATCCGCATTATGTCGTATGACTGAAAATACCTTACACTATGAGATAATCTTTCTAGGTATATTTATTTTAGGTTTAATATCTCCGTTAATAATATTCTTTCCGCACAGAAAAAGGTTTTTCAAGAATTTCGTAGGTTAATTTATCTAGACTGATTTCGCTCTACGATCTTGGGGTATAAATTATACCCCAAGCTCGTATGTATTATACCGTATAATACATATTAATTGTTTCACTACAGTAAGAAAGATCTAGCCCGTGGCGAAATAATAACAGCCGCACAGGTCGATCGATCAGGTTAAGCTACGCTTGCCGCGGTTTGTCTGTGGATGGGACGGAACGCACGTTAAGCCCGGCTATCATTCGTGGATCTTTGACAGTCGTTACGGTTAGTTAGAAGCCCGAAAGTCTGACAACCAGTCTTACCAAGGGGTATCGTATTATACAGTAACTGGGTAGTGGAGGTCAGATAGGCAGTCGCTCCATGTAAAATACTGGTATTCAGCTGCATTCGATTAGACTGGAAGCCGACCCCGTTAAGACGCTAGGCAGACGAGTAAGAAAGATCTTGAATAGATAAATAGATATTGAATAGTATTGTTATTGGTAAGATGGTGTCAACAACTTCACGTCAAAGTGCGTATTTTACGTACTAACGGTGTTTTTGTAATTATGTGTACCATAAAACATAAAAGCATAAGAGACAGGGGCGACAGGTAATTCAATATTGCCTGTTGAAATTCAGACAGCTCTGGTAACAGCAAAACCCGCTCCCAAAACACTCGAAAAAGGCTAAAATGGACACAAAACAATCCACATTTTCCATGTTAAATTCAACACCAAAAAGTTTCACTGAAAAGAGTAAATTGTGGCCGTATTAGCTACACGTCGACCCATTCATCGTGCTCCATTTCAGAATATAAGAGCCACCTTATATACTATTTACGTAAATTCTAAAGCACAGTAAATTAAGCTTTTAGTACTTAAACGGGCTTTTAAGCCGTATGGTAACCTCTTAAAATACCTATTTAGTTTTGGCAAATTACTTTTTTTACCACAAATGCCTATATTTTTTCCACTTTAGGAACTAACCACACTTATTCAGCTCTGTTCAGTTTTTGTCCAGAGAAAACAACACAAAATTTTGTATGGAATGCGTACGCATCCGTTCAGCTTTACTGATGCGTACGCATCTCCATACAAAATCGTTGTTTTCTATGGACAAAAGCTGAACAGAGCAGCAGAGCAGAGGTCCAGCTACCCGAAACTGTCAAATTTTCCCAATCAACCTTGTACCTGAAAAAAAACAGAAAGAACGCTAAGTGCGCGGGCAAGCGATGCGATGCGACGGGGTGGGTCTGGAGAAGTAGAAATTTCACGCGGAGGAAGTCCCGGGATAAATAAATGAAACTTTCAGACGTAATCAATGAAACTGAAATAGTTCTGAAAGCTGGTACGACTGAAAATAGACCTGTTTGAGACTCCCACGCGAATTCACTGTAGAAGTGCGCTAACAGAAAGTCTTTGAGAGGGATTGCAAATTCTGGGGATGCTTGAAATAACAAGCAACCACAATAGAAGTCAGTTTTGTATTATGTCCCAAAAATAATAAAATATTAAACTCCCTGACTTCACTTACCCTTAAATATAAACTTCTTAATTGTTTTTTTTTTTAATGACACACCCATCTTATCTATAAAATTAACTACCTATCTTAACTAATAATTATAAAGAGAAGAGCCCTGACCGCCGGTAGCTTGGACCCTGTTCCCGATACCGGTGGGCTACATTTTTTTTATATTTTTAAATGTTTTTTTTATCTTTGTTTATAAAAATATTTAAAAATGTAATTTGTTGGTATTTAAATGAAATAAAGAACATAATAAAGAGAAAATATTTGCTTTTTTGTATATTTGTTTGTTACGCTTCCGCGCCAAAATGGCGGAACCGATTTGGATGAAATTTTGCACATGGGTAAATGGGTAGACCATGACCTGGATTAGAACATAGGTTGCTATTTACCCCGATATTCCCACGGGATCGAGACTTATGCGGGTGAAACCACGGGGCGCAGCTAGTCAGATAATAAAAGAAAAAAGAAGAAGAAAGAAAAATGCGTTTAATAAGTGGCAGATAATAAGTGCCTCACTTCTGAAGCCCTTCAAAAATTACATGACAAATCATCCGTCCTTCCAGCCCCATTTATTCCTCCATATCTCTACGACATCTCATAACAAACTCCTTATACCTATTAATCCTATCATCATCCCGATCACGTCATCGCAAAACTATCTCTTCCTTACCTTCACGGATCCTTCCTTAGATGGGTCTAAGGAAGGATGTACTCGTAATAGGGGACTATTCAACCAGCTTATAAATAACTCCCGAAGTCCTGAACAGGGGATCAATTTGTATGATTGGATCGTTCGGTTCATGTTCCGATAGTAAACGCACAGAATAGATCGGTAAGTACGGAAGGACAGCTTCATAAAACGAGTGCAAACAGGCTGATGCACACATGTATTTATTCCTCGAATAAATTTATCAGATGATTGAAAAATCAGCCGTTAGTGAGTGATTGCGAAAGAATTTAACCTAAACAGGGTTTGTTTACGTTTTCATCAGAAACTTTTGTAACAGACCATAGACACTTGCATATGGAGATCTCAAACTGTCCCAAATGAATGTCAGTCGCGAGTCGCGAATGCACTTGCACTCGTTGTACGTGAAGCGTGTGTATGTGTGTGTCCGTTTTCACTGTATAATGCGAAGCTGACCTTCTGAACCTATCTATTTTGTGGCATTTATTTGGCAGAAGTGATCAATATTCTCAGAAAACGATTGCTTTGTATCGTTTGTTTGGTAGCTCGGTAATTTAGGAGTGTTTCCCGTCTCCGTTTATTAGAGGTCTTATTGATAAAAGAAATTGTTTGAACGGTTCTTGAAAATGTCAATTTCTTTTTTCTTTTACGCTTGAATTTATAATAATAATGCCAATACCAACGCTACGCTACAAACTGACTAATAGATATATTTGCTACGGCATGACCATGTTAAAACAATAACCCTCCTTTGGCTTTGCTGTAGTCGGGTGAAAAGAAGAACATGCTACACCTGCTGAAATGCAGGAAGATCATACAAACAAAAAATTCAGGTAAAATTATTTGCCTATACACTTTAGGGGGAACCAGAGAGACTATTTCTCTTTCAAAACCAAATGAAATATTACCGATAAAATAGCGTGTCTAGCCTCCGAGATAAATTACGAGATAAAAGCTATGAAGAACACTTCATATCTTTTCCCAAAGTAAGGACCCTCAAATTGTTAACATTGTACGTGACTGTATCGCTAGAGTTACTTCAAACACATCTGCGGCAACATTGGTAAGTAATCAATATGCTGAAATATCCTCTCTTCATCCACCAATCCGCACTGGGCCCGCGTGGTGGATTATGGCCCAATCCCTCTCACAGAGAGGAGGCCTGTGTCCCAGCAGTGGGAACATTATAGGCTGATTACGTATCCTCTCTTCAGATATTAATGCCAGAAATTGGGTTCATTTACCTAGTTTCTCCATTTCTCAGGGCCACAGCAATGCCAGAAACGCTCGTTAAACAAATGACGGTCGTACCGCTGTCGTCGACTAGTCGAATGTCTAATGAAGATTGAATACTCTATTACATAACATGATGTACCTAATAGAGCTTGACTGTTGCTAGAGGGTAATTCAATGCTGAAGATGCCTCACTGCGATAGGTACCTCGCGATCGCGATGTCACCTCCATGTAAAATAAATGCAAAAAATAGACACGCACGCACACGCCGAAGGATACCTCTCTGCGATACCTCGCGTGCTACTTGGGAGTTTACCGATGTCTGGCATGTGCATGCGTGTATATTAGCATGCATTTGTTTTACATAGAGGTGACATCGAGGTAGCGAGCTAAACCACGATCGCGAGGTATCGCAGTGAGGCATCTTCGATATCATGTAATTTACCATAATCCCGCTTGGATTTCGGATTCTCCCATACAAACTAATTTCAACACCTTATTTTTTTTTTAATAATGTTCCAGGGTTTAGGCTATTCGCATACCAAAGTATAACAAAATCTGTTCAGTGGTTTAGCCTTGGAAATGTTACAAATATACAGACTGAGATACTTTTGTAATTATACATAAGTATAGATGTGCTCAACTTCCTACAGCTGACTAGATGTCCCTCAGAAAATACACAGGAAAAAAATATATTTCTACACGGAAAGCATTAAAATACAATTATACAAATACATCGAGGGCATTGTGAAGTTTCAGAATCAATATATGCATATGCGATTGTATTTTGGTACACAACTGACATCGATCGTGTGAAAATAGCGCAGTTCATACCTGAATTTCAGATTCAAATTGCTGACCTTGCATTCAAAACAGTTCTGTAAACGCTGGAAGCCAGAAACGTTTGTGGAACGTGGAAGTAGTTTCGTATGTTATGATAAGTTTGCTTTGCATAAACAGGAACCCGATACCCTATAATGCCCTATATAATTGCACAAAAAACCAAGGTTATGGTCCAAGACCCTTCTAAAAATAATCTACTTTTAAATACATAACATGACATCAACCCTCAACTGTCAACCGCCGCGGATGACATGACAGTGTTGAGTTTATAAAATGAACTAAAATATGACAACAAGACGCCTGTAATCCTCGAAGGGTTAGACAGAGGTGTACCTATATATAGTACAACCACATTTCGCCAGTTATGTTTTAGTCCCATGTAATAGGGGGCGAGCCTACTGCCATCTACCAGGCACAAATCCAAACTCAGGGCTGCTACTGAGACATTCCTGATGGAAATACCCTTTGAAAAAACCTCCCGATCTGGGAAACGAACCCAGGACTTCATGCTCAGCAGTAGAAAGAAAGCAAGAAAGAAAAAGTATTTAATGCGACTCGTACAGGAAGATCATAAAACTAAACTAAACAGAATAAAAAATAAAAAATAAAACAAATTACATTAAAAAAAAAAGTAACAAAAAGAAAAATGAAACAGAAAGACCTATACGAGGCCAAAAGACTCCTATCTCAGCCTGATGCTTCGACATTTAAAAAATAAATGTCGCAGCGCTGGTATTCTGATAGGGCCCGCTGTGATGTCACGGGCAATTACAGTAACAAATAAATAAATAATCTATTTTATTATCTAAATATATATAAAATATTATCAAATAAAATAAATAATTAATTCTTAATCACTAGCACTTGCAACTACTAGACCGCTACCTGATAGTTGCATGGAAACCAGAAGTCATGGTCCAAAAGTCCAAATAAAGAAACCTCTGAACAAACTCTATTTTTACTTCAACGTCACAAATACTTGTTTGATAGTAATCGCAATAATGACATTTTTACCCAGCAACGTCAAATGCGCAAACGCAATTATCGCATTTCAATCTTTTTGCATCGCTCGGTACTTAAGAGCCGTAAAAGTAACACCCACTAAAAAAGATATATGGAACTTTTGTTTGTTAAGGAAAAGTAATCGTTCACGTGCTAACTGGGTGTAAGACCAACATAAATTCACATTAATTTATGTTGGTCCCACTGAAACGTAACCAAAGCCGCTGAGTTTATTTACTAATCATTCGGGGGTTTTGTTACTAACTTTTCTATGACTGTTGTTACTAACCCTCCAGCTCAAGTGGTGTGAATACATAATCAGCCCGTAATGTTCCCACTGCTGGGACACAGGCCTCCTCCATGCGAGAGGGAGTGGGCTGATAAATCTACCACGCGGACCCAGTGCAGGTTGATAGATATCACATGGCTTCGAATTTTTGGTACTAGGACATGCCGGTTTCCTCACGATGTTTCCCTTCACCGTTTTGAGAGCAGTGGTGATGAACTTATTTACACAAAGTGAGCCGCCTGTCTAGGTTCGAACCCACGACCTACTCGATAACGAACTCGTAAGTCATGGCCACCACTGCTCGTGTATACATAATCAGCCTGTAATGTTCCAACTGCTGGGATACAGGCCCCAAAATGTCCGCCCTTCAGCACTTCCTAGTTATTTTGCTGGGAAGAAGAGGTAGCGCAACAAACTCTCCAGCAGCACAATGGTTTAGGAATTTCCTTCAAAACCCTCAAACTGTGATTGATTGAAAGTGGGTTACGCAATTAGGGTGGAGGTCGATTACGACAATCAGAATGCACAAGTCAAATAAACCACTCCCTTAACATTTTCCCTATGTACGCACGGCTAAACATCAAGGCATAAATAACCAGTAGACTGCCTTCTGATTATACGAAAAACCTATACAATGCGAAGTCAGCTAAAACTGGAATGTATAGCTTGATGGGTACCCGAGTATACCACAAAAACGTGTCTGAAATCTAAGCTGAACAACTGGTAAGGTATTTTTAACCTAAAAATATAAAGGTACAAATTAAATGAACGTTAAAATGTAGTCCTCAGAAACTCGTAGTGTTGAGCCGCGGTGTGCGAGGGAGCGAGTTCGTGCCAAGTTTCGTACGCGCCCGACACGATAACTAACTTAATTACTCACGAGAAATTAAGGTGTTGGGATCATTTGGAACGTTTTAACTTGAGAATGAAATAAGCCTTTCAAGCAATTAGGATTACTTCTTTTCAGTACATAAACATATGCTTTAATTAGAGGGGCCCGAGGCTAAATAATAACAGTCGCACAGGTAGATTGATCAGGTTAAGCTACGCTTGCCGCGGTTGGTCTGCGGATGGGTGACTATCTTTACACGCCGAATCCCCTCCGTGCCTCGGAAAGTACATTACGGCGTCGTTCCCGGCTGTCGTTCGTGGATCTTTGACAGTCGTGGCAAAACTGGTTGTCAGACTTCTGAAAGCCCGAAAGTCTGACAACCAGTCTTGCCAGGGGTATAGTGTTACCCAGTGACTGGGTTGTTGAGGTCAGATAGGCAGTCGCTCCATGTAAAATACTGGTATTCAGCGGCATCCAGTTAGACTAGAAGCCGAAACGGCTAGGCAGATTGAAATGCTTTTTACGTAAGCAAAGCATACCAAGCCCATATTAACTATCGCGTCACTTCCTCATTAATCACTCATTTAAACAATTAAGAACTAATTTAATTAAAACCTATTTCCTTTACCAATAAAACATCAATATTGCGGTCTTTAAACACTATAGTCTAGAGGAGGAAGTCTTTAATCATGTTTTAATTTGATTTATAGCGGCTATTAATTAATTATTTTCCTTACGTTAATATTAAACAAGCAGTGCTGGTCCAATGGTAATTGCCGCGACTTACGAGTTGTAGGTCGTAGGTTTGGATCGAGACAGGCACTTTACTTTGTGTAAAACATTTCATCACCACTGCTCTCAAAAGGGAGAAGGAAAACATCGTGAGGAAACCGGCATGTCCTAGAACCAAAAATTTAAAGACATGTGACATCTACCAACCCGCACTGGGCCCGCGTGGTGGATTACGGCCCACTTCCTCTCTCTCTGAGATGAGGCCTGTGTCCCAGCAGTGGGAACATTCTAGGCTGATTATGATTATTAATAGTAAGCGTATCTACTTAAAAAACTAACATAATGTGTATGACACAGCTTCAGCACGAGACTGTCAGACTCACTGAAACTCGTCTTCAGTCAGCGTCAGCACATAACACATACATACACACACTTCCGACTTCGCTATTGTCTCGGACAGTACCGAGAGCTCCAACGCTTACACAAACATTCACAGCGTGTTTGTACACTTGCTGACCACAAGTAAGGCGCGCGTCGCTTCGTGAGATAGGATTACTGTTTGAGTGAGAGAAATGACGCCAGGCCCTGTAGAGTTTTCGATTTCTTTTTATTTTAGGTGTGATATTGTATCCGTAAGAAATACAGACCTGCACCACTTCTTTAGGAGAGTTGGAGGGTGGAATCACTAGCAAATCTTAGCCTGCATATCAAATTTCAGCTTTCTAGGACTCCCTAGGGCTTTTATTTTATATACAGACCTGTACCCCTCAATAAGTTAGAGGTTGGAGGAGGGTGAAACTAACAGATTTCTTTTTTTTTTGTTTGTTAGGAAATCCTAGCCCTCCTCCCTAGAGGTTTTGATGAGTGAGTGAGTCACTCAGTCAGTAATGTCACCGTTCGCCAGGTTCCCCTGGTAAATAGCTTTCAATATTTGATTGATTGACTAGGTAGGGAACAATATTTTTGTGTTAAAAATTCGTAATCAACTTTGTACATGTTGACTGAGGACAGTGGGGAATGAAAATGTAACCTGTCGAAAGAAAACTTGATTAATGAACGAAAAAGGTAGCATGTCACTTTTTTTCAGTTATTTTCTGACCTTTCATGTCGTTCTTAAACAAAAACTGTAAACGTAAACGCCTCGTTGGTCCAGTGGTCGCAAGCGCTACTGGTAAGCATGAGGTCCTGGGTTCGATTTCCGGGTCGGGCAAAGTGTTATTGGGTTTTTCCTTCTGGAATTTCTCAGTAGTAGCCCAGAGTCTGGATTCGTGCCCAGTTGATAGCCACAAGCTCGCCTCCATAGGACTTAAACAAACTAGCGAAATGTGGGTGTACTATACGTACACGTCTGCCCAACCCTTCGGGGAAATAAGGCGTGATGTTATGTTTTATGTAAACGTAAATACCATCTGTCAGTGGTTCTAGCATTAATTAAAGTTTTGTAATAAACTCTCAATTGCCTACTTAGTACGCAGGAGCGTAATATTTCTTTGTTTCAGTCTGTGCGACACATTAAGCTAGGCCTTAGACGTTAAATATTAATAATAAGTAGAAATAGCAACTTTATATTAAAATACTAGCTTATGCCCGCGACTTCGCGTGAAATATCTCGTTTCCCCAACCCACCCCGTCGCATCGCATCGCCTACCCGCGCTATTACTTCGTTTTCGCGTAGCGTTCTTTCTGCTCGGCTCTTAAAGAGTCATAGCGTGGTGTTAAATAGCCTATAGCCTTCCTCAAGAATTGGGCTGCCAAATGCAAAAAGATTTTAAATCAAATCCAACCGATAGTTTTAGAGATTCGCGCATTCATACAAAAAAAACTCTAAAAGCTATATTATTAGGTATAGATATGAGTACCTAGTTAGTGATAATAACTTGCGACATATTTTTCACAAATTCATAATATTATCATAAGCCTCTTAAGAAGGCTCGAAGTCGCCCAAAGCTCAATGGAGAGGGTTACAGTCGGATTTTCCCAAATTTAAAATGTGAAGATGCGTAGAAGGTAACCGAAATAGCCTGTCTTCTTCTTCTTCTTCGTGTCGCGCTGGCACGACTGAATTTCATATCTTGTTGGCCCAAAACTTTGCCACCGCCACGGCGTCGGCAGTGGCAGCGCAGAGGTCAACCTGACTGCATGTTTTGGGACACAGAGGGCAAGATAGGAGGTGGAGCATGGTTTGCGATATAGCTCCACAATCACACCAAACGGTAACGCAGAGTCTAGGTGACTAATCCTTTCACCACGATGGCACGAACCAGTCTTTCTCAATAGCCTGTAGAATAGCTAAACGCGAGTGGCATAGGTCGCAGAACAGATGGCCGATGGGACTGATAACTTCTGGAGCCCCAAAAGGTAGACGAACCAGTTCGGTAAAGATCTTAAAAATCCGTTGGACACGGGAATGTAGGACCGACAATTGTGGGGTCTCGTAAGTCGTACCTACATACTTATGAACTGCAGTGAAATTCTTTCGGCTAAGATGATAAAGACCACAACATCAAATGAAAATCGAAAATCATTTATTCAAATTAAGCTCAGAATTAGCGTCAAAAATTACATAAGACAGTCCCCTAAAACACCCTTCACTCCCCAGTGTTTTACCTGGGAAGAAGTGGCGCAACAAAGTCCCCAGCATCCACCTGGAAATCATCAAATAACGGGACGGCATTTACTGACTAAAACCCACCCGTGTTCCTTCAGTTATCTGTGCCAGGGGTCACGGTAACACTTTAGAACAACCCGCCACCTGGCATCGGCCCTTGCGGACCCCGTCAGTTAGTGCTGACATCTCTTGGAGGCGCACGTGGAACACAACGCGCCGTCGACCCGGGCCTGGCCCTTACCGGATGGCGAGCTACCCATTGCTCGCCGTCCGTAAGCCCGCGCCTACGGTGGCCGGGAATCGGCTCTCGATTCTCGATCCAAACCCTTTCAGCTGCTTTGTGATGTAGCAAGCACAAAAGAACATAAACCTAGACCCGTTCATACAACAAACACGCCTCAATCCGTTTACCGATACCAACAGTATTACTATCTATCGTAACCATCAATATTACGTATCGATAATAGGTTTAGTCAAAGCATCGTGTGGGAGCCTCCCTTAATGGCCGGCGCTGGTTAAAACTATCGCGTTTGATAGCTTTGACGGCGTTATAATTAGCATAAAGCATCGAGCCGGTCTGTCAAACAGCTTTATGTGGCAATATTTGGTTATTAAGCGAGTATCGTTGTCAAAGCTTTGATGGTTAGTAAGGCTAGGTAAAATATTTGAAACATTTATCAAAGGTTTGTAGGTAAGGTAATATGGTAGTTGTTTTTAATAAGGTATATAGCAGGATGGTGCTTGTAATTAAGTCAAAGCTTCTTAGATAGACTATATACTTCTTTAGAAATACCTGTTGGTGATTTGTGATTATTGTAAAGAAACCATGAAACCTCGAATCGATTGTTTCGTAAATTTATATTTAAGAAGCCATAAAAAGCGTAAACCATGTGTTAATCCTGGATATAAACTATATGTGTGCCAAATTTCATCCAAATCCGTTCAGTAGTTTTTGCGTGAAAGAGTAACAAACATCCCATCCATCCATCTAAACAAACTTTCGCGTTTATAATATTAGTAGGAGTAGGCTATAAAGCACTAAAAGAGCTGCTTCCCGTATTACCAGCCACATTCATCCTCATTTGTTTCGTAAACCCAACAAAGCGATCCTCAAACAACCGGGGTTTTTCAGTTAGTCTATAGAAATAGCCGCAGTTAACCGGAATCGTAATTACATTAGAACTCTCCACCTAGACAAAGTTAAACGGAAATTAAACTGCAGTAAAACGCTTTTTGTACAAAGCCGTATTAAGGCTCCCGCACGCGACTAGTAAAACATCATCTACCTATCCTTTTCCTAACTATGTTGGAGTCGGCTTAACCGGATGCAACTGAATACCTGTATTTTACATGGAGCGACTGCCTATCGGACGTCCACAACCCTACTGGGTAATACGATACCCTTGGTAAGACTGGTTGTCAGACTTTCGGGCTTCCGACTACCCGTAACGACTGTCAAAGATCCACGAAAGCCAGACGGGACCAACGGTTTAACGTGCTTTCCGAGGCACGGAGGGGTCTCGGTATGTAAAGATGGTCCCCAATCAACAGACCAACCGCGACAAGCGTAGATTAACCTGATCGATCGACCTGTGCGGCTGTTATTACTTAGCCACGGGCCCCTCTACTCCGACTCTAGTAAAACAATTTCTATGAAAACTTCATGGAAATTTTCATAGAAATTTTTTTTCTTTGTGATTTTCGTTATTTCATTCAGAAATCGCTATTGAAAGTTTCCAAGTGTTGACATATAAGTGCTAACGCAAACTGGAATCCGATACCAGACACCCACTATCTGGCGCACAGCTACCAACGCAACGGCTAAAAAGCAGGCACAGCTTCTTGAAATCGACAGCGTCTCTGTCAGGAAACCCGGCCGACGCCCGTTGCAAACTATGGCAGGATACTCTTCCCCCTCCTACTTACTATCTACCACCAAAGGAGCGTCTCCCTGCAGGGTGTAACCTTCCGTGGTCCACTTGGAAGTCCCTGAACCGTCTCCGGACACAAGTGGGAAGATGTAAGTCCAACCTGGTAAAATGGGGCTACCTTGACGGAACGGCAGTAGGGTGTGATTGTGGAGCTATGTCGCAAACCATGCTCCACTTCCTATTTTGCCCTCTGTGTCCCAAAACATGCAGTCAAAGTGACCTCTGCACTGCCACTGATGACGCCGTGGAAGCGGCAAAGATTTGGACCAAAAAGATTTAAAATTCAGTCATGCCAGCGACACGGAGAAGAAGAAGTGCTCGTGACTGTACACCTATAGTACACCTCACACCCACGCTTCTCCAGTTGGGTTTAACCTTTCAGAGTACTAAAAAAGAAACCAAAGACTATAGAAAACTTCGATTTTCATACGGAATATTGAACGCCAGGTCATTATTTTTAATACCTCTCATAAATTCACAATCGTATCTAATATCATTTAACGACAGAACAGTCTGTCACTTCGAATCGATTTCACACTTTGATATGAATATTAAACCGTTCAGTTTTAGTCATACATATTTACTATAGACACAAAGGGAATATTTTAGGAAATAGAAAGTATTACAGTAATTCAATTCAATCTACATTGCATCCATAATGTAAAGACATACAGGTCATCATCTGCCTAGCCTTTTTCCAACTATGTTGGGGACGGCTACCAGTCTAACCTGATGCAGCTTTATACCAGTGCCATGGAGCGACTGCCTACCTGACCTCCACAACCCAGTTACTGAGTAATACGATACCCCTGGGTAAGACTGGTTGTCAGACTTTCGGGCTTCTGACTACCCGTAACGACTGTCAAAAATCTGCGAATGACAGACGGGACCAACGGCTTAACGTGCTTTCCGAGTCACAGAGGGATCTCGGTATGTAAAGATGGTCACCCATCCACAGACGAACCGCGGCAAGCGTAACTTAACCTGGTAGATCGACCTGTCCGGCTGTTATATTATTTAGGCACGGGCCCCTCAATGTACACATACAGGTGTAAGTATAAATCGATAGGATCAATTATGGACCCTGTCGGGCACAGCAACATTTAAATAAGTAGGAGAGAGGAAGTTTTACGAGTAGTGGTATTTTAGTTTTGTACGGCAATGTCACTACCGATTGACTGTTAGATGCCACGCTTTTAAAAGTTCTCTTTGAGGAAGGTATATTCTATCACTACTTTCGTTTGATGTTGTGGACTTCCTCTTAGAGCCTTTCAACGGTCAGACTAGAATGAATATTGCAATTATAAAGCTTGGTACCTTGGTACCACCTACAGCAGTAACTACATTTAGAAATAACCACCACGTCTGGTAAACTGAATGCAATAGGAAGCTGATAAGACAGTCACATTCACAATTAGGAGAAACAGTAGGTAAGGACCTACTTAGTCATGGGTACAATAGGGGACAAAGTACTTACAGTCATGGGGACAAAAGGGGACAAACTACTTACAGTTACGGGTACAATAGGGGACAAACTACTTACAGTCTCAGGGACAAAAGGGGACAAAGTACTTACAGTCATGGGGACAAAAGGGGACATACTGCTTACAGTCATGGGTACAATAGGGCACAAACTACTTACAGTCATGGGAACAACAGAAGACAAAGTACTTACAGTCATGGGGACAAAAGGGGATAAAGTACTTACAGTCATGGGGACAAAAGGGGACATACTACTTACAGTTACGGGTACAATAGGGGACAAAAGTGGTTGCTCAATTTTTGTCAGAAACTCGAAAGATAAGCTTGATCAGACAGTACTCGGTTAAAAATATCGAGTACGAATAAGGGAAGCCTAGTAATGAGAGACCTTGGCCATGGAGCGAGGTTGCGATAAAGTAACTTAATACTTCATAATTAGCGTTCAAAGTAAAAGTTAAGTAAAATTAATGTTTGTTTACTTTGCTGTGAAACTTAATAGAGAAACAAATTGATACATAGTGTTTTCAAAGAACTGCGTACCAGCAGGTCTATTCTGTAAAAACATCAGCGTGAAAACTTAGGTGAAGTGAGATAAAAGTATGCTGCAGTGCGATTCTGTAACCATCTCACCGTGAAAACTTAGGTGAAGTGAGCGTGGAGTGAGCCGTCATTCCAACTAATGCTAGGGATTGACACTACTGACAGCTCACTCTAAGCTCACTTCACCTAACTCTTCACGGTGAGATTTTTACATAATCGAACGGCTGTATAGCTGTCATTCCACCTTATGCTGAGGGATTTACATTATTAACTGCCCACTTCACCTAAGTTTCAGAATTGCTCCGCTGTATTCCCAGTAGGTAATAGAACTTGTAGATATATCATTTAACCATAACTTGGAGAACAGCTAACTGGAGACAAGTTGGGAATCAATGAACAATACTAGCAGAACAAAGTTTAACAACAGCTAACCTATCTATATTTATGCCTACTCGTACATATAGGATGGCAGGGACATTGACGGCACCTGTTCCCATTCTGAACCCCTCCCTGCGTTGTAATTTTTGGTCGATTACTATAACATACCTACACACACACACACTTACACACACACACACACTTACACATACACACCTAGACACACACACACCTACACCTACTAACACTAGAAGTTAAGTAAAATTGTTATTAACCCTATGGACTCCTGTCTGAAATAAAAATATTCTATTTTATTTTATAAAGCAAATAGCTGTTCCATAACGCGAAAGTATTACTTTTCTAAGAAACAGCTGTTTTTATTTTTGAGAACCGAAAATTTCTACGCTATTGACCTAGAATCATGTGCTGAATTCATGGTTTGCGCGTCGATGTCTCTGCCCCTTGTATAATAAAATAGTAACAAAATCAAAACTGTACATTGAATATTTTTGAAAAAAAAGTAATTGCTACGAGGTGTGGTAACGAGTCTGATGCCGAAAATATAGTTTCTAGAATTTTTGTTCGATTGTCTGGATATATATTCCAGATTGGCGCAAAAACGGCTGAACGGATTTGGATGAAATTTGGCACACAGATAATTTATAACCTGGATTAACACATAGGGTACTTTTAATCCCAGAAGTACGTTCCCGTGGGATACTTTCCGCAGGCGAAGTCGCGGGCAAAAGGTTGATACAAATAATAAACGACAGATATGCTCAAGAATATTCCTTATATCAAAACACTTCAATTAAGCTACACAAACATATTCACAAACACAACACAATGCCTGCAACAGTACCGCTACCAGGCTGTCGCAAGACCCGTCAGCATTATGTAAATATAAACAGCTGGTAGACAGAAGAACATCGTTTTATCAAAAACAAGTGAAGCTTTCTGCAACACGCAACAATATCATTCTGTACCTGTTCAACTGTTGCCAGTCATACATTTATTTATTTTTTGAATAGGAACCGTTAGCTACAGACACAGAACAGATAAATATCTGTTCTGTGGCTACAGATGTGGTCGGTCACTCCAAAGAAATTAATATGGCAGCACTACTCTACACTGTACATGAAGATTAAATATATATAATGCCCAAACAATGTACTGAATGTACAGAAACGGGATAAACAAACCAAAAAAAAAAAGAACAAAATAGGTATAAGCTTTTCGACGAGTGAACAATCTGAATAAAAAAGTGTAGTTAGTTATTTTCTAGCAGTGTCAAAACTCTCCTTAGATGAAGAGGGGCAATTCTCGTAATTTTAAGAACGTTCACAGTCTGATATCAGTCTCAATCTGTCAAAAATACCTCGAATTTTCCTATATTTTTGACATTGATGGTCGCTGAGATGAGATTGCGACTAGATTTTGAACGTTTTTAATTACGGGAACTGGCCTTCAGAATTTATTACTCCGGTTTCAAAAACAATTAATTTGTTCCGTTCTCAAATGGTTTGTTTGGGTCCTGTCATTTTAGCCAACCGATCACAACAGCTTACTGCTTTGACAGCAGATAATCTGCCGATCGATTCTGTAAAAATCTCACCGTGAAAAGTTAGGTGAAGTGAGCTGTCAATAGTGTCAGTCTTAGCATTATTTGGAATGACAGCTCACTCCACGCTCACTTCAACTAAGTTTTCACGGTAAGATGGTTACAGAATCGCACTACTGATCAAAATCTTGATCAATGATCATGCTTTTAGAAGTCTGTGGTAGACGTAGTAATTGCATTCCTGTTGCGTATCCTAAAACTGATAAATTGATTCATTTTCTTTCTTTTTAGTTTTCCGTACTCAAAGGGTACCAACTAAGCCATTGCTATAATAGGTAGACAGTTGAAATTTTCACGGAATGTGTATTTCGATTGCCGCTACAACAACAAATAATAAAAATAAAATAAAGTAAAAAATCAAAGGGAGTCCATACAAGAAACGTTTTTTTTTTTCGGCGTTTTTTGCTTCGTGGTACGATGTACTCTTAGTATGCGAGTCCGACTCGCACTTAGCCGGTTTTTTTCTACAGGTTGAACGACCAGTCGTTCATTTATCATCTAGCTGAATTTCAGCTCACAATTTTGGCTGCGGGATGAACGTTTCAACTTCAATGCACAACGGAGCTGCTGCAGACCCATCTGTGTTTTCTTGAATATGAATAGTTGGCGCCACCTGTGCGAAATTGCTGACATTACCCCGAGCACATTAAAACGGGCACCATGTTTTAAATGGGATACGAGTTTGCTGGATCAACAGAAAGCGATTATGCCACCCATTGTATATTTTATAGTGTTTGATGTATTTTTTATGTTATGTATTTTATGGTATACAATAAAGTATATATAAATAAACACTAAATTGTAGGATATCACTAAGATAATTACCTCACATTGAAGAATATAAAAAACTGGGTGCTACAATTTCTGAAGTAGGTATGCAGCAGCCATACAAGCCAAAATTCAAGCCAGTGAACAGGCAACTTCTAGCGTTCCATCGTAGACCTCATCCATCAGGCAAGATCGTGGTCTAGAGCAGCATACTGAGCTATTCACAAACATTCGACAGGCTTCCGAGTCGAAAATGATACATTTTAGCTTTCCTGATTCCGACCGTAAATATCCGTCGGAAAAATAGTGGTCTTCTATTTATAGTCAATACTTTCGGGTTTCAGATTTGTGAACAGCTTTTAGATCCTCTAAACGCTGTTCCTTTGATAACGTTTGGGACGTTCTTCGATAAGTTTTCTCTTCCAAATAAATGAAAGTGAAAAGTTATTTCACGAGTTAAAAAGTTATTTAAACTTTCAAATTATAAGTTAAAAGATTAACTAAAAGTTAGCTGATAATCAAGCCAGTCCCAGAAAATCGGAGATTCCTAGACACCTCACAGTCTTTCAGTCCCCTGTACTTCAGTTAAAATAATGAAGAATTTTCCTCCCTCAAGTTCGTCGACATCTCACATCTGGTAGACAGAGGACTAAGATTATTAATATTACCAAGTCTTCACCTCTAGGGAAGCTTCTGGCTGACAATGTAATTAAAACTGCTATCAAAGTTCCCAAAGAGTTTATTTCTCTGTATTTGTATAAATATGATATGTTTGTACACTTTGCGTTGGAGGTATTAAGAAAGGAGTTTGTCTCAATTTTAATAGAAACTTTGTAGGGTCTAGATATTGTCGGGTAAAGTTTGTTTGTTTATGAAATTAGAGTGCGTGAGTGGGTAGAATTTAAGAAAGAGTGGTTCTACAGGAATCGCGTCACACCTGCGGGAGCCTTTACAGTTTGTAAGCATGTACCTGTAATATCTCTCTAAAGACGTCCGGATGACGGAGTTCCTTGCCCGTTCTTTTCCATAGAGACCTACGTTTTGAAATGGCCAACTAGCTTCAACTGTTTGACTAACTGACCGACTCTTTGACAATCCAAAAGTACCTGTAAACGGTTTAATTGAAATAAATGCTTTGAGTTTGAGGCCGTTTGTTTTGATAATTTTCCTTTTACTTAATGACTAATATAATAAGATCTTTGCAGTCTTCTGGGCTCGTTTCCGGATGACAGAGATGCGGACGAATACTTCGACGCCTAAATACCCTTTTATTTTTGTATTTATTTATATAGTTAGTTAGTCTTTTAATTTAGTACCAAGTTTAAGTAGTAAATAGTTAGTTTAGAGATTATTAAAATAAGACCTTTCATACACAAAAAATTACATACATGCAGGAAAAATATAGACCTTTCAGCCTTATCCCGAAAACACTCAACATAAATATTTTTTATTACAGTTATATTTTCCCGAACAGCAGTAACAATAAATAAAATGTATGACATCCTGAATCCTCCAATCTCGGAAGCTGTCGAGGTAACAAGTCATCCATCAATATTCCAATATGGATGAAAGGTTTCATTCACGGGACCTTTTTACCCGACTGCGCGACGCAAAGCAGGGCAATGTGGTTTATAGCATTTTTATGATGTGGGACAGGGTACGTTATTATTTTTAAAAGGATTATTTAAGACTATTTGTGTTTATGCTTTTGGGGAAAAAATAACCTTATTTATGTTCAGAAAACGGTATTTCAAAGTTCAGGGATTTTGTCAATTCCTTAAAAAATGTCGCTTCATGTACAAACTGATATTCAGTTGCATCCAGTTAGGAAGCCGAACCTAAGTACTTGCAAAAAGGCTAGACGATTATTATGATGACTACGCCTAGTCCTCCGGGGTAATATCGTAACACACAAACAGTAGGCTAACAGGCTTTAATTTTGACAGTTCAAAAACATTCATTGCGTTATTTGCGTTGTTGAGCAGACAAATTTTTCGAACATATGGAGCAATGGAATAGCAATATCCTTCAAAATGATTCAGATTCAGATTGATAGTGTGTTACGCAATTAGGGTGCTGGAAGTGGCAGCAGTGCATAAGCATATTTTGTCAGTATGCTTACGCTCCATGCAATAAGGGTCTAGCTCTTTGTTACTGATTACCAATCTGGTTTATGGTTGGTGATCAAATGGCTGGCAAATCCAGATCAATAGGATTACATGAAGCTCTTGTGGTATAGTCATTTTATTCGAGGTGCATCGTCTTCACGCATAATTATATAATTAACTAGCTGCGCCCCGCGGTTTCACCCACATAAGTTTCGATCCCGTGAGAATATCGGTATAAAAAGTATCTTATGTGTTAATCCTGGTTATAAACTATCTGTGTGCCAAATTTCATCCAAATCCGTTAAGTAGTTTTGGCTTGAAAGAGTAACAAACATCCATCCATCCATACAAACTTTCGCGTTTATAATATTATAGTAGAATGAATGTATACAAAATATTGTAAAACCTTTGAAAGAATAACGGTGAAGTTTCTTGCTCATTCTTCTCCATGCGCAACTACCTTTTGGCACCTGTTCCATTTTGACGTTCAAAGGTGCCTTTTAAGTGCGTATTTAATGCTTCGACTTTGCCTTTGACTTTGCTCTTAATTTTAATCGATTAGTATCAGAGCTCCATTGTTCAGATAAAATCTAGCATATATTAGTAATAAACAGAAATTACATAATTATCTTACCATCCGACTTGATTGCGAAATAATTATTATAAATTGCGTACACTAAAACGTTTTATTGTTTGTTTATCATTAAACATTGCCCGTAATAGCGTAATTAGGTAGAATTTATTAGAAGTAATAAAATTAACTACAGAACCTACTGTAAAGGTTGTCTGGAACCTTACATCATTCAGGCTGGTAGAAATATAACTCAGCGGAGTGATTGCGTAACACACTATCAGTAGCAATGGCTTTCATTTTGACAGTTCAACATCATTCATTGTGTTATTTACGTTGTTGAGCAGAACATTTTTCGAACATATGAAGCAATGGATTAGCAATATCCTTCAAAATGATTCACATTGAGATTGAAAGTATGTCACGCAATTCGGGTGCAAATTGGATTAGATTAGAATCTGATCAAAATCTTGATCAATGATTATGTTAGTAGTAGGGTAGGTACGGTTAACGCTCACAACGTTATTAATATTACCTAATAATGTCTTCTATCTAATACAAAAGCAAACAAAATGGCCGAAGCTAAATCTTCAAAATTTAACACAACATCACGTCTGTTTTCCCAGAAGATTTAGTTTAGTCCAGTTTGTTTGCATATGTATTAGGTAGGTACAAGTAGTAATAGTCGTCCAGATCATATTTCGGCAATGGCGGCCAAGGAAACTAGCCTTTGGCGCGGGAGGTAATAGTGCACAAGTGTGCGCGCAGACACAGGTGCACTCCCTCTGCTGATCCTGCTCGGAGAAGGAGGCGTCGGGGAGGCAACCGCCTTGGCGCCTAATACGCCGAAACCCGCTTACCAATTAAGGTAAGTGGGACCTTTGGGGTCGTGGGCGCATAGAGTGGGGACTCTGTCCGCCTACTAAGCGACCCCAGGGAAGACGGTGGCACAGTGGTCACGTGCTGCCGTGCATAGCGAGACTTAGGGGAGGCCCCTTTACAGTCTCCCCAGGGATGTGCCTTACAGGCGTTGCGCAGGGGTGGTTCCGGAATTGGTCTTTTAATGATGGATGGTGATCACCGGGGTGGTTTTAGTGAGGTAAAAATCCCACACTCCCCGACCTCACTCCCCGGAGGTCGGGTGCCTTTTGAAGGGTTCCCCCCGAAAACAAAAAAAAAAAAAAAAAAAAGGTGCACTCCCTCCTCATTCACTCTCATGTAGTTCGATGGGACGGCAATCTACACACCGGAGAGAGATAAGAAGCTGGACCAACGGCTTAACGTACTGTCCGAGGCACGGGGGTATCACACCGCCAACTTTTTCTAATGAAAAAACCCAATGAGATACAAGTATTAAGTGGGCTAGGTAGGTATCTACCTACTGTATTTTAAAAATATCCTTATATCCATTCTAGCAGCGCCCTGCGGTTTCACCCGCATAAGTCTTGATCCCGCGGGAATATCGGGATAAAAACTATCATATGTGTTACTCCTGGTTATAAACTATCTTTGTGCCAAAATTCATCCTAATCCGTTCAGTAGTTTTTGCGTGAAAGAGTAAAAAACATCCATCCATACAAACTTTCGCGTTTATAATATTAGTAGGAAGTAGGATAGTAGGATTAGTTGGACCTATAAATGCGAAAGTAATTCTGTCTGTATGTCTGTTACTTTTACTTGGTGGTGGTGATGGTGGTGGTGGTGGTGGTGGTGGTGGTGGTGGTGGATGGTGGTTTGTATGGTGTACAATAAAGAGTATTCTATTCTATTCTATTATATTCTATAGTATTTCTTTTATGCCTGACCAACATCATAAAAAGTTATTTAGAGACTATTCTTATCGAAGATTACTTGGTAGAAATTACCTTCCAAACTTTAATATTTGTCCTATATTATTGGTTCCACAAGACCCGGACTGGAATAGAACCAATTGTTGAACATCTCCCACGCAAGTTGGTATTACTATTTGGTCCTAACTTTATATCTCCGTGGGTGTCAGGATAGATAGCGATTAGGGGCTTAGTTAGAGGATTTATTAATACTGTTTGGAAACTAACTAGCTTTTGGCCGCGGCTTCGGTTGTGTGGATGTCGGAAAATGTCTCATGAAATGTACATTCACCAAAAGATATAAGTAACCAAAGTCGTCGGGTATAGTTGTAGTAATAAGAAACCGACGGAAGTTTCCGAATGAAATTTAATTTGATAAAACAACTGTTTGTTTTCTAGTAATTAAATTAATTTTATTCGAAAGTATCCTATGTTTGTGTTGATCCAGGTTATAAACTATCTGTGTGCCAAACTTCATCCAAATCTTTTCAGCCGTTTTTGCGTGATTGAGTAACAAACACCCATATTTCATATTTTTATTATTAGTAAGATAGTAGGAGCAGGATGATGGGACCTAGTGATTATAAATACCTGTAAGTTCGTTAATCTTGAGGTGATCTGTAATTAGTCAGCTCACGAAACTGTAGTTGCTTACCTGAAACAAAGGAGTTGAACTGTTAATAAAGTCATAAAAAAAAAATATCTGAAAATTGGTATCGTCACAAAAAGCTATAGTAAAAAAATGATTAAGAATTCTAATAATAAACATCGCAACTTGGAATATTTAGTTACAAGTGCAATGGTGTCCAAGTGGTAAGGGCCGCGACTTACGAGTTGTAGGTCGTAGGTTCGAACCCAGATAGGCGCTTCACTTTGTGTAATTAATTTTATCACCACTGCTCTCAAAATGGCGAAGGAAAACATGAAAAATTCGAAGACATGTGACATCTACCAACCCGCACTGGGCCCGCGTGGTGGATTACGGCCCACTTACTTTCGAAGAGAGGAGGCCGGTGTCCCAGCAGTGGGAACATTATAGGCAGATTATGCTATGTTAATAAGTATTTAAAAAAAAAAGTATTTGGTCGCTTTCCTTGACCCAAAACTGTTAAAACACCTAATCTAGTACATACAGATATTTCATAATTGAATTTAGTGTTATTGTCAAATTAATCAAAACAGCGAAATATTTGACAGCTATTTGCTACGTTGAAAAATGTTTCATAATTCCTTCGCGTAAACCAAACACCTAAATGTTCTTCAATCCTACTATAATATTATAAACGTGAAAGTTTGTATGGATGGATGGATGGATGTTTGTTACTTTTTCACGCAAAAACTACTGAACCGATTTGGATGAAATTTGGCACACAGATGCTTTATAACCAGGATTAACATATAGGATACTTTTAATCCCAATATCCTAGTTCCTACTATCCTATCCTACTAATATTATAAACGTGAAAGTTTGTATAGATGGATGGATGGATGGATGGATGTTTGTTACTCTTTCACGCAAAAACTACTGAACCGATTTGGATGAAATTTGGCACACAGATAGTTTATAACTAGGAATAACACATAGGATACTTTATATTCCCATATTCCCACGGGATCGAAACTTATGCGGGTGAAACCGCGGGGCGCAGCGGTAGTAAACTATAAATGGAGGTCGTTGTAAATGATGATCCGTTATTAAAAGTAAAACGGATCGGGTGTCTTCACTCTTTCATAAATAGATACTCGTGTATCTTTTACAAGCTGTAAAATAACCAACAGCAATCAACGGCTTTCACGGTAAAGGAATGGATAAATAAAACGTAATTTCATTGAAAATCGCTTTTCATTGAAATATCTCTCGGCCATATTTTACTGCTTCTTTGGTGGTAAAGGTCATTATTAAATTTATCAAAGGTCGTACTGAAAATGTTATGAAAGTGATACATTTGGGGTTTATGAATTCTCATTTTAAGTACTGATTGGAAACCTTTACACAAAATTTGTTACACACCCGTTGGTGTAACCTTTTTGCCTTTAACCTTTTTTATGTGGATAATAAAGTATTTAATCTATACTTAATACTTATATTAAAGAGTTTGTTTGTTTTTTTTTTGTTTGTACGCGCTAAGCTCTGTTAGTTTAGGAGCACTGAAACGTCTTGAAAATGGAATTTGTTAAATAGGAGAAGGGGTGGGCTGTAATCTACCACGCGGGCCCAGTGCTGGTCGAATGTCATCAACACGGGTGGGTTTTAGTCAGTAAAAGTCTGACATGCTCCCGCTCAACCCAGAGCGGGAGAAGTTATTTGATGATTTCCCACCCAAAATAGGGTGGTTAGAGTGATTGGTGTCGTGGTGTGGCTGTAGTTTTGGCAAATCTAAACACACCCTTTTTTTGGGTGGGAAACCATCAAAAAACTTCTCCCGCTCTGGGCGGAGCGGGATGTCACTTTTACTGACTTAAACCCACCCGTGTTCTTTCAGTTGCCTGTGCCAGGGGCCACGGTAACTCTTTCGAACAACCCGCGGCCCTGGCAGGCATCGGCCCTAGCGGACCTCATCAGTTAGTGCTGACATCTCTTTGAGGCGCGCGTAGAACACAACGCGCCGTCGACCCGGGCCTGCGGGGTAATTGTGTAACATACTATCACTAGCAATGGGTTTCATTTTGACATTTCAACAGCATTCATTACGTTATTAACGTTGTTGAGTAGACAATTTGTTTGAAAATATGAAGCAATGGATTAGCAATATCCATCAAAATTATTTAGATTATGGTTGAAAGTAGGTTACGCAATTAGGGCGAGCTAACCGTCTAAACACACCCTTACACGGAAATGAAGCGGACCCGTTTCAGAAACGTACCAACTTTATTCTGTTTTTAATTTAGAGGAGATGGAAAACTTGGACGATTTGAAATAAAATGCAATACCAGAGCGATTGAATGTACGTGGCCGCATGCCAGCGAAGTTGGGAATAAGATTGGATAAAGATTTCCTATCAGGTAGGATGAAATGGAAGTACTGTTGTGGATTAAAGCGAGTTTTATTAAAATCTAGAACATTTCTCGTAAATGTCAGCATCGCTCCCACGCTAGGTAATGAAATTTTTACAGGAATAAGATGAGTTCTAACAAATACGATTTGTCTTAAGTTTGATTTTCAGGCGAATATTATGTTCTATATTTTGCATAATATCTTATCTCTGGCATGTTTATATAACAGTAATCAAATGTTTTCACTGATCTCTTAACTTTTGCACACCTAAAGGTGAATATAAAATCAAAATCAAGTCATTTATTCAAATTAGGCTGAGAATCAGCACTTTTCGAACTTCAAAATTACAAAAGACAGTCCCGCAAAACGCCCGCCCTTCACCACCTAGTGTACCTAGTTCTTTCTGCTATAGACTAGAGGATTTACTTGTTACAAAACACTCAGCTGCTTTAATGTCAACCTTTCACGAACCGAACAATGAGCATGACGCTCGTTACATTACATGGAAATGCTTTTTTAAATTGAGCATTTGTTTATATTGTACCATTCGTAAGCACATTACATTACATGGAAATGCTTCAGAAAATGCTCTAGTGTATACTCACCTTAATAATTGTCACCTTGTGAATTGGGGTTTATTTATATACAAAGGCAGTCGAAAAACTAGCCTTCTAGCATTCTCTATGCTGAAAAAAAGAACACCATTTCATGAGACAATAATCTTCCCATTTGATTTTGTTAGAGGAAATAATTAATTTTATATTTCCTCCAGTTTTAATACTAACAAAATCACGTGGGAAGTTATTGTCTTCAGAAAGCACGTAGGCGGTACATTAATGGGCTGTCGTGTCCTTTGGTCTGCGCATGCGCATCCGGTCGGCGACACTAAAGTTCACGCTATTAATCCTTAATAGGATGAATGGACACGCAATAACTTAAATTAACTTATAAATAATGTTGTTTGTTCAAACTTAATTTATTAAATATTAATTACTTCCTATAAAATTGTTCTTAATTTTTCAGTGACTTATTAAAATAGAAACAGAGAATAATAATCTAATAATAACAGCCTATTATTGTGAGGGGCTCGTGGCTAAACGAGGCTTGCCGTCATCGGTTTGTGGATTGGCGACCATCCATTACATATAAACAGACCCCTTCGTGCCTCGAAAAGCAAGTTAAGTCGTTGGTCCCGGCTGTCATTCTTGGATCTCTGACAGTCGTTACGGGTCGTCTCATGCCCGAAAGTCTGGCAACCATTCTTACCATTCTTTACTTCTGGGTATCGTGTCACCCAGTAACTGGGTTGTGGACGTACGATAGGCAGTCGCTCCATGTAAAATACTGATATTCAGCTGCATCCGATTAGACTGGAAGCCGACCCCAACATAGTTGGAAAAAGGCCAGACAGATTGATCGATCAGCCTATTATTGTCCCACTGGAGGACAAAGGTCTGTTCTCATACAGAGAAGGCACGAGCATTGATTGCCACGCTAGGCCAAGACTGGTTGAAATAGAGAATAAGACATGTCTAATTATTACAGACTTCTTTAATTAAATCTATCTTCCTTATTAATTATTGTTTAAGAACTTTATTATTTCTCATTAAGAATTAACAATAATTCACTTACTGAGAAACTAAATTTACATAAAATGTATACGACCGCACAATAACATTGTTAAAAGTAAATTTACAATAATGAATAGGAAGGTAGTTTAAAAAAAAAAAGAAAAAGTAAATGTCAACTAATCACCAACGCGCGGGCCTGCGGGCGGAGAGCAATGGGTAGCTCACCGCCCGATCAGGACCAGGCCCGTGCCGGACGGCGCGTAAGTGTTCCACGCGCGCCTCAAAGAGATGTCAGCATAACGAGGGGCCCCTCAGGGCCGAAGCCTGCCGGGGCAGCGGGATTGTCCGAAAGGGTTACCGCTGCCCCGGAACATAAAGGGCGAAGGAAGGAACATGGGTGGGTTTTAGTCAGTAAGAGTCTGACACTCCCTTCCGCTTCACCCAGAGCGGGAGAGGTCATTTGATGATTTCCCACCAGAAAAAAAAAAAACTAATCACCAACCGAGTAAACACGGATCTAAAGTAAAATTAGGTGTATTACTAGATTCATTCATGGCAGCGTACTGACGAATAAAGATTACGCGGTACATTTGTTCAATAAAAGGCTCTTAGAGAAACAAGGTTTTATTTATAAATCCTTCCGTTATACGAACCCATCCCTTAAAAGGCACGTCATCATTCTTGAGTCACGGACAAGTATTTTCCAAGCTATTTATAAAGAAAAAACTCTTAAGGAAATCAACTCAGACATCCTCCTATTCGAAAGTGTCACGTCCTCTGACTTTCAAAGCAAACCTTCAAGACTCCCGCAGACAGGCGCGTCTGAACTCTAGTAGAACAATTTCCATGAAGTTTTCAGAGAAATTATTCTGCTAGAGTCGAGACGCGCCTGTTTGCGGGAGCCTTAGACTAAAAATAGATCAACCAGAAAAATAATAACAGAGACAATCTTGAAAATGTATTTGTTATTTCTAGTTCACTGAAGCGTAACGCTCCAATTGAACAAAATGGGTAAAGTTTATTCAAATTCTAATCTGCAAAACAAAGGTCAATTTAGACATGAAGTCGTGATCAAATCAGGCGGGAAGGTTACATGAAAAGAGACTTTACGACTTTCAGAATAAGGTTTTAAAGTTACCACAAGATCAGCGGAAAAGACTAAGGTCGGTTGTCGCACAGACCGTGATAGTCTAGACATATGAATGGCGCACTCCTGTTAAAATGTCGCGAATTTACTGGTAAATGCTAATCAGTACCAGATACAAGGCATTAATGCAAATTATGCGTCTTTTTCGGTCGCTAAATGTTTTTGACAGTAATTGTATGGTAATGTATTCTTTTTGGGGACTGTTATTGAAATGCTTTAATATTATACGCCATATTAGTGAGGCTTCAAGTGGCTTTATATTAGAAAGAAATTTCGAGCTTATTTTGTGGTTTGCACGTTGCTAAACGAGAACACTTGTAGTTTCCTGTGGTTATAAACCTGACGTAATAACCCTATATATCATTTTGCTAACCTCAAATCAACATAGTAAACTGAAACTCACGCCATTCTTGAAGCCCAGTAATGCTCCCTAATTACGTAAGACACTAGATAATGCTAATCCATTGCTTCATATGTTCGAAAAAAATGTCTGCTAAACAATGTAAATAACGCAATGAATGTTGTAGAACTGTCAAAATGAAAGCCATTGCTACTGATAGTATGTTATGTTATGAAATTAACCCGCAGATAAATAATTCCATGGGCTGCTTTTATGAAACTTTAAAAAAACTGGTAAAAAGCCACAAAGCACAGATTTTACAAAATGGACCAAGAAATCTTACAACGTTGATCGCAAAATGAACATTGTAAAATTGTCGACTAACTTTTTAAATCCCTGTTTTTCTTTCATAAAAATCTTAGATCCGTCGGATATTCCTCAGACATTTTTTCCAACATTTTGACATCAAAGAAAGTTTCGGAAAAATGATTTATAGTACAGAAATTTAATTCTGGTCAGTATCCGTCTATGGAAATTTTACTCAACTGTCCTTTTATCTAGGCTTTTTATTTGGATGCGAAGTAAAAGTAAAATCGTTTGTTTAACGAGCGCTATTTTAATTCAGTGTAATATTCTTCTTAGGGCTGATTTTTCCAACGCCAGTTAAGGGCACACCGAGCTTCTAGCGCTAGTCGATTTTAGGTATTCTATGCGCTCCGTGTATGTGTGCGTGAGGCACACCGGCAAGAGAGCGAACGGCTAGACAGATAAGAGGACTGCGCCGTCCGCGCGCCGCTCGCGCCGAGCCGTGCGCCGATCGACTCGCGAGGTGCTACCAATATTTACAAAATTGAACAAAAAAAAAAAAAACGATTTCAAATACTTTTATTGGAAATATACAATTTTTAAAATTTATAATTTACCGTCGTTAGATGAGTATCTATGATCAGATCAATAAAAAAATAATATTAGGTATTTAGTCTAATAATACTCAATTAGTTACCTTTTATGATAATATTCTAATTTCTAAGTACAAGAGAAACTTAAAAGTGATTTCAATAACGTAAAATAACTTATCAGCTAAATAAGTAGGGTAAAAATCCCAGTAGTCGACCTTTTATTTTCAATTTCAAATTATTTATTTTTCAAAGTAGATTCAGTAAACTACTTTCGTTAGTACGTAAGGTTCGACTTTTAATTCCATTTAGTGACTTGATGGTTAATTTGACAGATTTGAATAAAAAAACAGCTATTTGAGTGGGTGTAAGAATAAACTATATTCAATGAACTTCACAAATGTACTTGTCGGAGAATGTGTGTCTGTCTCTCGTTAGCATCAGGCATATTTTAATTACTGTGGGCGTACTAAGGGTAGTGTTGGTTATAGCGCAATAGTAAAACGGTTTGCAGTTTAAATCAGATTGCAATTCACGAACAAGTCAGTCACACTAGCGAATCACGCACTGTAGGTACCTACACAACTCAACGATACGGAACGCGGCAGTTTCTATGCACATGTTGTTCGTACGATGTCCAATATGTGTGAAATTTCTTGCAACTGTTCTAATAAATACATAAAATCTACAACTCTATTTCCACTTATTTTGATCTCTTCCAATTTTTCTTCTGGTTCTATTGTGTAATAATCTTCTTCTGAATCTGAGTCAGCTGGCGAATGATGTGTAGAATGCTAAAAGGTGAAAAAATTATGATATTAAATCAAATAAACAAATATCCTATTTTTCTCAATAGGTTCAGGATACGTTGATAAATTCATACCTAATACTACTTACATTGGGATTGTTTTGCGTCCTAGTTGCAGCAGCACGCGTCTGTAATTTCTGTATTTCATCAAACGGAAAACTAAAATGAAAAAAAAAAGAAGATTTATGTTAGCAATCAATATTTTTGTAAGGATTTATAAAATATAATAGAGGGCGCCCTGTGAGGAGGGAGCAGTGGTAGCCCAGAGGTCACGGCTGCGACTTAAGAATTGCAGGTCGTAGCTTCGAGCCCAGACAGGTGTAAATTATTTCATCACCACTGCTGTCAAAAACGGTGAAGGAAACATCGTGACGAAACCGGCACGTCTTAGAACAAAAATATAGTAGACATATGACATCCACCAACGCACGCAACGCGGCGTGCGTTGCGTGACAGGGCTAGAGAGTCGTAATTTACGACCCTCTAGCCCTGTCACTGAGAGGAGGCCTGTGTCCCAACTGTGGGAACAGCAACCTGTTAAAATTAGGGTGCTAGTGATAAAAATATTGCCCAGTATACCTAAATATTATGCACAATGTACACACGGCTACATATCAACCTATAAATATCCAGTATAAGCTGACCTCTCATTGTACAGAAATCCTATACAATGCGAGATCAGCTTATACTGGAGTAGTATAACTTGATTTGTAACAATGTGTACACACGCATATAAAAAAATATGAGGACACAAGCAACAATAATAATCAATATCGGACTTGCTTCATGGCAATACTTTCTCTGTGTGAGTAAGTCATGTCACTGTCTATTTCTCCTTCCACTGGAAGACAACAATTTTGTTCCGGTGTAATTGGCATCCTATAATAAAAAAGAACATTTGATTTAATTATAATTTCTAGAATTATCAACAAATCCGTTTTGGGATGAAAGTAAGACTTATTTCATAAAAATAATTAGTTTCTGAACTTACAATTCCAGAGTTTGATAAATTTTGGAATCGGTGGCTTCCATGAAATTTACCCTGAAAATTGAAAGTTATAAAGATAATGTGGTACTTAATTTATTATAATGTTTTCTTAGACACATCCTATTATTTTTGCGCTTACCTCACCAGTTCATCAGACGACTCTTTGTTTTGTAGTGAGGTGCCAACAACTGGTACATTTACCCTATAAACAGAAAAAGATAAAGAATTTTCCAGCGTAACTATTTCTTAAAATATCGTAAATAGATAGATAAGTGACAACTATGTACTTACTTTTATTAACTGAGTATAATAAGTAGGTAGGAAGATTATACTTACGGAGCCACAGTATTCTGTTTATCCTCAAAATTTTCTATCTGTAGTTGTCTTTCTCTCTCGGCATCAGATGGTTCAAGTTTATTTTGCAGTGAGATACATTTACTCTATAAATAGAAAAAAATAATACAGAATGATTCAAATCATAGTAGATTTAATCCGTGATTTGGAAAATATGTTGTCGATCCGTGATTATGCACGGATCGACAACATATTTTCCAAATTTCGAAATTAATAGAAAAAAATTACGAAATTCACAAAGACGGTCATCGAACCTTGATACTGAGCACTTACCGAGTCTTCAGTATGCATTTGGCTGCATGAATTAGTGTCACCAGATACTAGAAAGTAGGTAGGTACTGTACTGAGTATACTTACGAAGCAACAGGAGTATTCTTTTTGTCTTCAACATTCTCAGCCTGTACTTTTCTTGCTCTAAAAGATAAATTCAATTCTTTTTAAAATACCCCATAAAAAAAATAACACCACTTGGTAAGGCAATTAGTAAATAAGTAGGTAAGTATACGAATTTTACTTACTTCATTTCTTCGTGCAAGCGTTTAGCATTGGTTTTTCGCCAACCCCTTCTGTCTTGATTTCTTTACTTTGTTCCCCATTTCAAATAAAAATAAATAAATAAATAAATTTCAAATACGCTACAATTAGTTTTCACACAATTTTCTTCGTTACGTTATTAAATCCGTGCGTAAGCGCAAGCGACACAAGCTCCCCGTCTGATGGCCGACGGCGGACTAAAGCGGATAAGAGGGCGGCGCGGCGGCTCTGCTTATGATGGGCAAAACTCGCGCGAATTTAGGTATTTCCTTCTTATTGTTAAACAAATACACATTTTGAAAATGTAAATCGTATACGTTGTATAAAACATGTTGTTTTGTTATTATTAAAAAACTGATGACCTTCCGCGAAGTATTCACGCCGTACTAAGCGTTTGTTGTGTTTTTTAGAGATAACTTTGTGAATTTATTCTATCGAGCCAACTTTATCAAATCGTGTTTCCATCCTGTATACTGCCTAGTATATATGGCCAATAATACCAATTTATTTCCTGAGATTTTAATTTAATTGTTTACTACTTCAAACAACCGTTATAAAAGCGCGTTTTTGTGTATAAACAGCTCGGTGCCCCGTTAACTTTATCGGAGGAATAATTTTGAAGTTTTGACTGTTGTTTCATAAAAAAACTGTCAAACGTCAATTTTATTCCTCGAATAAAAGTTATCTGGCGATGGAAAAATCAGCCCTTAGTAATACATATTTGTTATCAATTCAGTACGATAGTAATAAAATAAAACTACCTTAGTCTTCTTTAAAAAACCTGATTAAAAAAAAACATTAACACCAGGGTGTCGCATTTTTTTGCTGTGTTTTCCGAAGCCATAGTTCCATTCTGTAATCGCTAAAATTATTTTTGAGACGTTTATTTTGGTAGATAATGATGACATGGGTGGTTGCACTATAGGTAAACCTCTGCCTAACCCTTCGATGAATACAGGCGTGATTTTATGTCACAATAACGACGTATATCACTCTAACATAACATTACTCAACCGGCTTCAGTATCTAATATCAAATCCGATCCGAGTGTCGCAACTAGACATCAGACCTTTCCGTTTTAGCCCGTGTCTATATTTGGAAATTTATACTCTGTGCCATTACCGTGCCTAAACAAGGATCGATAAAGGCTGCTTTGAAATAAACAAGCATTGGCCCCGATCGGGGCCTGTTTGGCCTCCATTATATGGAAAATCGTGTGTTCCTGGGACGTGGATTGGCTATGTGAAGCTAAGTGATGTTGACTAGAGAAGGTTTTCCTTGAAAAAGGTTGTTTACTTCGTTCAATCTGTATGAACTAAAGGTATATTTAACAATTTATGTACATACATTATGTATATACAGACATGAAGAAAGGTACAAAAAAGGTGATGCTTATTCCTAAAGAAATCTTTTCCTGCAATAGGAAAGTAGATAAAAAGAGATGTAGTCAGCGTGTGTAAGAGTAGAAGAGAAAATAAAATACATAAAATAAAATAAACAATTCAGTAATTTAAATCATCGTCAGTCTATAGCAGTCCGCGGCTGGACAAAGATCTCTCTTATTGCACGACATTCAACTTGATTTTCGGCAATTCTCATCCACTACCAGCCATCCTGCGAAGATCGTCGCTCTACCTACCCAATAGTAATTTAAATAAAACATACAATATGAGAATATCTCATACTGGTATGTGAAAAAGACACGAGTAATATTAAGTTATATTTGTGGCTTTGTAAGAAAAATTAACTTAACCTGGATATCAAAAGTAATATAATTTTTTCTTTGTTCAGATGTTTCGAAGAATACCTAACTGAGCCGTATAGAGGTAACTTTTTTATTAAACTTGACACAGTTTCACAAAAAGATCAAAGGTCAACCTAAAATTTTTCAGAATTGTCACACTAAAATTTTTAGACTGTGTCTGCATTTCACACCTTTAGAGGTCATTTTATCAGACTGTGTCCAAACAACAACTAAGTAAATATATATTATTCTTAGTTAGGGGCCATCATTTAATCGGGCCTTTAGAGAGTAGTGGCCCAGTGGTATTGGCCGCGACTTACCGAGTTGCAGGTCGTGGGTTCGAACCCAGGCAGGGGCTTTACTTTGTGTAAATAATTTCATCACCACTGCTCTCAAAACGGTGAAGGAAGAGCCCGCGTGGTAGATATAGCCCACTCCCACTCGTAGAGAGGAGGCCTGTGTCCCAGCAGTGGTTCAACATTATAGGATGATTATGGCTTTAACCTGCTGCTTATTACAGAAACAGTCAACGTGTCATAGTGTCTCGCATGGATCTTACGGATACGAAGAGTTTTTAACCAACTTCAAAAAAGGAGGAGGTTCTCAATTCGACTGTATTTTTTTTTATGTTTGTTACCTCAGAACTCCGTTATTTATAAGCCGATTTGCAAAATTCTTTTTTTATTTGTAAGGATATACTTTCAGATTGGTCGCATAGAAATTTCATCATAAACGGTTCAGTAGTTTGGTTTTTAAACCAAAATTACTGATAAAAATTACAACTTGTGAAAAATAAAAACTTAAAAAACTGACTTCCAAAAAAGACAAAGTGAAAAATAACTTTAATTTCGGAAGTCGGTGGCAAACAACGAAATTGCGAACCCAACGACACCGACTTCCGAAATTAAAGTTATTTTTCACTTTGTAGTCTTTTTTGGAAGTCGGTTATTTTTTTTTTTTTTGCAAAAAAGTTTTTATCGCATGAGGTTTTTCGGCTACTTTTATACCACCGCTTTGGTCATACATCGTGATTTTTTAGGCTAGCTCCTCAAGTATATTTTTTATTAATGAAAAGGTCAGATATATTTAGAATTTGTTTTAATAAATAAATAAGTACAGACGCCGAGCACATCAAGCTACAAACTGTCAAATTTCTTTAATAAGTTTTCAACTTTATCGCTAACGCAATGGGTTCAAGGTTGATTGGGAAAATTTGACAGTTTCGGGTAGCTTGATGTGCTGGCGTCTGTACTTATTATAAATTCGATTCTGAAAAACCATAAATATTAAAAAATTGAGATTTTTTTTGTCGTACAAAAAATACACGTGATCTCATCACCCCATTGTGATAATTTTTTTCAGACCTCCTTCCTGATTGCCTGAACCCCTTAGCCATCAAAACGGATGGCAATATAGTTCTTCCAGCACTTGTCGGAAGTAAACCAAAAGCGAATAATTTATAATTCATGACTATTCCTCGAACTAAAACTTGAAATATACATAATTTCTGATCAGACTGATTTGGTATTCAGCAGTAAGTTGTTCTACGAAGGTTCGTCGCCTTGAGCCCTGTTGCTGTCCAGAGACGAAGGTTCAAGGTCGAGTTTATTGACTAAACACATAACATAACGCCTGTATTCCCCGAAGGGTTAGGCAGAGGTGTATCTATATTACCTACATTACGTTTAACATTTTACGGTGGTACATACGTACGGAGTAGGCGGTGCGTGCGGAACCCTTTTGCGCGAGTGCGACTCGCACTGGGCCACTTTTCTTTAGAGTGCCTGATCATCATGATACATTTACTGACCCTAGGTAATGAAGGTCATTGCCAAGTTGAAATAACGATACGGGACATCCACGATAATAACGTAGCGATAGGAATGATAAAACCGCACAATTGTTAAAATAAATCACCATATTAACAAAAACTGTGGCAGGTTTAGATACGCTTGCCGCGGTTGGTCCGTGGATGCGTGACCATCTTTACATATCAAGACCCCCACCGTGCCTCGGAAAGCACGTTAAGCCGTTGGTCCCGGTTGGAAATCGTGGATCTTTGGCAGTCGTCGCGGGTCGTCAGAAGCCCGAAAGTCTGACAACCAGTCTTACCAAGGGGTATCGTATTTCCCAGTAACTGGGTTGTGTAGGTCAGATAGGCAGTCACTTTATGTAATATACTGGTATTCAGCTGCATCTGGATAGACTGGAAGCCGACCTGATGTATATTACCAAAAAAAAATCCGTGAAGAATCCTCAAAAATCAAAAGACAGTAGAATCCAATTAGATAAGCCGCCATGACACCTGTTCCAGCCAGTATTCTATTACGTCAAACAAAGAAGTTTGTTATCCTCTGTCTGCAGCACAATATCCGAGGTGTTGTGTTTCTAAAGATTTCTAAATGAGACTCTTTATATAAAAAAGTGGAAATTAAATGTAAATTTGTACTTCTTTTGTTTAGAAAAAGCGATGGAAATGAGGGACGACGATATTCATAATGTTGGGTATAGGAGAAAAACAGTTTTAGAAGCTCTTCATTGTAACGATTTATTTATTACATAAATGCAATTTTCATTTATTGAAATGATTAATTGTTACGTAACATCATGTCTGTTTTGGCAGAAGGGTTAGGCAGAAGTGTACCTATAGTATACCCACATTTCACCAGTTATGTTTTAAGTCCCATATGATAGAGGGCAAACCTATTACCTTCGGGGCACAAATCCAGAATCCGGTCTACTATTAAGAAATTCCTGATTGAAAAACCCAATAACACTTAGCCCGACCTGGCAATCGAACCCAGGATTCCATGATCAGCAGTAGCGCTTGCGAGTTGCGGCCAGTTGACCTAGGAATTAGTATTCCGCTTATACGAATAATACGCGAATAATTGGTGGATCCGTATGATAGCAATTTATACACACTATTTTATTTAAGTAAACTATTTTCCATGTGAAGAAATCGGGCTTTGATTCTATTTTTTATTTATTTATCCATTTATTTCAGGCATCAAGGCCCATATACCTACATACAATACAATATTAATATAACTTAAAAATACTATAAATACATACAACATTATAATTACACTAAAAAACTAACTAACGCACACGAAGTGTCTTCGTCGTGTTTCGCTGACTGGTGTCATGTAGCCGACCACGAAACCGGCGGTACACAACACCCTTCGGCCAGAACTATTCTTTGAGGAACTTCTCGAGATGATGTGTCGGAACACGCACCACAAACGACTTGAAGTTCCAGTTGTAACGCGACTCCAACTTCTCGACCCTCATAGTCCAGTTGGTCTTCACACGCATGTACTCCACGATCTCCTCAACCTTCGTGGAGTGCTGCAGTCTGGTACCTTTTTATCAGAGAACTGTGTAATCATACATAGTTTCTGTGTTATCATTTGCTATAATTGTAGGTCTAATGCAGCCACAGCGAACACAAAACCTATATTTCCAAGGAATTGTGGATGTAATGATGTTGTACATCGAACCATAAAAGGCTAAGGTAATCTACAGCGAATAGATGAGGCTAGCTCAAAACAATTACTTCGATAGTTATTTATAGCAGTTTTGCGGATTTCATTGAGTTAAGATTAAAGTTATGTAAATAGGAACCGAACGTACATACCTAGTAGTACATAGTGCTCGTATCTTGAGCCCTCACCAGACCTCATCTGGTGATCCAGCCCGGGTTCGAGGTGAGAAAAGAAAAGAGTTCCTGGTCCCATAATGGCAATATGTAACTGTATCAAAGTAAATAAACCGTGTGTTTCGTTTTTTTTTTGTCAGCCTATGCTGTTCCACTGCTGGGATAATCCTTCCAGGAACTCTAATGTTGCTGCCACCGATAACGCCGTTGAAGTGGCGAAGTTCTGGGCCAACACAATTTAAATATCTATCGTGCCAGCGACATGAAGAGGAAAAAGAAGTCACATATTAATTCTTGACTACCCAAAAGCTTTCCATTTTGCAAAAAAAAAAAAGTCGATAAAAAGAACATCTACAAAAATCTTATCGTTATTATAACTTTTGTGAATTTCGTAACAAAAGTGTTTTTCATCGAATTTCCTTTTATTCTTCTTCTTATTTTCTTTATCAATTTCGATTTCTGGTTTCTCGACACTAAATAGAACATGAATTTACGATAATGCAAGCAGGTAAGTTGCGTAGGTGTGTACCTATCTATGTGCACGAAAGTGTATCTATCTACTGACGTTTGTGAAGTGTGCTACAGAATGAAAGGCATTCACAGCTGCTGTGCCTCTGAAAGAGCCGGTGCGAGTCGATAGGAGGATAAAAGATAGAAACCGCAGCTCCAAGCCGCAGTGCACATTATGTGTGGGAGTTAAATATCACATTTTAGCGGGTTGCTGTACGGGCAACTCGAACGTATATTTAAAAGTAAGGTAAAGGAGATGGAAAGTCGTGGGCTAAAAATGTAAAAGGATGAGTTATGTTCTAAAAAATTAGTCATATTTTTCTATCTTAGAATACGAAAAATTAGCTCAATTGTCAATCAGGAAGTGGAGAAATAAGAAAAAGATCGTTTTCATGAGATTATCGATTGAATAATCGATTACACAAATACAAAAATAAAACCTTTTCACTTGGTAATTAACTCAAATACACTATATTATACTTATACGTAATAAAGTGCATTATAATACAGTCATATTAATCAATAAAATATTAATTAATTACTGAAAACACAATAAAAAGATTATTGGTTTTTTATCGATTAAAATCACTTTTATATTTTTAGTCTGTGCCACTGGCATGACAGCCAACTGAAATTGACATTAGATGGCTGCCGGTTGCTGTTGTTTGCTCATTCTTTTCGTGTTTTGCGATGCGTTTAGAGTGCTTTTCCGATTATTTCTCATTTTTAACGACCCCTGCTTTGTTTTTTTTGGATTCCGACCCTGACTACCCTGTACGACCCATACTTTCACACTGGACACCGAAGATCGCTTACCCGTTTGACTTGGCATTGTTATTTTGGATTTCACCGCCGGCTTATAGATTGGATATTGTTAAAACTATGAATCGCTGTGTGAATTGTGGGATAGCATCGAGCAGCAATACACAACGCCGACGACCCCTAAATGATGAAACTATTCTGTCAGTCTTTCGGCAATGGCTAGCACCTCAGTCTGTAAGTAAATATAACCTCATCTAACCAGCTACCATCCTGGCAGGTTTAAAATACATATACCTAGGTCATTATATGGCATATAGTGATTGTTTACATCTAATTACTCAAGTCCCACATAATGAGACACAATTGATTTTCTATTGTTCTGTCATACCGGTAAGTCAGCCGGGCAAAGAATAACCTATAACTTCAAGTCATTGACGGTTATTCATAAAAAGAATATCTTTGGCACTTCAAGAATCAGCTGTTAGTTAAAGATTGTCACATAACCCTACTTTTACTAAAACTCAAATATCTCAGCTCTCAGATTGTCAAAAATTACAGAATTTTCAGTAAGGGACTAATAAGTCTGAATCTATTAATTGACACCATTTTCATTTCTTTACATTCTTAGCCCAAGATTGTATGGAACCGTTTCCGTCTCCTTTTAGTGGTACAGGTTGAGACTATTATTATTACTATTCTCTTCTGTCCTGGTCTTGGGAAAAGGTCGAATTAATGCAATGCTGTAGAAGATTGTGCTAAAATCCACCACGCGGGCCCAGTGCGGGTTGGTAAATGTCACATTTTCTTACCATGTTTACCTTCACCGTTTTGAGAGCAGTGGTGATGAAATAATTAACACAGAGTAAAGTGCCTGTCTGGGTTCGAACCTACGACCTACAGCTCGTAAGTCGTATGTTGGTTATATATAAAGGCTACGCCATGCTTAGAAAAATACGTGTCAATTACTTTACTTATGATCCATATTATGTTTGAACTTGTAGAGCAGAACTAACAAAAAAGGTCACACGTAATTTTACTGCATCATAATGCAATAGCGTGATTTATCTTTGAAAGAACCACCAAATCCACGCGACTGATTTGGGTTTCAGCAAAACGGATCGTGTCCGTAAGTCCATTAAATGGATTACCAATATCTTAGATCGGAACAATTTCCAATTAATCACCAGATTGGAATTCAGAAAGCTTTTCAAGCTTATGATGTGCTGAAAAGATAAGAGTGAATCTGCCAGGTTACTAGCTGGACCGGTGCTAGGTATCTGGTGTCTCTGCACTCTCAGAGCCTGTTTAATGTGCCTACGTCATTAAAATCAACTCAGCCGATCGTAGTCCACTGCTGGACATAGGCCTCTCCCAGACTGCGCCACAACACCCTGTCCTCCGCCTTCCTTATCCAGTCTACCCCAGCCACCTCCTTAGGTCGTCCGTCCATCTAGCTGTGGGGCGTCCGTGCTACGCTTGCGTAATAAAAATAAAAATTGATATTTACTCTTGATAATAGGACCCATTGGTACCCAATGTCATCGTCCTCAGCTTATGGGAAGTCTGAACATTTCAATTCCCAATTGCTCACTTTTTAGGTCCATTTTCGCCCACTCGCGGTCCACCCAGGACGTCCTATACCCTAGGTGCACTAGGATGTCCTATACCTACTATATTTGTCAGTTTCTAGTTTCTACATAAGTAAATATGTATGCACCTTTATATTCCCAGTCAGACTTCATACATTCACAGTCAGTGTGGAACGGTGAAAGATCTGGTGCGTACGGATAGGCACACAGAACACGCGGTGGCTTTACGGTTTGCCCGCTTCGAACAGTAGAGGAATATGGTTGTATTTCTCTTTCCAACCTTTGTGGAGTGATTAGCTTGGTATTAAGAGTGTTGCAAAAGGTTTTTGTTGTAGGTATGTGTTCACTGAGGATAAGTTTTTAATAGTATGTACATATTATTTGCTAATTCATATACTTAGCAAATATGTAATATGTATACTACTTATGTAATGAAATAAGGAGAAAAATGTCAACTTAGACTTAAATAAACATTGGCCGGAAACGTGGCTAAAATAAACGGCTAGGTTTTTTAAAAACTTATGAATAACTTTACGTTTAACGTTTCTAACTAAAACCAGTAAGTATTTGCTAAAGCACCGCATTGTCCTCGTCACTTGTCCCTAAAGGTTTTTTAGAAAACCAGCGTCAAAAAGCATTTGTCTGGCATTAATGCTGAAATGAACCTTCTTGGCGCAGCCGCGAGACGCCCATTATTGTAGTTAAAACATTATTTTCACTTTTTTATTTTGTGTTTCAGGAAGTGTGTCCGATAATCGTTATTCTTTTTTATTATTATTATATATTATTGAAAAAAAAACCTGTGATGTCCCTCTGCAGGGCAAAAGCCTCCCTACTTTCTTTCCAATTCCCTCTGTTTAAAGCTTCTGAGGACCAGTTCTTGTTGAAGGAGTCCAGCTCATCCCGCCATCTCCGTCTGGGCCTGCCGGGATGTCGCTTGTTTGAGGGGGATTGTGTCGTATTATTTTTTAGTTATAAATTCATGACAAAGGTTTTTAATAGGTATATGACTATAGCAAATATGTTCATAGTAAAATAATGAAAAAAAAAACCTAGACTTAAGTAAATAATGACCGGAAACGTGGCCAAAGACGCAGCTAGATTTTTTTTTAAACTTATGAATATTCTTTCTTTAACTAAAACCAATGTTTGCAAAAGCAAGCAGCGCCTTAAAAACCAATGATTTTTCTAGAATTTTTTACAATTTCATGTAACAAAAAAAACTAATATCAAATACAGAACTAATATTTAAATATTCAATGAACTGTAGACTGTATTTGAAGCACGATTTAATTTTCCATTTAACAGAGCGAGTCGTGAATGCACACTCAATTGAAAAGAACGTAGTGTTTTCTTATTTTCTTATAATATCTCGTTAGAATTTCATTCGCATTACATCTGCTTAGAATAAACACAATACCGTTTGATTAACATGCCGCAGACTAATGCGTAGGTACTTGAATAGCTTTTATTTTATGAGGACCACGGACTAATACCACAGAATAAAAAAATGTAGTACGATAAATTTGTTTTTGTTTTATTTTTATACTAGCTGTTGCCCGCGACTTCGTCTGCGATCCAGGATGAAAAGTAGCCTATGTCCTACTCCAGGTCATGGTCTGCCCATATGCCAAGTTTCATCCAAATCTGTTCGTCCGTTTTAGCGTGAAAGCGTAACAAACAAACTTACTTTCGCATTTATAATATTAGTTAGGATTGCAGATTATTTTCTGAATCATGTTTGATTTACTTTAGCATCATCAGCCTATAATGTTCCCACTGCTGGGACACAGGCCTCCTCTCTGTAAAAGGGAGTGAGCCATAATTCACCACGCCGGCCCAGTGAGGGTTGGTCACGTGTCTTCGATTTTTTTTTCTAGGACAAGTCAGTTTCATCACCATATTTTCCTTCGCCGTTTTTGAGAACAGAATAATTTACACAAAGTATCGTGACTGGGTTCGAACCGACGACCTACAAATCGTAAGTCGCGACCGTTTCCAATGAGCTACCACTGCTGATGATAAAGTAGATCTTTTTTTACGATTATGTGCTGGTAAGAAATTGACTTAATATTTATACTGTTCGTAAACTGGTTAATTCTGAAACAATCCTAAAAAACGATTGTACGACCCGTTTGAGACCAACTAATCCAATCTCAGAAAACTCGACTGAATAATGTACAAAATGAAGTCGTTTTATGCCGAATTTAATTTTGAAAACCGAAAATCAACCCTTTTGCGGGTAAAGAGATGTCTGAGTGGTGTCAGTCTTTTTTTTTTTTTTCATTGTGATTTGTCTATGGAATATTATATTATAAATATTTTATTTAGCCGATATTTATACGTCTATATTCATATATATATAAAAACCAATGGCCGTGCGTTGGTTTCGCAAAAGGTTGAAAATGCCTCGACTGATTGTGATGAAACTTTGTGAAAAAGCCATTGCAATGTATGTGCATTATCTTGTATTATATAAATATTATAAGTCGTTTCTCGTGTCTGTCTGTGTGACCGCGTTATTCTTCTAAACTACGCAACCGATTTTGATGCGATTTTCACTAACTTTTAGAGACCGGAAGGTTTCTATGTATATAACTAACATAACTATTAAACTAACATATGATATGGAAATTCGTAACGTACAAAAAAAATTGAAGTGTAAATTTGGGTTTGAACTACCAAAAATCATATTTTTGCCAACCAACAGCCAGGGGGTTAATTGTAGATCTATGTTGTAATAGTTAAAACATGTCCAGAATGTTATATTCAATTAAAAGTTGATATTTTGTTAATGTTATGTTTAAAACATTTGTTATAAAAATATGATATTTGGCATTTTCAATCCCAAATAGCAGCCAAGAGGTTAATTGTAGACTCCTGGCCACCGTAGCGCGGGCTTGCGGACGGCGAGCAATGGGCAGCTCGCCGCCCGGCAAGGACCAGGCCCGGGTCGACGGCGCGTTGTTTTCCATGCGCGCCTCAAAGAGATGTCAGCACAAACTGACGGGGTCCGCTAGGGCCGATACCTGCCAGGGCCGCGGGTTGTTCGAAAGAGATACCGTGGTCCCTGGCATAGGCAACTGAAGGAACACGGATGGGTTTTAGTCAGTAACAGTTTAGGCAACGGCCTCCCTACTCTCTCTCCACCTCTCTCTATCCAGAGCTGCCAAGGACCAAACTTTATAAAAGGAGTCCAGCTCATCCCGCCATCTCAGACTTTCGTTATAATAGTAAAAAATGCTCAAGATGTTATTCCCCATAAGAAAACAGTACTTTTTTGCTGGCTTTAATATTTGAGTATAAAATGTTCGACACTTGAATGATGTCTTTTTTTTTAGTCAAGTCGTAAAAACCGTACGAAGCAGGGGCGGGTCGCTAGTCTCGTATAAACTCAATGTGACAAGGGTTGAGTTTAGTATAGGGGTTGAGAGTGACGTATCGGGAATCCCAGGCCTTCAAGAAAATAACGTTGTACGGTTATATTTTGGAACACAATACCTATATTCTTTGCTCTATAAGCGAAGGGAATACTCGTTTCATTTCTGTAGGGGATTATTTTCATTACTACCTAGGATTATTAAGTCCTGAAAGGTCCTCCCAAACCCATACCTAGTTTTATGACCCTTTTAAAAACTCAACCCGTTGGAAAATTCAGTTAACTGTAATGTAATATTTACATATACTTAGTTAATATCTTACTACCTAGTCGCATGAAAATTTATCTATTTATCAATACATACATATAATAAAATATTAACGAAGAATTTTCGTCCGTTTGTCTGTATGTTACGGATTGGCGCAAACGGCTGAACGGATTTGGATGTTTGGCACACAGACCTCAATGAACACATAGGGTACTTTTAATCCCAATAGTACGTTCCTGTGAGATATTTACAGAGATCCACGCGGACAAAGCCGCGGATTGGCTTATTAGTTGGTTCGCGCGAATTTACTAGCCCGAAACGTGCGAATCGTCACTTTTAAATAATATTTTTTTTTTATAGGCGACTCGCACGAAGTTAATTTATTTGTGTATTTTATATATACCTATATATAATTTTACAGTGACGATTCACAGTCTTCGGGCGAGTAAATTCGTGCGAATCTACTAATAAGCTGAAGCCGCGGACTAGTTCAACAATACACCAAGAACAGAAACAAAGCTATGTCCTTTGTAAACTACCTTTACGTTGTGTCCCAGAGACAGAACGCAAAGTACTGCGGAAATTAAATCTCGCTAAACAGAACTTTTATAATTAACGAATCAAGTAAATTAATTTAATAAAGACTGTGTAAATTCAGGGAGTTTTTAATTTAGTTTGTTCATTGTGATTCACTGGGTCACTAAATCAAATGAGTACGGGAATGTTTGTCTTTCGCAAAACTAATGGGGAAAATACAAGCGCTATACCTTGGTATTATTATTAAGGATTCCGTTTTTGCCAATTGGCTACAGAACCCTAAAAAACGTAGGGTTCGTGCTTTCTAAAACCTAATGTGCGGCGGGCGACTCCGGGAGAACCATTTCTAGAAATTGTTCAACCAGAGTCGCGTCGCGCCTATCTGCGGCCTTGACATGAAATCCAGCACAAGCATACCAAATTCATTATCATCATCTGCCTAGTCTTTTGCCAGCTATGTTGGGGTCGGCTTCCAGTCGCACGCAGCATGACCTCCACAGCCCAGTTACTGGGTAACACGGTAAGACTGGTTAACAAATACAAATTCACCCCGCTATTACACCACATTCAAAAAACTAGTTTTTAAACAGTACGTAGTCGCTCATTGTTACGTTCTCTAAGTCCTCGAAACGTCGATGCTTAAATGAAAAAGTTGATAAATAGACCGCAATACTACGACCCAGTTGCAAACCAATGTACTTACAAGTTTCGCGTAAATGTTGGAAAATATTGAATTCTGTTCAATGCAGGCTTTTGTAGAAACTGATTCTGTCCATTCCGATAATACTTTTTTAATGAAAAACAATTCCCGCTACACAACAATAAGAGAAGCGAGAAAAAACATTTTTATGTCAAGCTCAAAGCATTTATTTCAACTAAACAACCAATTACAGGCACTTTTGAATTGTCAAGGGGCCGATCCGTCAGAACGATGAAACTGCCCATATTTGGTATGGGCAGCTTCATCGTGTCGCGTAGCGTATAGAGAAGAACGGGCCAGAAACTCCATGGCTCCATGGCTCTTTTGAATCAAAATATTGTTACAAAATGAGAGCAGTGGTGGCCTAGTGGTAACAGCCGCTACTTACGTGTTGTAGGTCGTAGGTTCGAACCCAGACAAGCGCTTTACTTTCTGTAAATTATTTCATCACCACTGCTCTCTAAACGGTGAAGGAAAACATCGTGAGGAAACCGGCATGTCCTAGAACCATAAAATTCGAAGACATGTGACATCTACCAACCCGCACTGGGCCCGCGTGGTGAATTAAGGCCCACTCCCTCTCACAGAGAGGAGGCCTGTGTCCCAGCAGTGGGAACATTATAGGCTAATAATGTTACAAAATGTGTGTACGAATATCGAGATCACGAGACAAACAAGATTAAAACGTTCAAAATCTCGTCGCAGTCTCATCTCGGCGACAAACAAATGTCAAAATGTAGGGAAATTAGACGTATTTTGACAGATTGAGACTGAGATCAGACTGTGAACGTTCTTAAAGTTACGAGAATTGCCCCTCAGATCGCTTTTTATCAAACGAATATCGCAGGGTCACTTGTATGTTTTCCCTACCCGAGTGTTTTGTGGTAAACATTTACGGACCGCTGAACCTTACTGCTACAACACTTTCGGAACTCCAATACGGGTTGGGTAACTGAACAGACAGCTGTGCTGCTGGAGAGTTCGTTGGGCTACTTCTTCCCAGCTATCACTAGAAAGTGGTGAAGGGCGGGGGTTTTGGGGGACCCCCTTGTATGTAATTTTGACGTTCAAGTAATGCTGATTCTCAGCCAGCCCAGTTTCAATAAATGACTTTTGATTTAGTTTTTATTTATTTATCATGGCACTCCAACGATTACTTAACAGAGAGCTTAGTCTTATTATATAAAGAACTACAGTGAACTTATCACTTAAAGGTGTGCACAGCACTTACATAGGTTGCCTACTTACATAGGTTGATTTACTAGGTAATAAAAGTGATAATAATAACAATATAATCAAATAAGGTTTTTGTAATATTGCAGCGCGATTCAATCAAGGTTGATCTCCGTCGGTATGGCTGCGATTTGATTCATCGGCATAGTAATTTAAATAAATCTTGCCGATCTTATCTTCCGATATCCGTTAAAATATCCTACGATTTATCCCGAGCTAGATATAACAATAATTAGGTCTAGCTATCGATCTAGGCAATAAATTTACAGTTTGATAAATGGTCTGAATAGAAAGCCGAACGAATAATGCCTCAAAAGAGGTAACAGATAATTCATATCTAGATTTATTCATAAAAGAGAATCGTTTATTAATTTTATTTCGATGTAATATTTTCAGTTGCTATTGTATTTTTTTACATTGTGCCATTTCATATCTACGGACACCAGAATATTACAAATGTGAAAGTTATCCCCTCTGTCTTTGAAGCACGATTATTTCGGTTTTAATTTTCATTCTGGGTAAGAGTCTTTACGCGACACACGAACAATTCCCATGCTGCATAAAAACGTGTCATAAGACATGAAACCTCAGTTTCAAAAGAATTCTTCGAGTTAATAAAAATCTTTCGCGGAAGATCAGAAGTTGGAAGACGTATTTATTTCTCGACCAACACCGTTGAAAATATAAAGGGACCCAACTTTTTCTCGGTAAATCAACCATTAGGTAAGTAAGCTTCCTTTGCTCACAAAGAAATAACGCGATTTGTCTCGGAATCCGAGGCAGCAACAGAGACAATCTCTCAAGTAAGATGTAGGAAATTCTCACCCTAGAAAACTCGGTACAATCGAGTGGAAATCTGTGAACAACGAAGTAGGAAACTTGCAAGACATTTGTATAGAAGAGCTGGAAGTAAATGCTTCCGCAATTATTTCACTGCGAAACATCTTTATCTCTTAAAATTCCACTGTGATGCTGGGCAAAAGTCCTCACAGCTTCGTCAACTCCCTTTGACCTTGATCTTTTCTGACTTGTTTAATAATAATTAGGATTATTAATGCCAACAGTAAGCCCTATCTGGGTTTACTGCTTCGCACGGGCGCCTTTTTCCCGCAGCTATTTTGATTCGCGCACTGGATTTTCAACTTACTGATTAGGGCCGAGAGTTGAAAATCCGACAGTGTTTTTTGGGCGCTGGTTTACTGTTGGATTCTCAATGCTCGGCTCAACACCGAGAGCTGAAAATCCAGTGCACGATAAAATCCCGCCACGATATTTTGACGTTCGTGCGAATGTGGGCTAACTACTCACACAACACATCCACTTTAACATTCCTCTACCCAATTCGCTCTCGTCATTCATCCAAATCCATTCAACCGTTTTAGCGTGAAACCGTTACAAACAAACATACAAAAAATCAAATCTTGGCTCTTTATAATATTTTAAGATTATAATTATAATATAGTTTAGATAATAATAAATAATCTAGATTTAACCTCGAAACGTCACCTCAGTCTTCTCACTTTAACATCATATTGAGATGTCAAATAACAATAGAAAATAACAATTTATTGGTGTAGCTGTAGAACCAGCTCTCTCCAATTCGTTACCAGTTAGTTATAATAAAATCAATGGAGGGAAATAAATTGTTCGATGCGCATACGCCACAACAATGGGATTACACAGAGCTATATAGCTATGTTCACGGATAATCTGAGTAGGTAATCTAATATTTCTATCTTTTTATCTACTAGCAGCGCCCCGCGGTTTCACCCGCATAAATGTCGATCCCCGAGGGAATATCGGGATAAAAAGTATCTATGTTATTCTGATGTATAAGCTATATTATACTGTAAAATTTCATCAAATTACGTACAGTAGTTTTTGCGTGAAAGAGTAACAAACATCCATCCATCCTCACAAACTTTCTTTTTTTTATACTATTTGTAGGATTTTGCCATGTTTATGTATACACATTATGTGGATGGTAATCATGGATGGTTATTAATCGGCACAATATGGGGACCGCTGGGACTCAGGCCTACTCTTTGTGCGAAGCTTAGTGGATCGTAATCCACCACGAGGGCCGAGTGCGGGTTTATGGTCAATAGGTTTAGATACAATATAAAGGCAAATCTATTTATCTTTTTTGTACACTATGTGGCTCATAATTAGAGTTTTTGTTTAACGTAGGTGCTTTATAAAAAGGTTTTTTTTTATGTCCTACTGCTGGGCAAGGCCACCCTACTCTCTTCCCGCCTCTCTCTGTCCAGAGCTGCCAAGGACCAATGTTTATCAAAGGAGTCCAGCTCATCCCGCCATCTTCGTCTGGGCCTGCCACGATGTCGTTTGCCATTAAGCGGAAAAAAAGTATTTGATTAAAAAGTTGTGCGGAAATCGGCTGTCTGACCGAACATGTGATGCATAATTTGCATGGGAAATGTTGTGAGGAGAGTTTTGAGCATGAACATGGATGGTTATAAGAGTAGGAGAAAACCAAAGAAACGATGGATGGGCTGTTTAAAAGATGATATGACTGGCTGGCTGGCTGGCTGGCTAGCTGGCTCTATGGCCACTGAGATTACGACTACTAGAGAAATATGATTGATAGATAATACCGTTTATTACACACAAAATACATAGCACAACACACAAAATCACAATTAAATGATAATAAATTACATGAATATATAAAAACAAGGTGCACACATACAAAGAATGAAAACATACTTAAACAAAATTACGTGACACTGACATACTTTAAATATAAAAACTTTTTTGCAAAAAAAAAAACAACAGACTTCCAAAAAAGACACCACAAAGTGAAAAATAACTTTAATTTCGGAAGTCGGTGTCGTTGAGTTCGCATTTTCGTTGTTTGCCACCGACTTCCGAAATTAAAGTTATTTTTCACTTTGTAGTGTCTTTTTTGGAAGTCGGTTGTCTTTTTTTTTTGCAAAAATGTTTTTATTTTTCACTTTTAAGTTGTAATTTTTACCAGTAATTTTGGTTTAAAAACCAAACTACTGAACCGTTTTTGATGAAATTTCTATGGGACCAATCTGAAAGTATGTATATCCTTACAAATAAAAAAAGAATTTTGCAAATCGGCTTATAAATAACGGAGTTCTGAGGTAACAAACATAAAAAAAACAAATACAGTCGAATTGAGAACCTCCTCGTTTTTAGAAGTCGGTTAAAATAAACATAAATCTTATTATAATATGGAAGAAGAAAACATGTTGCGTAGACCCCAAATAAATTGGGATGAGAGTAAGAGAATGACGATGAATAAAATGGAAGTACCTACTAAAATCCATAATAACGCCCCAGAAATGTTTGGTACAGACGTCCAAATCACTTGCCAAATCGAAGTCTCATATATTTTGCCAATGAGGCAGTCTATCACAATGATAAAGAGGTATAACCATCAGAAATAAGATCACATTCCACTCATCTTTTCCGTTATCGGTTGGTGTCAGTGACAAACAGCACGAACACGTCCAACCCGTACTTACTATTGCGGTTATTATGGAATCTAGAAATCGTTTTCCTTGTAGAGGGTAGTTTTGGGTGTAGCCCAATTTTAGAAAGAAATAAAATACGTTTATTTGCGGCAAACATGACGCATAAAAAAGAACATAAACACAAAAAAAAGTAACAAGTTGGGGGTAAGCATGCGTCACAACGCACTCGTCGATCTGCGTACTTGCAGATTCTCGCAAAAGAGTATTTAAGGATCGTAGCAGGTGGCGTTCTTTAGTTTTTGCCTACCATTGGAGAAAGCGAAAGATTATGTACCTATGTGTGCTACCTTATATCATAAGACATGATAATTAGGGTTCCAAAGGGTCTTGGAATTGAAATTGTAAGTACTACACTCCTCAATGCCATGATACCAGTCATCCCCGTGTTGACACCGGTACAAGTTGTAATAGAACCTATTGACGTTGCTTCAGATACCTTTTTGATATTTTAAGCTTTCAAACATGTGTCTGAAGTTATTACTTAAGTTTTCTAAATTAAAATGTGTAAAAATAAAGTAAAGCCCTGAGTCCTGCGCTAGCTAAAACATCTGTACACTTACAACACAAGACCAACAACTTAACACCACTACCTACCCCCTTATTTATAAATGTATTACCGAAAGTTAAGTAATCATTAACGTCTGCTTAACAAAATATTTTTTTTAAGTTTAAACGTTTCTTAATAAATAAAGGCGCTAGTCTTGTCTGGTGTACTTCTTTAAGTGCCCGACGTACCACATGTGGGTACATGTGGTACGTCGGCGTCGGGGTTTAACTTAAATACGATAAACGAAGAAATACACAACATGTAGAATACAGGTTTTATATACCTTAGATTCAACGAGAGGCAACAGTTCAAAGTTTGTTTCATCTAACAACGTATAGCAAGATACAAATAAAACCACACAGCTCAAGTTTGATTAAAAATAAAGACTGAAAAAAAGCTAAATACACTGGGGGTTAGCTAATGAGCGCAGAATCTCTTTAATCAAAGCAGACACGGGGCAGAGAAAAACGTACAAACGCGAGGATGCAGAAAAACATAAAAAAAGGATTCCCCAGACCCACCTAACTCATTAAGGAAATCCAAATTAAAGAGAAATTTTCACAACCAAAGCAGAATTCTGGACATTACGCTATCAGAAATTATGATACCGTTCATAATAAGTACTTTTGGCTTACTAAACCCAATTTAAAAGCCAATTAGAGCAGTCTTGGATTGTGTTAATTATAATTTATTGTTGGGCTAAACGACGATCGTAGCGAGGGTTGATTTAACCCTAAAAGCACTCTAAAAGGCACTTTTAATGTCATATTTCTTTTGGAGGAAAGGCTGGAAATATCAAGATGACAGAAAAAAAGAAACTAGAAAAAAAAAATGACATCTTCTATTGAAGGGATGGACATTTCTGAGATGGTTATTCAGGGTGGCAGGGTCATCGACGCGCAACCTGTTACCTTGGATTCACCAGCACAAGATTCTGACCCCCCTGCGTTGAAAATTTTCGTTGGTTGTTGTTCCGTACATTTTATCCGCGTAGGTATTGCAATTTTCTAAGAAACAGCTGATTTTTATTTTGATAACCGACGAAAAATTCCTACGCTAAAATCATGTGATGAATTCATGGTTACAGTTTGCACGTCCATGTCATTGTCACCCCGTATGTTTGAAGGACGTTTGGCTAATCTTTACTAGCTGGGGTGACCCGAGAAGGTAGGAAGTTAGTACGAAGGAAAAGTAGGAGAACTTCGCACAACTAGCCTGCCAGACAGTATTATTTGCCTACTATCGGATCTCGAGTGGTGGATCAGTGGTAACGGCCGTGATTTACGAGTTGTAAGTTGTAGGTTCGAACCCAGTCAAACGCTTTAGGTACTTTGTGTAAATTATTTCAGCACCACAGCTCACAAAATGGTTAAGGAAAACATCGTGACGAAATGTCCTAGAATCATTAAATTCGAAGACATATGCCATCTACCAACCCGCAATGGCCCCGCGTGGGTGGATTACGGCCTACAGGAGGCCTGTGTCCCAGCAGTGGGAACATTATAGGCTGATTACGCTAACGGATCTCTCTCTGACCACAGCAACAACTTTCAGTATCAATACGCTAAACAATGTAAATTCACCCCAAAGTTGTAGGTAAGCACTTTGACTGGCACATTTAGAGCCGAAAATTGTTAGCATAACTTATACAAGCTAAACAATGTAGACCCAAACACCTCATTTACAATCTACGCAGTATGCTAAGTACTAAAGTTATACAATGTGATTCTTTCAATCCTAAATAGGAGGCACACTGCACCTCCAAATAAGCAAGGATACAACGTATTAAGGTCACAAAAGGACTCGCACGTAATGATATCGTAATCGCACGAGTTCCGGGTCCGTTTCGAAGTCTTGTCGTCAACGTTATTTACAACAACGCGTTTAAAATCGTTAAGTATATGAGTTTGTTACGAAATGGTCGATAATAAATCGACCATTTCGTAACTAAACTCATATATACTGAACTCAATCAATCAATAACCCCATTCCCATCCCCATCCCTACCTCTTCTCATTTCAATAAGACATGATTTCTGGAGTAATGAGTTTGCTTGAAAATTAAAAATAGAGGAGGATGACCATGCATCATGATCTCCTTTTCTTGCGAAAGAAATCGTGGCTACAGGAATGGTATGCACACGGAATAGTAGCACGATTTTCTACTAATCTGGAATTTATTGGTAGGAATGATCACAAATGAATCATAGTTTTAGATGTAGTCACATGAGAAAGTGCAAAGCTTTAATGAAAAGTATGTAAGGCTCTAAAAATTAACGCTTATTATAAATCTAAAATCTGAGTTATAAGAACAAAAATAATAGCACAAAAACAAGATATTCTTGCGTCTATTTACGTAACAACCAATTCTAAATCCACCTCTTCAGTCTTCAGTCCATCTCGAACACTCGTAAAAACATTCATAACTTCTATACTACAATAAACACTATTTATTGCTACATAAACACTTTTTTACGCCTTTTCGATTCGCCTGTAAGCTTGTTTATGAAGCAATCATGTTTTTGGAGAGATCTTGGCTGTGTGCCATGATTGTAGTGTTATGTAAAAGTAACAACTTAAGTTGGTTGGACTTTTTACATAGCATATATTACGCCTGTAATCCCGATGGTTTATTATTTATTTCTCTTCCACAAAGGCGCCTTAAAAATATGAAAACACTACATCTGAAGGCCAATTCTCGTAATTTAAAACGTTCAAAATCTAGTCGCAGTCTCATCTCAGCGACAAACAAATGTCAAAAACTGGTCAAAATATAGGGAAATTAGAGGTATTTTTGACAGATTGAGTCTGAGATCAGACTGTGAACGTTCTTAAAATTACGAGAATTGCCCCTCTGTTCTTCCTGTACGAGTCGCAATAAATACTTTTTCTTTCTTTCTTCTTTCTATCTGATACTCGTAAATCCTTTGTGGGAGACTGGTATCTGCATTAGGAAAAACCTGACCCCCCTATATAAAAAAAAACAACTAGGAAGAGTACCATTGACACGAAAAGAAGAAGCCCGACCTGCGAATCGAACTCAGGACCTCATGCCCAGCAGTAGCACTTGCGACAACTGGACCAAGGAGGCAGTACCATAGGGAGTACCAGTAGGGTACTTCTTTAGGAAAATACACCCTGTCAGCTTAATGTTTGAAAGAATCTCTCGGTAATTAGTTACGGCAATATACTACGTAACATGATTACGTTACGATGCAGCAATCAAGGTTGATTTATATGAATAGGTGATCGGAACTAATCGGAAGACACTTTATGCAGTCACGTTCTGCACTCATGAATTTGTAAGTAAACACAGTTACATAACTACCAATGTAAATGCAATCTTGTAACACAAATCTCTTTATTCATATAAGAAATCAGCAATAGAGTGAGCAATTTGAATTATTTAAATACTACCCGAATAATAAATACCCGAAATTCAAAAGATGTTTTTCATTTGACAAATTGAGGTAATATTTATATTTATTTATTTATGTATATAGCCCCAATCTTCGTGATTTTAAATACAATTTAATAATGTTATTTAAACTATAACTGTTGAGTGAACACAGTGGTGAGATATAAAGTTGAAACCTTCTATATACGGAAAATGTATTTCTAATTCCCTTTAGTGAGTGATTGCGTAAGAATTCAACCTGAACAGGGTTTGTTTACACTTTCGTTAGACACTTTTGGAACAGATTATAAGTAATTAAGTAGGTACAGCTTACGTTTCAATGAGTTCATCAGTACTTAAATACAGATGAATTAAGGTAATATATTTTAAAAAGTAATATAAAATCGAATAAAATTTTATTACACATTACCAAAAACCAAAAACTTAAGGTGAATAAGTACCTACATGTGGCTTCGAAGGCCGTTGCGGGAATGTAATTTAAGCGGGGTGAGCTATTGCCGACACACAGTAATTAGCTGACCAGGGTAGCAAAAGGGAATGAAGGACTTTCTTGGGAGTCTTCTGGATGAAGCACGTTGATACAAGGACAGCCTGAGAAGATGTAGCACGTGTTCGCTGATTTCTCCCTGTCACTGCTGTGCACTTCACTTGGACTGTTTAAAATACCCAAACCAATTAATTCACATGCCTTAAAAAAGCACCAATTATTTCAACAGCAGTACCAACTCCTACTTGACCTGCATATACGTTAATTAAACTCGCAATTAAACAGAAATCAGAATTAACAAGAGTTTCAGGCAACTACGAAATGGGTCAGCTAGTAGGTACTGGTGGTGATTGACCACTTGTAAACTATTGGAGTTTGAAGTGCGCATCGTTGAAGGACTGGGCAAACTGACGCGGTTTCTGTAGTGAGGCGATTCGGCTGATGAAGCTGGGTTAGGTACCTTTTAGACAAGCGTGTATACCATCGTCAACTGCATCATCACCTAATTTCGGACGAGAGATGAGCGAACATAAAGAAATGCAATGCAGTCAACACAAATCCTATAGCAGTGTTCATAGTCTCAAATAATTTACATTCCATCGCCACTTAATTATCTACTTTAGAGAAATGTATTCTAAGTTGATTTTTGAGTGACCATTTGTAACAAAAAGGATTTTGATTGCAATGGAATTTGAACTTTGCCAAGTATGACATTGAGTGTTTTGTTCCATAACTTGAAAATTAGTTGTGCTCTGAAAGAGTGATAGTGGTTAGACAGTACGTCTGACAAACCCTGAGCAGTCAGTTTACTGAGCAGTTTATCAGTCTTGCTGAATAGTTTATCGTCGACCTTGGACATGAAGATCGGTCCTTTCGATCAAGAGAAGATCCATGTAATCTTCAATTAGGCACGGAACTAATCAAAAGCTTGATTTGATTTCCACCCCCTCGAAGAAAAACAACACATGTTTTTATTGAATTTTCGTCATGATTAAGCTCACTTTGGGCAAACCAAAATGCTAACAATCTTAAACAAAACTCACACTACTATACCCTGTCCATTGGGTTAACTGTTTTTTGACAGCTGTCTTAGAACGTACGGACGCCAGCACATGAAGTTACTACAATCTGTCAAATTTCTTTAATAGATTTTCAACTTTATCGCTAACACATTAAGGTTCAAGGTTGATTGAGAAAATTTGACAGTTTCGGGTAGCTTAACCTCTGGCGTCTGTACATATTCCAGATTACGTAAAAGTTAACTTTAAAATGCGTAATAAACGGCCTTATCTTATTGAATTACCTTATTTATGGCTTCGTACAAACATTATAATACCGTAAGTGTATCAATCAATGTATTGTGTGTTGCTGCAATCACTAGTTCCATCTGTCAAAAAACAGTTTACCTAATGGACAGGGTATAATCAATTCTCTCTACAGAACAGTTCCAATCCAACATGTCAGTTAGAATGGTTAGAACAGTCGTCGCCTCATCTCACAGCGAGCGAGGCGTGACTGTAACCGGTATCGATGTATCGTTGCATCGATGCTCACTCGAATTGAATCGATTGAATCGGTTCCGTTATGCGTGTCAAAGGCTTGCCGTGTCACTTGTTACTCACGGGGCGTTCGTGATTGCTCTGAGAGTGAGCAGAGCGTGGAATGGCAGCTCTATGTGCTGGCATTATTAATGTGAATGTGAGTCTGTCTGCGAAGACAGTGCGGTTAAACTATGGAACTAGTTTTGTGGTAGTTAGTGTTGGGTTAAAATTTAATAATGCATAATTGTTGGATTTATAGCGATAATTATATATTTCAACACTAAAAGATTCGAAATGTAAAATGATGCGACAACGAGGTCTTCTGGTTCGGGCGGGAAATTATCAAGCCTTTAATCACACACACACATTTAACTTGATCTTCGGCTCCTCTCATCCAGCTCTCTTCTAAGATATCCTAAAAGAAAAACTACAGCATTACATCATTCGTTTTAAAAAAAAGATCTGCCGTTAGCACAAAAAATACATTTAAACTGTACATTTGCTAATCTATTTGATACACTCATTATCTAAAATGACATCACTAACCTAGCAGATAACATCGCATTATAATTCACTTTTTATGTAAGTATGTACTTAAAAACACATCTACCTATAATCCAAGCGCATGCTAATTAGATCTAGAAGTCTAGATATTTAAAATGGCCGCCAGATAGTATCGTGTATCGTTACGTGTTCACTGTTATATCGTTATTTGAAAGTAAGAGCTGTCGCCAATACGCGTGAAACATGCAACAGCGTAGGAGTGGTACAACTATCTAAGAAATCGAGACATGTACTACGGAAGACGGTATTATTTCTTGGATGTTTTATTCTCGGCACTGCTTTGGTTATTTTGCACAACTATTGTGGAAGGAATAGGCTGCAATATCAATTTTCTGCTCATTGTCACCTACATCTGGCAATTTGGTCTCATGATTTTAATGTTATTCATCTCCGATTCCAGAGGACGACGAGTTTTGTTCAATAAAAGACAAGGCGCAATCCAGTCCTCTAGGTAGGTACAGACGTCCTCTAGGTAGGTACAGGCGTCCTCTAGGTAGCTACAGACGCCAGCAGGTTAAGCTACCCAATACTGTCAAATTTTCAATTTTCCCAATCAACCTTGAACCTTAATACTTTAACGATAAAGTTGAAAATCTATTAAAGAAATTTGACAGATTGTAGTAGCTTGATGTGCTGGCGTCTGTACAACTGCGTCTTTTTCGCGAAAATGTGTTTAATTATGCTTTTGTGTGGTGTGCTGTGTGTTTTATGTGCACTAAATAAATGGTTTATCTATCTACCTAAAGTGTTAAACTCATCGTTAATCTAGTGCGAACTTAATTAAAGATGACTTTACACAACACTTCCCTAAATGGCCCCAGGCCTTTCTTGCTCTCCTGGTAATAGGTGAACAACGAATCATTCAACTCTTTCGGTATCAATTTCCTCTAAGCATAACAATATGCTTCCAAGCTTCAAAGAAATTATATATTAAAATTCAATATTTCCTCACAGTTTTACAAGATAATGTTTTTCTAACAAACGCTAGCAACATTAAAAATGCATGCAGCAATTCTTGCATAATGCAAGACAAATAGAATGTCTTTCATGGCCAGCGGGGTACTCACGGCGGAGTAACACACTATCAGTAGCAATGGGTTTCATTTTGACAGTTCAACAACATTCATTGCGTTATTTACGTTGTTGAGCAGACACATTTTTTGAACATATGAAGCAATGGATTAGCAATATCCTTCAAAATGATTCAGATTAACATTGATACTGTGTTATGCAATTAGGGTGCGGGGATGCGAACTGTTTTCTTAGATAATTTCACCGTTTCCTTATTATTGAATTTGTGTTGCATTTGCATCGGTAAACACGGTGCTGTGCCCACAGCAAATTCAATTCCAGGGAGCCTTGAGACAATAGTAGTTCCGTGTTCAGACGAAGCGTTTTATTTGCGTTGCATTATAGCTGTGTGAAAGCAAACAGGCGGTGTTTCCTCCATTTTGGAAAACTGGAACCACATCCCCAAAATATGGACATTGTATATGAATACTTAAGCAGTATTCTAACATAGAAAGAAAGGAGATGAATTCATTTGCGCTTAATATGGAGCATACAATTTAAATAACGTAAATAGGAAAAATATAACAAATGGGAGAAAAATATGCGCCACATTAGCGTCCATAGAAGTTTATGGCCGCTGAAGTCTGTGGCGCATCGCATGTGGTTTTTGTTCTTGACAAGAACTCAATTCTCAATCAATGATCAGATTCCATTATTTATTGAAGACACTTCGACGACTTATTCACTAAGACATATACCAACAAAAATCACATACAGCTTTAGGATTTGCGAATTCGTCGCTTACAAAGGTGCACACTGGCAGAGAAATTAACAGTACGTACACGATATCGATAGTTAAATTACAAATCCCACTAATCCTAGGTACTAGGTAATATTATAAATGTGAAAGTTTGTATGGATGGATGGATGTTTGTTACTCTTTCACGCAAAAACTACTGAACGGATTTGGAACACAGATGGTTTATAACCAGGATTAACACAAAGGATACTTTTTATACCGATATTCCCACGGGATCGCAACTTACGCGGGTGAAACCGAGGGGCGCAGCTAGTATGCTATAAAATAAACTAGAATAAAAAATGAGCTATGTTCACAATTACGATCGGAAATACAAAAATACTTAAGAAAAAACGACAAAAAAGGCTGACAAAGAGGCGAAAGGAGGTAATAGTTGTCATCATAGGAAAGTCAATGAGAGATATTCTGATCACCTGTTTCAAAAATTACTAGTTTAAATCAAGGTTAACTTAAAACGCTGCATCTGATCCAGCCATTCAGTTGTAACAAACAAGGAACAAAATCGATATTCCTACCTACCTATGTATGTACATTTGTTTCCGGACATTAAAATCACTGTTTACTTTATTATTCCGTTTGGAAATTGAAGAGAGAATAATTCGCCGTCAATTTATGACTTCAAAATTTTATTATTCGGAGTGAATTCTCGACTTCCTCGCTTCCGGAGGCGAGGAATAACAGGAATATTGAGGACTATTATATTTTTAAAGACGTTGTTTCAGTAGCCAAAGTATTAAAGTAATGTATAGTATGGTGGATATGTGCCAGAAACTGTTTGTGGGGACATAAACGTTAGTTTTGTTCCAGTTTCTATGTTTGCACTATGAAGGACGACAGTTAAACTTTGTTTTTGAACGAGTTAATATCTGTCTCGTGCAAATACTACTAACGTGATAATGACTTACTACTATCGATAAAAAATATCTCGGACACGGTAGGTCATCAAGTCAAGGATCAAAGGACCAATTAAACTCATAGTTATAAAGAAAGAAACGAAAATACGTTTATTTGCGGTAAATACGACGCAAAGAACACTAACACAAAAAAAGTTGCTGTAAATATGCGTCACAACCACCCAAAACGGCCATCGCTCAGCATAATGCTACGAACCGCAGCGCTGGAGCACTGGTCATGCGAAACCTTACCTCATCTTACATATTCTACGCCAATTAAAGTCTAACTGAAGACATCACAGCCAGAAGACATACCTGAAACAAATAAACAACCATTTATTAGAACGATTGTGTAAACTGTAAAAAGTGATAATATATCCAGGTATGGCGTAGGACAGAAAACCTAGCTGTTTTGGTTGTAGGCATAAGTACAAGCCCCTCACAACAATCTTGAACGCAAAAACGCAAGCAAACTGGCTTAGTTGGTATTAAAGTACCTAACGCAACCAACTTTCCAAAATGTATGAGTCTAACAGATTTGTTGCAACTTAATTCAATTATAATTTCTTAAAGAACATACACAAACTTAATCAAACAGCACAACCCACATCTCCCCTGTATTCAAAGACCAAGGTCCACAATATAACGCAGTTATATACACACAATAGCTAGCAGTTACACCTAACAGCTAGTGAGCTAGCACAGCTAAGAGAATAGCTAAGCGGAGGCCGCCTGGGGGACAATATGACGGAATATTCACGGGCTACATAATGGCATATAGGCTTAAAATCAGTGAAGTCGTGTGTTTAAATAAATTGAAGCCACAAATGTGTACCTAGTAAAAGAAAGTTAGCGGATAAGGTTAGATAGATAGTTAACAAGACTACATACCAAACTTGCCTGGAAGAGATCGCAGAAAGTGATAAGGCCGTCCATTGTATATATTGTAGGGTTTGATCAATTTTTTTGTGGTGTACAATAAAAAATATATAAATAAACAGTAATAAGCTACATACAATCCACAAAGTGAACATCGTAAGATTTAAACAATAACTTTCAAAGAGTAAACACAAACTTTATCATACAACACAAGTCACATCTACCCGACTACAAAGACCAAGGACCACAGTATAACGCAGTTACATCAAACAGCTAGCACAGCTAAGAGAATAGCTAACCGGCGGCGGCCGTCTGGAGGACAATATGGCGGACTATTCACAGGCTACAGAATGGCATAGAGGCTGTTGCATATAGGCATACAATCTGCGAGGTTGTGTTTGAATTGTAGCGTAATTGGTGATGTGATTGCTGAAATTATAAGGCAGACATGCTGGCATAGTTTACATTGTGAAAAGTGAAGGTCCTGAAATAAAGAGCGTGAAAATCTGATAGAAAACCGACATAACGGGTATTAAAATACGCTTTACGAAGCCCAGGGTCACTTGTTCTTCCCGCTGAGATGATTTTGTAATCAGACGAAAAAAAGGAAAAGGTTATTTGCACGGGAATGGTAAGTGAATAAATGAGTTTTGATTTTGATTTCAGGTATGTCATTTATTCAAACTAGGGTGAGAGTCAGCCCTTTTTGAGCGTGCTGATTCTCAGCCCTCATTAATTAGAAAATTACATAAGACAGTCCCCTCCACCATCTCAGTGCTTTAACAGGAGAGAAGTAGATAAAGGAACCAAATGTGAGAAAGGAGTTAGTCTTCACCATATAAGCTTACTGTGGCTGATTGTATACACATTAAAGTACTTATATTTTTCGATAATAAAACAACAAAAAAGAAAAACACATTTAAAGACAGTTAATTAGCATCTGGCGTAAATATGAGCAGCCTCGAAGCCTTTTTTCCTTTCTAAAGTAAATTCCAAAAAATTTCTCAAACGTGATACCTATTCGAAAGCAAAGTCAGTTAGTCAATTTATGATAATTAAAAACCCTCTGTAAACTCCGTCAAAAAGCTTAAGGTGAAAAATTAAAACAATAATTTTCTCGTACGCCGTGTACTGTCCTTCGTGGATCTTTGACAGTCGTTACGGGTCGTCAGAAGCCCGAAAGCCCGATATCGTATTATCCAGTAACTTGTGGAGGTCAGATAAAAAAATCTTGTTGTAAAAAATACTGGTATTCAGCTGCATCCGGAAGCCGACCCCAACATATTTGGGAAAATACTAGGCAGATGATGGTTTTTCTTGTACGCACGACGACATCTACAAGCTATACAATTCCAGTATAAGCTGACTTCTCATTGCACGAAACCCTAAACAATGCGAGGTCAGCTTAAACTGGAAATGTAAGCTTCATATGTCGTCGTGTACCTACTGCAAGAAAACGTATTATCCTTTTCCACCTTATTTTTATTTCACGTATTCAGCAGACCTTGCAATTGTATATGATAAATTGAATTTATCAGGAGGGGAACCGCTAGTTTTTCTCAAGAAATGTCGTCACAGGGTTCATGTCATTCTCTTAAAGTATTCTCCTAATGTATGTCCTCGCCCGTCTCGAGACAAATTTGTGTCAAATTGGATCTTTCTTTTATCTCTCGTAAGTAAACCCACGTATTTTGTTTATCTAATTTGTTTCGTGGGCATAATATTGGCATTGTTTTTTGAATACTGAGATTTCATAAATATTGACATAAGCAAGTACGAATATTGATCTAAAAATATCTTTAGCCTGAAAATGACAAATAAAGAAAGCATTACCTTCTCATAATCATCTGCCTAACCTTTTCCCAACTATGCTGGGGTCGGCTTCTAGTCTAACCGGATGCAGTTGAGTACTAGTATTTTACATGAGGTGACTGCCTATCTGATCTCCACCACCCAGTTACTTAAGTACAGTAAGACTGGTTGTCAGACTTTCAGGCTTCTGAGGACCTGTAAGGACTGTCAAAGACCCACGAATGACAGCCGGGACCAAAGGCTTAACGTGCTTTCCGAGGCACGGAAGGGGTTTTGTTTTTTTCTTTATGGTTCTGTAAAAATCACCCATCCATGGACCAACTCCGGAAAGCGTAACCTGATCGACCGACCCGTGCAGCTGTTATTACTAAGCCACAAGCCCCCTTAAAGCGTGACCTTCTATACTGTTAAACTTCTCGTAAAAGCGACAAATAATCAGCCAATAATGTTTGCACTGTTGGGACACAGGCCTACTCTCTGTGAGAGTGGACCATAACCCACCACGCGGGACCAGTGCAGTTACACAGGGCAGGGTAGGTATATGACAGATGTTTTAAAAATTTTTGGTTCTAGGACATGACGGTTTCCTCACGATGTTTCCCTTCACCGTTTTAAGAGCAGTGAAAACCGCCACGATAAACCAGCCATGGTCAAACATGTTGAGCCAAAAAATACCTTGTAACACCTATAATAAGCATCATACCATGAATATTATCTTACACATGTTTTTGCAAATAAATGAATCTGAATAAACATTAAATGCTCACACCGTACAAAAAACACGTATCTACCTTATTTGTTCTAATTACACACTGACATCTGTTGCACGAAGAACAGAAAAAGCCTTAAAGAATATGTTCAGCCTGCAAAAGACAGCCTTTGTCTTCGTGAGAGTAAAATATAGTCTTTCCGGGTTTTTCCGTCACGGTCACAATGTTTTTGGTAGTAAATCACGTCCCGAAGGACCGGTGGAACAGCTGGTAGAATATCGCTTAGAACACGCACGAAACATTACTTTCTCTTTACCAAGACTATAGATATTATTCACTGGGATATAACATAGCATGACGCCTTTATTCCCTGAAGGGTTAGGCAGAGGTGTAGCTATAGTACAACCACGTTTCTCCAGTTTGTAACAAGAAGCGAGCCTATTGCCATCAACCGGGCAGAATGCTACTGAGAAATTCTAGACGAAAATACCCAATAACACTGCCCGACCCAAGAATCGAAACCAGGATTAACGAAACGGTCTAGTTTACAGGGACAATTCAGAAATGATATTGCTATCTATAACACAGTATGATCAAAAGTCATTTATTCAAATTAGGCTGAGAATCAGCACTTTACGAACGTCAGAATTACAAAAGACAGTCCCCCAACAACGCCCGTCCTTCACCACTTCCTAGTGCTATCGCTGGGAAGAAGAAGTGGCGCAAAAAACTCCACAGCAGCACAGCTGTCTGTTCAGTTAGAAAATTGATTGTATACAATTCGTATTATACCTATATTAAGTAATTAACATTACAAGACACTGAACATAAAATTAAATTATTTGCCATATGTCACAACCCATACCTGATAGATGTGGGCGTTGTAAAGGTCACCCAATCCATTACAACATCAGATTGATGCAGCTGGGTCCAGATTTCAAATAATTATGAACATCAATCACTGATTTGATTTTAGATATATTAGTGCTGGTGATCAAATTAGATTAGTAGAAGAATGATTGCTTTTAATTGAGAAAGCATGATTATTGTGAAGCGGTTTTTACATTCATGGTGTAATGGTTCAATTGCAACGGTCTGCTGAATACGTGAAATAAAAATAAGGTGGAAAAGGATAATACGTTTTCTTGCAGTAGGTACACGACAACATATGCAGATATCCATTTCCAGTTTAAGCTGACCTCGCATTGTTTAGGGTTTCGTGCTATGAGAAGTCAGCTTATACTGGAATTGTATAGCTTGTAGATGTCGTCGTGCGTACAAGAAAAATCATCATCTGGTTAGTCTTTTCCCAAATATGTTGGGGTCGGCTTCCGGATGCAGCCGAATACCAGTATTTTACAAGAAGCGACTGCATATCTGACCTCCACAACCCAGTTACTGGGTAATACCAGTGGTAAGACTGTTTGTCTGACTTTCGGGCTTCTAATGACCCGTAACGACTGTCAAAGATCCACGAATGACAGCCGGAACCAACAGCTTAATGTGCTTTCCGAGGCATGGATGAACATACAATACATACGTAGTTTATTAAAAGCATAGCCCTCCTTTGGCTTTGTCGTAGTTGGGTATTAATGGTCCCTTTTTTTCTTCTGAAGACTACACAGTCTCAACACAAATAAATCCTACTAATATTATAAATGCGAAAGTTTGTGAGGATGGATGGACGTTTGTTACTCTTTTACACAAAAACTGCTGCACGGATGTGAATGAAATTTGGCACACAGATCGTTTATAACCAGGATTAACACATAGGATATTTCTCATCCCGAAATTCCCACGGGATCGAAACTTATGCGGGTGAAACCGCGAGGGGCAGCTACTGATCCTATATCCTCCAAAGCACACACAATCTCAACTATAAACAGATTGACAATTTCTATACTATGCATACATCTACGTACATTTACTGCAAAACCTTTGTAATTACACCTTTACTGCGTGGGAGCATATTTCATAATGTTTGTCTTCTTTATTATGAGGAGAATTCAACGGAAACACGTCTCACAAATGGTTTTAACTTCGTGGGAACAGCGTGTTTTATAGTTTTAGAGACCCATGATTGGTGTTAAGTACACATAGTTATATGCTTTAAAATGAAATGAAAAAGTAAATAGATACATCGAAGGAGCTTCACGATTTCAAGATACTAAAAACGGTAATGATAGTTCCTGTTCTTTCTTTAATTGCTTTTACGAGAATGAGGACGTTTAGGCCCATGAGAGAGTACGGCTTAAACAGTGCTTTAACGAGAAATAAAAGGATTTGTTGAGTTTATTTTCTACTAGCTGTGCTCGCGACTTCCCGTGCATGTCGGATGGGTTTTAATTGTTTTGCGCCGAATCTCTTTTTCTAAAATCAAAGTAGCCTAAATTACTTCTTACAACATCGGTTATCTGCCAGCTTTTCCTTATCTATAAAAAGAGATCAGCCGTTTCATAGAAAAGGGCAATAACTACGTGGTCAAAATGTATTTTTTTTCTTAAAGTTGCCCCACACTAGGATTTTTTCTGTATCGTGGGTTCATTTACAAACATTTAAACTCACAGACACAAACAGCCAGACCCGGAACGACTACTTCCCGCTTTATTGAACCCGCGATACGCAGCGCAGCAGTCAATCGCTTAACCACTGCGCCAACCGTGCCGTCATTAAAATATTTTTTTTTAATAACCGACGAATCATTTCAACGCAGCGGGGTTGAGAATTATGTACTTAATCCACGGTAAGAGGTTGTGCATCGATGTCAATGCCACCCTGTATAATTACTCTGGCAACTTTCTAAACACATTGCAGTGACAGCGGACCCCTAAAACATTGATCAATTGATATTTTTGCGAACCTGTCATATAGACATGGCAATTTTTGGGGTAAACATATAGCTATTAATCACATAACGCAGAGACACGCCTCTATGTCAAAACGGCACAGTTTTGATTTATGAACCTTTGGTACAGACGTCTATGGTCCTGTGTACGCCATTTATTAGTCTGTAGTTAGGGATTTTTCTTCATATTATTTTATTCCACAAACAATGGGACAATTAATATCGTGTCCAGCGGGTCCTGTTGTCTGCACCGTACAGGAACTGATGGACGCTACTGAAGGAACCAAACTCATAGCCAATTTCGGCCGACTCTATTTCGATTCTCATTGACACTATAAGAATAAAATGCTCAACGACTCTTACATCTGCTTATAACCACCGTGTCATAATAATCATGAACGAATCAGAATTATATGTAGGTATTTCATTATTATTTACCACATACTTACCATTATTTTTTTCGTTATCCTATATTGTGTTCCACAGCTGGGCAAAGGCCTTTTTCCTTCCCAACCTCTATCTAAATCCAATTCCTGTTATGAAAGACTGACCTCGTCATCACCATCATCTGGCCAGCCTCTTCCCAACTATGTCGGGATCGGCTTCTAGTCTAACCTAGTCTGTTTTGACTTTCCTAATTATTAAAAAAACAACAAACCGTAACGAAACGTTTTTTAAACATCAGCCGAGCTATTCCGTAAAAGTCTCACCGAGAACTCTTGAAGTGAACTGTCATCCAACCTGACGCTATGATTGTCAGCTCACTTAACGTTTGCACGGTGAGATTTATCAGAATAGCACGGCCAGTTTGGCCCTCACAATATCAGCATCGGTAGTCAACATTAACCACTGTTTGGAAGCGACTCACATAGCGCTACTTAATCGTCCGACTGTTTACCAATACATACGCAGAATACGCAATGAGAACTGAACCAATGACATAGATTACAAATACCCAGCTGTGACTAATATGGGACGACAAAGTTGTTAATAAATCGGCTTACCAGTCGATTTGCACGAATTTACTCGCCCGAATCGGGCGAATCGTTATTTTTTCTATAGGCAACTCGCACGAATACTGTGCACTATTTGAATTTTATGCAATGATGCTAAGAAAAAAGTACACGTTTTATAATATTTAACTCTTATCACTTCGGTGCGCTAGTGTTCTTTTTTTATATACTTTATTGCATACAAATCACCATCATCAGCAGCATATAGCAGTCCAATGCAATAGGAGAGGCCTATGTCCAGCAGTGGCTGGACATAGGCCTCTCCTATTGCACGCCATTCAACTCTCATCCAGCTACCGGCCATCCTGCGAAGATCGTCGCATAAAGATCAAAATGTGCCAATTCGTTCGAGTCGCCTATAGACAAAATAAAATTATTTAGAAGAGACAATTCGCCCGATCCGGGCGAGTAAATTCGTGCGAATAAACGAATAAGCCAATAAATCTTGTCGAAGTTTATCCTGGTTCTAGTTATGTACACGGCTAGGGGGACAGATTGGGTGATAGTCGTGATCACAGATTTATAAACTAAAGGGAGATATGGTGTGGCTGCCCAACTGTTCGAGTCCGGCTGTCGCCTTCAACTACATATGCACTACAATACGAACACGCGCTCACTCACACTATAACAGTCACCACACTCAACGCGAGCCAATCGCGTAACGCAGATCGCAACGTTGAGACACACAACTACATTGACAAATCAACGGCGCCCGCGTTTGTTTCTGTTTTGTGCATACATTGTTCGCACGCGCCACGCCCCCTTGGCATATCTCCCTTTAGTTTATAAAGCTGTGGTCGTGATGTCTTTGTTACCATGCTGCTGTTTATTCGGAAGCGAGATGTCTCAGTTACTAGATTTAATCCGAATTTATGCAACACTTTGGTGAAGAAAATACGATTCTGGAAGCTGTATTCACCTTTTTGGCAAATAAATAGAAAGTAAATAATAACAAAACATCACTCATGTATTCCCCGAAGGGTTAGGCAGAGGTGTACCTATAGTACACCCACATTTCGCCAGTTATGTTTAATTTCCAAGTAATACGGGGCGAGCCTATTGCACACCAACTGGGCACAAATCCAGACTCCAGGCTGCTACTGAGCAATTCCAGATGGAAAAACTCAATAACACTTTACCCGACCTGGGAATCGAACCCAGAACCGCATGCCCAACAGTAGCGCTTGCGACCACTAGACCAATAAGGCAAGTCAACTGTTAATATTTATTTTAAGAAATTATTATTTTATTTTAATTTTTTTTTTTAAGAATGTTATATAAAAAAAATCTTCATTAACATCAAATTCATAACTAAAGTTCTCTAAACACTACATGTCACGTCAAACGACCATTCCATTCAAAGCGAGTAAACAAGAACCAATGTAAATGGCACACAGAATCCAACGAAGGTATCCTCACAGGACTGCCAACAAAGCTAGTATCTCACACGAGTATTTACTTTACCGTCAGCTTCCCGCCTAGATGTGTAGCAAGCTGTGTTAATCTCTTTTGAAACCACGTCTGCACTGAGCGAAGATTGTACTGGGATTTTATGTATGTGTGTTACGGGTTTAATAGGTAACTTTAGTAGCCTTTGAGAAGACAGGAATATGTAGAAGTAAGACTGCTTTATTGGTGTACTGGTCGCAAGGGTACTGAACTACTGCTGAGCATGAGGTACTGGATTCCCAGGACGGGTGTTTCTATAATATTAATAATAATGTATTTATCCAGATCATAGAATCCAATTTGTTAGTAATTACATACACATCTTAAACACTAGTGTTAATACTTACATTTGGTAAATTTAAGATTGAATTTTGATTTTTTTTGTCTGTAAGGACTCACTCATAGGTGCCCGAAATCTGGATTTGTATCGATTGTTGGCAATAGGTTCGCCCCCTATTACATGGACCTTAAACATACATAAGTTACGAAATGTGTGTGAACTATAGGTACTGTCTAACCTTTAGGGAATTATATGTTATATTAAGTAACAACCAACAAGTAATATTTAAGCATTTAGTAGATACTACCTTTTGCGCGCGACTTCGCTCGCGTGGATGTCGGAAAAATCCCACACACCACCACCACTATCAGGATTAAAAGTACCCTAAGTGCAAATTTTATCCAAATCAGTTCAGCTGTTTTTGCGCCAATCCGGAACATACATCCAGACAAACGGACAAAAATTCTTCGTTACTGTTTCATTATACATTAGTGGCGTACTGCGGTTTTAAGGGCATCAGTCTCGATCCCGTGGGAAATTCGGGACAAAAATGTCATGGTCCAAATTTCATCCAAATCCGTTCAGCAGTTTTAGCGTGAAAGCGAAACAAACATACAAAAAATCAGATCTTTTCTCTTTATAATATTAGTTTAGATATGTATATTCGTAGACTCTTACACTAAACTTATGGTAATTCTTCGAAACAAAACACACTTGGGAAATCAGTCTGCGAATTTGTTCCGAATATGTAATTAGCTAGGGCCCGTATCAATCTGATCTTGGTCTTCTTCTTAGTGTGTCGATAGCAATCTAAATGGACTCGGCTCAGAATTCGGCCACTTGTTTGGCACCATCACCAGCGTCCATCAGTTCATTTTGGTTTTGATACCGAATTTTGATACAGAAGGAATCATCGTCCTCTAAATTCTACACGGTGGTAAGGGATGCGCTGGACAGGAACCGGTGAGGCATTTCATCCGTTCCGGGTGCAACTCCGAGGCTGACCACGATCCTCAGACATGAGGGACCGACTACAGAGAAAGAGATGTAATTAGCTATTAACCCAATGAGCCTTACTTAATTAATTAAACGCTAGGGTAAAATAATACATAATAATATTAAAAACTAAACTTACTTAATTATCATGCTCACCTGTACCTTTACACATCAATCAAGAGAGCTTTAGCCCGTATTCCTTATCAAGATACAATTATTTCCTTTTAGCAAACAGCCTCAGATGCCTGTGAAAGTGCCAGGATGTACACAGATCACTTTTATCTAACCAGGTACACGTAACACCATTTAGGTACGTACCTACTTCCATTTACACAAAACTCATTGTTTCAGGCAGAGAGAAAGTACTTGACTAAACGGCCCATTGTTTTGTCTAACTTTCTAGTCGATCTAGACTCGTTTGCTGTCTATCTGCGCTTTATCCGTAGTGGTTTTAATGGTCAGCTGTTACCTGGGATTAAATCAACAAGGATTAGTAATTATAATGACAGAGAGTTTTAGTCTTAACTCTGAACACAGAGAGGTCCATTAAAATTTGTGAATCATCTCAAGTAAGTATATGTTTTATGTATGGGTATTTATTGTGATGTATATGATTACCACAGCCTCTGTAGTGTTGTCTCTCCTTAAATCCATCCAAAGGTTGTCTTTAAAAGATCGCTGTTAGCGATAAGGCATCATTGTATCTCATCGTATACTGCACGGGTTTACGTCATCACGCGAACGCCGGCTGTCGCTGAAAACCAGCGATGGGGCTCTGTCTCGCATATGGGTCGTAGCATTATGCAGAGCGACGGCCGCTTTTCGTGGATGTAACGCATATTTTCCCCCAAACTTATACTTTGTTGTGTTTGTGTCCTTTCTCTGCGTCATGTTTACCACAAATAAAATTACTTCCTTTCCTCCTTTCTTTCATTGTGTCACCCTATGTAAAAATGTCTACATTTATATCTGTAACACGTTTGGTTCTATTCATTCTATTCCATCCTCTGTCTCTCGTCTAAAGTGAAAAGCTCAGACACTATTATTTAAATCATTCATAATTATTATTTCATTATTTTTTTTATTGTAGGTAAGTACGTGGAAAACAACGGTCTCGTAGAAAACCTTTCTTGCAAGGCTACTCACTTAAATAAATTGGGATATGGGCAGGAGAACGACAATGAGTCTATTTCAAAGAATCCTAATATTCATGAGATTATAGATTAGAGTTGTATGACGTTTACTCTCATGCATGTTTCACTATATCTATCTATTCCATATATGATTATTTTCAATTTCTAATCATAGATAAATTCATCTCCTACTCTCAAATTAAGATTAACAATAGATAAAACAACAAAAACTCGAGCCAATAAAGCCTTCCACATAAAAAACTAACACGAACATTATAGTTCCCAACTAGATAAAGATATATCAGTTATCTAGTTTGAATCTAAAATGTATAGGTAGAACATAAACCGGCTACACATTAGAGCACATTAACTCCGAGTCAAAACTGTCATAAATATTTACAACTCCCATAACCCAATGTTTCGCAAACGATATCAATCAGATACAGAATGTTATAGCTATTTCGTAACATCGATAGAGGTAGGTATATAGTTATCGATATTGATAATATAAGCTAGTGGATAAAACATAACAGCCGCGTGGGTCGGTTGCAGGCCTGGGATTCGTGGATGGGTGACCATCCATTACGTATCGAGATCCCTTCCGTGCCTCAGAGAGTACGTTTGCCGTTGGTCCCGGCTGTCATTCGTAGATCTTTGACAGTCGTTGCAGGTAGTCCGAAACTGAAAAGTCTGACAACCAGTCTTACCAATGGGTGGTGGATGGTGTTACCTGGTAACTGGGTTGTGATGTTCAGATGGGCACTTGGGGAGTCTGGTAAGAGACAGCTCTATGTAAAATACTGGTATTCAGCTGCATCCGGTTAGACTGGAAACCGACCTGACTAGGCAGATTGATTGATTTCTTATCAATATGTATAATATAAGCTCTAAAGCTCTTAGTAATAAAACGATTACATTTGATGGTGGCGGCTCCCTTTTAAGTTTTACTTGAAGTCTTCTTGAGATGCTTATTTTATTTGAAAACCATTTCAGGCCGTAAAATATTGACGAGGTTATTAAAACTTGAAAATCTGCTCTCGGGCGCCTATTGGGAAAAGGATTTATTAAAATGGGCCCTAGCAAACATTCGCTTTAAAGACATTTATTTCTTTAAAAAAAAGAACATTACGGTTCACTTACATATTGAGAAATGTATAATAAATGTAGATACAGTCTCTGTGATCACATACAGTTATACAAAACAACAGATTTAATAGGTGACATGCGGTGTTAATACTTCGTTCTTACGTTTCTAGGGCATTCTTCTAAGGCTTTTTGACATTGTGGCTAGGATTAGTATTTCTAATGAACCTACTTGTTGGATCGTGAAGAATATCATCTATCAAATCTAACTAGCCTGTATTGACGCAATGCAGGACAAAGCCCCCCTCTCCCTTTTCCACATAATTCTGTCTTTTGCTAGTACTAACATATCAATGATTGTAAAAAAAAATGATCACAAGAGAATGCCGGAACTGCTGTGATACTGCGGGCGGAATTTCTTTGCAGCCTGACCTGGTTTTTGCTAAAAGTATTTAAGTAAATGATCAGTGTGGTAACAGATTTTGAATAATGGCACGACCGCACGACATATGACCAGTAGCCAAATATGCTCATAACATAACAAAGCCGATTGTTATATAAATACATAAATAAAGCCGATGAAAAGATATTTATATCAAAACTGACTCCAAATATGTAATTATGATAATTTAGGCGCCATGCCTCACAACGCTTACGTATTGGGGTCATATTTACCACATATCAAAAGCGGGATGTCGATATGCTAAGTGCGCTTACTATTAAGTTTTAGTTTTGTACTATGTCATTTCCAGATCGCTCTTCAGGGACTTAGGTTATGTAGTCCCTAAGTTACCCTGTGACATAACACGGGTGCTACTAGAAAATCAAATATCCTGAACCAATATCTGTGAATGTAAGTGTATGGATCCTGTCCACCAGTACTAAGTGCTGTGCTATCATTTTTAAACTATTACACCACAACTCGCTAACGAATTAAACGTAGGTATACGGATGGCAGGGACATCAACACGTAAACTGAAACTATAAATTCAGCACATGATTCTGAAACGTTGAAATTTTTCGCCGGGTGTAAAAAAAATACAGTTGCTTCATAGAAAAGTGCAATACCTGCACGGTCAAACTGTATGGAAAAGCTAATTTGTTTTTTAATAACAGACGAGAAATTTCAGGGGGTCTAGAATCCTGCCGGGGTCGCGGGTTGTTCAAAAGAGATACCGTGGCCCCTGGTACAGGCAACTGAAGGAACACGGGTGGGTTTTAGTCAGTAAAAGTCTGACACGCCCTCCTGCTCCGCCCAGAGCGGGGGGAAGTCATATGATGATTTCCCACAAAAAAAAGGAATCAGTGCTGAATTCGTGGTTCAATTCGCGCGTCGATGTCGGGATGCTACACTGTATTTAAAACATCGCTCTGCTTCTGTAATTTTTTTGAAGATGACAGAGATTGAATCATGTTTTAAATATGAGTAGCGCTAACTGCTAAGTGATTTGTGATGACAGCGATGCGATTCAACTAACATGAAACGCATCGCTGTTTTGAAACTTCTGTGTTGCGCTATTGTCGTTGGTTCAATTTTTGGCCTTTTACCGCGCCTTTTATCAAGTAACTTACAATAGACGTGTTATAAATCCGTCCTGTCTTACCGAGCGCCTAAATCCGCAATAAGTGATAGTAATTTCAAGTTTTAGCAAATTATTCGTAAGGACATATTTCGTAATTTATAATGGCATGGTTTCTGTCAATTACTCTCACAAACCAGCTCAATAAACGACATACGTAATCCAGGTGTCAAAATGTAAAACGCATAACAATCGATTCAATTAAGCTGAGTTATAATTACGTGGACAAAAAACTGGATTTAACTGGGCTATGAACTAGTTCAGACTGGTTTTTGGTCTGAAAATGACTGATTGCATCTTGGTCTTTCTGTTTCAAGTTTATAACGGTATCCTGGCCCACGGGCGTTTGTTTTACTTTTAAAACCTATATTTTACAACTATACTTCATTATTATGTGCATTAATTATAGTACGTTATATGTTTTACATGACTATAAGTAAATGTTACCAACTGTATAGTAAAATATGTATAATTTCTCTTACGTTAGCGAGAAAACTGTTTTAAATGAACTCGAATGCGCCCTCGACCCCTCGATCCTCGAGATGACCCCCATCTACCCCAACATTGACAAGTACGCAAAGGAAGCAGAGATATAGAAGGACCAAACCTCGACCTCGAAAGAAATTTCTTTTCTTAGTACCTAACCGACTTCAAACAAAGGGGGAGAGTTATGCATTCGGCGGGATTTTTTTTCATATAATTACATAATTATGTTAATGCTGCACTGAGCCGATTTACGTGTTTCTTTTTTCGTTTCGTAGCTCGCGAAAGTAAATACAATTTATATGGGTCAAAAAATAACTAAACAAATACCCAAATAAAGTTAAAAAAAATATATGGAGGTCCATATATTTTTTTTTTTTACTTTATTTGGGTAATTTTTTGAATTAGCTTCAATATAATACGTATTTATAACAGTAAATTGATTTGAAACTCACAGACCCTCGGAAGGGTTTAAAATCAATGTTTTAAGAAAAGTGTCGAAAATGTCCGACTACCTGAAACCCGGAATTGGACTAATGAAGGAAGCCTTTGTCTTGTTTGTCAGCGGTTTTGGAGGCCTTTCAGGGTTTCGGGAAGTTACCCTTGAGGTACCTACTTGAATTACGTGTGAAATTGTTGACGGTGTTAATATTTTACTTAATGGAAAATCGAAACTTGCCAATTACTTTCGTGAAGGAAGCTGCCTACACATTATTTATTTATACACTACCTAAGTATGTACCTACATATCAGTACTCCTTTATTTTTATAGAACGTCCAGATATTTTCTACTAATAAAAAACTAGCCTTTGGCCGGGACTTCACCCTCATGGTGGTTGGAAATTATCCCACGGGAATGAAGGACTTCCGGTATAAAGTATAAAATGCAGATTTTAAAAACTACTTACTTGCTTACTTACTTTGTATTTTAGAAAAACGTTTAGGGTTCCGCGATAAAAAAAACCACGAAATCAAATTTGTTTTCCGAAATGGACACGAACGAAGTCGCGGGCACAGCTAGTACATAATACAATTTAAAGTACTGAAATATCGATCTAATTTTGCTTTTAAAGTATTCAGGATTTTTATTAATTTTCTTGTACGCATACATATTTATTTTTTTTTTTTTTTTTTTTTTATTTTTTTTTTTTTAATAAAACGTTGCCCCACACTTGGAATTTCTCCTGTATCGTGGGTGCGTTTACAAACATTAAATTCACATACACAAACAGCCAGACCCGGAACAGCTACTTGTAGGTCATACAAATATTTGTTCCGTGCGGGAATCGAACCCGCGACACGCAGCGCAGCAGTCAATCGCTTAACCACTGCGCCAACCGTGCCGTCAAAGGTAGTTGCTACGTTAGCAACTTCATTACACAGTAAGGACTTTATTCCGGAAGATTAAATTATGAAGAGGATCCTTAGGGAAGAACCACAAGTAATTTATTCATTTTGATAGATTGCGGTACCTACGCTGCTATACTTTTACCTACATATTTAATTTGTGATCGCAAGAAAGCGAGGCCTCTGTGGAATCCTAGTACATAGTAAATAGTAAGTAAACAAAATATTTACAAGTTTAATGAAAAGAAAAATTATGAGAAAAAATCGCTATGATGATGATGGAAAGACACTCTCCATTCGATGGCCTGAAACAGGTTTGAATAAACCTAGTTCGGGCGGGTCGCTGCCTAACATGCTAATTCCGAACCATCATTACTTGCACCTGTAATAAAAATATTCTAGTTTTTGATTTTTTTTTTTAGGCACTACACTTAATTGTATGGAAAAACGTACACTTATTATTCTATTCTATCATCTGCCTACCCTTTTCCCAACTATGTTGGGGTCAGCATCCATTCTAACCGGATGCAGCTGAATATCAGTATTTTACATAGGGCGACCGGCTATCTGACCGTCAACGTCTCTTGAGGTCGGGGGTAAAAATTTTTTTGACAGGATTTTACAAGACATTCTCCTAAAACACACTTCAAGATCATAATCAAGTAATGACACTGCACGACCTTTATCATAATAAGTTAAATTATAGTCCTTAGTAATGATATTTTAGAGGTATGAGGAACAGGGTGTAAAGTTCACTCATCCTCCATTGAAAGGGAGGATCCTCCGACCAGACAGGTGTTGTGTCTGGCGGGCAATTGGCCAACGACTGATGTCGGGAAGTTTGTATGTATGCTAATTGCGCGGTAAACTCTGCTTGCGAGATGCAGGATTTGCGTGACGTCAGTATGACGCGTTGTTCGCATGTGGCGTTGTCGATACCGCTACAATATTAAACTTGTAGTTCCTAGGTCAATTCGTCATCGTAGAGTGCGCGTTTACCGATTGTTTGATCAGGCATTATACCGGACAAATCTGCATTTGTCCGATATAATGCCTGATCAAACGCCTGCGGTAAGCGTGCACCCCTTCAGCGACTCATGCAAATATACAATGAACATTTCATAGGTATTGATATATTTATGCTAAATAAAAATGCTTTCCGAAGTAAAGTTATTAATGTACTAAGCAACTTCGATATATCTTGTGGTAACTGACTAGTTTGTTAGTTAGTAACAATATAAAATGTTTCCTTGAATAATAATAACTAGCTAACCAATGAGTCCTCATCATAGCATGACTCTTTGTTAATATGTGGAAAAGATTGTGATTATTACATTGATTTTGTTTTATATACCTTACTGATAAGTGTTATATGTAATGTCGTTGTTTTCGCAAATGAAATAAAATAAAATAACTTTGTCAGAACTATGCCACAAAAAACAACAATTACTCATCAAGTTCCACGAATCCAAAATGGCGCCAAAATTAACATAACGTCGCATAACCACATAAAAACTCAACAAGCAATCATATGCAATCAAATACGAATAAATCGTGAATAAATAGAGTTACCATTATCAATCAGCATCGTGAATGTGACTTACATAATAAATACATAACTGTGGAATAAAATGGAGGACTTACGTAAGACATTAAATAACTAAAATAGACAAGACTAGGACATGACCACAAGAGTGACACATTGTTATTGTTTTTGCAGAATATTAATTTTTGGGGCAATGAAAAAGATTGGCAACGATAGTATGTCACATAAGAGGGGCTAAGCTAAGCTTGCCGCGTTGGTCTGTGAATGGGTGACCATATTTACATACCGAGGCCCCTCCGTTTCTCGGAAAGCACGTCACCCGGCTGTCATTTGTGGATCTTTGACAGACGTTACGGGTCGTCAGAATCTCCAAAGTCTGACAACCAGTCTTACCAAGAGGAATCTCTATACATTCCCCTACCTACCTCAACAACCCAGTTACTGGCTAATTCTATAATTAGCCAGTAACTGGGTTGTTGAGGTCAGATAGGCAGTCGCTCCATGTAAAATACTTGTATTCAGCTGCATCCGGTTAGACTGGAAGCCGACTCCAACATAATTAAGAAAAGGCTCAGCAGATGAGTATGTCACAGTTAACGAATAACATAACATTACGCTTGTAATCCTCGAAGGGTTAGGCAGAGGTGCACCTAGTACACCCACATTTCGTCAGTTATGTTTAAGTGTCATGTAATAGAGGGCGTGCCTATTGCCATCAACCGGGCACCAACTTGGACTCCAGGCTGCTACTGAGAAATTCCAGATGGAAGACCCCAATAATACTTTGCCCGATCCGGGAATAGAACCCACGACCTCACTCGTCTTGACACGGTTTATCGGGAGAATGATAGTTTTTGGGCAATAACAAAGATTGGGATCGATAAGTTTGTCAAAGTTCACAGATCTACAACTCTTTACCTAAGTAAGTCAATATCTTTATTAAAAAAATTATTAAAAGACATATTTTCAAAGGCATCACAAAAAAGTAAATCTTTCCGATTCCAACATTATTATCGTACTCACTCCATGGAAACCGTCCCTTTTATCTGCTCAAAAACTGTCGCCCAATGACAAAGTTAATTGAAATTACCTACCAATACAGAAATGTAATTTTGTTTCTTTTTTAAGAATCCCGTCTATGCGCATCTGTACTTTAAATTGCTTAAGTGTTGTTTTATATCGTATTTCTCCTCGTAAGTGATTTGTAATCTTTCAGAAATAAAGAATTTTTAAACCGTAAAGTTACCGAATATGGTAAGTGGCCTAAATGGTAATCTGCCCCTAAGGCTACACAATGACCGTATAAGGATGTCAAACGTTCGTCTCTGACTTTCTGTTGTGAATAATACGGAAGTGCATAGACACCTCAAAACATTAATTATATTTTGCCTTTTATAGAATCGAAAGTCATCATTTACCTTGCCTTTTTCCAACCATGTTGGTGTCGACTTCCGGTCTAACCGGATGCAGTTGAATACTAGTATTTTACATGGAGCGATTGTCTATCTGACGACCACAACCCAGTTATTGGGTAACACGATAGTTCTTTGCAAGACTAACGACTGTCAAAGATCTATGAATGACAGCTAGGATCATTTGATTTACGTGCTCTCCGAGGCAAGGAAGGGTGTCGGTATGTTATGGATAGTCACCCATCCACGGACCAACCTCGGCAAACGTTGTATAACCTTGAAGATCGAACCTTGCAGCTGTTATTATTTAGCCACGAGCCCTTTATAGAATCGATAGTACGAGCGAGATATCATAAGGCGAATCATATCAGTCCTTAGACAAGAAACTACATGAGGATCACGACCTGAGGCTCTGACAAGAGTGCTACAAAAAAGAAGAAGTAACGAGCTAGTGGAAGTCGATAGTATAAGCTCTACCAGCTCAGCTGACACAAAAATAAGCAAGCAAAGACCCAAAACAACACATAAAATCACGCCTGTAAAACCCAAAGGGTTAGGCAGAAGCGTACCTATAGTAAGTACACCCACATTTAAGCAGTTATGTCTCTTCTTCCTCTTGGCGCGTCGATAGCAATCTAAATGGACTCGGCCCAGAATTCGGCCACCTGTTTGGCACCATCACCAGCGTCCATCAGTTCCTGTAACGTGCAGCTGACAGGACACGCAGGGCATGATATTAAGTGTCCCATCGTTTGTGGAACAGCACCACATTTACACTCCATGGCAGAGTCGTCTATGAATCTCCACCTGAGCAGTTATGTTTAAGTTCCATGTAAAAGGGTGTGAATCTATTGCCATCAACCGGGCACAAATCCAGACCGATTCCCGATTGAAAAAACCCACTTTGTCCCGGGAATCGAACCCAGGGGGTCTACTACGAAGTGCAAAGTGCGAATGATCGGATCGCACCGAAACATGGCCGAACCGAATATTATTGAAAAATGCGAAACAAGTTCGAAAGAGTGTAGGAGTGTAGGACCGGGACCGACCGAACCAAATAGTAACTTCGTAGCAGGAAACGGCCGAACGTTCGGCCGATACCACTTCGGAGTAGACCCCCAGCACTTCATGCGCTTGCGACCACTAGACCACCGAGTCAAAAACAAAGGCGCAAAAAAAGAAAACTGTCCTTTTAAAAAACAATACCCAAAACGCTTACAAAAATCAGTTATGTTACAGTAAGCAATGTAATTTAGTTAAAATATCACGGCGTCGCGTGCGGGTAGTCGTTAAAACGTTAGCCATAACCCGTTACACACGATCATAGATGTCGTGTACAGGCGAGCACACAAGTGATAACAATAACTCCTACTGGATTTGCTTTTGCGAGATCAGCTGTTTTGTACACAAAGCTTTTAGCTTGCTTCCTTTAACCGTTCTTATGGCCGGAACACGGATCCACGCGGGACACAATGGCTTTTTAATTGTTTCTGTAATTACGGGATTCAACCGGCTAAAAGCCGTTTTTACCTTCCAATAGCGTTCTCTTTTTGAGTTTTTGACAAGTCATGTTATAGCAAACTGAGGAAGAAGAGAATTTGTGCAGACTTGGTTGAGTACCACTTTCGAAAAACTATTAGGAAACGTCCTAGACCTAGAGGAGTTAAGTGGTCCACTGACAACAATAGTAGAGTTCTAGGTCGTGGGTTTAAACATAAGCAGGCACTTTGAGTAATTTATTTCATCACCGCTGCTCTCAAAACGGTGAAGAAAAATATTCTATGGAAACCGGCATGTTCTAGAAAAAAAAAAAAATTTAAAACATATGTCATTCCACCAACCAGCATTGGCCCGGATAATGGCCCCCTCCCTCTCACAGAGACGAGACCTGTGTCCCAGCAGTAGGAGCGACATGCTATACCTAAGGATACGAACCTACCAGCGAGGCCATTGCGTAACACACTAACAGCAGCAATGTCTTAAATATTGACAGTTCAACAACATTCATTGCGTTATTTACGTTGTTGAGCAGGCAATTTTTTCGAAGAGATGAAGCAATGGATTAGCAATATCCTTCAAAATCATTGAGATTTAGGTTGATTGTGTGTTACGCAGATAGCAATGGAAAATCATTTGGGTTCGTAGGATATCTTGTTTGCAGTAAATCGACTACCATCATAGTTTTTTTAGGAGCACTGGCTCCTCCTCAACTTGTCAGTTTAAAAACCAAACTTACACGTGGTTGTTAGGTAGTGTACTCATTCACTACAATAAACCCTCTCTTAATGATAAATTACTTTCGTGCTCGTCAAAATCCGAGTCTGGCGGAGACGTGATAAAACATTAACGTAAATACTTTTGTTCTTTGAATAAACGCCATCTTGGTAATTTACTTTTGTATTTTTGGTCTTTTGGATAACCGCGACCTTTTGAGGCATGTTCGTTGTGTCACAACAAGTCATTTGAGTTCAAAGACATCCCGTTGAGTAAACTATGACTTTAGGCTTTTTAATTTTGTTACGTCGTAATCTAGAGACTAAACGATTTTTAAATAGTTAATGTTATAAAAATAAATTCAAAAGTGCCTATAATGGGTTTATTTGAAATAAATGCTTTGAGTTTGAGACTAATATCATTATTGGTTTGGTACTCACAACATTATTTACAAATGGTGGAGCTTCTAAAATCATCCTTTCTTTCTCTACGGAAAGAATCACTTTTTTGCAACTTGACAGCTGACCTTGGCGTTCGATTGGGACCGCGTAGAGAACTACTCGTGCCAACTCTTTTGGTTTCATAAAACCAAACTTTATTGCATCTGCATCCTTCATAATTGCTTTGTACATTCACCAAAGGAGATAAGTAACCAGGGTCGTCAGAGATAGTTGAAGTTGAATAAAAAACCGATGGATGTTTTCGAATAAAATTAAATTTTAGTTAATAAAACAACAACCAACAAAAAAAAGAAAACAAACAGGTCATTTACATTCGAAAAAATCCATCGGTTACTTGCTAAACTTCAACTATATCCGACGACCCTGGTTGCTTTTCTGCTTTGGTGACCGTACATGCAGCTATGTTTATTTTCTTTAAACGGTGTGTTTTAAACGATAAAAGATAATGAACCATACACACATAGAAAACACAGTGTTAACTTTACAAGTTAGCAGTTCAAACTTTGTTGGCGTTTCCACCATAACTTATTACTACTTCCCTTCCCGCGGAAAACTTCAGAGTAAAGTCCACACGATATTAACATAACTGTGTGAATATTTATGTTATTTTAATATGATAAAATATAAATATAAATTTCGCATTGCGACGGTCGTAAATGTTGGAGCAGCGAAATACGCTAGCTCGCCCAGCAAAATACGGGCGTGAACACACTCGCAATTTTAAGAGTTTAAAAAGGCTACTGAAATTTTGCGTTGTAGCATAGTCTGAAAAATGTGTTTTGCTTCGCGAAAAATTATTACGTGTACATAAGTTCAGATGAGCAGATGAGTTGTAACACGACAGCAAAATGCAGGAGCTGTTCATTTTCGGAAACTGTATTCAGCACTCTAATTGCGTAACACACTATCAATCTCAATCTCAATCATTTTGAAGGGTATTGGCAATCCATTGCTTTTCACGTTCGAAAAAAATGTCTGCTCAACGACGTATATGTATGACGCAATGAATGTTGTTGAACTGTCAAAATGAAAGCTATTGCTACTGTGTGTTACGCAATTACCCCCCGCAGGTTTCAGTTTCTGAAAATGATAGTGTATTTTAAAATCTAGACAGACATTCAGGAGATTATCAGGAAATAATTCTAATAACCCGAGGATCGTGGAAACGTCAATTAAGTGTGAAATTGGTATTCTGAGAGCCAGATGTGGCCAAAACATAATAGGCTATGGAATTTGGTACTTATTTGATACTTAAATTGGCATGACATGAAACAGATTCCAAATTAGTATGATGAGTAAGATAATATTGCAGTTTCTTAATATCACTTCAATTGAACAAGAAATTTTAAAACAGAATAATACTTATCGGAGACTTCAGACTCAAAATCAAAACATCTAAATATTTTATTTCACATAAACCTACATGGGCACTTATGAAACGTCAGTAGCTAGGTGCATGGTGCCAATAGGTCGTTTCCTATGAAGAAGAGCCGGCAAGAAACTCCACGGTTACTCTTTTAAAAATAATTCGCTTTTACAATGTTTTCAAATCACAATGTTAACAGAAGGCCAATTCTCGTAATTTAAAACGTTAAAAAAGAAATCGTAATCGACGATTAATCTCGGCGAGAAATAAATGTTCAAAACTTGTCAAAATGTAGGGTAATTAGAGGTATTTTTGACAGATTTTTTTTTTTTTTTTCATTGCGACAGATCCGACTGAACGTTCTTAAAATTACGAGAATTGCCCCTCTGACTGTGAACGTTCTTAAACTTACGGGAATTGCCCCTCAGGTATGGGAGAACAGTGTGACTTGATCAAGCATCATTGGCATTGAACGGCACTTTACTTTTCGTATTACATTGTCCTACTGTAACAGTTTATGGTATCCCAAAAATAAGAGATAAGAAAAACAAAAGATGAACGGGTTCTGTCCTCGACTGTACAACCAGTAGAATTGTCACTATGATCACGCTATCTTCACATTGCGATGGCGAGGTGACGTGATACCCTCATATTGTTATTATTTCCAACGACTATGGTTGCAACACGAGTTTATTAATATTTTGGCAGTAAGTGTACTTCTGATAACAGATGTCCTTCGTGTTATTGTGCACTGTACTCGAGTGTACTGCACGAGTGGGGAGGAGATTGTTTATTTCTCTAAGAAATGAGCACAGTTGAGATAATATTGGCTGTTTTGTGGATTTTGTTTTATTTCTTCCGACAACTAGCTGTAGGAAAAGACTGTGTATCATTTTTTTTTCTGGGTGGGATATGTCTATCATATGACTTCTCCCGCTCTGGGCGGACCGAGAGGGCGTGTCAGACTTTTACTGACTAAAACCCACCCATGTTCCTTCGTTTGCCCTTTATGTTCCGGGGTAGCGGTAACCTTTTCGGACAATCCCGCTGACCCGGCAGGCTTCGGCCCTAAGGGACCCCTCAGATTATGCTGACAGCTCTTTGAGGCGCGCGTGGAACACTTACGCATTGCTCTCCGCCCGCAGGCCCGCGCCTACGGTGGCCGGGAGTCGTCACGCGGCTCCCGACGCCCGAAGCGTCTCCCGCAGCGGCTGGGACGAGAGGCTCTCTCCCTCATCCGTCCCGCCACCTCCTTCGCTAGCATGACTGCTTCGCAGAAGGAGGCGACTGCCTCCCACTCCCTCTCGCCCCGGACCATGGCTTGCACCAGGGCCGGGCGCGAGAGGCCGCCGCCACTGCCGATCGCCTCTACGAGGGCACGGCGGTGCTCCGCCCAAGCTGGGCAGACCTCCACCGTCTGCTCCACCGTGTCCTCTGGGCGATCCTGGCAATGGTGACACCCGGGCGTTTCCTCCCGCCTAATGATGTGCAGGAACCTCCCGAAACTTCAGTGTCCGGTGAGGACCTGCGTCAGGCGGTAGGTGAGGGCGCCGTGGCGCCTCTCCAGCCACTCCTCAAAGAGGGGTCTTATCGCCGCTATCGCGGCGTGCCCTGCGCTGGGTTGCAATACACGGTAAAAATGTACGGAACAGCATTTTTTTTTTAATAACCGACATTTCAAAATCATGTAACATGGTGACAGGCTGCAAGTCGATGTCCCTGCCACCTTGTGGAAGCAGAGTTTTTTTTTTCTGAAGAAGTTAGGACAAAGCTTCGTCGTGGTCAGGCAAGAATCGTTAATGCCCGTTTTCACTAACGTGTATTTTGAACTTTCGGCACTGACCCGAGGGTTAAATATTCAACAGCGCGCTTTTACTTGCCTGCTACTTCTTTAACTCAGAATATATCCTATGACACTGGGCAATACTGTAGCTTCTCATTAGTGAAAGAATTTCCCCCTACATACAAACCCACAAATTCTACCACTTTATAAAATCAGTATAGATTAATTTAGGTGTCTCCTAAGTCCTACTGTTAGTGAAAACGGGTATTACAAGCTCGGTTGATCGCCAAATCACCCTTTTGGCTTAAGGAAACTGTCTCTAACCAGGAAAGCCTCATTCGGACTATAACATCAACATAAAAGGAAGAGAAAATCTGCAACAAGTTATGTACTTACAAAAGCCATTTCCCTACCATCAGTACGGAAGCCATAGTCACACCATACGATCCTAACCCCCATCCAACTTTAATGGAGCCTGGTAAAGTCGTATAAAATTAACCGGAAACGCCTCGTAGTTCGTAACAATGCATTTGATCGACGACATTTAGATTGACATTGGAAACTAGACCTTACTGCCTACGTAATAAGTGTCTTCGTTGTGATGAATTTAGACTGCACCCATTTTTGGGATGGTAAGGTTGTGGGACAATGAGTGCTGGATTTAATAATAGATTTAGTAGTGTTTTTGGAGTGCAAGGGCAGGTGGTTGATTTGAATAAATGCACTGTGTGGGAGGTGTGTAATGTTTACAGACAAATGACGTAATAAAAAAAAAATCCATCTACCGTCAATGAGAAACAATTCATTTTTCTGTAACGAAAGTCATCATAACATAGAAATCTTCTATATAATACATTACATACAAATTGATATAGGTACTTAATTGAAGTGTCTGTGAAAATAACAAGCTGTTTATTAAATGCTTATTATGTAAGTATATAAGTAAGTAAGTACGGTAGTTATAAAAAAAACAATTTTTACATTTTTGTCTGTCTGTTTGTTCCGGCTAAACTCCGGAACGGTTGGACCGATTTTGATGATATTTGGTGTGGGGATACTTTGAACCCTGGGGATGGACATAGGACATATACTTTTTATCGACGTACCACGCGAGCAAAGCCGCGGACCAAAGCTAGTCTCAATTTAAGGCCATATATTTTCCTTTGCACCTAACGAATAGCGACCTGTATCTTCCAAGCCATCACGATTCAATAATTCCAATAGACAATTTAATTGCCGTATACACATTCCCTCCACACTAAATTAACCATAAAAACTATAAAACAATGTCGTTACGTCACAGACTACGCACTAAATAAAATCCAAGATGGCGGCAAGACATTACTCGCTCACTCGTCCGACATTACCCGCCACTTTCACTAGCGTCGAAAAACTATAATTACAGTGATTTGGTGGTGCTACAAAGGTTATGGTGGTACCCATAGCTATTGTCTTAAAAAGTTTAGACCATTATGGCGGTGTCCGGGTTGAAAGGTGACAGTTTGGCTACAGTTCGTTCACAGTTATTTTACCTCTGACAGCAGCAACTTAACAGCAACCTTATTATGACGAGAATAAAGATCACAATGATATTGACAGACTTGTCAGTGGCAGCAATCCAACAGCAACCTTATTGGAATGAGAATAAATATCACTCTGATTTTGACAGTGATGTAAAATCAGAGGTAAAATGATTGTGAAAAGACTGTAGTTCGGATAGTGTGAGAATGTTCGTTATGTGTTTAAAAAAATGGAAACGTCAAAACATATTGTTCTAATGGTTATGATGTTTAATTAGGGTTTTTTCACTTGGGGAAAGTGTGTGTTGTGTTTATTAGCGTGTGCGTTTTGTTGGCAGGGCCAACAACAAATACCGTTTTAATTGTTTTTCTTTCTTTCTTTCTTTAATAAGTACCACTACATCTTACTACATGTAACTAACTAGGTTGACGAACAAGCCCATCTGATGAATTATGAGTAGTTACACCCTGCAATATTATGGGGCACCCATGTCAACAAAAACCGCTGCTTTTGCCAGCCGAAATTGTAGACTTGATAGTAGCGCTGCGAGTTCCCACTGCTGGGACACCTCTCAGTAAGAGGGAGTGAGCCGTAATACACAGTCGCGTGACGACTACCGGCCACCGTAGGCGCGGGCCTGCGGGCGGAGAGCAATGGGTAGCTCACCGCCCGATCAGGACCAGGCCCGTGCCGGACGGCGCGTAAGTGTTCCACGCGCGCCTCAAAGAGATGTCAGCCTAACGAGGGGCCCCTTAGGACCGAAGCCTGCCGGGTCAGCGGGATTGTCCGAAAGGGTTAGCGCTGCCCCGGAATATAAAGGGCGAAGGAAGGAACATGGGTGGGTTTTAGTCAGTAAGAGTCTGACACTCCCTTCCGTTCCACCCAGAGCGGGAGGGGTCATTTGATGATTTCCCACAAGAAAAAAAAAAACCGTAATACACCACGCGGGCCGGTTTGGTGGATAGCAGCATATCCAGATGAAACCTAACAGGGAACAGTTGTGCAGAAATCAATCTGCCTAACCTTTTCCCACTATGTTAGAATCGGCTTCCAGTCTAACCGGATCCAGCTGAATAACAGTATTTTATATGGACCGACTGCCTATCTGACCTCCACAACCCAGTTACTGTGTAACACGATACCGTTTGGTTAGACTGGTTGTGCAGTACAGAAGCTTATTAATATCATAATACTTATCTAATATATCTTTTAAGGATTAACTTATACCTGTTACCAACACATTAGTACACACTTAAATACACATCAATCATCTATCAAATGCACTAAAGGTCAATGCAGACTGTTTCGTAACACTGAATGCAGCAGTAAACTGATCCGTGCAAAATTATATCCGTTTATGTATGAAGTTATATCAGCACCCTAATTGTGTAACACACGATTACAATCTGAATCATTTTGAAGGATATTGCTAATCCATTGCTTCATATCTTCGAAAAATTTGTCTACTCAACAGCGTAAATAACGCAATGAATGTTGTTGAACTGTCAAAATAAGAGCCATTGCTACTGTTAGTGTTACGCAATTACCCCGCAGGATTAACAGACGTAGCAAGGATTGGAAATGACGGCATTCGTGTGGGTATATCCATGGGATTAAAATGAGAGTTGTAGATAGCAATACTTGTCAGAATGTACGCAGTACAGTCCCGGTAACGACTTGCCAGTAAAAAGAAAATGAAGATAGTAAGTACCAAGAACTGAAAACATGGATGAAAAGAAAACATCTTCTTATTTATGTTTTCATCCCGTACCAGAAGTCGTTAAAGCAAAATTTATGTTTCCTACCTGTATGGGGAAGTGACCTTTAAAAGTATGCTGCTCTGTGCTCTTGGGTTTTCCAATGGTTTTATTCTAATTCAAGGTCGCAAGAGTTACTGCTGGGCTTGGGATCCTAAATTCGATCTCCGGATCATGTAATTGGGTTTTTTTATAAGATTTACAGCAACTCGGAATTTGTAACTTAGCCTGATAATGCTTGGCCATAGATTCGCCCCATAACTGCAGGCCACTTCCCGTAATTAAAAACATTCAAAATCTAGTCGCAATCTCATCGCAGCGACAATCAATGTCAAAAATGTAAGAAAGTAAGAGGTGTTTTTGACAGATTGCGACTGGGATCAGACTGTGAACGTTCTTAAAATTACGAGAATCGCCCCTCTGGTTAAATGGTGGGTGTCAAAATCAAAAGTTAATTAGGTATGCAAAATAGGCTGAGATTCAAATCTTTTCGAACGTCAAAATTACATAAAACAGTCCCCCATAACGCCCACCATAGTGATATCGCTGGACCGAAGAAGTGGTGAAAGAAAAACTTGATTATATACTACGATGTACGCACGGCGACATATAAGCTGTCCTCCCATAAAAACCATCCACATATATCCATATATACCTCTCATAATACTGCAATTCGAAAACATTGTACAAGCCAATTATTTTTAAAAGAGTAAACGTGGAGTTTCTTGCTGGCTCTTCTCCATAGGAAATGACCAATTGGGACCGTGCACTTAGCTTCTGACGTTTCATAAGTGCCCATATAGGCTAAGTGAAATAAAATATTTTGATTTTATAAATTTCCAGTATAAGCCGACTTATCATTGTACGGAAAGCCTATACAATGCGAGGTCAGGAAATAATGGAAATATAGAACTTGATGTGTCGTCGTTTGTACTAAGCACCACTATCTAGCCGTTTGGGGAATGCAAACGTCACGTAAATTTAACTCCGAATCAGAAGGCCAATTCTCGTAATTTAAAACGTTCAAAATCTAGTCGCAGTCTCATCTCGGCGACAAACAAAAACTTGTCAAAATGTAGGGAAATTAGACGTATTTTTGACAGATTGAGACTGAGATCAGACTGTGAACGTTCTTAAAATTACGAGAATTGCCCCTCAGTTCACCTCGAAAAGCGACACATTAAAGTACAAAAGCTTTACCCGTATTGTTAATACTATTCACAGAATTCGGTTCTCACATTATGTGCAACAGGCCTGTGGTTAATCGCAGCGTAATGTGTATCGACCTTAAGAGTTGCGCTTGCGTCACTATTGTGAACGAATTTGACATTAAAACACAAAATGTTCAGAGGTTATGTGGCGTTCTCTCATGTGCCAAGGCTGTATTAAGTTTAGATTATAAATAATAGCGTCATTCATTGTAAATTGCATCGTTAGTCGTAGTTATAAATATTGAAGAAAATCTAAGTGTGAATAGTAATATTTACAACGTTAAGAACGTTAAAGTTGAAAATTATGTCACACATATATACTAATATAATATAGCTGAAGAGTTTCTTTCTTTGAACGCGTTAATCTCTGGAACTACCCTTCGGATTTAAATAATTATTTTTGCATTTAATAGCCCAATTCTTGAGGAAGGATAATAGAGGCCCCAGGAGCCGAGTTAAAAGGAAAAAGTTAGAAAGAACGCTAAGCGAAAACAAAGTAATACCGCGGGCGGAAAATGTGGCTGTTATTTTAGTATTGTAGTGTCTTATGACTTCCACGTGAAAGTCGCGGGTAGAAGCTTGTTATTAAATAAACAAGCCGTGCCGATTTACCATCTTCAAAAATCCCACCTGAGTGCTCTCCTACGTGTAACATAGGTGAGCACCAAAGTGTATTTATGGAAAAAAATACTGTTGTGCATAATTTCATGCTTCTAAACACAACGGTTTAGGCTGCGCATTGTCTGTCAGCGAATGAATGAAGATACTTAAATAAACACAAACTAGATTACAATAAAAACCGTGGCTAACGTCACCATCTCACAAGCAAGGTTAACTTTTTATGGACAAATCCACAACTGTACCGATTGCTCTAAGATCGTGACCGCTGCTCTTTATAATTTTCTTTCTCTTAGTGAAAAACTCATCTCAAGTTTTGAACATTACTTTATTCTCGATAAAGGATTAAACTGTTATAATTTATTGAAAGAATACTTTAATTAATTCTTTGGGCTAAAGCTCTTTACTTTAAAAGTGGATTGGTTATTGATTAAATGAATAGTTAAGTACTATTCAAGTTTTTGGTTATATCATTGATTTCAATCTTATTTTATGTAATTCTTAAAAAGAAATATTCTTAACAATTTTTTTTTTTTAACATTTGCCACCATATATTCGGCTAGTGGTGACGATATTCTAAGTACCGTTTATTATAAGTTAAGAGTGTTGCCTGGTATTGCATATAGTTCCTGGATATCTTGTTACATGGATCTAATAACAATTGCATTACTTTATATATCTTTATATATCTTTCGAAATGTACAAAACAAAGAAATCGTTTGTAAATATGCTTATTTAAACACAAGTGTGATCGCGTGACGACACATACAGTACACAACACGCGATATAACTTTATTCACTACTTAGCGATTTATAAGGCTAAGCTCGGATAGACGCGACGACGCTCGAATGCGCGACTTTTCACTCTCCACGGAGTCCACACGGCTAGCTAACGCGCGAAGAGCCAGTCACAACAAACGGTCTCGTGGTAGGATATTATCGCGTGACATCGCGACTGTATAACGTAGGACTAATGTCAAAATATTACGATTAGCTTGTGCACGGTGATCATACAAAATAGAGCGTGGTGGATATCTTCCTGAAGTGAATGAATTATTTATTGAGTGTATTCATTAGCGATTCGGTAATTAGGTAGTGAATGGTTTGAATGAAATGTTAATAATTACAACGACACTAGTATTAAGATGACAATTTAATTATATAAATTATGGCCAAAGAAATCTAAAAGGCTGGCAGCATTGCCACATTGTATTGCGTTTCCTATTGACAGCGAGCGATGCGGAGAAATATTTTGATGCCTTTTAATTATTTCCCCTCCTTTTTATATACAAGGTGGGCCAAAAGAAATCATCCGATGTTGTTTGGCTCTCATTTTTTTTCTAAATGAAAAACTTCGATTCTGTTTATTTGAACCTTTAGAATTTTATTGGTCAAGTCGCGAAGATGATATCGGCCAAATGGGCGCCGTCACAATTGGTTGCCATACGGGCTCGTTTTATGGCATGTTTCATCACTTCGGCGAAAACTTCGGGCCACAGATTCTCGCACTTGTGTCGAATGTTGTCCTTGAGGGCTTCCAGGTTCTCGGACTTGTTCACGTAAACACGGGACTTCCAAAAACCCCACAAAAAAAAGTCTGCATTGGTTGTGGTTCGCGCAGTGTGTGCCGTTGCTCCGTCCTGTTGAAACCACACGTCCTCCAGTCCTAATTCGTCCAATTGCGGCAGAAAAAACTCGGTTAACATGGCCCTATAGCGCGCACCATCCACTGTTGTCGTTTGACCAGCGGCGTTCTCGAAAAAAAATGGCCCGATGACTTCCCCAGCGTGAACAGCGCACCATGCAGTCACTTTGAGCGGGTGTAATGGCTCCTCGTGCATCACTCGTGGATTTTCGGTGCCCCAGAAGCGATAGTTTTGCTTGTTAACGCACCTGCTGAGGTGGATCACTCATTATGATTTTGGTCGAAAAATCGTTCACTTCGTCCTCGAGATTGAGAATGGCTTGGGCGTAGGTTACACGCGTTTGGCGGTCGACAGGCAGCAGCTGATGGACTGGACTTTGTACGGGAACATGCACAGGTCTTTTACCAAAATTGGCCTTAGGGACGACCGGCTGATGGCTAATTGCGAGGCACGGCGTCTGGTCGATGTTTCCGGCGACAGCTCGACATCCTCGGCAACAGCGGCGATATTCTCGGCAGGACGGGCACTCCGGGGCCGGCCACTCTTGGCAACGTCTCGTGTGGTCCAAACACTGCGCCGTTTGGCCACCAACCTTGAAGAGTATGTCTTCAAGGTTGGTGGCCAAACGGCGCAGTGTTTGCGCAGTCGGTGTCGGACGACCGGGGAATCGGCGACGGAATTCGCGCTGCGCCAACACCACAGACGAATTGTTACGCAAAAAATAGACACGATTTTTCCGCGTTCTTGGGGAGTGTATCGCTCCATGGCTTGTTCACTTGTATTCTACATCTGTCTAGTCCACAAATGTCAAAACAGATTTGACATTGGCCGCCATTTGCAAAAATAAGAGCATAGAGCAATAGGGTGATTTCTTTTGGCCCACCTTGTACTTGTACATATTATTATTATTTTAAGACTGTTAGTTTTATAAATTATTAATTATTGTAATTTTTCTCTAATTAGGTATGGTGTCGGTCGAATAAATATAAATTACACATACGATGTTTCTTTTAATTTCCAAATTTAACCGTGACCGTTTGCATCTTCACGACGAATAATCAATCGACCGTTCGTCGTTTATATTAAATAAATTAAAGAATTTATTATCTTTTGTCATTAAAATAACAATTTGTGTATTTAAATGTATGTAAACTGTCAAATTACGATACTTAATTAATTTGAATAAATAATAGTCTTTATTTAATTACGGGTTGATTTTTCCAACGCCAGATAATTTTATCACAGGAATAATTTAAAATGTTTGACAGTTCAAAGATACAAAATCTGTCAGACGTCTATTTTATTACACGAATATAAGTAAATGATCTGTCGATTGAAAAATCAGCCCTAAGAAAAATATTTAGCTAAACAAAAGCCGTGTTTAACTTACACTTAGTACAAAGAAGTTGGGCATCTTTTTTAAAAGATTGAAGACGAAAAAAGGACTGTAAACAAAACGAAAAAAAAAGAAATGGCTTACAATTTTACATTAACGGGACAAAAGGTAGATAAACGCTTCTTTCGTGCAAGGTAAAATAAGGTAAATACTTATTATTCTTTTTATCGTATCGATGGCTAAAAGTTCAAACATCTTTGGCCCAAAATTCAGCTGCGGAAACTGCGCTGACTGCAAAATCAGCCTATAATGTTCCCAATGATGGGACACAAGCCTCCTCTCTGTAAGAGGGAGTGGACCGTAATTTACCACGCGGGCCCAGTGCGGGTTGGTGGATGTCACATGTCTTCGAATATTTGGTTCTAGAACATGCCGGTTTCCTCACGATGTTTTCCTTCACCGTTCTCAAGGCTTTGCCGTTCGCCGTTCGAGAGCAGTGGAGGCCCAGTGGTAACGGCCCTGTACTTAAGAGTTGTAGGTCGTGGGTTCGAACCCAGGCAGGTTTAATTTTGTGTAAATAATTTCATCACCACTGCTCTCAAAACGGTGAAGGAAAACATCGCGAGGAAACCGGCAGTGTCCCAGCAGTGGGAACATTATAGACTGATTATGTAAGTAAGATGATATCATTTAGGAGATCGATGAACATCTGTGATGATCTGTGACCAATTCTATAACAGCCATAAACGCCAACAGCATTAAAGAAGAATTTCTAATCCATTAAAATAAACTTAATAATCCCACACAGTAAAACGCTCCCCTAAGTTAAACCAGATGAACCTTTCAGCTTTCACGGAACAAAATAACAAAACGCACAAAAAAACGGTATTTTTTCACATAAACCCTTTTCTCGTTAATGCTCCACCAACCTGGCAGTTCAATGAATGGACCGTAAGCTCTGCAACCTTGACGACTCGCCCTTGAATATGTTTCGCTTCGAACCTGACAAAAGACCTGGTGCTCACCTCCAAAAAGAACTGGATTTTTACCTGAAACAAAAAAGTTACTGTTAGTTCGGGATATTTCGGAAAAGTTCGGTATATTCCGGAAAAGTTCGGGAATGTGGAGAGCAATTTGTGACGCAACGGTGTTTCTATGCAAAAGGAAAATAATGGTTCCGGGTTCCAATGACAAAGGAATAGCTAGGAATCAAATGTTATGTGTCAGGTTAGAACCTTGAATTCTGCTTCAGTAATAACGTTCTGTTCGTGAGTGTCCTGCATTTTGAACTTTGAATCCATACTAATCACACTAATATTAAAAAGGCGAAAGTTTGTGAGTGAGTGCGTGCGTTACGGGTCGTCAGAAGCCCGAAAGTCCTACAAGCAGTCTTACCAAGGGGTATCGTATTACCCAGTAACAGAAAGAAAGAAAAGAAAGAAATAAAATGCATTTATTTGCGGCAAAACATAAAAAGACCATAAACACACAAAAAAAAAAACAAGTTGGGGGTAAACATGCGTCACATTCACGCAAAACGGCCATCGCTCAGCATAATGGGTTCTGGAGGTCAGACAGGCAGTTGCTCCATGTAAAATACTGGTATTCAGCTCCACCCGGTTAGACTGGAAGCCGACCCCAACATAGTCGGGAAAAGGCTAGGCAGGTGATGATCATTTTCAGTTATATTTATCTGTGTCACCCGTTATGCAGTTGTTCTTATTTCTAGTTAATTACTACAGCAACAAACTAGCTAAACAATCTAATAAATTATGCATTACTTAGTTTACAAGAATATCATTATCTTAACAGACTTTTTTTACTCCCACATAAACATAACATTGTATATTGTTAGTCTTTCTTGAAGTAACAAACAACGTTTGAAGACGGAGTCGCAAAAGCCACACGCGAAAGCCCAGTACCGTATTTCGTAAAATAGTAAAATACCAACATTTTCCCCTCTTTGAAATGTCAGACCCCTGCTCATCAATCGAGAGCCGGTATAAAACATAAAGGCAGGCAGTCACGACCTTACCAGCGAACGGTTCCGTACAATCCGTACCTATTTTTACTGAGAGAGCGGAATTAAAATCACGACTTTGAACAACACGAAGAAGGCTTACTATCGGTTCTCGTTAGCGGTTGGTAATTGGTGCAGGAAATAACATTTTCACGGTTCGTTTATATGTCATGATGCGTCGGAAACTTCACCAGTGATTACGTACCCTACGTATTGTTTGGCATTTGCGTGCGATGGACACAAGTCATGTTAAATAGCGTGTCCGAAACGTTGGTATCATTTTAATATTAGTGTTTCACCCGGATCAGTTTTATTTCCGGAATGATAATTATTGCCATTTCCTAGACATACTTACTTTGAGAGAGACTGTCTTTTCGAACATTTTTATTTTTATTTTTATTGCTGAGTGGGTCTGTTCTTGGCCTCGATCATGCCTGATGGAAAGCGATGGATGAGGTCCATGATGAAACGAGCGTGCCCAAAAGATGCCTGTTCACTCTTTACTTTTTTTTTTACTTGCCCTAGATTCCCACTGGCTTTTGTGATACAGGAACTCCTAGTACAGACGCCAGCAGGTCAAGCTACCCGAAACTGTCAAATTTTCCCAATCAACCTTGAACCGTAATGCTTTAGCGATAAAGTTGAAAATCTATTAAAGAAATTCGACAGATTGTAGTAACTTGATGTGCTGGCGTCCGTACAAGAGCCAGGGCTACACTGATGTCAGGTGTGGTGTCTGTGTGGTGGTGTGTCTGGTGTCTCTGTCTTAAAGTGAAAAATTAATAAATAATTATTATTACACAGTCCCATTGCCGAGCAAAAGCCTTTACTTTTCACTCTTTACTTCGTTATTTCCCAAAAATAGAACAAATGCTTCAAAGGACATGAAAAACCTTGTCTCTCACTATGATATCTCGTCAACTTCTTCCACAAAAGACAACTTGAAACACAAAAAAAGATATCTCCCAAAAGTCTATTGTAAGTGTAACAATGTCAAGCACATAGTAAGGGTCGTCTTATCTGTGACAGGCATCTTATAGACCTGTTGCTAAACGAGAGGGGATGAGGGTATTCAAGACAGGAAAGCACCAAGCTTTGGTAAAAGGTTTAGGTCAGATGAGCGAAAAACGTCGAAATGTGCTTGTCTAAAATACGATAAATAAAGTGTCTGTTTGTAATGTCAAAATAACAGCGTTTTACTAAATGCATATGAAAGTATATACGGTACTTATAATAAAAATAAAAAACTTAGAATTGTTTTCTGTCTGTTTGTTCCGAAACGGGTGGACCAATTTTGACGGAATTTTGGCAGATAACTGATGTATAACTTAAGCTTGTAATTGTGCGTTTTGTTTGTGCAGAATAAAATGTTTTTCTTTCTTTTCTTCTTCTTTTCTTTAAGCTACTGTTATTTTAGAAAAAGAATTAGAGTACCGCGCAAAAAAATTAAAACCACGAATTTCTGGCATCCAGTCGGGCGAAGCCGCGGGCAAAAGCTAGTAGACAATACGCGCGGTCTAGTAGACAATACTTATATTCCGGTTAAAAAATGTTGTTACATATGACAAAGTCATAGAAACAATTTCCAATCATGACTTGATATTATAGTCTCGAACTTCATGTAAGCATCGTTCAATTGTTTCTTTTGCATACTGCACGCATTTGAGTTGACAATCTTAGTTGCACCCGCATGCGGTTCGACTCCTGGGGGGCCGTATCATGACGTATTCATGCCACCATTTTTCCAGTGTGAGAGAGAGATGGAGCTATAGAAGGCCGATATGATCATCCCTTTTTTGCAGTGGAATAATGATGGCATTAATAGTTTATAATGCGGCCCGTGGTAGAGCGGCTAACCAACCGCATGAGTAGTGGAATCATATTTAGTTATAAAAAGAGAACGCACAAATGCGAGAATCGATTTTTAACAGCAGTAGGTACGTTGTCGTTACCCGTAATGTAAATCGCAGATCACAGATAAAAATCGCTTGTCTATGCATAAGACCTTGCCCTCGAGGCCTCGAACCTAACTTTATTTGCAATGTTTTATAACGACTTTTTGTCCACTCCTACGCAGCTGAACTTTGTCTTTGTTCGCCTACGCACCAGAATTTATATGGATTTTAAGTAAAATTTATGGAAACGATAAAAGTAAGTGATAAAACTGATGAAGTGCTATGTCCTAATACGATTTATAAGTAATTGAAGGTGCAGCAAGTGGCGCCGGCGGCGGCACCCGTCTAGTTCGGTTATGAAGTTACCGAAATGTGACTGTTACTAAAATATCCTAGGCTGATAAAAATTTCGTTTTTCCCAATTATGTGAAATATCAGTATTTGGATCGGTTCCCTTTTCGGGGAAAGGCTGCACCCGAGTGACACTGGCTGGTGACAGTCGATGGTTGCTTGGCGGCTTCTTCTGATGACAGAGATGATGTGAGGGGAGCCGCTTTCGTACCACATCCACGACGAACTCCGGCACAATCCTGATGATGACCACTTCTGGTAACGACTATTCAATGCAGTTATATTTATTAACGTGAAAATAAATGTTTGCTGGAATGGAGACCGCGTATCGGCAAGCGTAGTGTGGGACGCCCCTCAGCCAGATAGACGGACGACCTAAAGAAGGTGGCTGGGACAGACTGGATGCGTTGAGGATGAGGAGGAGGACAGGGTGTTTTGTGGCCTGGAAGAGGCCTATGACCAGCAGTGGACTGCAATAGGCTGAGTTGATTGATTGAATTATTTGCTACGTTATTATGGCTGGACTAATGCACCGAAGCAATTTGATGGTTCCTGGTAGAGGTAATATGCTAAGAAGAAAAAGAGATATGTTTTTTTTTTTCTACCATAAAACGATCGGTCGTGAATGTCGATTTAATTTACCGAGATAATTTACTAATCTAGTCCTAAAAGCCGAACACAAACGCGGTTGTTATCTCATGAATATTAGACAAGCAGACGAAGCCTGGAGTAAAGCTACTAGACATGTCTATGGTAGCAGTGACAGCCTTTTGCACATTTACAATGTTAGGGACCTAACTAAGAACTGAATTAAAATGCAATGGACTGTAATTTTGTCAGCGGGATTGTCCGAAAGGGTTACCGCTACCCCGGAACATAAAGGGCAAAGGAAGGAACATGGGTGGGTTTTAGTCAGTAAGAGTCTGACACTCCCTTCCGCTCCACCCAGAGCGGGAGGGGTCATTTGATGATTTCCCATCCGGAAAAAAAAAATGGACTGTAATTTAAATAAATGTAATCCATTGCATTTTAGTTTAGTCCTTAGTTATGTCCATAACAAATGGTTCTTCGAGCCGGATCTCTGACAACGACACGCGCGCGGACTCCGTACGTTTACTTACATCGATATATGATTGTACCTATACAATATTAGGTAAGATGCAAACGAGGCTATTCCATCCGACATACTCATAAAACATTCCTACTTCATGATAGGCCGTAAAATTAATAATTACGTGCCTCTGCCTACATAGTAGCCTGCAGATTACGTCAGTTGACCGGACAGTTAGTGTGTAACCGTTTAGCTCATAGGTAACTGGGTTCTACATATATTAGGTATTTACAACTCAAGTGATGGGTAAATGGCATATGTCGTTATTTGGTCATAACACTTCTGTCTGTTCCAAAACTCTTTGATGAAAGTGTAAACAAACCCTGTTCATGTTAAATTCTTCAGCAACCACTTACCAAAGGAAATTAGTTACAGATTCATCTGTATTTAGAAGGTTTGAATTTATAATATTATTACTTAAATTGTAATTGAAAAAAAATCATCGACGTAAGATAAAATTAACATTAATGTCCATTGAAAAAACATCTTTAAGGTGATTTAAAAGGGATGTCAGGGCAGAAAACCTCCACGTGTGCCCGGGGACTGGGGTTCCTTTCTGGATACGTCCAGGGGAAGACCAGTGTTCGGGCCGGTACATCCTGGGGTGCGGGCAGCGATTTCCCATTGGGATTATTTCCCAGTGGGATTTCGCTGTCCGCATGCTAATGTTCTGCCAAGAGGATCGCCGCACACAGGTCGCTCTGAGTAGCAGAGCAACAACTGTGGGGGGTCAGAGCGGGCCCGGTGTGCACTTACCCTGCCGCCGGGCAGGCAGGAGGGGCAACCCTTCTGCCACTGCTGCCAATCTCGTAGCCCCGGAGACAGTTAAGGTCATGTCTCTGGCTGTTGAAGGGGGTCGAGGGTCTTGGCTTAACCGCCCGGACCGCGAGGAAGATTAACCTCTATAAAAAATTCCCCAAACCTCCAAGCGGCGGCGCACCGTGAGGGAGGTTGTAAGCTTGGCTAATGGGTAGCTTGATTTAGTCGCTAGTGCGGACCATTATATTTTTGAGCAAGTAAAACATGAAATATACTCGTGGGAACAACATGGAAAGAATTTTGAAACCAAAAACTACAGAAGAGATGGGGAGTGATGCGGGGTCGGAGTCCGACGCCGCATCTGGAGGCGCGAGCAAGGGAGGCTCAGGGAGCCCCTGTCGTGCCAAGGAGGTGGCCGCTGCGAAGAAAAAGAGCAAGCGGCCAAGGTCAGGGGACAGCCAGGGGCCGTCCTCCGACGAAGAGCTGGCCTCGGCTCGGAAGATCCCCACCAGTAGGCGGGGTGGAGTCCGAGAGCGAGGCAAGGGGAGGGGGCTCACGGCTCGCGAGGCAGCCGAATTCTCGGAGGAGTACGCTTCGGGGCCCTCGGGCGACGAGGCGGATGCGGTTGGCGCCCCCAACCCCGAGGAGGACCGAAGCAAACCTCGGTTTGCGGCGGTCGTGGAGGCCGCGATACGGGACGTGGCCCTGAAGAAGCTGCAGGCTTCAAAAAACAGGGCCATAGTCTCGGCGACGGCCTCCATTATGGCGGCAGCGGAGGCGGCCAACTACACCGGCCCTTCGGCCGGCGAAGTGGCCGAATTACGGGCGCAGGTGGCCCGCCTGACGAACGCCACGGAGCTTCTCCACAAGGAGAACGAGAGGCTCCGGGCAGACCTGGCCGGCCTGCGGGTCACCGGGGGCGCGCAGGCGAAAAGCCAGCCCGACCCGGAGGAGAACCAGGTCCTCAGCCTGATTCGGCGGGAGCTGGCGGCCTTCCAGGCGCGGTTTACCGTCCTGGAGGGCATAGTGCTGCGCCCCCCCCTGGCGGGGAGAACGGCCCCGGGGCCGAAGGCGGCCTCGTACGCGGCCGCTGCGGCAGTTGCCGCCCCTAAACCCGGGCCGTCTCGGGCCCAGGCGTCGGCCAAACCGGCGTCAGCCAAACCGGCGCCGGCCAGACCGGCGGCGGCAGGTGGAGCCCCGGCACAGGCACAGGCCCAGAGGAGGGGAAAAACGGCGCGGGAGGCGAAGGCCCTACAGCCAACGCCCCGCCCGCAAAACCCTCCCACTTCTCCCGCGACCGACGCCGAATGGCAGGTGGTCGGGGAGAAGAAGAAGGCGGCCAAAGCGGCCAGAAAGAAGGCGCAAAGGCGGCGCCGCAAGGAGCGAGCCGTAGCGGCTAGGCTTCGCGCCCCGAAGACCGCGGCTGTAGTGATAACACTACAGCCGGACGCGGTTAAGAGGGGCGTGACCTACGGCGACGTCCTCACAAAGGCGAGGGCGACGGTGGACCTCCGAGAGCTGGGGATCACCGGGGGCCTCCGGCACAGGGTGACCGCCACTGGCGCCCGCATGCTGGAGATCCCCGGGGCTACTAGTGGCCCCACCGCTGACGCCCTAGCTGAGAAGGTAAGGGCGTCCCTTGATGCGGAGGAGGCTCGGGTGTCCAGGCCCGTCAAGTGCGCAGACATGCGCATCTCGGGCCTGGATGACTCGGTAACGGAGGGAGAGGTGGTGGCCGCCGTCGTCAGGACGGGCGGGTGTCTGGCCGAGCAGGTGAAGGCCGGCACCATACGGCCAGACTCCACGGGCATGCGTACCCTAGTGGTAAGCTGCCCCGTGACGGCGGCCAAAACGATTGTGGAGGGCCGAAGGCTCCTGGTGGGCTGGGTTTCAGCGCAGGTCAAACTGCTGGAACCCAAGCCTCTGAGGTGCTACCGATGCCATGTGGGGCACCACGTTGGCGTCCAGTGCACCTCGGAGGTAGACCGCAGCACACTGTGCTTCCGCTGCGGTCAGCCCGGACATAAGGCCGGCTCGTGTGACGCCGCGCCGCACTGCATCGCATGTGCGGCAGCTGGCAAGCCGGCCGATCACCGGGCGGGGAGCAAACCCTGCGCTCCGCCCACCGGAGCGAAGTGGAAGGGCAGGCCCTCTGCCGCCGTCGCCACCGCCACCGTCGCCGCCGCCGCCGCCGCCGCCGCCGCCGCTGCCATCTCTGGCGAGGGGCCCTCACAGGGGGCCCGGGAGGGGGCTGAAATGGAGGAGTAATGGCTCCTCCATTACGCCTCCTCCAGGCGAACATCAACCACTGCGCCTGCGCTCAGGACCTGTTGCTCCAGAGCGTGGCGCAGTGGTCGATTAACATCGCCGTGGTCGCTGAGCCGTACTTTGTCCCGCCCAGGGATGACTGGGTGGAGGACCTGAGCGGCTCAGTGGCCATAATTTCGTCGGCCGCCGCCGGCACTCCGTCCCTCGAATGCGTCACGAAGGGACAGGGGTGCGTAGCAGCACGGTTCGGAGAGATTGTAGTAGTGGGAGTGTACTTCTCTCCGAGCCGAACTCTCGCCGAGTTCCACAACTCTTTAATAGAGTTGAGTGTCGTCGTCGCCGGAAGCCATCCCTTCCCGGTCCTAGTGCTCGGGGACTTCAACGCCAAGAATTTGGCCTGGGGTTCCCGTTGCACGGATGTGCGGGGCAGGATGGTGGAGGACTGGGCTCTGGAAACAGGCCTGGTCGTCCTAAATCGGGGCTCTGTTCCCACGTGTGTGCGGATGCGGGGGGAGTCGGTGGTGGACATCTCGTTCGCCAGCCCCGCTCTGTCACAGCGTGTCATTGACTGGCGCGTCATGGAGGAGGTGGAGACCTACTCCGATCACCGGTATATCCGGTTCGACGTCTCCACCCAGACCTCTAGCGCGCTGGTCCGACAGGCCCCGAGTGGTCCGCGGTGGGCGCTGAAGCAGCTGGACCGGGAGCTCCTCCTGGAAGCCTCGATCGTGCAGGCCTGGGTGTCATCACCGGACAGGCCTGCCGATATCGACGATGAGGCGGAGTGGTTCCGGGAGGCCATGTCCGACATTTGTGACGTGGCAATGCCCCGAGTCCGGCCGGGACGCGCCCGGCGTCGGGTGTACTGGTGGTCGCAGGAGTTAGGGTCGCTACGCAAGGCGTGCGTCGACGCGCGACACCGGTACACCAGGCACCGCAGGCTCCGCATTCGCCCTCCGGATGCGGAAGCCACGGAGGCGGAGCTGTACGAGGGGAACAGAGCGGCGAAGACCGCCCTCCGAGAGGCTGTCCGGCGGGCCAAGGATATGGCCCGCGAGGAGATGGTGGAGACTCTGAACAGAGATCCGTGGGGGCGCCCTTATAAAATGGTGCGGAATAAACTCCGCACCTGGGCCCCCCCGCTGACGCAGAGTCTCCGCCCCCAGCTGGTGGAGGAGGTGGTGAGCGCTCTGTTCCCCTCACGGGGGGTGCACACACCCCCGCCCATGGCTCCGCCAATTGCGGTGCCCGAAGCGGACCACGCGGACGACGACGACATCCCTGAAGTGACCGGGGTAGAACTGAGAGTGGCGGTAGGAAGGCTGAAGGCCAAAAATACCGCCCCAGGACCCGACGGCTTGCCAGGTAAAGCCTGGGTCCTGGCCTCGAGGGCTCTCGGGCCTCGACTGGAGGCGCTCTTAAGCGCATGTTTGGAGAGAGGCCAGTTCCCGCTTCGTTGGAAGACGGGGAAGCTGGTCCTCATTCGGAAGCCAGGGCGCCCAGCGGACTCTGCGTCCGCATACCGGCCCATCGTGCTGCTCGACGAGGTGGGCAAGCTCTTTGAGAGAGTAATTGTAAACCGCCTCGTCGGGCACTTGGTGAGGACGGGGCCGGATCTTGCGGACAGCCAGTTTGGCTTCCGCAAGGGGCGCTCGACGGTGGACGCCATCATGCGCGTGAGAGCCCTCACGACGGGGGACGCGGTGTCCCGGGGTGGGGTCGTCGTGGCGGTGTCACTCGACATCGCCAACGCGTTCAACACCCTGCCCTGGAGCTGCATTGTGGAGGCACTCCGGTATCACCGAGTGCCGCCCTACCTCCGTCGAATAGTCGAGGCGTATCTGACGGACAGAGCCGTCAGCTACCCCGGTCGCGATGGGGAGTGGAACCGGCGAGAGATGTCGTGCGGTGTCCCGCAGGGATCGGTTGTGGGGCCGTTCCTGTGGGACATCGGCTACGACTGGGTGCTGCGGGCCGACCTCCCTGATGGCGTCAGCGTGGTTTGCTACGCTGACGACACGCTGGTCCTGGCGCAGGGGAGGTCGCATCAGGCGGCGGCCGACGCGATGACACGCGGGGTTGCGATAGTCGTGGAGAGGATCCGGCAGTTGGGTCTCGAGGTGGCATTGCACAAGTCCGAGGCCATGACGTTTCATGGGCCCCGGAACGCGCCACCACCGGGATCCCAACTAACGGCAGGAGGGGTTCACATCGGCATCGAGACGACGATGAAGTACCTGGGTCTCGTCCTCGACAGCCGGTGGAACTTCGTCGAGCACTTCCGACGTTTGGCCCCCAAACTGGAACGGGCTGGGGCCGCCTTCAAGCGGCTCTTGCCCAACCTGGGGGGGCCAAACGCCTCCTGCCGGAGGCTTTACGCGGGGGTCGTGCGGTCCATGGCCATATACGGGGCCCCGGTGTGGGCGCGTTCACTGCGGCGGCGAGCCGCCCACTACCTGAACGCGCCCCAGAAGGTGGTAGCCGTAAGGCTAATCCGGGGCTACCGCACGATCTCGCGCGAGGCGGCAAGCCTCCTTGCCGGACTGCCGCCATGGGATCTGGAGGCGATAGTCCTCGCGCGCCTGTATGAGTGGCGCGCGGAGGCACTACGCCGGGGGGAAAGTCCGCTCCCGCGGCAAATTGCTGCGGAGCGGACGGACCTCCGGCTCGATCTCATGGCGACATGGAAAGAGCGACTGTCGCAACCCAGCGCAGGGCACGCCGCGATAGCGGCGATAAGACCCCTCTTTGAGGAGTGGCTAGAGAAGCGCCACGGCGCCCTCACCTACCGCCTGACGCAGGTCCTCACCGGACACGGAAGTTTCGGGAGGTTCCTGCACATGATCAGGCGGGAGGAAACGCCCGGGTGTCACCATTGCCAGGATCGCCCAGAGGACACGGTGGAGCACACGGTGGAGGTCTGCCCCGCTTGGGCGGAGCACCGCCGTGTCCTCGTGGAGGCGATCGGCAGCGGCGGCGGCCTCTCGCGCCCGGACCTGGTGCAAGCCATGGTCCGGAGCGAGAGGGAGTGGGAGGCAGTCGCCTCCTTCTGCGAAGCAGTCATGCTAGCGAAGGAGGTGGCGGGACGGATGAGGGAGAGAGCCTCCCGTCCCAGCCGCCGCGGGAGACGCCCCGGGCGTCGGGAGTCCACTGGAGACTACCGGCCACCGTAGGCGCGGGCCTGCGGGCGGAGAGCAATGGGTAGCTCACCGCCCGATCAGGACCAGGCCCGTGCCGGACGGCGCGTAAGTGTTCCACGCGCGCCTCAAAGAGATGTCAGCATAACGAGGGGCCCCTCAGGGCCGAAGCCTGCCGGGGCAACGGGATTGTCCGAAAGGGTTACCGCTACCCCGGAACATAAAGGGCGAAGGAAGGAACATGGGTGGGTTTTAGTCAGTAAGAGTCTGACACTCCCTTCCGCTCCACCCAGAGCGGGAGGAGTCATTTGATGATTTCCCATCCCAAAAAAAAAAAAAAAAAGGTGATTTAAAATTAGAATTTAAATAAAGAAAATACCTTTTTTGACGGTAAACATGACGCAGAGAAATAATGAAAATGGGAAAAAAATCAAAGCAGTCTGTGGACGTTTTGTGATCCTTTTGATTACATTTTCATCAAATACTTTTGGAACAGACCATAGTTATTTAAAAACCACGTGTATTATTACAGATTACTGCGCATTTTTCTACATCGAAATAAGTCATTACCATTGGTGAAGTTTAGTTTTCCTAAAAAAATGTTTCTAGAATATTTCTACATGCACTATTATATAAGTGAGTAACAAACGCGAGCATTAAAAGAAAAGCGAAGAAACCTTAGTACTTTCGGAAGCAGAGATCTTAGCCAGTTCCAAGTAGGTTAATTAGGTGTACGGAACTCTAAAATCCAATTAAGTCGGCATACAACTTCTTCTACACCTCAAAACATTACCAGTACATAAGTTAACATACACAGAAGGTTCACCCGGATGACATCAAGCTTACGAAGGAAACTTCACAAACGTTGTTGCCATCACAATCGTCACAATATAGTGTTCTTTTTTTCACATGGGTATATCTTCATTGGATCGGTCTGGAGAAGAAGGGTTCTGTCCTTATGTCGGAATCAGACTGATTAGAAATCTATCGGGTTTGTGTCGGAAACCCATCTCTCTATAACGGAAATGCATGTAAACGGAGACTCTCCGTTTACACGCCGACACTCCGTTTACACGCCCATTCTCCGTCGAGACTATACGATATTCATGCCTTTTTTGTGGTCTGTAAATCCTCACAAACACTCTCCGTCTTGTGAAACCGGGATTGTACAAACGAACACCGCACGGTATCCAGTACTTTGGGGGAGAATTTTGTTAGTCTTTCCCCCAATGTACACTTCGAAGTCAGTTCTTACGACGTTACATTCAGATCTTCATTTTGGAATGAGCAACTAGCTTCAACTTTCTGACTGAAAGTCGATCACTTAGATCGACTTCTTGACAATCCAAAAGTGCCTGTAAATTATTTAATTCAAACAATGCTTTGAGCTTTGAGTTTTCTAACGGCGTCGTAAGAAGTGAGACTTCTGTTTCTTTATTTCATAGTCCGGGTAAAACAGTCAGTCCGGGTCGCAAAATGACTATCATTACAGCGATTTTAACACTGTTGGCTAACCACCATGGTAATTTACAATTTGCCGGGCAATTCTGTTACTACCATGTGCCTTGAGAACGGTGAAGGAAAACATCGTGAGGAAACCGGCATGTTGTAGAAACAAAAAATCGAAGACGTTAGTGAAATCTACCGAGTTACCAACACACGGTCTGCCTGATGAAGGCCTGTGTCCCAGGAGTAGAAACATTATAGGCTGATTACAATGGTGTAGCAAGACCGCGAAAAATAAGTACATACTGAAATCCAGCTGCATCTAGGTCGACTGCAAGAGTAGCCCTTGGGAAACGCTAGCTAGATGACCTTTTGAGTTGTCAGAATATGGAAGTAATAATGTAAGATTCTCAAAAGCGTCTCTCTGGGATTGGTTGGTATGTGTCCCAGCAGTGAGAACTTTATAGGCTGATTATGCGTGTGCATATGCCTTAAGATGAGTGGTAAAAACACTATGTGCAATTAGCTTTACAACATTGCAGATTGCACTTATGTTTCGTAAACTTTGAATGACATTAGCATCAATATTGTTACTTGGAGAGATAATATTTGAAGAAGGAAGAAGATAATGTATCGACAAAGTGATGGGTATGCAATATTACAATGTTGATTCGATTAATTTTACTTTGTCAATTTGTGTTTGGAATTATTAGTGACATCTAATTGCGAAGATACTTAATTTGATATTACTGCTGATGATTCTGGCATCAGACGGAGATGGCGGGATGAGCTGGACTCTTTAAATACATTTTGGTGGTCTTTGGCAGCTCTGGACAGAGAGTAAGGACCTTTGCCCAGCAGTGGGACAGCAACGGATAATTTTTTTTTCTAAATCTGCCATCGATAGAATATTTTCTTAAGAAATGATGGAAAACAAATATAACTACATATCCTTGGCACTCAAATAGCGAAATTGTGGTAGTTACACTGCAAAGAGGATTTTCATCATAATATTGGATATTTCACAAAATGCCACGACACACGGAAGCTTAGAACAGCAGATCGATTATAATACATCAATCATACTACCAGAACCACAGGGCATTACTTGTGTGACAGTGTGACGAAAATAAATGAATACACCCATCTGCGCTAACACAAGAAAAAAGTTTAAACGTAAATTACAACCGGCTAAAAAACTTGCAACACCAATTGGCTACAGCACTATCCGATTATGTAACCCTTTGTCCGAACAAATGAAGCTGTCGGCTCAACACTTAATTAAAAACCGATTACTTCAATTAGATTGAAACCAGGATAACCTGACCCGCGGCGAAAATTGGAGCTGACATTTTTAAGTACTGTATTTATTACTAGCAGCGCCCCGCGGTTTCACCCACATAAGTGTCGACCCCGTGGGAATATCGGGATAAAAAGTATCCTATATAAAAGTAGCTTATACATTCTGATGTATAAGCTAAAGTTTAAAGTTAACTTTTACTCTAAAGTTTCATCAGAATCCGTTCAGCAATTTTTGCGTGAAAGAGTAACAAACATCCATCCATAAACTTTCCCGTTTATAATATTAGTAGGATTTTAACAAGGGGCTCGTGGCACAGCCGCATAAGTTAATTGAAGGTTAAGCTACGCTTGTCGCGGTCGGTTAGTGGATGGGTGACCATCCATTACATGTCGAGACCCCTCCGTGCTTAGAAAAGCACGTTAAGCTGTTGGTCCCGGCCTCCCGGCCGTCATTCGTAGATCTTTGACAGTCGTTACGGGTAGTCAGGAGCCCAAAAGTCTGACAACCAGTTTCACCAAGGGGTATCGTGTTACTGAGATGTGGAGGTCTGATAGGCAGTCGCTCCATGTAAATTACTGGTATTCAGCTGCATGTGGTTAGACTGGAAGCCAACCCCGAGCTAGCATATGTAGTTCGGAAAAGGCTGGGCCGATTGATTTTGTATTTAACATTTTGATGTTATCTTTTGCAACTAGCGCCACCCCCCAATTCCAAGTTAAGCTGGTCTTAATCATTGCGCTGTTAATCTTGACAGTTTGTTGTCAAGTTAGCAGATTATATTGTTGGCAGTTTAAATTATGGTTGGATTATACTATGTAGTTTAGAATTGGATGTTATCTATGAAATTGTATAACCCAGTTTCTGATTGTGTCTGTCTTTCATCTAGCTAATCTTGGTTCTTAAATGATTTTATGAAAGAAATTATTAAATGGATGCTTGATAAGCCAAGTGGTCAAGTGGTATCGGATGGAAGGTCCTATGATACAGGTAGAATACAGAGGGGTAATTGCGTAACACACTATCAGTAGCAATGGCTTTCACTTTGACAGTTCAACAATATTCATTGCGTTATTTACGTTGTTGACCAGACAAATTTTTCGAACATATGAAGCAATGGATTAGCAATATCCCTCAATATGATTCAGATTAAGATTGACAGTGTGTTACGCGATACTCACTACCGTAGTTTTAACTACTGTCTTCTACTACTTGGGTACTGCTTTTCTTTAATTAAAAGTAATTTTTGAAAAATTTTGTTCTGCAGTGGTTGTTGCAGAAATGTTTTTACTCAATTCCCGAGTTTTTTGTAAAAATGTCCCTGTGCATTTTTTCTCTTGATCTGGCATCAAAGTAACTATTTAAGTTAAGTTATTATAATTATGTTAAATGTATTGTTTTATTTAATAATATGGGAAAAATAGTGTTTAGTATATACGGGTGTAAAGAAAATCACGACACTCGTATACTTGTCGCTCTTGACTAAGTTTAAACGGCGCCTTTTTGGAAGAAAACGTTATTATTTTAATATTATACCTTTTATACCCAAGGGCCTGGCTTTTACCTTGGCCAGAGGCTAAGTATTACCATACAACGTGGTAATACCGCCAATCTCTTGGGTACATTACCAGTTGACAGCGAGGAATTTTTCGACGCCATATTTTAGTTCGTTAATAGGCTTAGTTAGGTTAGGATATATTTTTTTGTATTAGAAGGTTATCCAGTGTAAATAGCATAATAATCAGCCTATAATGTTCCCACTGCTGGGACACAAGCCTCCTCTCTGTGAGAGGAGTGGGCCGTAATTCAGACGCAGGCCCAGTGCGTGTTGGTAGATGTCACATGTCTTCGATGTTGTTTTGGGTTGCCGGTTCTTTCAAGATGTTTTCCTTCACCGTATTTGAGAGCAAGTGATGATACAATACACAAAGTAAAGCGCCTGTTTGTGTTCTAACCTAACCCACGCCCTACAACCCATTACCGCCGGGCCACCACCGTTCTCTTTTGCGATTATCGAAATATCGCACTATCATGCTGAGATAGGAGCCTTTTGGCCTCGTGTAGGACTTTCTGTTTAATTTTTTTTTGCCTGTGTTAGTTTTGTTTGAGATCTTCCTGTACGAGTCGCTATAAATACTTTTTCTTTCTTTCTTAAATATAAATATACATATAATTTATTAGTCTCTGCTATATTAGCTAAGAGCAAGCATAAAAAAATAGGGGAAGACTGTGTGAAAGATGATATGGCTAGTAAGGTTTATTTACACTCACCCCGAGTGTAAATAAACCTTCTAAATATATATCATGTGAAAGCAAAAGAGTTTCTCATACAGCCTCACCATTCTTTTACGCAAAAGTGGTCATTTCTATTCAGACAATTCGCGCACAAAGACGTGTTTACAACGTAGCTCGCGCGTCTTACTTTGCTTTACAACTATACTGCCAAGATGTCCTAGTTTTAGTGAATACGCTTTTACAAAATAATGTAGAGTTGCTGCTTATTTTATAGAGTTGTTTTCTGTGGTTTTTTAAACGCAGTAGGCATTATTTTAACCTTACCTTAGTTTGCTTGGGAAAAATTTCAGCAATAGATGAGAAAAGCCGATGGAGCCTTAAGGCATAGCAGGCCAAAGTAAAAAAAGCGACCAAGTGCGAGTCGGACTTGCCCATGAAGGGTTCCGTAGCAGAAAACTGCGGTTTACGATTTATGACGTTTTAAAAAAAACTTACTAGATCTCGTTCAAACCAATTTTCAGTGGTAGTATGAATGGTAATGTACATCATATTTTTTTTTTAGTTTTATCATTCTTTTATTTTAGAAGTTACAGGGGGGGGGACACATTTTACCAATTTGGAAGTATCTATCGCGCAGTTTAGAAAAAAATGATATTAGAAACCTCAATATCATTTTTGAAGACCTATCCATAGATACCCCACAGGTATGGGTTTGATGAAAAAAAAAATTCTAGTTTCAGTTCTAAGTATGGGTAACCCCCAATTTTTTTATTTTTCTAATTTTGTGTGAAAATCTTAATGCGGTTCACTGAATACATCTACTTACCAAGTTTCAACAGTATAGTTCTTATAGTTTCGGAAAAAAGTGGCTGTGACATACGGACGGACAGACAGACAGACATGACGAATCCATAAGGGTTCCTTTTTTTGCCATTTGGCTACGGAACCCTAAAAAGAAGAATATTATGAAGAGAGAAGATTTGATTGTTTGTATGTTGATTTGTTACGCTTTCACGTTAGAATAAATTTGGGACATGGGTAGACCATGACCTGGATTAGGATAAAGGATACTTTTTATCCCGGCATTCCTACAAGACAGAGACTTAACCGGGTGAAACCGCGGGGCGAAGATAAAATCACATAATAGTCTACCGATGGCCCTTTCATAGCAGAGAGAGCAGTGGTGGCCCAGTGGTAACGGCCGCGACTTACGAGTTGCAGGTCATAGGTTCGAACCCAGTCAGGCCCTTTACTGTGTGTAAATTGTTTCATCGCCACTGCTCTCAAAACGGTGAAGAAAAACATCGTGAGGAAACCGGCACGTCCTAAAACCAAAAATTCGAAGACGTGTGACATCTACCAACCCGCACTGGGCCCGCGTGGTGAATTACGACCCACTCCCTCTCACCGAGAGGAGGCCTGTGTCCCAGCGGTGGGAACATTATAGGCTGATTATGTATGTATGTATGAAGGCCCTTTCAAGTTTCCCCACAATTAAGTTCTCTGTATTCCACCATCTGTTTACGTCATATTTTGCTCTCTATAACTCTGCATAAGTGTTTTCCACCCTTCGCGCGCAATTCAGCACGTTTCCATGTTCACGCAACAAGAAACGTTGATTAATTAAGAATTATATTACGACTAAAGTTAAGCAAATTATTTCACACGAGTTCTGCACTAAATTATTCATAGAAACTTGATTGGTAGCAATAACAATAATATGGAGCTGTAAATTAAATAATACTACGTATTTACAGTATAGGGCAAGTACTGAAAGCAACAATTGAATCCAAGATCAAATTCAAACCCATCCTGCGAAGTTTCGCTAATTCATTTTTGACCAAGTAGGTACAGGCGCCAGCACATCAAGCTACTACAATCTGTCAAATTTCTTTAATAGATTTTCAACTTTATCGCTAAAGCATTAAGGTTCAAGGTTGATTGGGAAAATTTGACAGTTTCGGGTAGCTTGACCTGCTGGCGTCTGTACCTACCTAACTATATTACGACTATCTACTTATTCTACGGGCAGATTTTTCAATCGACAGATAATTTTTATGCGTAGAATAAAATTGAAGTCTGACAGATTTTGTATGGAAGAACTGTCAAAAATTCAAAATTATTCGTCCGATAAAATTATCTGTCGATTGAAAAACCAGCCCTTAATAAAAATCTTAAATTCACTAACTGTCAGACAGCAACTGGCCAGTTGAGGCTGTGCATTGTCTGCCGGATAGAGGTCCTGGTACAACGAAGTTAACACAACTGATTCTCTGAAAGATACGTTCTCGTAGCAAGATTATATAAAAGCTATGATAAAATGTCGCTTCAACTATTAAATCAAGAACTTTGGATCTTCTTCTTTTCATGACGACGGTACTTTGGTTGATATTGTTATATTGTTTGAGCCTAGTAGATTGCCACGTTGATTGCGGTATCAGTGGCATTCTTTATGTCTTCAAAGGTGCAAGTGAACGGGCACTTTTCTAATATGTACAGACGCCAGCACATCAAGCTACTACAATCTGTCAAATCTCGTTAATAGATTTTCAACTTTATTGCTAAAACATTAGGGTTCAAGGTTGATTGGGAAAATTTGACAGTTTCGGGTAGCTTGACCTGCTGGCGTCCGTACATAAATTGCAACCCGTCTGTGAAGTCTTATTAATCGTTTATTTATTAGTCAATAAAATAATGTTTACTCTAGTTTTTGCAAGCACGCAATGTTCTTCCTTGGTCTCGCACTCGAAAATGCATCGACCTAACAAACTTCATATACCTGCCACAGGAAAATAAGGTAACTATTTATTTATAAAGAAAATAATAAACCTCTAACCACAGCAGACGAAGAAGCTAAAAGTATTGTCTTGCTAGAATTCCCAGAGGGGACAGCCAAATGGAATGTCAGCCACTCCGGTAATACAAAGAAAACTTGACGTGCTTGCGATCTTACTATGAAATTGTATTTTCTGATTACCTATTTTGGACTGGAAGAACTGGTTAATAATAGTGTCCCTATTAAATATATTCCTCGTACCAATAATAAAGCTGAAGCGTTGCCTTGAGCGCGCTAATCTCTGGAACTACCAGTCGATTTTTTTTTGCATTATTATGATAGCTCAATTCTTGAAAAAATCTATAGGCTACTTAACATCAAGATTAACCTGACCCTTAGGTGCCCGGCCCAAAAAAAAAAAAAACCGAGTGTGCTTATGACCACACGACTGAAGTGAAACTTCTTTCTCAAAATATTAATTCTTTAAATTGTTCAAAAGAAAACAGAATTACGAAAAATAACCAAAGAATCACCGTTCGGGTAACGCTAGTAAACTCGCAAATGAACTACTGACTGAGATATATACATATTTCACTTACTAGCTATAAGAGAAAGAGAGAAAGAAAATGTGCGCGCGCACTGCTCTCTCTTGTTCCTACACTGTGATACAGACAATAAGCCTGCACTGTGCTTAGATATACGGAACGTATTTGGCTATGAGAGGAAGAGAGAAAGCAAATGTGCGCGCGCACTGCTTTCTCAACTCCCGTTCACCTCGCCCGATCACACTTTTCGTAACGCTTACGTCACGCGTTCGCCAGCTTACTCCCCAAGTCAAGCGTGCGTAAAGAAGTTTCACTTCAAAAAGTCAGGAAGAACGCCAAGCGAAAACGAAGTAATAGCGCGGGCAGGCGATGCGATGCGACGCGGTGGGTCGGGGGAACAAGAAATTTCAAGCAGACGAAGTCGCAGACAGAAGCTAGTGACTTTATAAAGATACTATATATAATCGAAATGGTAATTGCTGTATCACGGTAAGGTTGAAAGTCACTTACACGTCATGAAACGATAAAGGTTTGTGTATGTAACAGTAAGGTAGTTTCAACCTTAGTCAAGTTTCAATTTAATGTGAGTTTTAGTAAATAGTGGTTAAGCAATTACCAGGTCGGCTATAACTAACAGAAGACAACACTATTTCTGAGGAAATATTAATGCCGTAAGAGAATTATGCTGAGCGATGACCGTTTCGCGTGAATGTGACGCATGTTTACTCCCAACTTGTTCCTTTTTTTTTGTGTGTTTGTTATTTTTTATGCGTCATGTTTGCCGCAAATAAACGTATTTTCTTTCTTTTCTTTCTTTCTAACTTAATGTTCGTAAGGGAACGTTTGCGTAGGAGTCGTAAGTTTTGTGTCATTAGAACATCTTGGTTTTTTTTCTTATCCTACTTACACTGTCCCACTAATGAGCACCCCCAAGTCCTTCCAAGCATCCTTCACCTCGATCCAACCCTATCGGTAAGCGTCTAGGTCGTCTTGCCATAAGCATCAAAAATAAAAAACTAATACCTACTTTAAGTAGGTAAATCTTTTGAGGAAATCTCGTCTGTCTGTAAAGAGGTTCTTGCCCAAAAGTAGGATAATTACAAGCTACTAACATTATTATTGTAACTGAACACCACCCTACCTGACCCCAAAATCCACCAAAAACTTGTACCAAACAGATCTCAACACGATTCTCACGGTAAGTGCAAACAGCGACCGGTTACAGTGAACCGCGTGGGTCGCCGGTTCGATAATCCGACGCGATCTTGTTAATCGTTTCGAACCATAACGAGGATCTAAGATTTATAGTGCTTTTATGTGCTCGCGTTATTTTCCTGTTCAATTTGAAGAGGTGTTATGTTTGATTTAGTCGTCTTCAAAGCAATTATAGCGATGAAGGTAGGATATTTCTGGTGGTTTTCTGACCAGGAAAAAAAATGGTTTTAGATTTTAATTTGAGGCCGGGGAGTGAATCGGTGTCTTCGTTAGGGAATTTACATAGCAGCCCGGAGGGTAGATATGTGTCTATTTTATGGTAATAAGCTCGCCGTCCTTTAATATATTATTGTCACATTAGATACTTGTATATTATACTACTATTATAACGTGAAACATGAGTGTACACGCGTATACCTGCATCCACAATTCACGTTATCAAAGGGGCCGTTGGGAAGCAGACGCGTCTGCCCTTTGGTGATTAGTGTGGTATGTTTGTCACTTGCTAACAAGGAATTTAAATAAATAAAGTCCTGCTGACCGAATTTCGGGCACGGCGACCAAACAACTACCTACACACACTCCGCTCTCCATCTCTATACACTTGGGACTAGGCGTTTAATTATGTAAGAACCGGCCCACACGATGCGATGCGGCTACGGCACGGCGCCTGAGCGGTGCCACTGCGGTGTCCTACATACAAATATCTATGGTGGCATACGGTGCGATCCGGTGTCGTACTCCACGTGCACTGGACTTCGAGTAGGCCAAGACGAGATGTGACGGAGTGGCACCGCTCCGACGCCGCTCAGTTGTTAAGTGTGGCGCAGTAATAGGAGCACCAACACACGTCTCTACGATCCATTTCCGATACCAGATTGTACTCAACATAAATACTATATCACTCTTCGCTCACTGCGGGGTCGCATAAACGGAGCAGCGCCGCACCGTACGTGTGTACGCTCATACAGCGAAATCGTGTGGATCGGCAGTTAGATTTGTATGTCAACGTCAGTAGTGGACGATAACTCGTAGTGATGTAACAAAGTGACATTAGAGGATGAGAGGCACAAGTGCGTTTCATTGGATTTCGAAGCGTAACGTGCGGTACGCCACGCGGTCAGCGTGTGGTTTTAGTGAGCTAGAGTCCAATAGGACCTTCAGTTTATACATTATTACAAACGAAAGGAAATGGTATGGTAGCATATTGATGATTTTGTTTTGTGAGATTAACTATAGCCAACCCTTTTTCTGGGTTCCGTACCCTAAGGATGTCAACGGGGCCTTATTACTAAGCCTCCGCTGTCCGTCGGTCTTAAAGGGGTCTCCAAACAAGAAACGTGTTTTTTTCAGCGTTTTTCGCCTTATGGTACGGAATCTTTTGCGTGCGAGTCTGCCTCGCACTTGGCCGGTTTATGGTTCTGGCATAAAGAAGAAAAAACTAAACCTTTATCAGATCACTTTTTTGTCCGTCTGTCACAAAGGTACACTGCTAAAATCTGAAGCCAAGGCCGCGGGTCAAGTATGCAAAACAAAGAATTTTTTTCCTACCTTACATTTTAGTTACACAAACCTCAATGGAGCCTCTAAACAAATCGATAAGAGATCAATATGGAATCAGTTTTTGTAACACTTCATCACGTAGGCATATCATTGAGCAATCTTTTAGTACGATACTCATTTATTTAGACGAGGGGGCGGACAAAAACTAGCATATAACAATGAGATATCAATTAATTTCTTAACTATTGCTGAGCAATTAATCTTGTAAGATGCTGCAACGGTTTGGCCTATTGGCAAACGAATCGGTCGTGAAAAGATCTTTCTTAACATGTTAGTAGGTTCCGGATTTGGGTCGGAGTATGCAGCAAGACCGCGGAAAGTAAGTTCTGAAATCCAGCTGCATCTAGGTCGACTGAAAGCCTTGGGAAAAGTCGGCTAGATGACCTTTTGAGTTTTTTTAAATACCGTTAGTCACATCATGCCGCGACCTTACTCGATTTTCATATAGGTAGACTGAAATTGTAGCAAGTTTTGTATAAACGTATAAACGACTGTGATGACTTTTCCGAAGGGCTTTTTAAAAGATATAAGTCCAAAACTGAAAGACGCCCGAAAATTTCAAGGTTTTTCGAGCACCACGCAGTTAGCACAGGTCTTTCGAAGCTGCAAACTTGGTTTTACACTATTAGGAATCTATCCTTAGAACATCCAGCAATTTTTTGGCGATCTAACTGGTAGAACCTGGACGAGGCCAGCACAGGAGCGTGGGGATTGGCACATGAAAAGAGAGACTTATGCCTAACGGTGGGTGAAGTCGGGCAGTGGATGATGATTTTGCATTTCAGATATGATAACAACCTAACACACAAACCGAACAGCGAGCTTAGACCATGAGTTTTCAAATGACTCAACGCTAAATTTCAAACTGCCTACGGTGTTTTACGACGAACAATTATAATTATTTAACTAAGACAATTAATTAATACCAACTGAACGTGCTGTATTGTTCTGAACGATTAAATGCTACATTTTCAAGTTTTGAGTATGAATGTCGATGGCTATAAGAGTAGGGGAAGACCAAAGAAACGATGGATAGACTGTGTGAATGATGATATGGTTAGAAAGGGGGTGACTACCGAGATGGCTGCTAATAGAGGAGTATGGAAGAAAAAGACATGTTGCGCCGACCCCAAATAAATTGTGATAAGGGCAGGAGAATGATGAAATGATGATTTTTAGTATTAATACTTATTTAGATTATCAGTTAGCCTTGTTGTTGGTTTTATTATGAGAATATTATTTAGGAGTAAGTATAAAAGGAGTTTTTTGTTACTTGTTTATTGATTGTCAAGTTTCCTTTTGAACAACGACAAAGACGGCGTTTCTTGTTAAAGGAATTTGCATTCATGGTTTTACTCTCACATCGTCATCATTTTCCTGCCCTTATCCCAATTTATTTGGGGTCGGCGCAACATGGCTTTTTCTTCCATACTTCTCTAAAGGTCACCTCCTTTCTAGCCATATAATTTTTAACCACCTCTTTCTAGCCACCATGATGGCCCAGTGATCGTGGGTTTGAACTCAGATAGGCGCTTTACTTTGTGTAATTTATTTCATCACCACTGCTCTCAAAAACGGCGAAGGAAAACATCGTGAGGAAACTGGCATATCCCAGAACCAAAAATTCGAAGGCATGTGACATCTACCAACCCGCACTGGGCCCGCGTGGTAGATTACTCTAACAGAAACGAGGCTTGAGTCCCAGCAGTGGAAACTGTATAGCTTGATTATGCTCTTCGCAAAATGGAACAGAGCCTTAAGTCCCACATGTCACAAGCGTCATAATCAATATAATATTTATTAAAATAAGATTGCATTTGCTATCTATATGTATCACTTACAACCTTATCTGACATAAGCCCACGGATAAATGACACGTTTTCCTGTTACAATCCTCATAGACCGTAGGTAATTATGGACATTTCCCATACATGTCACCAAGGAACCCGTTTGAAGATGGTTATACTTGGAGTTGGTTATTTTAATAATAGCTACAGGGTTTATTAGCTTTTACAAGGAAACTAGCTTGGCTTGCTATCTTGAAGATGTGAAGTGCAGTCAAGCATTTCAAAGGAAGGTATATATTCAAATTTTATTTATCTTTCAAATTCACGTTATTTCAAGTTAAACAAATATTAACTATATTTTGATAGAAATTAAGTTGATTTCAGAGTGACTAGCACTATTGAAAAAGTTATAAAAATGTTTGAAGTTGTAGCGTAAACTGAACTTTATTGTGTAGGTATTAAAGTTATTTTTCCATAAACTCATATTTGTTTACATTTTTGGCAAATACGTCGCGATTATATGTTAGGTGCTAATCGATTCGACTAATTTAATGTAGCGCTTCCTTCGTGAGCGTCATGAATTTGAGAATTTGCGAAATTTAAAATTAAATTATCTCACAGGGTCTTATAATTTAGATGTCTTTCAATATAAGAAAAAGAAAGAAAATACGTTTATTTGCGGTATTTACTGCAAATAAACGTATTTTCTTCGTTTTTTGAACACAAACACACGGTATTTCCACCGAGGTATTTTCGCGGGTGGCAAAGTTAAATTGATACTTACATTGAATGATTCACTTTTTATATTTACTTGTCTAGAATTATGTGCTGAATTCAGATCAGAACAGAATCAAGATTTCAGTTTGCGCGTCGATGACCCTGCATATTGTCTCACGAATGAATGCTACTGTTACAGCCAATCCTACACCCTCATCCTTGACCTTCCCGCTTCATCCTCAAAGGCCTAGCGCCAACATTCTATAACTTTATCTAAGTCATCAGGTGTCGTGCCAGTCTAAAGTTCGCAGGATCGTGAGAAACACTGGATATTAGCATTCACATGCACTGTGACTTGGATACTAAAAACTGACACTAATAGATTATCGGCATGTAGCATGTGACACCGCTTCATTGGGTCTGTCGCACGCGAGAAATGTGATTTAATTAATTAATTATTTTCTTTGGATTATCTTACGCGTGTCAGTCTGTCTTCATCTGGTACAGTCGCCAAAAGAGATAAGTAACCAAGTGTTAATTTGATAAATGAACTGGTTGTTTTCTATTAATTTAATTTAATTTGATTCGAAAACTTTCATCGGTTTCTTACTAAACTTCAACTATATCCGACGACTCTAGTTAGTCATTTCCTTTCGAATTTCTTGGAGAATCGATCCAAGCTGACGAATCAGTTTTTGCAACATGATTCCAATATTTTTTTTAAACGTTGAAAAACTCATATACACAAACAGACAAATAGCCAGACCCGGAACAACTACTAAGTAGTTGTTCCGGGTCTGGCACGGAACAAATGTTTGTATGACCTACAAGTCTTGTAGGTCATACAAACATTTGTTCCGTGCGGGAATCGAACCCGCGACACGCAGCGCAGCAGTCAATCGCTTAATCACTGCGCCAACCGTGCCGTCAAATTATTATCATCATCATCATTATTTCAGCCGAAAGACGTCCACTGCTGGACCTCCCCCAAGTGGACCCCCACCTCCACTTCGACCGGTGCTATGTTTCCCGCATCCAGCGGATTCTTGCAGCCTTCACAAGATTCCAATAATAAACTGACACTATTAGGCAGTTTAAGCTACGCCAGCAGGTCAAGCTACTCGAAACTGTCAAATTTTCCCTATCAACCTTGAACCTTAATGCTTTAGCGATAAAGTTGAAAATCTATTAAAGAAATTTGACAGATTGTAGTAGCTTGATGTGCTGGCGTCTGTACACCTCTGCCCAGCCCTTCAGGGAAATACAGACGCGATGTTATGTTATTATTTGGTACCTAGATTTAGCAGCTACCTAACTCATGATGCCAAAGAATGAAATTGTCAGGTCAAACTGACACTTAGCCGCGTCTTTCGACCAGAAAATATTTAAAAGCTTGCTCGTTAATCAATTCTTTGTAATCAAAATTGCTTACAGAAACAACAAAATCATTTACAATCACGCAGCAATAATAATTAATTATTTATTTAATTGAAAAAACAATTAGACACACAAATTGTAAAGGGACTTGTGCAAAACAATAAGTTTGCGTCACCGACGTCGAAACAACGATTGAAAGTTCAAAATTAATAAAACCCACATGTTTATTCATATTTGTGAACTAGCTGTGCCCGCGACTTCGATGCGTGCATGTCGGATATCAAATTGGATTGAAAGAAAAGAAGTACCTATTTGCTTTTGTGTGTTTGTTTTTTTTGTATTTTTTTTTTTTTTTTTGTAATTGTGCGTTTTGTTTGTGCAGAATAAAATATTTTTCTTTCTTTCTTATTTATTCTTCTTAGCGTGTCGATAGCAATCTAAATGGACTCGGCCCAGGATTCGGCCACTTGTTTGACGCCATCACCAGCGTCTATCAGTTCCTGTAACGTGCAGCGTGTACACGCAGGACACGATATTAAGTGTCCCATCGTTTGTGGAACAGCACCACATTTACACTCAAAGGCGGAGTCGTCTATGAATCTCCACTTGAACTGGTTTTCCTTACAGGAAGATCACAAGTTAAACTAAACACAGTCAAAAATAAAAATCAAGTCATATAAAAAAGTAACAAAAATAAACAATGAAACAGAAAGTCTTTACATGCATGCTTTATTTGCATGGGATTCAATTTTTTTTTTTGCACGGAACTGTCTAAAATAATTTTTCTAAAATAAAAGTAGCCTTAGTTACTCATTATAAAATCAGCAATCTGCCAGTAAAAGTCCTGTCAAAATCGGTCCAGCCTTTTCGGAGACTAGAAAATCTTAAAAATGTTTTTTTTTGTTATATCTATCGCATATTATCTGCCTAGCCTTTTTCCAACCATTTTGGGGTCGGCTTCCAGTCTAACTGGATGCAACTGAATACCAGTATTTTACATGGATACCAGTAGTTACTGGGTAATACGATACCCCTTGGTAAAACTGGTTGTCAGACTTTCGGACGTCTGACTACCCATAACGACTGTCAACAAAGATCCACGAATGCCAGCCGGGACCAAAGGCTTAACGTGCTTTGCGAGGCACAGAGGGGTATGTAAAGATGGCCAGTTTACCTTGTATCAACAGGTATTCCCACGGAGTAATCCAGTCTTAGCCAGCCAACGGTATGTAACGCTAGTCACCCATCCACAGACCAACCACGGCAAGCGTAGCTTAACCTGATCGATCGACCTGTGCGGCTGTTATTATTTAGCCACGGGCCCCTTGTATAAACTTTGCTATGCATTTAGTAAAAAGCAGTTTTTTGACAATACAAACAGACACTTTTTTTTTTCTGGTGGGAAACCATCAAATGACCCCTCCCGCTCTGGGTGGAGCGGAAGGGAGTGTCAGACTCTTACTGACTAAAACCCACCCATGTTCCTTCCTTCGCCCTTTATGTTCCGGGGTAGCGGTAACCCTTTCGGACAATCCCGCTGACCCGGCAACAAACAGAGACTTCAATTTTATTTGTATGTATGAAGTATGTATGGATAGATTTACAGATAAAGATATATATATAGTTATGGTAATTAAGAAATATTGTTCACAAGTCACAACTAATTGCCATATCTATTATTTGTTTGATTGTTTTGATACAATCTTTATGTGAAGGACATGTTGCTAAACTTGAATAAATTTGAAACAACATAAAATAACATCACCCCTTATTCCCCGTTCTGTTCCTCCTATAGTACACCCACATTCCGCCAGTTATGTTTAAGTCCCATGTAATAGGGGGCGAGCCTATTGTCATCAACTGGGCACAAATTCCGGGCTGCTACTGAGAAATTCCGGATATAGAAAAACCCATTAACACTGCCCGACCTGGGAGTCGAACCCAGGGCTTCTAGCTTATCAGTAGCGCTTGCGACCACTAGAACAACTAGGCAGTCTTTTTTTTTAACAAGAGATGTATAAATCTTAGTAAAACCACGCTGTCACGCTGTGACACCGTCGCTGAAAATCAGCGCTGGGGCTCTGTCTCGTATAGGGTCTTAGCATTATGCTGAGCGATGGCCCTTTTGCGTGGATGTGACGCATGTTTTCTTGACTTTTTATTTTTTTTGTGTTTGTGTTCTTTTTTTTTATGCGCCGTTTGCCGAAAATAATATTTTTTCTCTCTTAAAACCTATAAACAATTTGCCGGTACCTACTTACCTAAGTAAACGTTAATACTGTTAAAAGAATAAACATAAAATACTTAATTAAAATTGTAATGTTCCTCTTTGCTTCACCAAGGCATTTTACCTGCCTATTAATACGTAAAGTAAGTACTTTGTTAGTCATCTCAACTTTTACAAGCCTTTTAATAGGAAATAAAATATTTACAAAGTATTTATCAGATACTCCATAGGAAAGATCCCACAGTAGTATAGTGCCATCTCAGATATTAACCTTCACGGTCCTCATATGGCCTGACCAAGATTTTGTCTGGACTTTAAAAGATACATCTGAGTTTGTTTCGGTCTTTCTGCTCAGAGTTAGGAAACACAGAACTCATCTAGTTTTAAAACATAATTCAATTTTGACTTGTATTTTTTTTTTTTAGATTTTATAAGTCAACTAGCTGCACCCCGCGGTTTCACCCGCATAAATCTCCCGTGGGAATATCCTATGTCCTAACCCAGGACATGGTCTACCCATATGGCAAATTTCTTCCCAATCCGTTCAGCCGTTTAGAGTGAAAACGTATCAAACAAACATACAAAAAAGAAATCTTTTCTAAATAATATTAAGTTTAGATAGATATCATTCTTTTAGTTAGCCTGTACTGTCCCACTCCTGAGCAAAGGTCTCTCCCAAATCCTTCCAGGAACTCTTTTCCCGCATATAATATACTAGCAGCGCCCCGCGGCTTCACCCTCATAAGTCTCGCTCCCGCGGGAATATCGCAATAAATAGTATCCTATATGTTAATCCCGGTTATAAACTATCTGTGTGCCAAATTTCATCCAAATCCGTTCAGAAGTATTTTCGTGAAAGAGTAACAAACATCCATCCATCCATCCTCACAAATTTTCGCGTTTATATGTAATATTACTAGCTGCGCCCCGCGGTTTCACCCGAATAAGTTTCGATCCCGTGGGAACATCAGGATAAAAATATCCTATCCTAACTATAATGTTTAAAAAAAAAAAATTACTGTTTAATTTTTTTAATTTTCATCAAAATCCGTTTAGTAGTTTTTGCGTGAAAGAGTAACAAACATCCGTCGATCGCGCCGTCCCGCGATTTCATCCGCATAAGTTTCGATTCCGTGGGAATATCGGGATAAAAATAGCTTATATGTTAATCCTGGTTATAAACCATCTGTGTGCCAAATTTCATCCAAATCCGTTCAGTAGTTTTTGCGTGAAAGAGTAACAAACATACATACATCCATCCACCCATCCATCCATCCATACAAACTTTCACGTTTATAATATTAGTAGGATTAAAAGTGGGATATCATTTAATTTTATCAAACTTTTCGTTACGATTTCTCTCGAAGTACTAGGAAGGCATACAACGGTCGGAGCTTCCAATCACACGTTTCCGTTTAGATCAACAGTTCTGATGGTAAACGAACCTCTTATGACCACAAAACAACTTTACAACCTGACCCCGACTTCTATTACGATAAAACTGATTGCTTTACCAATATTTTTTTAACGATTAAAACCGTTTCCGAGTTTACTTAGGAACGGTTTTCATGTTGAACTGGTGAAATTTTAGTAGATTAAATATATATTTTTCTCGAGAAGTAGGAACTTTGGTATATTAATGAAAAGCTAAGATTTTCTGTTGTAACCATGTTGGTCAGTTATCTTTGGAAAATAAAATAAAGGAACATAAATAACTGCACCCCAATTAAATAGAGTAATACACTATCAGTCACAATGTGAATCATTTTGAAGGATATTGGTAAGCCTTTGCTTTATATGTTCGAAAATTTGTCTGCTCAACAACGTAAATAACGCAAGGAATGTTGTTGAACTGTCAAAATGAAAGCCATTGCTAACTGGTTGTATGTTACGCGATTATTTTGGATATTATTTATCAAGGACAAGTCAAAACATTACCCACTTCAGTAGACTAAATAAAGACTTTTCTCAAGAAGTAGGAACTTATGTATATCTTAATGAAAAGCCAAGATCATCTGCTGGGCAAATCTGCCCGGCAGATGATCACGATGACAATTTTTTTGATAACTTCTCAATCGAGAAGTTATCAAAAAAATTGTACCATTGCGGACACTGGCGGTGGACTACTTGTCAACCTTATTACTTAGGCCATAAGAGTGAAAAGTGATCAACCGCCTTTGTGGTTGTACCTCTATTCAATATTTAATTTAATTCAAGGACAAATTAAAATATAACACGTAAGTAGCCAGAGGCTCAATTCATTTTATAAACATAAATTATGTAAATTTACCATTATCAAAAAGCGGATACGATAACTCACTTTCGTTCGAACAGCTACTTACACGACAGGGAAATCGTGGCCATACATATGTATCACGTAATGTAGCGAAAACAATACGCCGGGCCGTTTGTCAACACAGCAGGTGTACTGCATGCAAAATCAATTGCGGCGCGTCACGCGTAGGTAGGTAATGGCGGCAAAAAAGTTGAGAGGCGGACAAGTTACTGTGTCCATGAAGATAGGAACAGAAGGTCCGCTACACAGTCTAAAGCTCAAACAATCGCTTAGTAAATATGTAAGTAACTTAATAGTTAATAGGAGGACCAAATGGATCTTATTTTTCTTGACTCTAGTAACTTGGCTCTTGGAATATTATGTCCGTTGATGTTCGTGCTATTGGTAAAATGATAAATCATTTATGTAGTGCACACAAAAGCACAATTGAGTAAAATGATAAAAAATATTGGGTGAGTTTGTGTCGTGTACCAGCTATGAGAGAATATTGCATCTTCAGCCTCCTGCCCTTATCCCAATTTATTATGGGGACTAACAGCGCCCCACGGTTTCACCCGCATAAGTGTCGATTCCGTGAGAGTATCGGGATAAAAAGTATCCTATGTGTTATTACTGTAAAGTTTCATCAAAATCCATTTAATACTTTTTACGTGAAAGAGTAACAAACATCCATCCATCCACCCATCCTCATAAACTTTCGCGTTTATAATATTACTAGTTGCGCCCCGCGGTTTCACCTACATGTTTCGATCCCGTGGGAATATCGGGATAAAAAGTATCCTATATGTTAATCCTGGTTATAAACCATCTCTGTGTTAAATATCTTCCAAATCTGTCAGTAGTTTTTGCGTGAAAGAGTAACAAACATCCATCCATCCAACCATCCTCACAAACTTTCGCGTTTATAATATTACTAGCTACGCCCCGCGGTTTCACTCGCATAAGTTTCGATCCCGTGGGAATACCGGGATAAAAATATCTTATATGTTAATCCTGGTTATAGACCATCTGTGGGCCAAATTTCATCCAAATCTGTTCAGTAGTTTTTGCGTGAAAGAGTAACAAACATCCATCCATACAAACTTACACGTTTATAATATTAGTAGGATAAGAAGTAGGATTAGGAGAATATCGCACTTCTTGGTGTAAATATTAGTCAGTCACCAAGTAGTAGCTGGGCTGACTGTCCAGAGTGCACCGGATGCACATTTTTGAGGTGTAGAGGCAATTTTATTGGACTTCAGAACATACCTTGATGATGTTCAAGTAATTCAAAGTCCAAGTGGAGTGAACCTACTGCTAGGTTAGTTTATGCTGCGACTAAACGAATCGATGTGTCACGCAATTATGGGCTTAATTGACAAGAATGCTGTCCTACACCAACTCTGGACGAACAATCTACAAAAAGCGCTTCGGAAAGTAAGTTTCTCATAATAAATTTAAAATTCTCGAGTTTAATATTTTTTTGTTTTCGTTCATGTAATTTTTAATTAACGGCTCAGATGAAGTCGTTTTAAGAAAAAATCTTTTGTTGTCAGTCATGGAATAAATGAATGGCTTAATTGTGGGAACTACGAATACATTAGTGACAAAATGATAATAAAATGTAGCGTTTTTAGAATAATTATACATATAATATTATAGTTTTGGAGGAATATTATTGAATGGAATTACGATCACTGGCAATATTTACAAAATTACGATGTAGGGCAGAAAAAATATGTGGAACAGAACTCTTTTGAGCTAATAACAACAAACAGAGATCACCACTTCACCAGTCATGGTGATAATAGCAACGTTCTCTAAGTCATACAGAGTTAAACTAAATTAGCCAGCGAAACTCCGCAGATGTGATGGGTACCGATATCTAAACATGATAAACAAAAGAAAACTTATTTTCTCAACTCATACTTCGAGTAACATAACTATCAGCAGCCGTTGACTTCCAAAAAAAAACATCATCAAAACATTTTTATTGTATAGCGTTAAGATATCAATACCTATCACGTCTGCAGAGTTTCGCTAGCTAATTTAATTTGACTCTGTATAGAAGGCCCTTATTCTACAGAATTTGACGATGAAAGTAAACAGTAGGTAACGGTCTTCACGATCATAATATTATCATAATTTGACCGATTTATTTGTTAAGCGATTGACTGCTGCGCTGCGTGTCGTGGGTTCGATTCCCGCACGGAACAAATATGACCCAGTAGTTGTTCCGGGTCTGGCTGTTTGTGTATGTGAATTTAAATGTTTGTAAACGCACCATACATACAGGAGAAATTCCAAAGGTGGGGCAAAGTTTACAAAAAGAAGACAAAAGGTAATCAAAATAAGTAATGTTTAAATATTCATTGTAAAGACAACTAACATGTTATGTTAGCAACCGGCTTCCGACCGGAATGTCCGGTTATGATGTGATTACAGATTTGTTCTAAGAAGAGATTCTACTGATTGCAAACCGTGAGACGTACCTACGTGGAAAGAAAGAAATTGTTTGTTGCCAAGCAACCAGATAACAATGACAAAACAGAAACGTATAGAATAGAAAAAAAAATCAACATATATTGATAACTTAACTTACGAAGACAAATGCGAGGTATTTTGGAGATGATTTGCTACTAGAAGAAGGAATATCTCAAGAAATTAGAGGTTTACCATGCGTTCTAATAAATGATAGGATTAGACCTTCCGCCATATTTTGACAATAACCTCTTAAATATGCTAAAGCTGGTTAAGCTGCCAAAGTTGTTTTGGAATCTGAAGAATTCGCCAATTTCGCTAAGGGCTGATTTTTTTGACAGTTCTTCCATACAATATCTGTCAGACGTCCATTTTATTCCACGAATAAAAAATATCTGTTGATTGAAAAATTAGCCCTAAATCTATGATATATGGGGACACGGTATAAGGCACCCAAGGGCACGTCTATATCTGTTTTGAGTGCAACATGAATAATTCGCCAATTCAGCAAAACCCATGATCTACAGTATAAGTTTCCGGTCAAGGACACTTCCATCCCTGTTTGGAATGCATTGATCATTTGTTGCCTTTTGAACATACACTTGAGGAAATATAATATGCTGTTCCCAGACAGGAAACACAATATTCAAGTACAAGTTGGAATCAAGCACTAGTTGAGACATGTATCGATTTCGCTTATTACCGCACTTTGCATAAGCAGGTTGATGGCCGATCATTTTAAATGCCTACTGCTTAGTCCGGAATATGAGCAAGTCAATCCAGTTTTAAATTGTTTTTAATTTCAGCTGCATGTATATTTTCATATGAACGTAGACACGAGCAAAAGTATGAATACACTGCTTTATCCAAAAGCGATTTACTCCTTCATATTTGAATGAAATTTTATGTTGTTACGAACATAGCATTTTCAAACCATTTTACGAAGCATTTTATTTTACGAAAAAATCGCAATTGAAAGTTGCCAAGTACTGGCATATTGGTGCTCGTAACTGTACATATGTATAGTGGTAGCTCTACTGCTGAGCATGATGTCTTTGGATCGATTCCCAGGTCAGTTAAAGTATTATTGAGATTTTCAATCAGAAATTTCTCAGTAGCAGCCAGGATTTGTGGCAATAGGGACGCTCCTTATTACATTCTCTCTTAAACAAAAATTTGTGAAATATGGGTGTATCTTTGTTATCTGTTTTATAGTTTTAAGGTGTATTTATCCTATCCTACTCCTACTAATACACATTTATATATATATAATTATATCCTACTAATATTATAAACGTGAAAGTTTGTATGGATGGATGGATGTTTGTTACTCTTTCACGCAAAAACTACAGAACGGATTTGAATGAAATTTGGCATACAGATGGTTTATAATCAGGATTAACATATAGGATACTTTTTATCCCGATATTCTCACGGGATCGAAACTTATGCAGGTAAAACCGCGGGGCGCAGCTAGTTCTGCTACGAGTATAATGCCAATAAACGCATTTTTCTTTACAAAGGTACACCTCTGCTTATCCCATCGGGAAGACCAGGAGTTATGTTTTGTGAAGAAGATACCCATATTTTCAAAGGTTATTGGTTAGTATACAATGTCGGTGCCGGATGCGGAGCTATTTGCGGTTTATAGCCATAAGGTTTAGAGGATCGGAGGAGTTACGCTGCGCTTCCTGCGGTCAGTCTGTTTTATTTACGTTAGGTAACTCTGTAGCTACTCTGTAAAACCTGCCTCTTGGCTTGTAAACAGATAAAGTTCTCTGATACGATACCATCAATCAGTTTAGTTTACACGCATATCATTTTAAACCAGCTGTTGTCCGCGACTTCGTCTGCGATCCAGGATGAAAAGTAGCCTATGTCCTTCTCCAGGTCATGGTCTACCCATATGCTAAATTTCATCCAAATCCGTTCAGCTGTTTTAGCGTTAAATCAAAACAAACAAACTTACTTTCGCATTTATAATATTAGTTAGGATTATTTAAAGGATAGAATAGAATACTCTTTATTATATACAAACGGTGACACAATGGGCGGTCTTTTCGCTAAGAGCGAGCTTTTAAAGACAACCTTTGGATGACCTCAAAAGGGGCAGGAGAGACAATACTGTAGACAGTCTGTGGTGTACCATTTACATAATACAATAAATACATACATAGTGAATATTATACTAATCTATACAAATATATATCTAATAATCATGAAACAGAAGCAAACAAATATAATGATGTTGTTTAGGAGAGAGGAAGTGCTTTTGTATCATAATTTTAAACATATACAAAGATTGTTAAAATTATGATACAAAAGCACGAATACACACACACCCTCGCACACACACACACATCAAACTTATAACACCCCGTCGTTTTTGCATCGGGGGTTAAAAATATACAAAGATTGTCCATATACAGGGTGACAAGGAAACTCGACGCAACAAATTTTACAAAAAATGCTTGGGAAACTTACATAACCTCAGAAATAAAAGGTTGGTCACAGCAAAATTTTTATTTTTTAACCATCCAGTTTTGACCCCTAGTTCACTGTACTTAATTTGTTGCTAATGACCTCTAGTATAACCCCTTTCAAGGAATACGTCGAGTTTCCCTGTCACCCTGTATTAATGTAAAAACCGTCTTGAAAGCATAATCAATGATACTTTTGGTAAGATTTTTTGACTTGCGCAGGTCACGTAGTCAGCCTATAATGTTCCCACTGCTGGGACTCAGGCCTCCTCCCGGTGAGAGGGAATGGGCCGTAATCCACTACGCGGGCCCAGTGCGGGTTGGCAGATGTCACATGTCTTCGAATTTTAGGACATGCCGATTTCCTCACGACGTTTTCCTTCTCCGTTTTGAGAGCAGTGGTGGCGAAATAATTCGCGCAGGTCAGTTCACAAAATATCCTAATGTATTCAGCCACATCTAGAGATTGTATTTTATGTAATACCAAGTTGGTAGAATATTTTTACTATCCATTAGCTTCGTTGAATATTTTATTATTTTTTGTCTTTTAGGTACCACACTTTAGTACAGGAACTTAGACCTGCCATTTCAAGACCCTTTTTTTCTTTTAACGTCGCCTGTATTTATAGCTCACATTTTCGATTCAGGGGATCTACTCTCTAAGTCCGTGGACGTCCTTCAACGAGGATCCGGGCCCTTCCGAAAGTAAAAGGTCCGTCAAAACATGTGTCAAACCGAATTTTTCGGTCGGGCATTTTAGATATGTTCTATGTTACGGGTTTGGTTATATTTCTATTGTAATGGGCCCGCGCGAGGCTTGACCGATTAATAATAATGAACAATTTTTAAACGAGTATAAAATAAATGACATTAAATATAATTAAAGAAATAATAAATAAATAGATAGACCTGCATATACAATATTATTAGAATAAGTGAATGAATGGAAATATAAATAAATAGGTATAAACAAATTAATAGAATAAACAAAAACACTGTAACTGAATAACAAAGAAAATGAATACAGAGCTTTTCCTCTCTGTACTTATTAAAAAATTTGCTGTGCCCGACAGGATCGTAATTGTTTCTATTAAGTTTCTTTTATTTACCACCTGTAATTGTACATTATGGATTGCAATAAACGATTTGAGATTTTGAGATTTGGTTTCCGCACTTAGTCCTTCAGGTGGACCATTGTACGTGGGCCATGGCGGCCGTCGGTGGTTATTCCAATTTTAGATATGTATTTACTTATCGGCAGTAGGGACAACTGTCAAATCTTGCTGTCATTCATTATTAGTTCGGGATTCGAATTCGTTTTATGTCAGTAAGTAATCCGTAGTAAGAAGCGCCCGTAGCTTCGGCTGAAGTACGGATTTGATGCTTAGAGAGTACCCCTCAGATGACATATCCGCTTTGCTTTTGTCCCTACAACGCTCGTAGATCTCACAACTTTTTGACTGGACTATCTGGTATTAAAACTTTAGAGCCACACAACGTTAGGCTAGATATCATGAAAGCTACATCCTCGTATCCCCCTAAGTTTTACGTCTTAGTTGTAGTTTACTTAATGTCTTGTGTTGAAATTGAATTATTTAGAATTTCCTTTAAAACACTTACTGACCTCGTTGGTCTAGCGCTACTGCTGAGTATGAGGTCCTTGGTTCAAATCCTAGGTCAGGCAGTGTTATTGGTTTTTCATCTGGGAAAATGTCTCAGTAGCAACCCGGAATCTGGATTCTGGCTCGCCTCCTATTACATGGGACTTAAACATAACTGGCGAAATGTGGGTGTACTATAGGTGCACTTCTGCATAACCCTTTGAGGAATACAGGCTTGATGTTATGTATGTCCTTTAGAACAAAGAAAGGAAAACAACTATATATAAGGCATAGAGTGCACGGCAGAAGATGGACGAAGTCGAGGTAAAGACATAAGCAATTAGGCTTATGATGTTATAATCAACTTAGTACCAAGTAACGTAGTTTCGCCGACGTTGTAGGCACAATATATTTAGCTAGCTAACGAAATATTGTCAGGACAAAGAGCTTAGCTCAGGCCTAGACAAGCTATATTGCATGCGGTCACATGGCTTATGGGATAGTGAAGTGATACGCTGTGTCTAGCTAACACGTGACAAGTGAGATGATACGTTAGACAAGATGGTAATTACATTTAGTGAGAAGGAACAGCCAACAAGAGATACAGGCAGGTAACTTGCAAATATCAATCAACTCGGCCTTTCGCAGTCCACTGCGGGACATAAGCCTCTCCCAGACTGTGACTCAACACCCTGTCCTCCGCCTTCCGCATCCAGTCTGTCCCACTTGCTTAAAGTCGTCGGTCTGTCTAGCTTTGGGCTGGCCTTCGATCCTTCGACAAACATGGCCAGCCCACTGCCACTTCAGTTTGCTCACTCTGCATTTCTGCAAGCTATGTCTGTAACTCCGGTTCTTTTCCGGACCATTTCATGCAATTTTTTTTTCATTGCAAACTTTTAATCCAAAATGTAGTCAAGTCTTTTTACAAAGCCTTTCCAAGTGACTTGTTTAAAATGTAATACGTGCACAACAATAATGAAATATCAACAGCGTAGAAAGATGTTTGTTTTGCTTTTGTTGACTGTACTTACAAATTGTAGGATCCAGCGTGCGTTCAAGAGAAATACATTATGGCGAAGTTACCAGAAGGCCGACTACTACAGAAGTGTGGAATAAGAGGAATCAAACAAAGAATCAACATGAAGGAAACTATATTGTTTTATTCGAAGAAAGTGATGCCTGAAGATAACAAGAACCTACAATTGACTCCTAAGAATTTCTGGTTGTAGAATTTTCCATTATTCCAGCAGCTTGGGAATGTCCCTTGGTTCCTACTAATCGAGACATTGAGACATTCCTGTGGACGTTCCATTAGCTTTGTGCCGTTTTTTTCCTGGAGGTTTAAGGGTCCGAGGACTCAGGAAGTAATATCGAAAACCGACAGCAACATCTTCCGGTATATAAAAATCTAACAGTATATCCTAAGAGTATATCATTCATACCACCATATACTACTACACTAATACTACAACCACACATAATACTGTCACTTTGCCACCATGGACTGATCATGGTAGTTTTATGGTCAAATTCAAAGCATTTATTTCAATTAAAAACCTTTTACTAGCACTTTTAAATGGTCAAAGGAGTCAGTCAGTCAGAAAGATGAAGCTAATTACCCATCCGAAAGCGTAGTAGGTGCCAATGGACCAGAACAGGTAAAAACTCCACGGACACTCTTTTATAATGAGCATATTGTTTTACGATAATTCATTGCAGCGATTTAAAGCGGTACAGCATTAGATCTTCAAGCTAATAATTATTTAACTACCTCGTTCAAGCTTTAACAAGTAAAGACGTAGTTGTTTTAATACCGCTTTAGCTCCTAAAGCAAAACGGCTTTAAACTGTATACTCAACAAGCTCAGGTACTTATCTTTGAGAACAACAGTTAGTAACTACATACTTTTAAATGAATAGGTACGTTCTCCTCGTTAATTTACGGATAAAACGCTAAAGCGGAGCTCATTCACGTTTATCAGAACCGCAAGCACTAATTTCACGCAAATTGCCCTTCAGTAAACGATTGAGCAACAAATACCTATTAATAGGAGGTAGTACAACGATTTGTTTGTAGCTGGTGGAGGTTAATAGTGCTTTTACAAAGTAATGGCGTAGTTTTACAAGTACCCTCAAGCAAAGGATTTTAATAAATGATTGACTTATTATGACTTTATACGATTTGTTGCTTTGTAAACCTTTCGTTGACAACTTTATAGATTTTTACCAATCCAAATATGATTGGGAAAGTGTCAGTCATATTTTCCACTGAATTAAAACTAAAATGATTTTGTGGTTTATTTATAAATTTTGCTTAAAGTTATGATTAATGACTGTTTAACCATACATTTATGATGTTTAAACGTCTCTGAGCTTTATGTAACGTTTATAAATAAAGGGGAGAGTGTTCAAACTTTGTGCGGCTAAAATACTTGACAAATATTAATAAAATAACTTGTATTGTTGATCGCTCAAGAGTTGTTTCATTAAACAAACTTGAAACTAAATTGTCAACCAAAGTTAAATTATTTACAATGTCAAGGAACATGGCTTTTAATAACCATCACGCCAGGAAATCAGACGAAGTAGAGGTAGACTGAATATGACCTTCTGCAGGCCAAAACATGGAGGCATTGGCACAGATTACTATGAGGTAACTTGGTACAGTGAAATTGAGCAGAACTGGTCAATAGACATCTGCCAAAGCTTCAGGAACGTGGAAATTTTCTGCTCATGTGAGCAGAAATTTTCCCGAATAAGGAATGACCCTCTAAAGTACGCGATCAAGCGAAAAAGACTAGGCGCTGTACCGGCAAAAGTTGTGTTATTGGAAAAACTGAAAAAATGAGTATACGCGACTCAGTTTCACCAACCGACTGGAGCCAAGTATACCCGATTTAGCATCACCGACCCGAGCGTAACGATTCGGTTTCGTTCACTTTTCAGAAAGAGCGCAAAGAGAACATAAAAAAGTTACACGTTAAAAAAAAATTAACTGATAAATTATTGCTACTTTCAGCAGCATTTCGTTTGCCAGAAGTTGACAGTAACTATATTACGTGATTCTGTACGTATACACGATTGTGAAAACATATGGATATCGTTACGATAGATAGGAGGGCACGTATTTCATCCGGTACAGGTAGTAAATGTCGACCAGGACTTAATATAGTGCCCGTAAACGATACACTAACGATCTGTCAATTCAAATAATACAATACCTATAATAAAATCCCGGTTCCCGGTTTACTAGTTAAAGGAAACATTATATTGCATGTGAATGAAAATTGTGTAATGCATTTAGCTGTAAAGCCTGTTTAAGATGAACGGAACTGATTTGATTCAACCATGTTGTAGTCTGTGTAATTCACACAGAGGACCAGACTTGGTCAATAGATGTGTTTAACGAGGACGAATGTTCGCATGACCCTTTCATCATATTATACTGATGATGAATATGCAATCTTAGAGCGGTGCCTAGACCTCTTTTATGCTGGGGCCACACCAAGATTTAATGTCCTTAACAATCGCATAATTAACAGCATTAAACCTTAGTGTGGCCCCAGCATGACGGCAGATTATGTCATGAATTTAACTGTCATGGACGTATCGCGTCATCTCTTGGTGCCTTAACTTTTCGAAAGTCTACGCTAACCTTTACCTCTCTGTGACTACTAATATTTTAATAGGTCTTGAAAAGGTTGTTCATAATATTTATACAGGATTATTTTAAATTGGTACTAGCTAAACTCCGCAGACGCGATGGGTATCGATATCTAATTTAAAATGACCCTGTATAACAAGTTGACAGATAGAAAAATATACAGTTTGTTGGTATACCAACTAATATCGATAAGTCTTCTCGCCGAGCACAGTTCAATTATTTTCTAAGAGCTCGATACTGAGTACAGCGCAGTCTTGAAAAAAAAATACCTACCCTCATATTTCCTTTAAAATTTTTCTACGTCCAGAACTCGCTCCACCTTTTTAGTGGTTTCATTGACAATAAATGCACCGGCCTTCCACGTCATACGGTGCGGAATGAAAGGCATTCCTGCATGAATAGATGGTGAAACAAAGAGGATGAGGCATGCACAGTATTAAAATGGAATCCTATCCTTTTGTTGTGCCATAGGGACAGCTACGAAAATATGCACATTTTTGCAAGGGACACCTAAAAATAGCAGTGTATAATAGGCTTTTTTTACACGATTTCGCAACATTGTAATTACAATTGTGCCCTAGGGACATATTTTTTAAATATTATTTTCTTTAGAAGGCAACCCTTTGCCACTGAAGGTCAAAAAACAAGGATGAAGGTGAATCGGTCAATCTAATTGCTTAAGTCGAAAGCGTTGATCTAAATAGGGCGTAAAAAAATTAGCCCGCATCGCTGTCAACAGGAAAAGTGCCCAAAAGGCTGGCAGCATTGCCACGTTTTATGGCAATTCTGTGGACAAAAAATTGGCCAGTCCTCTGGTCACGTGTAGGTACACGTGACCGGAGTATTTAGTTCTTTGTAAGTGCAGAGCCACGTCGTTACACACGGGTTATATTTGAAACAAAGTTTTATTTAATTAGATTTTGTTTTAATCTTACTATTAAATATCAGCGATAAATTCTACGTCTACAACACAATATCTAGCCGCTAGCAGACAAGATACTAATTGTTCAGTAATCACAAGAACGACCTAGTCTAATCGTTTGAGAGTATCAGTTACATAATTACAATCCTCTAACAGTTTGTAATTAACAACGTAAATGCTTTAATTTATTAAACTGTTTGCTAGGAGCAAAACGTGTTGCTAAGTGGTAAATACATTTACATAGTTACAAATCGCCTCTCAGTTATTATATTTGTGTTTTTTTCCTCAGGAATACTTGAGGATAGGCAGGAGTATCCTTCAGTATCAAGGGCGTGTTTAGGACACCTTTGACCCGGATGCTTGACCTCGACCCTTGTTGATACAGTTGAGTATTTATTGCGAAATATTGCTATTGATAAGAACCGTTTCCCTGATCATCCATCTAATCCTGATCAGTCTGTCGTGTTATTCAAAGATACATTACAATCTCCTACAACTTTACTTCTAAAATTCTAATAATAATTGCCACCGGTACCCTAAAAAAGAAATAAAACTAGTTTTATTTGTCACTGAAATACGTGCATCATTATCATCATTTCAGCTGAAAGACGTCCACTGCTGGACATCTAAGGTCTCCCCCAAGTACCACCACCGGTTCTGTGCTTCTCACAACTAGCGGATGCATACAAAAAAATAATTACTCTAAGAAGAAAATTATCATCTCAGCTAAAAGACGTCCACTGGTAGACACAGACCAGACCAGGAATCACAATTTGAAGAACAAAAATAAACAGCTAATTCAGAAACACTAAAACCAGTCATGATCAGTAAAACAAAGCGTTATTAATGTAACGCTTACGACCATTACGTGGCGTCGCGTCGGTCCTTTCGCGCCATTCCGCTGAACAAAATGGCCGCCGGACTCAAATTGTCTCCAAATGATCCTCATTTACCAGGCTGAGGTCTGGTTAACGTTTAATGAAGGCAAGCCACAGGTAGGTTTAGTAAAAACCAACAGTGGGTACCGCACTATGTGTGAAGTGCTTGAATAAATAATGTCACTTTCTTGATTGAGTTTGAAGTCTGGTGCTATTTGTTTAGATATTAAGCAAGTAATTAAAGCACATTATGGAGATTAGTGATATTAGCGTTCGGATGGTTAGCTCATGTTTAGTAGTGGACACATATATTCGCTAGAAATAAGAAGAAATGAATCAATATTATCTAACTATTATCATAATTATAAAGAGAAAAAATTGTATATAAGTAGTTTATCAGCCATCTTGTTACCATAACACAAGCATTAGGTTGCTTAGCTTGGGACAAATGGTGCTGTGTGAAATGTCCAGGGATTTATTTATTTATTATTATTTATTTATTATTTATTATTTGATTGATAGTATGTTAGTTACGCCTTCACGCTAAAACGGCTGAACGGATTTAGATGAAATTTGGCATAAGGGGTAGACCATAACCTAGATTAGAGCAAAGGATATTTTTTTTATCCCGATATTCCCACGGGATCAAAGCTTATGCGGGTGAAATCGCGGGGCGCAGCTAGTAACAGACAATGAAAAGTTCGCAAATATCTATTGATATTCGCAAGAAAACCTTCGAATGCTCTCGCAAAACTTGAAATATCCCTCGGATATACTACAGAATTGAGATTGATGACTTTGTGCTGTGTGCTTTGTTTTTCCCAAAAGCTTTGGCTATAAAAGGTCTCCGAGAAACAACATACCAAAACAAAAAAACTTGTACAGTAACAGTAAATCCGAGCAACAAAAATACTTTTGCTCGTCAAATGAACGAGAAAAACCGCAGTAAAAGTCAGGTAACAAATTCCAATAAATTAGCTACGTTCAGTTCAGTAAATGCGAGTAGTAACTCCGGTCATACAACCAAATGACTTTCTTTTTGCAGCTGTTACGAGCTTGCTACATCGAATTTTAGCTTTGGCTGTAGGATGTACACAGACTCAAGACTGTCTATAAAGGTTACAATTGACCAGTTCTACCTTTAGATACGTTCTGAGTTCAGATACGCCATACGTTATCAACATTGGCGCCGTCATCATCATTGGCATCCTTGTTGCACCCACTGCCGAGTATATGCCGCCTCCCTTTGTTGCCATGCTTCCCTGGTCTGTGCGAGTCTCATCTAGGTCTTCCATACATTCGCGCACGTTGTGCCAAAATGTGGTGTGATACGGCCTCAAGATCTACGACACCGGAGCCACCACTCCTATGCTGGTCAAACCGGTCTGGCTTAGATTCGTCTGTTCAGATTAATCTCTATTTTATGAGCATATTATCAATCATTCAACACCATAACGGCGTGCACCCTCGAAACAAAAACCTCTTAGTCGAAGTCAGACGAAAGACAAAAACGTTCTGTTTTGTCATAGACTGTTTTAGTTATCTGCGGAATTAAGAGGTTTTTCCCCCGAAGAGGAGGTGAACGAGACTTGGAGATTGACTGTAAGCTTGAATAATGGGTTTAACGTCTTTCAAGTATCGACGGGTTCAATTGAGATGAATGGGCTCTATGCTGGTTTTTGGCGTTAAATCGTCAGTATAAAAATGCAATTTGGAAGGCAACACAAAACCGTATTGAGTACATTCATTTTCTTTCTTTAGGATAGTTGAGATCTTCAAGAGCCCATGCGATACCTATACAGGTAAGTAAAAAGCGATTGAAACGTCTGCATTCAAACGTTATGTAATTTGAGCTTGACTGTAATCCATATTTACAATACATACTAAGTCGTCATCTGCCTTGCCTTTTCCCGACTATGTTGGGGTCGGCTTCCAGTCTATCCGGGTGCAGCTGAGTACCAGTATTTTACATGGAGCGACTGCATATCTGACCTCCACAACCCGGTTACTGGGTAATACGAAACCCCTTGGTAAGACTGGTTGTCAGAGTTTCGGGCTTACAATATATTATATTAAGTATAGCTGGGCAATCCACCGGGTTTCAACCCGGTACTTTGGTAAACACCCAGTAGACATCCAATTTTCTGGGTGTTTATGGGTGTTTACGGGTGTTTATCGGGTGTTTACCAAAGCACCGGGTTGAAACTCGGTGGATTGCCCATCTGTAATACTAAGTAATAGTCATAATATTGAGAAAAAGTGTCTCTATAATAACGATAAATCCATTAAATCTTTACACTACAACAAGCAAAACAATCATGGCAAAACACGACATGTCCTGGAAATCTAATATTCCTCTCATCTCAGTTTATGTTATGGTGGAGATAATGGCGTTACATAAACTACCATAATGCTGGACGCGCCGCAGCGGGTGGGCGAGCCTATGTTACGACAATACCGGGACATACGGATGGACATAACTGCTGGCTTTCTATTCTATTTTATTTTCCCGGGGAGAGTGGATTAAGGATGTGAAAGGATAAGCGACAATTGAATGAAAATGATTTATAATATTACCCGCCGCGATGCGTTTTACCGAGATGAGAATGAAACTCGGGGTGACGTTGTAATTTTATTCAACGTGGATTAGTAGTTTAGACAAGTTGCACTATGTCGTTGTAGATTTTTTGTAACTTTTTGAAGGGTTATTTTGGAATCGAAGACAATGGGAATTCGATTTTAATTAAGGGTCCTACCTACCAAACGTCAAGCAACAGTTTCTAGTTTTTGGAAAGGGTCTGTTCTATCTTCTATCTCTGCTCCTCCGGTTCTCAGATCAGGTTACCGTATCAAGTTTCGAACATTCAAGCGAATTTTAAAAGGATTACGGCAATACAAATAAACAGCAATTTATTGCGACACTCCATAATTTATAGCCAATTATTGTATCGATACATAACTGTATCATTTGACAATTTTGTAACGATTTACAATGACCCACTTTCGATATTTATTTTTGGTCCAAGATAAATAAAGCAATAAGACCAATTTAAGAGTTAAAACCTCGAGCCTTTTACATGACACACTTATTACGGGTTGACAGATTGCATTTACATGTATCCAGGCAGCTTAATACATAATCTGACAAGGTACAAGCGTATGCAATTTATCCAGACAAATGTAATGTTTTAAAACTTGCTTGCAACATAATTGAGCGTAAGAAAATCATTAAGAGAAAGATTCATCTTACGACACGGCCACCGCAACGAGTGTTTTAAGATAACTCTTTTTCCTTTGATAGAAGACTTCTGCTGCTATTTGAAAATCCTCTGAAGTACTGCTGACAAATGCATTTTTTTATGCATGAGGCCAGTAACCCAGCCAGCCCAGAACCAGTAACTAACCAACCAAAACCACCCAGTAACTGGGTTGTGGAAGCAGTCGCTCCATGTAAAATACTGTTTTCAGCTGCGGTTAGACTGGAAACCCACTACATTTTTTTTTGGGAAAAGGCTAGGTAATGATGTTGAGGCTAAAACTACTGTCGAACACAAATTTAATATACCATATTTGAACGACGAAACCCTTGCGGATTATATAATTATACCCCAGTACGCTACCACAGCGTTATTTCGAAATAGTTATGAAATGTAATCGCGCCGTGTCTAAACCCTACCTGAAACTCCTAACTTTCACCAGGAAGTTGGGAATTAATTTTATAAGTTTCATCTTCCCTTTATGCAACTAATTATGGCTACGACAAATTTGCTAACTGTATCACTAGTCCCGTGAGCCGTTAAGTAATTTCCCGAACTTGTTGCTGCAGTGTCCAGCAAAGTTAGTACATTTTTGACCAGTGCCATTAACATTGAAATACCTAGGTTTACTTGTACAGTACTACGGTTAAAATAAACGTGTATTTGAAGCCTTGAAATGGCTAGTTTAAAAACCACTACCACTAAGGGCAAAGCTGTCCACATTGCGAAGGACCGTATAGCTTGAAAATGTGTGATTCTCAGCAATGACGGAAAGATAACGAAGAATTAGCAAGACTTTTGAATTCAAATCCTCTGCACGCGTAGCATGACCACCATAGAAACGGGTTTTGTCGACGGAAGAACAGTCAAAATGCAATATTGGAGACAGATTTCTTAAGAAATCATTTTATCTATTCTATCTGCCATTTTGTCATCGTTCCGTGCAGAAGGCTTTAGACAACTTTAGAGTGGAGTCGAAAAAATACTTCGAGACGAGGACTTAGAAATTGAAATACAGTCAATAGAAAAACCAGCATCTCATACAGTTAAATCCTTTAAACAACGTATATATATCTCAGGAAAGAGGCTATATATATCTGTTTTAGCATCAGCAGACATCACCTTTGTCCCAACGCAGCAGTTAAATCCAACTAGCACCTCAACAAATGGTTTTATAAGTACCCTCAATTGTAATGCATAGAGACTGTTGTCAAATATGGATTAAAGTTATTCAGGGTTATTGTTTCTTTAATAGCTTGGGACAATAGTGACCTTTGCAGCTGGGCCAATGAACTGCTTTTAACACTCCTATTTATATTATTTAGGAGCTCGAGGTTTCATCGCGGTGATGTCGTAAAGTTTTAAATTATTCTCGGCGTAAAAAATGTTCTCGAATCTAGAAAAGTTTGTCGAAGAGATTATTTTGCGGTTTGCACTGTAGAATGTTAAAAAATATCAAAAGCAGTACTTACCTACCTTCTTACTTATCTTAGTAGATATAATCTTCAGATGTTATTAGGATTATGTCTCATACTTACAACAGGCTTTATATTTAATCTTGGTCCAAGTTGTTGGTGTGTTTTCTCTTAGGTAGTACCTTGTGTGTACAGCGAGGGAAATTGGCGCCGATTCCTTTGTTCACAAACTAAACTAAATTTAAGTTCAGTGCATCTTTTTCTTTCTGCTTGCCGCGGTAGGTATGTGGATGGATGACCATCTTTACACTGAAGATCCCCGAACCGAGACCCCCTCCGTGCCTCGGAAAGCACGTTAAGCGGTTGGTTCCGGCTGTCATTCGTCGTGGTGGTAAGTCATCTTTGACAGTCGTTACGGGTAGTCAGAAGTCCGCAAGTCTGACAACCAGTCTTACTAAGGGTATCGTATTACCCGGTAATTGGGTTGTGGAGGTCAGATAGGCAGTCACTCCATGTAAAATACTGGTATTCAGCTGTGTCCGGTTAGACTGGAAGCCAACCCCAACATAGTTGGGAAAAGGCTGGGTAGACGATGATGAGTCAATTTATTTATTAATGAATGTCCCTGACTTGATAGTGCCAACATCTCTAAGGCATTGACAACAGAAAGCAAACAAACTATTCTACCTTACATTTACAAACGAAATAAATAGTGTAGTGTTCCGTCCGATTGACAACGTCAGAACGCTACCTTCATTTCTTCTCCATTGGAGCGAATACTTATAGATATCGGAACTTTATCAACCATACAACATAACAATGGGCAAACAGAATATTTTAATAATGTATTTTACCTTACAAACCTTAGTAGGTCATCAAACACAGAAAGGAAATCACAAGCATTCACACCAAACACTTTAATATGAACACAGTAAAAAAACAAAGTAGCTTTTCGTGTCTATCTGTGACCGCTGAGTTCATCTAAACTGCACAATGGATTTTGGTGCGGTTTTCACAATCATATAGAGAATTTATTTATTTATTACAGCATGAAAGACTAACAGCTAAACAAACAACAAAAAAAAGGAAACAATAGTCGACAGAAAGCCAATTACAAGTCTTATTCGGGAAGGTTTACGGGTGAATGATTTGTTAGATTTTGGTAAGAAACTCAAACGGTAATAAGAGCAACACTAACAAGGCAAGAAAAGGAGGTGGAGGGGCCCGTAGCTAAAGCATAACAGCCGCACGGGTCGATCGAAAGTTAAGCTACGCTTGCTGCGATCGGTTTGTAGATGGGTGACCATCTTCACATACCAAGACCCCTCCGTGCCTCGGAAAGCGCGTTAAACCGTTGGTCCCGGCTGTCCGACATTCTCATCTTTGACAATCGTTACGGGTAGTCAGAAGCCCAAAAGTCTGACAACCAGTCACTCCATGTAAAATATTGGTATTCAGCTGCATCCGGTTAGATTGGAAGTCGACCCCAACATAGTTGGGAAAGGAGAATGTTAGGCAAGGCTATAAAAAATGCGCTAGCATCAATTTAGTCTACTCTGATTCAAAAGCGTGAATAAAACAGCCTCAGCACGACAAGGAACATGCCATGTACAGTTAGTCCATGATACTTAGACAATTGGCTAGGCTGAAATCCTTAGTCCGTTCAGTCTTATTGTGTATCTTGACATACGTGGTAAATTAGCCTCATTCGTGATTGCAGACTATTCAAGGCGACTATTATGTGTCCCTTTGTAGGATTCTAGTACATCCCACCTACCTAGTACTAATATTAAACGTAGCTTTTGCCCGCGGTTCCACCCGTGTGAATGTCGGAAATTATCCCACGTCAAAATCATCCCCCAAGGGGGTCAAATAGACCCCCTTGGGATGATTTTACAAAAACGCTGAAACACGTAAGTTTTATTTCTTACCAAAACATACATTTTCATTTTCACTTAAGTTTCTCGTAAAAACTTTCATCCCCAAATCTCCCCCTATAAGATTATTTTTGAGACAAAAAGTAGCCTTTGTTCTGCCCCAAGATGCCATCTTTGTCCTTGCCAAATTTTATCGAAATTCGTTCAGTGGTTTAGGCGCATTGATATAATTTCTAAGTTTAGGCGTGAAAAGGTTACATGCAGAATGACAGACAGGAAGTTACTTTCGAATTTATAATATTAATATGGCTTATAGTATACATATGTACTTATAATGGTATAGTATATGGACGGCTTAGGGATGTCAGCATTTGCTACTCTCTAATGGATATCTATTGAGAAATAAATGAGGTCTGTGGTAGAATTGTAATTCAATCAATCAACTCAGCCTATCGCATTCGACTGCTGAACATAGGCCTCTCCCAGGCCGCGCCACAACACCCTGTCCTCCGCCTTCCGCATCCAGTCCGTCCCAGCAACCTTCTTTAGGTCGTCCGTCCATCTAGCTGGGGGGCGTCCTACGCTTGCCGATATGCGGTCTCCACTCCAGGACTCGTCTGCTCAACCAGCCATCGGTCCTTCGACAAACATGGCCAGCCACTGCCACTTCAGTTTGCTTACTCTGCACGCTATGTCTGTAACTGAATTGTAATTAATTCTGATTGATTAATTAGTTGCATTTCCTGGTGTGGATGGCCAGTAGGTATACCTATGTCTGTTTCTCTTTAATTAATGAGTTCCGATAATTACATCGCCATATGCACGAGATTAACAAAAATCGCGATGCAATTTTACGTAATAGCTATTATGCAAATGACATAATCATCATCTGCCTAGCCTTTTCCCAACTATATTGGGGTCGGCCTCCAGTCTAACCGGATGCAGATTGCAGTCTAACCGGATGACATAATATCGGATCTATATACTTAAATAATATTATGCTGTTATGTTTTGTTTTGAATTCAAATCAATTTGCATCTTCGGCGGTCCTCGTTTAGCAAAAAGTAGCTAAGAGTTGGTCTTAGATAAAAATCAAGGCATTAGAATTAGCATATCGTTAAAAAAATAAGGACTTAAAATAAAGTTTTGCCTCTTCCAATATAGGAGAGAGAGAAAGATTATTTATTTCTCATATAGAGAAGGCAATAAGTTTTTGACAACCAGTCTTACCAAGGGGTATCGTATTACCCAGTAACTGGGGGTCTACTCCAAAGTAGTATCGGCCAAATGTTCGGCCGTTTCCTGCTACGAAGTTACTATTTGGTTCGGTCGGTCCCGATCCTACATTCCCACAATCTTTCGAATATTGACTATGGTCCCGACCCAACTGAGCCGGTCCGAACTTTTTTCGCATTTTTCAATAATATTCGGTTCGGCCATGTGTCGGTCCGATCCGATCATTCGGACTTTGCACTTCGTAGTAGACCCCTGGGTTGTGGAGATAAGACAGGCAGTCGCTCCATGAAAAAAAAAATCTGGTATTCAGCTGCACCCGGTTAGACTGGAACCGACCCCAACATAGTTTGGAAAAGGCTAGGCAGATGTAGATGATGATAGAGAAGGCACGATCATTGATTACCACGCTTGCTCAAGATGGGTAGGCAATTTCAGACTTAAATTAACTACTAGCTGTGCCCGGGACTTCGTTCGAGTGCATGTCGGAAAATTATGTATTTTATTTTTGTTTGCGCGAAAGATGGTATTTTGACATTACAAAAAGACACTTCAATTTTATTTTATTTGTATGTATGTATAGATAAATTCAGGTTTCCTCACGATATTTTGCTTCACCGATATGTCAGTAATGTCCAAGATAAAGTCCGAAAATACTTACATATGAATTTAAAACGTCACATTGCCTAGTACTGGTTTGGAAAACGTTTTTCGCAAAAGATTGCAAGGTCAACAAACGATTTCAAGACCAAAAGTCAGTCGATGGACCAAGTAGCATCCGGAACCAGTCCAATTACTGATGTAATCATTTGGATAGTTGATAAAGTAAGATCTTGCATTTGCGGCTTATTACTCGATTCGGACGAATTTACTCGCCCGAAACGAGCGAATCGTCACTTTTAAATAATATTATTTTTTCTATAGGCAACTCGCACGAAGTTAACAAAAAAACATCATCAATATAAACTAAGTGGAAATAAATCGTGTTATTGAAGCTAACTCAAAAACTACATAAGCAAAGGTAATAAAATTTACATGGGACCACCCCAGAGGCATACCTTATCCATTAAAAAAACAAATTGCAAATCGGCTTATAAATAACGGAGTTCTGAGGTAATAAATATTTAAAAACAACAACCGAATGGAGAACCTCCTCCTTTTTCTGAAGTCGGTAAAAAAAGGACACTAGCGCACAGAAGTAATAAGAGAGAAGAATGAAGGATGAATGAGAAAATATATTATAAAAACGTGTACTTTTTCTTAACTTTACTTTTTCTTTCTCAACTTAAAAGTGACGATTCGCCTGTTTCGGGCGAGTAAAATCTTGCGAATCGACTAAGCCGCATTTGCAAATCGAGACCTGGCTTTCATCATTGTTGAAGCAACAGAATCTTACTTTTAAATGATGTTGGTTAAGAGCATTAACGTATGACGGCACGGTTGGCGCAGTGGTTAAGCGATTGACTGCTGCGCTGCGTGTCGCGGGTTCGATTCCCGCACGCAACAAATATTTGTATGACCTACATGTATTTGTTCCGAGTCTGGGTGTTTTTCTATCTATAATATGTATGTATTTACAAAAAAAAAAAAATTGTATATAAGTAGTTTATCAGCCATCTTGTTACCATAACACAAGCATTAGGTTGCTTAGCTTGGGACAAATGGTGCTGTGTGAAATGTCCAGGGATTTATTATTATTATTATTATTATTATTAAGCACGGTATTCTTGCAGAAACTACTCGTGGTACTCGTATACAAAACCGGAATCGCATAAATTCAAAAACTTGTTTTGTGGGAAATAAAAGTGAGATAAGTTATCTCTGGCTTCAGTTACCTGCTTCCGGAGTCTTGTTTTTAGGATTAAGTAAGGTGATGGGAAAAACGGGTAGGGTGCATTGAAGAAGCCTCCGATTGAATGCACAGTCAGGTCAAGTACAAGGTAATTAATTATTACAACATAATTCGCCGTGTTCTAACCATTTCAAACAATTGTCAAAGAATGACAGTTTTTATTTGAACATATTATGATCAATTTAAGTTAGTAGTCAATTTGCTTAAAAATAATGTACAGACGCCAGCACAACAAGCTACTACAATCTGTCAAATTTCTTTAGTAGATTTTCAACTGTATCGCTACAGCGTTAGGTTCAAGGTTGATTTGGGATTTTTTTTTTAAATTAAATTTGACAGTTTCGGGTAGTTTGACCTGCTGGCGTCTGTACCTGACTTTAAAAAGAAAGAAAAATCCGTTTATTGGCATTTCAGCAAAATAAATGCACCTTAAAACAATAAAAACAGAAAACAAAGACTATAATGCCAAAAGCTTTACGTCCAGCGCAATTTGGGTTACCAGCTGCTGACTGGCAGTTTCCCCAAAGCCTGAGATTTCCTCATTTGCCTCATAATTCGTGTGGATACGAGAGATATAGAGAATTACCAATATTACTTTGTTCTTTGGGTTGTAAAGTGGGTCAGCATAGCTATTCACAACTGCTCGATACGAATCAATCCAAAAACCGGAAATTTTGTCAGTTTAAATCAAATAGACGACCGCCTTTCTTCCGACAGCCATTTGCTGTCGGAGGCAAGGCAAATCAGTCATTGAAAATGTATTTTCGATACGACAACCTGTCGAACGGTTGTGAATAGCTATGCTGATCTCATTTTCCCGCTAGGTCGTTGTCACCTCTCTCTGTTACATTTTCGACACTTAAGTAATACTTCGTCAAGTATGTGTTATGAATACGGAAGTGAAAAAATCGCGGTAATTTAAGAAAAACTAGACATTTTTTTCTTAATTTCCGTCACTTTCATAAAATTCAAGATCAATCATTTTCAGAATTTGCAGTTTTCACTTCCTTTCTATGGATATCGTCAGACATTACGTTAGAAGCCCGAAAGTCTGTCAACAAGTCTTATCAAGGGATATCGTATTACCCAGTAACTGATTTGTGGAGGTCAGATAAGCAGTCCCTCCATGCGAAACACTGGTATTCAGCTACAACCGGTTAAACTGGAAACCAACCCCAAGAAAGTTGGGAAAAGGCTAGGTAGGCAGATTGAAGGCAGTGCCCGTCTGTCTAGGGTCCGCCCGATGTTCATATTCTACCTGAATAAACATTTCTGAAGAGAATTACCAGCATAATCCTACTAATATGTATTATAAACGTGAAAGCTTGTATGGATGGATGGATGTTTGTTACTCTCACGCAAAAACTACTGAACGGATTTGGATGAAATTTGGCACACAGATGGTTTATACCCAGGATTAATAGACTATACATAGGATGCTTTTTATCCCGATATTCCCACGGGATCGAAACTTATGCGGTTGAAACAGCGGGGCGCAGTTAGTGCCATTATAAACCCAATTGTTGATACTATCATCTCCCTGTAATAATTATTCACGCATTGTTCGTGACATGTAATTAACCTATTGATTAGTACTGGGAATATGGAACATTCTTTACCGTGTTGCCGATCTTTATATTGAATCTGCTGCTGATCTTTATAATGAAACGTTTCACAGAACAGACTACTGTATATGTCAGGATATTATGTAAAACGATGGTAATACACAAATTAAGGATGTAGGTATGTGTTAATATTATTTAAATTATAATTAATTCATTAATTTTATTTTTAATTATTATTTGAATAAATTGCTAAGGTTTTACATAATTTGTGACTAACACCAAGAGTCCAAGACAATGTTTCTGATTTCTTCTTTATGTAGTAAACTAGTAGTAATATAATCAAAAGTTATTTATTCAAACTAGGCTGAGAATTAGCAACGTCAAAATTACAGATGACAGTCCCCCAAAACGCCCGCTTTTCACCATTTCCTAGTGCTTTGGCTGGGATGAAGAAGAGGCATAACAAACTGCCCAGCAGCACAGCTGTCTGTAAGTGTCTGTTCAGTTAGAAGAACTTGATTCTATACAATAGTATCATAATCAGCCTATAATATTCCCACTGCTGGGATACAGACCTCCTATCGGGGAGAGAGAGTGGGCCGTAAATTACCACGCGGGCCCAGTGCGGGTTGGTAGATGTACGAGATGTCTTCGATTTTTTGGTTTGCGTTTCGGTACTATACAATAGTATAGTAGCTAGTATTCACAAGCAGTAACAATCAATAAAATAATTATATTCCCGTACCCCGTACAATTTTCCCTTCGTATCACAGAACTAGCCTATCTTAAAACCGTACTGAGCCAATTAGCATAGTGCTGCGATATCCCGATAGTCGATAATATCGGTCAGTACATGTAGCAACACACGTGATTCTGATATAACGGGCCGCCAGACGACTGCTCAATAATCCTGTTCTTTGCCTCGTAAAGTAATTCCAAGAAGCAAGGCTTGCTTTTAAAATAGTGTTCGAAATTGTACACGTTGCTGGCACAAAATACTAATGAAGTTTTAAACAAAATTGAATTTCGAAGAGTAGTTTCGACGGCGGGCGGTTGAAGGAACTGGCCATCAATAGAGAGCTAGAAGGTCCTATAGAAATAAATGTAGAAGAAAACCAAAGAGTTTTTTATGGAACTGATGTTATAGGTAGGTACCGTACTTGAACTGTTGCAAATACTCATGTTATTCATAAGATAATTATCAGTCAGAAGGTTCTTGAGAACACATTGTCAATCTCAGTCAGAATAATTTTGAAGGATATTGCTAATCCATTGCTCCATTTGTTCGAAAAATTTGTCTGTTCAACAACGTAAATAACGCAATGAATGTTTTTGAACCGTCAAAATTAAAGGCATTGCTACCGATAGTGTGTTACGCAATTATCCCGCAGATCAGCGAAACGGCATTAAGTACCATTTATTACTAGAATTGATTTTTCTTTGCACTTTTTGAAGCGTCCTCTTATAAAAGCAGAAAAAAAAGCGCCACATAAAAGTAGAAAAAACGGCGAGTCCTTGTAACTATTTGTAACCATATTATTGATTTAAAAGAGTGTCCATGGAGTTTCTTGCCCGTTCTTCTCCATAGGTACCCACTACGCTTTGGAATGGGCAACTAGCTTCATCTTTTTGACTGACCGACCCTTGACAATTCAAAAGTACCTGTAATTGGTTTAGTTGAAATAAATAGTTTGAGTTTGTAACCAACGTAAACCTTGGATAAAAAGGTGATGAAGACCCCGAGAAAAACTAGTAAAATAAATCACAAGAATTGCTGTAAGCTTAATTGAAAATGTTGGAATTACTTTTCATAACAATTGCTCATCCTAAGTTGAAACTCATAAGCTGAGACGTTGAGTTACTAAGTTGGTAACAAGTTTGTACGTAAGCTAGACAAGTTTCAGTTTATAACAGATGCAGTTATATTTGAGTTGGCTGTTGTTGGTATATAATATCCCCTTTGTTTTATTAAGGCGAAAGCGTATCCAGGGTATCCTGCGAAATTAAAAATTTCTTACGTTTTTTTGCAATTTGCAGGTCAAATCAGGTTGAATGTTGATCAAGATACGATTCGCGGCCGTAACAAATATGTATTTACAAAATATTATAATCATCAATACAACTCTAGTATGAAGCAGCAGGAATATTAATAGAAACCCAACTTGCTGGTCAGTCTTTCGTGATCCATCTTTGTTTTATTATGTAGCTTACAGAATATGGCTAGGATCACTTTCAGGTCGTGCTGAAATCCGCCTGGCTATTTCTTTATCTGTATGAGTAGTGTGTGCTTCTATTTTAATTTTCGACTCCATAATCATAGACTTCGCTTCGGGCTGGCCTCGTGAGAACCATCGACGTTTCGCTGATCTGTCAGAACACCGATCATAATGATGTTCAGTAGGATTGCAGCAGCAGCTCTTTAAGCCTCCTCGAATAAGTGGACGTCGCTTCGTAGTCGAAATACCTCCTAATAGGTGAGTAGAAGCATGTTGCTAATGTGCATGTTTACTATTGTTTACTGTTTAGTTCAATACAGTTTTGAAAATGTAAACAAATGGATCAGAAAACGTACCTACCTGCCAATTCTTAGTGCAACGTACAAATTGAGAAGTCTGTTTTTTTTTTTTTTTTTATTAAACCTGAAATAATTCCATATCAAGTTAAAGACGTTTTTCATTTGACACTTGAGGTAAATTTTTTATAACTTTAATTTTCGTCGATAATTTTTCAATTACGATTTACTAATGTTATTCAAACACAATTTTTTTTTTTTAAAAGCGTTGCTGTTAAAGTTGAAACCTTCTTACAGGCGTGGAGATGAATGTGTTACTAATTAATTGTAGTGAGTGATTGCGTAAGAATTTAACCGGATCAAAGTCTGTTTACACTTTTATGAGGTACTTTTGGAACAGACTTTAGGTAGTTATGTGGGTAGTAGCCTGCTGGGAAGTTTATTAAAAGTATTCAACACGAATGATTTCTAGATTAGATTGTTGTTACGTATCTAGGAATTTACCATATCGTAAGTGTTTTATTATGTACTTCAGAAAAAACGAATGTACCTAAGTGCATTTATCTATTTACTACTAATAATGGCTGGTAGGTACGACACTAATTTTTAATTACGGAATACTGGTAACTATGGAGCATTTACCTACATAGCATAATCTATAGAAAAAAATCTATAATCGATACATGTAAATAATCGAAATGTTACGTTGCTGCAATCACTAGTTCCATCTGTCAAAACTCTGTACTTTACATAGGCAATTTGATGTAAAGAAAAAACACACAAGTAGGCTATATCTACACTATCTACCTACCTACTTGACTAAATTGAAAAACAAAACAGAGGCAATGTTGTCTCTGAAATGAAGAATGTCAAGAATTAGAATATTTACATAAACAAGGCAGGTAAAGTAAACTGGATTGTAAACAGGACGCGGGAAAAGAGGACGCGTGTTGTAGGAATAGGCAGAACTTGTGTTGTGAGAAGCCTATCTCCTTCTGGTCACGCTCGTTCCATCATAGACCTCATCCTTCGCTTTACATCAGGCGTGATCGAGGTCAAGAGCAGGCTCATTTAGCAAAAGAAAAAAAAAGATGAAGTCCGATGAATATATTTGTCTGTTACCTCTGTAAGAGCTTAAAACTTTTTTACACTACGTGATATTCAGGAACCCTTTCCCTTAATCGGGCTGGTGTAATAAGAGAAAGGGCGGAAGGGTCCCTATTAAAAAAAACACCAAAATATCGGGCCCTAAAAATATATGATAATTACTTAACATATTTTTTGGCGGTATGGTTGTTTACACCGGTCTGAGTTACAATCACAACATAGGTAGGTAGTTGCTAATTTTGTAACATAGGTAACTTTATAATGTCTCCAAGCATTGCGAACATAGGTTTGCAAGATAATACCGGCCAAAACAGGTCGTCTTAGCAAAGCCATACAATACATCAAAATCCCGTGAAATACCTATCGTAGAAATAAACAAAACGTAGGTGTAACAATCACCGTTATTTAAAAATAAACAGTTTACATGCAACCGAATTCATACGGGTTGAACGCTCACTAACCTGTTGCCAAAGAACGCCTGGGAACGGCGAAATATCAGCTCCGGACCGGTACAGCTCCAATTAGAATCCAACTCGACACTAATTATACGATAAAATCACTGTTTACAACACTTATCGAATCACAACAGCGATCCGAACAATCTTCCAATCGAAAAGTTTTAGATGAAAAAGAAATTGCAACACTACTTGTCAACATAAAATCTAAATCATTAATTACTTTAAACACCCATAAAGTTAATTTTCAACGCTATTACACAATTAAGGACGTGGGAATACTTAAATATGTACACTTTTAAACAGATTCATCTTTGTTGACGATCGTTTTTGGCGGTAAACTCGGCACTGACACGTGTTCGCGCGGCGCGGGTATAACTGGACTGAAGCAAAAATGGCGGTGGCTGACTGGCCGGTCGACTGGCGACGAACGGCGCCGCGCAGTCAAAGATCATGCGTGCAGTGCACAGGTGAGAGAATTTATGTACAGGTAGATTAATGATACGGGTAAATTTAATTAGCTGCATATAACAGATGCAATCGTTTGAAGTCGGGTTATTGGTTGCAGAGGGTAGCACACTGCAGAAAGGATAGCTTGTACCTATTTGTTAAAATTCCGCTAAGAAAGCCAATTTTATCAAATAGAGAGGAACTGCCACTAAATAGATTTTGGTCAACTGATTTTCTTTGTTCCTCAAAGAAAGTTTATGACGTGATTCATGTGGGTGAGTGACCTAACAAACACAGCTCACTTTGAAGTAGGGACGTAACTACAATATTTTTATGATTAATAAATGTTACATAACTACTTACCTAATGAAACATTCCAATGTCGCTAGACCACTTATTTTAATCTTGAAAAGTCCCCTAAAACCACTTACATTGATTTAAAGACTAGAGTGGTCTAGAGAGCAGGCGTTCTTGACGCATCTCTGTATTTCCTAGCTTAGTCTATGGCGCAAGCAACAGTGCAGTGCTACCGCGCTGCAAAAACTGGTTTTTGAAAACATAAAAAGTACTAATATGACTGCAAAGTGCAAGTAGATGTGTATTTATTTAAGGATAACATAATTATCTGTTATGTAAACATAAAAGCCGAAGCTAAACTTAATTGACGTGTGCTTTCAAAACAATAATATTACTTTTACAAACTTTTAACGAGCGAGCATAACCGACAAACTTTTTAAAATGTTGTAGCATTTGATCAGGCTCTACACTATTGAGTTTTGAGCGAATATTGCGGAACTGACCTACAGACGCATAAGTTAGATAGATAGACTAATATGAACAAGCTACCATAGGTACCGTATTGCTTTTTAATCTGGGCAAAGGCTTTTATTTTAGTTTACGGCAAAAGTCTTCTCACCATAGACTTCTAGATATTTGTATCTCTTTTGAAACGAATTAAAAAAAGGAGGAGGTTCTATGTCCATCTATTTAATTTTTAAATATATGTTTTTCGATATTTTCATCAATTGTGGACTGATTTTGAACACATATTTTGTTTGAAAGGGTTAGCTTCAATAATACACGTCGCATTTAATCAACTTGTCAACCCTATTGCTCGCCGTAAAATAAAATGTCGAAATGTAATTGTAATAAACTCCTTTTAACTCAAATAAGTTCAGTTTTGGTTTCGGTGTGAAAAACAAAAGAATCAACAACCAAAGCCGACTTCCGAAACTAAATTCATTATGGTCATTGGCGTAGAACTAGGGATTTTGTCGAGGGTGGGCAGACTTCCAGCTGAACTAACCACAGTCATCTAATGAGAGATCATAAATGGCTCCTCGTATAAATAATCCCACGAAAAATATTTCATGTAAAATAGGTTGGCAAGATTTAAATAACGCTTTCACTGTTAAAAAGTTACCAGATCCAATGTAGAGCCAAGCCCCTAACTCTATAAAACTGGTATCATGGTCAAATATACGGCTCGAATAAAAACCCCAATAAAAAGTGATTAAACAGAAATTAATTCATCATTACTGACGATTTTTCTAGAGTGAGTAAAGAAATTTCTAGGGTAGGCATTGCCCACCATTGCACCCTCCCCCCCTAACTACGCCCATGATTATGGTAATCGGATGTTTTTTTTTTTTTTGGAAAAAAAAAATTCTGCTCCCTTCTCTAGCCAATCCGTCATGACAAATGAATCAAGGTTTCTTCTATTAGCGCTTTCTAGCCCTTGCTTGATGACTGCGCTCGTCTTCAGGCAGACACCTAGAAGCCTGAAATATTGTACCTACAGTGGGTCATCCACCTTAGGTACAATATTTCAGTGTCCATTGATTGATAAACAGTTGACTCGACTGCATTTTTATTTCTATAAGATTTTTTTTTTAATTTTCACAGATGAAGGGACGAACTTTACTCCTACCTAAAGGACTGTCCCGCAATGGCAGGGGGCAGACGTGTGTGGAAAAGGGAGGCCTTTGCCCAGCAGTGGGACATTCCGGGCTAAATAGATTTATAATGTAGCTACTAGAACTGTCGCACTGACAGGTATCAGGACCCGTTCTTTCGACGGTTGGAGTCGGCTGTACTGTATATGGAAGAACACAGACAAATACAGAAAAATAGACAGAAAAATAGACTAGGTACTTAACTGAATTGAAGTCGACCGAAAATCTCAACATATTTCAGATTTCAATATTTTATTCTTCGAAACACAAATAGCCGTTCACGGTTCGAATGTAGGTCGAAACCAGAACGGATTGGATTGGTTCCTTATAAAGACGATCCATCTCATTCATTGAAAATATTTCTTCTGCCTTTTTACCTGTAAGAGTTTCTTCAGTTCAATGAATTATTTCAGAGATGTGAGTTTCTTTTCGAGTTAAATTGATAGATATTTTATATCTAAGGAGGTGCCTACTTAGGTACACCTACTTTAAAAAGTAAATACCCGTTACTTAAGTACATCATTCATCAAGGTAGTTAAGTATCTAGGTACCGTCAAACAGGGTGAATAGGGATTCAGGGGTGAATCGGGACGAAACTTTAAAAGGTATATAGTTTGTTGCCAAAAAGGACTCCAATGTTTTTACTGTACTATAATGAACGATTAGTGCCCTTGTTGGCAACAAACTAGATAGGTATATTATTTCAAGGTTAAAATCTATTTTAAAGTTTCGTCCCGATTCACCCCTGTATCCCTATTCACCAGGGCCGCCGTAAGCGGGCGTGCAAGGCGTGCACCGCACGCGGGCGGCACGTCCAGGGGGGCGGCAAATCGAGCGACTCATCACGTAATATTCAAAATCATTTTCACAATACCCACCTCACCTCCAGAATAAGAATGGAAAAAAAACCCGACTGGCGGCGCACAATCTTAGCGTTAACGCCGCCATCTATTATCATCCGTTAAAACTAAGATGCAATGAATGAAAAATGTCGTCTGTCGGCAGGTTGACCGCCCGCCCCCGCTTGGTGGCGCCCCAAATTCGATACAAGTATCGTACTCTATGAAAGGCAGCACTGGCGAAGTTAGGGGATTCCCCACTGAGCTTCCTTCTCAGTTGGTAGGTACTTGTACGCATTCGAACAGTACCATGGTGGATGAACAGTAACGATCGCACATTAAATTGCAATTATTTTGTTAATAGCTCTTCAGAGTTGGGTCTAGGAATAATTATTGATATTTGAACTTAGTTTGATTATAATTCAATGTATCATCTGTCAGTGCAAAACAGAAGTGTAAAGGAAGCGTAATTATGGTAAGTACTTACCTACGCCTGTTTATTGACTTATCACAATAATTACTGTTTAAGGAACAATAAGGGCTTTTATTTCGATAAAATCGGGGCATTATCATATTTGCCATTAATATCATTTGGTGATAATGCCCTCGATTTTGAAAATGAATACGGTTATGTTATGATTGAAATGCACTTAGTGTAGAAAATGTTACGTTGATAGGTAAAAGCATAGTTAATGGAGTAAATACCTTCCTGTAGAATACAAAATAGATATACTATGAAAAAAACTTAAATAAAAAAAATACATAACGTTTACAAATAATTTCAGGAACCGCAGAAAAGGAGAAAAGTTTCAGGAGCGCAATTTCGACAGCAAAAACGAGAAAAGGAGGTACAGAAAGAAAGATTGGCGGGTTCTATAGTGAAATTTTTAAGCAAACCAGAAAATAAGGAAACGGAATGTCAAGAAAATGATGAATTAGGTTTAACAAGCACAGCCTTAAATCAAGAAGCTGTGGAACTGTCTGAAGCAAAAGATGTATGTTCTTCAGAAGGAGAGTCCAGTAAAACAAGAGAAGGTACTACTGAAGAACCTGTAAGCAATTTATTGTCATCAGTGATATGTAGTAATTTAGATTGTGGTGATGATCCCGGTTTGTGGCTTGCCAGTATGACTAATGATCTTGTTAATATTTTGGTTAGTCGTGGTCCCGTACAAGTGTCAAACTACAACTTTCCTACTAATAACGATGGAAGAAAATTTACAGACAATTATTATTATAGAAATCTTTCCAATGGAGAAAAAGTTAACAGAGAATGGCTTGTTTACTCTATTTCAAAAGATTCAGTCTATTGTTTTTGTTGTAAAATATTTGGTAAATCTGTTAGTAGTTTGTCAGCTTTGAACGGTTTTTCTGATTGGCAGCATTTATCATTAACATTGAAAAGACACGAAACAAGTGTTTCCCACAGTGAAAATGTGAAATCGTGGGTACAGTTGAATAATACGTTAAAAAATAAAACTACTGTAAATCAAATGCAACTGAGACTACTAGAATCGGAAAAAAAACAATGGTGTGATGTATTAGAAAGAATCATAGCCGTTATCAAGTTTTTATCTCATCAGTGTCTGGCTTTCCGGGGGTCGTCAAAAATATTGTATGAACATGATAATGGTAATTTTCTAAAAGCAATCGAAATGATAGCATCCTTTGATTCAGTCATGCGGGAACATATTCACAGAATTCAGTTCTCGAAATCAGATTCAAGTCGTATGACTCACTATTTAGGAGATCAAATTCAAAATGAAATAATTGATTTGCTCGGCACGAACATAAAAAATTATATATTGAACAAAGTCAGAGAATCGAAATATTTCTCCATTATATTAGATTGCACACCAGATGTAAGTCACACAGAACAAATTACAGTTGTAATCAGGTATGTTCTTTTAAATAATGAAACCAAAAATGTTGCGATTTGTGAAAATTTCATTGGTTTCTGTCCGATCACCAGCTCCACAGGTGAAAGTCTATTAAATTTTGTTTTAGATTTATTTTCACAATTAAATCTCAACATTCAAAACTTACGTGGTCAAGGTTATGATAATGGTTCTAATATGCGTGGAAAACACAACGGATTACAAAAAAAAATTTTGGACATCAATAACCGCGCATTTTACGTCCCATGCTCGGCTCATAGTCTTAATTTGGTAGTGAATGATGCAGCAAATATTACGCACGAAACTGTGAATTTCTTTAATATAATTCAAGATATTTACGTTTTCTTTTCATCATCTACAAAAAGGTGGTCGATAATTTGCAAATATTTACCAAATTTAAAATTAAAAGCTTTAAGCGCCACGCGATGGTCTAGCAGAATTGATGCGGTTAAACCATTACGGTATCACCTGGAAAACATATTTGATGCTTTGCTGGAAATATCTGGTGATTCGTTGGAATGGGATTGTACTACATCTCACAAAGCTCATTCACTTGCTCTGAACATTCAAAATTATAGATTTATTTGCTCGGTAGTAATTTGGTTCGATATTTTAAACGAAATTAATGCTCTGAGCAAAATGATGCAGAGCCCCACAATGAATAATCAAATCTGCATAAATTTGTTAAATAAGTTGATCGGTAAGTTCACAGAATATCGCACGGATGAACACTTTGAAATGGTGTTAGCAGAAGCTTCCAAAGTGGCTCACAAGCTCAATGTAGAAACAGATTTCCCACCAATAAATACAATTCGTCCAAGAAGAAAACCAACACAATTTCAATATGAACACAGTGATGAAGTTTTAGTAGACCCCAAAATCAAATATAGAGTAGAGTTTTATTTTAGAGTCCTAGATCAGACTATAACATCTTTAAAGGATAGATTCGAGGAGTTAAAAACATTTACCGATGTATTTGGCTTTTTTAGCAATAACTTATTTAATTACTCCAATGATGAGTTAATTAAACATTGTAAAGATTTAAATCTGAGGCTTAAAGATGATTCAAGTAGTGAATCAGATATTGACGGTATTGATTTGTTTAATGAAATCATTGCATTAAAGTTGCATTTTGCAGAAAACCAGTCTAATGATCCACAAACCCTATTACAATATCTTTTTACTAATGACTTAATTTCAACATTTCCGAACACAGCAATAGCGCTAAGAATATTACTTACACTGCCGGTTTCAGTTGCATCTGGTGAACGATCTTTTTCCAAATTGAAAATTATTAAAAACTATTTAAGATCAACAATGGTCCAGCAAAGACTAAGTTATTTAGCTATAGTTTCAATTGAACATGAAATCTTAGACAGCTTGGATACAAGAAAGTTGATTCAAGATTTCGCAAATATAAAGGCAAGAAGAGGTAAATTTTTGTAGATACGAAAATAACTATGTACATCAAAATAAATGTTTTATCTTCGTTATGATTCTTTTCTTTTTTCCCACCATAATGAGAAAACATTAAATAGCCTTTTTTGACAAAACTCAGCGTAAGTATGTAGTCGTAGGGCGGCATAATCGGTATTGCACGCGGGCGACTAAACAGCTAGCGGCGGGCCTGCTATTCACCCCCTTTGTAGGTACTAGTTACCGAGCCCATCCCAATTCTTTCTTTAATTTTCGAGTGAAACCCAACCTTTGTTCATAAACTTGGAAAACCTAGCCACGTTAAAAACATCGAGGGCTTCACGGCTGGAGCCAGTTAATAGAGTACCTATCTACGTTGGTGTAGTTTTAAATTTTAATAAGGCGACCCACAGACACTATCGATTTTAATCTTATCAAAAGAGGCTTGTCGTTCGTTGCTTCCACTCTTTAGTATAAGTTTGCATTGATTATGTAGTATCAGCATCAGATAAATCAGGGATTGGTACCATGTTGATGCTAAATACTAGTCTTGCATAATCAGCCTATAATGTTCCCACTGCTGGGACATAGGCCTCCTCTCGCCAAGATGGAGTGGACCGTAATCCACCACGCGGACTTACGAATTTTAGGTTCTAGGACATGCCGGTTCCCTTCACCGTTTTGAGAGCAGTGGTGAAGAAATAATTTACATAAATTGAAGCTCCTGTCCTCTCACCGAGAGGAGGCCTGTGTCCCAGCAGTGGGGACATTATAGGCTGATTATGATTATGATGAAGCTCCTGTCTGGGTTCGAACTTACGACCTACCACTTGGTCACCACTGCAATTCCAATCTTATTAGGTTTTAAATGTTCGAGAAGTTTGGGGTTGAAACACTAGAGCAATGGGGTCCGAGTGCCTAACGGTTGGTCGACTCTTCATTTGACCAGAGGCTTCATTTGGCGAAAGAATCAGTAGTGCCATGCACCGTGGCAATGCTCAATTTTCCCAGCCTTTTGGGCACTTTACCTGTTGACAACGATGCGGACGAATTTTTCCATGCCCTATGATTCTTTCCCCTTCTTTACATACTTATGTACATGTAAATATACTTTATTATTTTTATCTGAAGACTGTTAGCTTATATATTAGGTATGTAAACTAGCTTCTGCTAGCGACTTCGTCAGCATAAAATTTCTTGTTCCCCGATCCAGCCCGTCGCATCGCATCACCTGCCCGCGTTAGTACTTAGTTTTCGCTTGGCGTTCTATCTGACTTTATCTCTTTTTACTCAGCTCCTCTAGTGTCCTAGCGTCAAATGCAAGAAGAATTTATTTTTCAAATCCGACCGGTAGTTCCAGAGATCAGCGCGTTATAAGAAACAAACCTTTCAGCTTTATTTTTAGTTGTGGATAGATTTTATCTTGTTTGAACACATTGATGATTGCAAATCACACCTTTTAAGTTTATTTCTGATTTTACTACCAGGCAGAGATGCGATGTCTTAAAATACCCAGGTTTACGTGATAAGCTTCAACGCAATACCTACTAGGTAGTTGTTTTGTTTATGAAAAATAATCTCTCCTCTCTCCTCCGGTAACAACCGGCGGAGTACTTGAGTACCTAACACATAAAATGGAAATAGATCGCAATGCCTTTCATTTTGACATCCATTGCTTCATGCGTTTGAAAACTTCGTCTGCTTAACAACGTAAATAACGCAATGAACGTGACTAGCGTTGCCAGGCGTCCGGATAAAGCCGGACATACGTAGGCTTTTTGATTGCGTGTCCGGCCAAAATAAACGGTGTCCGGCTTGTCCGGCTTTTTACATTTCGCATACGAGCGAGCGCCGAGCGTGGCCGAGCGCAGGCGACGAGACTACTCACTAGAATTTAACAAGATTTATGATAATAATCAAAAAAGCTTGATTTTACAAACAATTTTTTTGTCGTACCTATTAATACTGAGACAAAATCCTCAATAATGTAGGGTGTCCGGCCTTTCTACCCAAATGTCCGGCCAAACTGGCTGGTCTGTCCGGCTATTAGGTTTGGCGACCTGGCAACCCTAAACGTGACTGAAATGTCAAAATGAAAGACATTGCCATTGTAGAGAGACATTACGAGGCGTGTGCTTCAAATGGTAGGCCACGCATATCGGCTGCCTCAGGCTGAGACATCTAACATAATAACCTGTCCATTAGGTAAACCGTTTTTTGAAAGATGGAACTAGTGATTGCAGCAACACACAATACATTGACTGATACACGTACGGTATTATAATGTCTGTAAGAAACCTTAAATAAGATAAGGCAGTTTATATATTTATTTTATTACGCATTTTAAATTTAACTTTTACGTAATCTGGAATATGTACAGACGCCAGCGGGTCAAGTTACCCGAAACTGTCAAATTTTCCCAATCATCCTTCAACCTTATGCTTTAGCGATACAGTTGAAAATCTCTTAAATAAATTTGACAGATTGTAGTAGCTTGATGTGCTGGCGTCTGTACGTTTTAAGCTAATGGACAGGGTAGGTATAAAAAAATAATTTGCGGCGCATGCCTTGCTCTGTCTGGTTGCACCTTTATGTGTGTTACGCGGGGTATAGGTAGGCACTTGTCATAGGGCCAATTTGACACAGGGCGTAAGTGAAGTAAAAAGACGAACGATAAGAATAATATGCAATTTAATTTCCCATGTATTTGTTAGCTTTTATAATTGTATGTTCATAAAACTTCATTCTGTAGGTACAGTTTGTCCCTTTTCACATTTTCAGGCTGCCAATGGAGTAACCCGGTTGAATTTGGCTAGTATCTAAGTGTGAAAGCTTTCATAATATATTTACATAGGTACATTTCACCACTACAGACGGGGCCGGGTACATGGCAGCCAGAATGAGTGAAAAGGAACTTTGACAATAAAAAAAAAATACAAAAATTACATAAAGAAAAGCAGTACCTAAGGAGAGTAGTATAAAACAGTAGGTACTTAGTTAAAACTACGGTAGTGAGTGTTAGCCCACGTAAGCACGTACAATCTTTTTCGCTCACTCCAACTCCAACAGTTATTATTTTGACGCTGGGATGAGCTCCGTTGGAGCCCAACTATATTTGTAAATTTCATTTCATTGTGTTGAACATTACATATTACTTAAATATTAAATAAAATCATCATATGCAGAAACAATACTAAATTACCTAAATGTTAGGTAAATAAAATTATCACATGCAGAAACAAAACATATAAAAGCCTAATAAGAGTTGATGTGAAATGTCTAGTTCCAGAGTCAATAAACCGTTTTAAACCAAAAACGGTTCAAAATCGTGGGCCGTACTTTAACTACAATACGTAACTATAGTCTCAACGCTCAGCTCAATATCGAGAGTTGAAAATCCAGTGCGCCATAAAAATCGCCCGTGCGTACTTGGGCTTATAAATTATTAATTACATACATTCATTCATAGGTTCATGAGGTTATTGATAAATTATTATTTAATAGTTTGATGTTGATTTTCCAGATATTCGTTTAGGTGGAGATAACATCAATACACACACACGGTACACGGTATTTACACGGTTATAATCGTGTAAATTAAGGTGATTTCAGAATAACTAGTATTATTGAAAAAGTCGTAAACTGAACTTTATGTGTGGATGTTAAAGTTGTTTTTCCAAAACACATATTTGTTTATTTGTTTGGAAACTATATCATGAACGCAGTATACATAGAAAAAATATATAATTTACTTCCCATTTACACGGTAATGTTATCTATTATCTAATTACGACTTTTCAGTTTTTAAGTTGCATCGCAAACAGTAACTATCTAGGTACTTGTATTGTAACATGTTGTAGTACAGACGCCAGTAGGTCAAGCTACCCGAAACTGTCAAATTTTCCCAATCAACCTTGAACCTTAATGTTTTAGCAATAAAGTTCAAAATATATTAAAGAAATTTGACAGCTTGTAGTAGCTTGATGTGCTGGCGTCTGTACAATCGATGCTTGTAAATATTAACCAGCAATAAATAAATCTTAGCTCTATCAGGCAGCCTTATCTTATCTTACGCTAGTAAATTAATAAAAAATCGTATAAACTTGTATCTTATGCATAAAATAAAATTTAAGTCATATTTGTACATTGCACATCTTTTAACCGACCAATTACAAAAAATTCTTATATCGTAATTTATATTAAAAAGTAAGTAAAATATTAATGAGACAGACACCTTGTAAAACAGGATGACATAAATTATCGTTAAATAATCTTTTTTTTTAATATACTTTTTTGTGTACCTCCTTTTGTGTGTCTCCACAGAAGATATTTTAACAGACAAGTAAAAAATACTGCTTTGATAACTCCGTTAATTACATCAGAATCAAATCAGTGAATATTTTGATTAAAGATTATGATAAAATAGGATTCAGAGTTATGACAAAATTCCCTAACTTTTTTGGTTCTGCATGCTTCTTCATTATGTGCCTGCGCAGTGAATCTCTACGAAAGAAACCTTTGTCACAATTAGGACAGCAATAATTCTTTTCAGCATGTCTTTTCTGGTGTATAACCAACTTCTCAGCATTTTCTAAAAACATGCCACATAACAAACATGCTACATTATTGTGTGTATGTCTAGATCTATGTGTCTTCAATAATCCTGCTGTGTATGCTGTATATTCACACATGTCACACTTAAATGTTTTAGCCTTAAAATGTACTCTCCTTCGGTGATTGCAAAGTTCACCCATTGTGAAAAAGTTCGCTGAACATGTTTCACATGTAAAGCTTCTAACCCCGGTGTGTCTCTTCATATGATTTATTAAAATTGCTCGGCTTTTTAATGTTTTCTTACAAACCTCACATTGTACAGACTTGGGCTCATGTTGTCGCAAATGTTTGTATAATTTATTTCGGCCTTTTATGATTTTGCCGCAGTAGTGGCATGTTGTCACGGTTCGATAGTCTTTGTGTTTAGACTCCCGGTGACACTGTAGTGAGGCGTGCTGAGTGAAACATTTCAAACAATCTTTACATTGATACCGTCTATCTCCGCTGTGGGTCACCAAATGGGCATCCATATCCTTGATACTTCTGGTGTTATAGAGACAATTGTTACAGTGAAATACTCTTTTTTTCCCCAGACCTTCAATGCGGACTTTCGTGGCAGCTTGACAGCTTCTTGTGTTTTTTCGCTTATGGACATGGAAAGCTTTGTAAGATTTAAATGTCCGTTTGCAGTTTGGACAAACTAATTTGGTGAGTAAGTGAACTTTCTTCCAGTGGACAGCAAGCTTACACTTACTTTTGAAGGAACCACCGCAATCATCGCATATCAACTTTAAATCAATAGCCCTGCTCGGTCTCAGTTGTTCTGCATTTCCGGCATCTTGAGAATAATGAATGTCATCTTCATTCTCAAGTGTTTCATTTCCAATTTCTTCAATATCTGGTGTATCAATTACAAGTTCTTCATCGTCAGATATTTCATATTCAGCTTCTTCATTTTTCGGTACTACATTAATGGGTAAGACAGTTACAGGTTCCTTGTTTTCAGGTTTTTCCTTTTGAGAACTAATAAATTTATTTTTATGAGATGTGTTATCACCAGGTTTTTCAATATTAGGTACATTATAGGGCACTTCAGGTTGAGGTATTTCTTTTTTAGATATTTCAAGTTTCGTTGTTTCCGCTTTAGACTTGTAATTTTCTACGCCACAGTCAACTGTTCTATTTTCAAATACTACATCTACTTCCTTCTTAACTGGAACTCTAAAGGTTACTTTACATATTTTGGATGGCTGCTGGACTATGCTCAGCAAGATTTTGTTAGATGTTTCACATTTCTGTTTGAAGACTATGGCCGTTTCAAGTTGCAATAAGCATTCCGGACATATTTTACCTGGAAGTCCATCGCTTTCCTTGATTTCAATGTTTGCTATATACTTAATTTTTTCTGCTATCAAAGAGTTGTTGTATTTTTCAAACAACGACAAACATTTCTGGGATCTTTCTAAATCATACCGTAAACAGACTCGACAGTTAATATTCTTCTTTTGCTCGCTCATTATTTGTGATTATTCACAATATTCACGTCAAAATGTCACCAAGTAACTCGCAATGTCCAAGGTTTATCAAGGGTTTGTTGTTGCATCTCTAGTTATGAAAATGGAAATAAATTAATGAATTAAAGGCTTGTAATTGTTTACGTAATGAACATTATAGGTATTTCGTTCTTGTTGTTTTTACTAAAACAATATTTTGACGAAAGGACACCCTAGGATTATAACAAAATCTTCTGTTTTCGTAAGATTGTAAATAAGAGCAGAATTCAGTAGAATGACATTATGAAATGGCACTGACACGGGTGACACTGTCATGTCAGTGCTGTCAGCTGTCACATTAGAGCTGCGTTCAATTACTACGCTCGCTTACGATTGAACTGGATTGAATCATGCTTGAACCACTTTGCAGGTTCAACACTTTGGCGTAATAACTCATAACATGCTATTTTTTAAGCCATGGGCTGGAAAAAGTTTGATGAACTTTCTTTGAGTAAGCCAATTGCACTATATTAGTAACTCTACAAAAGCCCCGTGCATTTTGCAGTTTCTTCCTTGATAACAACAATATTGTTAAGTCATTATGGTTACTTTCGCTTCTTCTTCTCTGGTTTCTGCAGGAATTAAAATACGAGAATAGCTTTTGATTCTTTTGCTTTGGAGAACTTACTCTATCATCTTTCCTTCGTCAAACTTAGATGGGATAGTAGTCACAGGGTATTCACTACAAACGAGAAATAAAACGCAACTTGTAAAATAAATACTTTTTACTTTTTCTGTATTAATATTTTACTATAATACATATCACTTTCTTTTCTTACAATGGAATTCAGTTTTACTAATTAATATTTAACACAACTTATTATAAGCATTAAAGTAAAATACTAATAAAATATCGAAAGTTTAAAGAATCTAAGAAGACTAGCAAACCTTTACGCAGCACAGACACGCTTTTTCTTATTTTTTAAATGAATACATTCTTGCTGACAAAATTGAAAATAATTATTATTAACAAAATATGTTCCTAATGAAATTACTTATAGACCTATTAACTGAATGCAAAATCTTTTACATTATTTGAATTAATTAATTATACACTTTTTTTGTTTACAGATTTAGAACAAAGCACATACGATAGCATAGAAATACACACATTATTTTGAATGTACAATACAATCAGTCAGTCAAATAACCACATATTACAATAATATTGAAACAGTCAAATCATTAAATTACTACAGTGTGCCCAGTATCTCTTGGCATGCGACGTAAACAGTTAACATTAGGTACTCAATACTCATTTCATTTATTTCATTCCAAGATTTACTGGGCATCCTTTACCTGTTGGTTCGATGGATCATGGATCCCCATTATATAGGATAATGGGCCATTTAAAATGTGGTCAATTTTCCAGACTCCAGCTAGATAATTGCGTAACAAACTAATAGTAGCAACGGCTTTCATTTTGACATTCATTGCATTATTTACGCTGTTGAGCAGACAACATTTTCGAACATATGAAGCAATGGATTAACAATATCCTTCAAAATGATTCAGATTGTGATTGAAAGTGTATTACGTGTTTACGGACTACATGAATATTAAAAAAACAACTTTCTATACCACTGGTGATATCAAAGTTCAATATTATGTTGTCGTACTTACTAACAAAAAAAATACTGAGATTATAAATTGCATAAAAATCAATATGGCGTTCTGACATCGTTTTTCCCGCCAATTATTCAAATACATCATGTTACCAACTTTTATTCTAATTTTTATCTTACATTTAAACTTTTACTCAGTGACTACAAATACTAAGGCACTTTTTTTTCAGACACACATTAGGTATTGTTTATAAAACTTAGGTATATTGAACAGTTTTTAATGAGTAAATCTCACGAACGAAGGTATTTGGTCCCAAAAACATTTTTTATTTTTATTAACGAAATAATGCATTAGTATTACTTTAATAATGCCGCCAACCTTACGTGAAATAACGTGAAAAAATATTAAAATTAACGTTAATCTATTGTACTTGACTACATGGCTTTTGTATTAGCTACCGTCTGTACTTTTCTTATTATCAAAATATCTACTAATTGTTATATGTATTACAATGTCTGTTCATTGGTCTTTAACCCACCTGCCGATCGATTCTATAAAAATCTCACCGTGAAAAGTTAGGTGAAGTGAGCTTAGAGTGAGCTGTCAATAGTGTCAATTCCTAGCATTAGTTGGAATGACAGCTCACTGAACGGTCACTTCACCTAAGTTTTCACGGTAAGATGGTTACAGAATCGCACTACTGTACCCTATCTATTTAGAATGTACCTATTATGAAATCTTGCATTCCAGTAACCATAGTTTTAGAACTTAGAAGGCCAATTTACGTGCGTACCTACGTATTTTTCGTAATATGTATTTAGATCAGCAGGAAACATGCGTAACACACTATCAGTAGCAATGGCTTTCATTTTGACAATTCAACAACATTCATTGCGTTATTTACACTGTTGAGCAGACTAATTTATCGAACTTATAAAGCAATGGATTAGGAATATTCTCCAAAATTATTCAAACTGTGATTGATGGTGTGTTGCACAAGGGTGCAGTTCTTCGTCTGTGTGTTTTTGTTTGTGTTTTGTTTTTAATTTAAAATATACGCTTATGGCCCCCACAGAACATATCTATAACTAAAAGTTTAGTCATTAATACAAACCTCTTTAGTTATAATATGTTCTGTGGCCGCCAGTTACAGGAGTTACAGGTAAGTTTACTAACGAATTTCCTTATTTGAGGAAAAACAAGTATATAGGTAACATGGGCAAATCGAACTTACATTTAATGTAATAGTTCACAGTAAAATGACCTTTATTAATGGAATGCGAAGAGCTAATTACATTTGGAATTGCCGAGTCTAAACAAAGGTTCCGTCTAGGTCATTAGTTAGGAAATGAGTCAACTCTGAGAATTCCAAATGTAATGTTTCATTGGTCGTCTACTATAGTGGTTTTATGTAAAGAGCTGATTAATTACTCATCTACAGATCGTCGGTGTAACGAGACATTTTTAAGAGAAATTACGTCACATCACGTCTTAGGCACACTAACATACATACAAAGAAAATAATTCTTCATATTGGTACAGCGAAAATGTCGTTTCGAACGCGTTAAAAAAGACTCGTTCACCTTTTCGACAGTTTTGTGGAGTATGATGCTTTTTTAAGTAAGCGGTGAACGGTGACACTATAACGGCTGTCAAAGCACAGCGTCTTTTTTAACACCCTAATGTCAAACTCGTGAAAATTACAGATTTGTATGACAGCCGTCATAAAATGACAGAACCGCTATTCTAGGAAACCAAGGTTTAAGGCACAACTGCTTATTAAGACATAGCTTAGTGTCGTGTGACAGGCTGATCAGTTACTGTTCTATATAATCAGCCTATAATGTTCCCACTGCTGGGACAGACCTCCTCTCGATGAGTGGGAGTGGGCCGTAAACCACCATGTGGGCCCAAAGCGGGTCCAAGACGTCATGCCCTGCACCCGGAAATCGGCATGTCCTGCTTTCCTTCACCGATGTTTTCTATGATGTTTTCCTTCACCGTTTTGAGAGCAGTAGCTGTTCCATATACGAAGAATTATTCCCTTTTCTATAACACTACCAAGCCAACTTGCGGCGTAACATAGTCTGCCAAAATTTTCCAATTTGTCTTAACTGAAACATTGTCCTGTGTCAACACTGTCTTAACGTCACCACCACACACTTAATCCTAAAATTGAAATAGTCTACCTAATAAACGTACGTACTAAGAACAAGTCAGAAGCTTCAATCCGGTGGCTCTTGGTGAGAGCAGTGTGGTACCGGCGTGGGCGAAGACTTGAAGGCTCTTGGGAAGAGTGAGGAGTATGAAGGGGGTGGTTCGTATTCTGGCGGGGAGGGGGGCAGGGGCTGCGTGAACAGCTGCTGGGAAGATGCCGTGACCGTGACGGTTGGTGACAGGTCGATGCAGGATGGCGGGATGTTCACCGGCGTGTCTGATGGCTTGGAGCGCTTGCAGCAGCATTCTGAAAGGAGAAATATTGGGTTAAGTAATTGAAGAATGCTGAGAAAAGCCTGACGGGGCTTTCTGGTTGGTTATTTGGGGTTGGTGTCAAACTTTAAGAGAGATAGGCGCAAGACACCTACAATTTTTAACAGACTTCAAACTTGGATGCATCCAAAGCATCTATTAATATGTTGTAAAATTGTTATTTTGTTAATCACGAGAATCGAGTAGCATCTCTTGTACCTTCAGTATAAACATATCAACAGTTACAAGCCACTTTGTATAACGAAACGTGGATCCACGCGAAACACAATGGCTTTTTAATTGTTTCTGTAATTACGACATTCAACCAGTTAATCATCATCGCTTCATTCCGGAATCACCCACTGTTGAAGAAGGCACTCTCCTATCTCCCATTCTCCAATCCCTTGCGACCCTCGTTCAGGTGTTTCCTTTAACTTTGACAACATCAGCCTAGCGCTTTCAGACATCCCGTGTTTCTTACAGGTTAATAACAAAGAAATAAGTATTTTGATAAACTTACCCCAAGCCAAACAGAACATGAGTATAGTGGCGCATACCAGCATGCCCACTACCAGGTAGCTCCACGGCCCGTACGGCTTCAGGGCGGCTGCGAACTCCATGAAGGCGTTCGAAGACTTCTCGCTCTCGCTGATCTTCACTGAAAGAGTCAAATCACCTGTTGTCAGTTAGGTACATCTGCTGCTAGAGCCAAAGCATGAATTTCATGAGTTTTTTTAAGACTTGGGGGTAACAAGACATTAAAATCTATTTAACGATAGTGGGTGATGGTGATAACGGGTTTAAAATCTGCAGTCAAGAGATTTGATAATTTTTTGTTTTTTTTATTAATAAAATCTCTATTTAGGTTCTTTAAAATAGTAGCCTATGGGTACAACTGCACAAGGATCTTCTGGGGTGTGGCAAAAATCGGAACTAAAGCCGCCATTTTATTTTATCAATACAATTTTGCAAAACAATGTTCAAATATTTACCAACAACACCCCCCTGTGACATGTAATCCCTAAAAGATCTTTGTAACACTGTATAGCTATTGGGACTGGTTTTGGACGTACCTAAGTAAGAATCTGCATTTAGAAAGACCCTATTGTGGTACCTACTTAGTAAGTATTTAGCTATTCAGAAAACTTGAAAGGCAAAATTGACTGCGGCAAAAGCGACATAGGGCTAACTTTACAGGAGAACAGAAGGTCAATTCTCGTAATTTAAAACGTTCAAAATCTCAGTCTCATCTCGGCGACAAACAAATGTCAAAAGCTTGTCAAAAATGTAGGGGAATTAAAGTCCGTATCCCGAAAGAAGTCCCGCGGCAATAAGTGGAACTAATTATTATTATATAGTTAGCAACATTCCTACAACAACTCTCCTACCCCAGACACCTTTCTCTATTTAAGAATGTGCATTTTATTAACCAATAACCAAGCCTGCTACTCGTATATGATGTCGAGATAAATAAATAAATCAATATTTATGATTCCGTCCTACGACAGTGGCGCCGCGTCTCCGAGACTTCTTTTGTGAAACGGACTTTAGAGATACTTTTGACAGGTTGAGACTGGCATCAGACTGTGAACGTTCTTAAAATTACGAGAATTGCCCCTCTGTTTAAAGTTTAACATTCCAGCAAAACAAAAGCCTTGCAATCATCCTACCACAGAACAGATAATTTGTCTGTTCTGTGCATCCTACAGGCGTAATTCTTACTGTTTTGGAAATCTTATTTTATCATCTGAATCAGAATTTATATGATTTTCTAAAACGAATAGTTTAACTTTAAACTGTTCTATATGTTTAATTGCCTACGTAATCGTATCTATGCGAAAATAATGTAGGTAGGTATTGATGTAAGGTTTTCCCTCATCGAAACAATGACCCATATATCCATTTATCCCTTTATCTACCTTATAGGTACATATATATGAATGGTGACAAATTAGTATCCCCAATCAACAATAGTGAGGAAATACGTAGAGTACCTACAATACTAATGTACTTTTTGTCCTGTAGTGCAACTAATAATGAAACTTATAACAATATTATTATGGTGTGATATGTTTTGACCACCTATTGACAATGGGGGATGTCTGGTTACAGCGCGTCATTGACTTGCCAATTTGTAATTGGGACCAGCACCATAATAGCGTAATACACTATGAATCACAATCTGAATCGTTTTTAAGTATATTGCTTATCCATTGCTTCATATGTTCAAAAAATTTGTCTGCTCAACAACGTAAATAACGCAATGAATGTTGTTGAACTGTCAAAATGAAAGCCATTGCTACTGTTAGTGTGTTACGCAACTGCCCTGCTGAAAGCTAGCCTAATAAAAGAGACCGGTCATGCAAACACGCGACAGTCACTTTTTTTTTTTTTTAATTATGCGTTATGAAAAGCTGCGTTGAACCAAGTAATAAACGAACTTTGCATGACAGCAAAATAGGTTTAATTGCCACAGAAAAATGTGTATACAAAAAAGAAAACAAACACACGCATTAAACTGTATGAATTAGAGATTTACGAGACTAGGTAACACAAGAACCAGTAGGTACTTATGTTCCAAAAATCTAACAATACCTATACGCCATGAACATTCCCACCTAACATGACCAGAACACATTGATCCCTTTAAAAATGAATACTTACTTATAACAGAAGGCTTCGTCATTCCATCTGGCTGGTCCAAGCCCAGCAACTCCTGGTTCCTGGCCGCGAACCTCCTCAGCAGCTCCAGGAGTGGGGGGTCGTGGCGATGGGAGCAGGCGCTAGGGTCCTCATCTTCACCTCCAGGGCAGTGACGTACTCCATCGCAGACCAGGTATGAGGATATGCAAAGGCTGGTCACCCCGCATATGAACTGGGAGTCGTTGTTGCAGATTGAACCTGGAATAAGGAAAGAAGGCATGTTTAAACAAAGTGGCTAAGTGCTGGAAAATGCCATATTCCTATTATGGGTAGGTAGAAAGGTCAGAGACAGACTGTGAAAGATTTATCTATACTTATAATAAAATTAAGGGTTTGTTTGTTTGAACGCGCTAATCTCTGGAAGTACAGACGCCAGCACATCGAGCTACTACAATCTGTCAAATTTCTTTAATAGATTTTCAACTTTATCGCTAAAGCATTAGGTTCAAGGTTGATTGGGAAAATTTGATAATTTCGGGTAGCTTGACCTGCTGGCGTCTGTACCAATCGGATTTGAAAAAAACTTTTTGCATTTGATAGATTAATTCTTGAAGAAGACTATACAATATTTAATATTACGCTAGGACTATTAGGGGCCGAGCAAAGAGAAAGAACTCTAAGCGAAAACGAAGTAATAGCGTGAGCTGGAAATGCGATACGATGGGATGGATTGGGGGAACAAGAATATTCACGCGGACGAAGTGGCAGAAGCAAGTGGCTTTGTAAAAGACTATCTAAAATTAAGATGGCTTTAAAGCTAATTAGCTGAAGGGTGCTAAGCACACGATCTTTGTGAGTTTATTACAACTTTAAGTGCAATATTAAACGTAACCTATTTAAAACAAAAATAAAATTAATTGAATAGACACGCTCACATTTGAATAGACATCTATCCGTGCAGCCACGAGCTAACCACCTATGTAGCAATTATTCTACCCTGTTTAACTAGAAGATTACTATCATTAGTACATAGTTCTACTTATATTTGCGATGTATTAGGACACTCAATCATTAAAACATGTCACGACTTCGTTTGACACACCACCGCGATGCTGCCATATTACCGCTGTCGAAACCGTTGAGCAAAGCTAAGCGCACACGCACATATCAGCCGCATCGGGCCCGCAGGGCATCGCTATTGTGCACCCCGCCTAGGCGTGATGGTTCATACAAAACGTACAGACGCCAGCACATCAAGCTACTACAATCTGTCAAATCTCTTTAATAGATTTTCAACTCTATCGTAAAAGCATTAAGGTTCAAGGTTGATTGGGAAAATTTGACAGTTTCGGGTAGCTTGACCTGCTGGCGTCCGTACATAAAAATAGCATCACAGCACGCCTGTATTCCTTGTAGGGTTAGCCAGAGGTGTACCTATAGTACACCCACATTTTGCCGCTTATGTTTAGTGACTGAGGTTTAGTTGACATAGTTTAGATTTGTGCCCCGTCGATATCAATTGATATCGACGGGGCACCGGCCTGCTACCGAGAAATTCCAGAAGCCATGCCCAATAATACTTTGCCCGACCCGGGAAGTGAACCTAGGACTTCATGCTCAGCAGTAGCTTGCGACTACAAGACCAACGAGGCAGTTCCAAAAAGATGATTTTTGAAAAGGAGGATTTATGCAATGCGTTGGTCGCTTAAATAGTACCTACCACTATTAACCGCGGTGACGACCAGCCGCAACTTCTCAGTATGCTGGTAGGGGGAGGTGGGGGGGTTCCAGACGATCCTCAGCTTCGAGGGCAGCAGCTTGGTGCCGGCTCTTGCTGCCACAGCTGCCGCGTTTCCTCCGCAAAGGTTTAGGCGCCATGTCGGAGTTTTGGCGTCTCCGATATACTGGAAATGGAAAAAAGTATATACTACAGGACAAAAGTATTACTACTTCATATATAGATGGTAGATACGTACTTTTTATACGATAATAATTATTACTGGAACACCTAATTATATTAGGGTTCAGGCAATCTGTTATCGAGGAGATAGCCTTTTGACACCTCTTCGTTACAGTAAAGAGTTAGGGAAGAAGGATATGCAGTCAACACCGGATAGGTTTTTGTTCATACCAATGCGCGTGGGCTCCATTCCCAACGAGTACCTTAGTACGTCAGAAAACAACAACATAGTACTTGCAGATATAATTGAAGACATTTGACTCCAATTAACCCGAATATTCTTGTAATACAATAAGTGTACCACCACGCATAAGGCTAGCCGCACACCGACCACCATGACCCCACTGGTTCCTGTGAGAATACACTTATATCCGTTGGCTCAGTTGCTTTGCATTGGTACAATCATGAGAAAAAATTGCAGTCACATATACACTTAATTAAATCATTTTGGTGTTATATCTGCTTAACAAAACAATGCGATTTGGATCCCAAGTAAAGTTTCGAAAGTTATGTTTGAAAAGATAACGGAAAGAGATTGTTTGGACCTCATTTTCTTGATAGTGAGTAATTTTAATGATGTTGTCAAGGTCGGAATAATTACTGACGAGACGAAAAAGTAACAGAATACTAAAGCAGAAAAAACAGCATGTGATGAAACTTGCAAGTCCAGAATACAGTTGGAAGAAAAAGTAGTATGCAACTTTGATGTGGATACCGTTAAATATATGCTAATAAAGAAAACCACGGATCGTTCAGTACAGGAGGATCCATCAGAAAGATTCGGTAATAAAAAAGGGCGGAAAGAGGAATTTTCTCTACGGTCTCTATTTACTTTACAGCTATATACAGCGATCTTATACATAAGGGTTTTATATCCAAGTATGGGTAACGTTATGTTTGGTGTACTCACAATAAGCAGCTTGCACGCATCAGTACTGTTGTTAACGGGCGCAGCTTGGTCGGTGGCGGTATCCTGCGCATGCGCAGCTGTCCTCGCGCTCCACTTGCGGTTTGACGCCCCTGCTTGTGGAGGCACCTGGACGTCTGTTACGCCTGTAATGCCTCTCTCCCATTCTGCGAGTGACTCCTGGAATTAGAGAAAAGAACAGAGTTACAGTTAGATTCCTTCATTAATTTTTCCCAAAAGTGTTTACAATTTTTTATCCAAAGTAATATATGAGTCTTTCCACAAAAACTTGTCATTAGTTCAACGCATGTCTAATGTCATCATAATGTCAAACTCCATTCATAAATGTCGTTGTTGTTTAGCCCAAACAAGTTTAAAACATAGTTTGATGGTAGTAAGGTTCCTTTTACTGTTAGCCCGTATCATGCCAACTGCTGGGCAAAAGCCTCTCCCCTTGACTTCCAGTGCTAATGTGGACCACTGTTCGTTTGTTTTGTCCAGCACGTCCCGCCATCTTCTACTGGTAGTAAGGTATAAATTTTAAATACGCGAATAATTAATTTCGTGGTACATTTTTTGTTCGTGAGATACTTTAATATACCATGGACCTTGCCGAATTAATTGCCATGGGAATTTTTACTCATCATGGTTTCTTAGTTCTCATAATTAAGTGCCGTGACCGATCCTAACATTGCCACGATGTAAAAGACAGTTCAGTTAAAAATAAACCCCAAAGTATTCGTTAGTAGCATGAAAAAATGGTCTTGCGCTGGTCTTGCGTCAGAGGTGCCAAAATTTTGACAGGAGCACAATAGTTGCCAAAAGTTGAATGACTACATAAATAGCTGACCGTTTTATAGTAAGTGTTGAAAAATCTTCGAAATAAAACAATAACTTCGTTAAATATCGTTCAAGACGCTAACTTATCGTTAGGATTTAACTTACATTGCCGCGGGACGGAGCGGAATCAAGTTTTCGTACATAGCAAAATTAACTTTATGTCAATGGTCTAACGTGCAAACTAGATACGAACTTATTACTGCCGGAATTCCCGAGAATGCGCGATAATTCTCCAGAAGATGCGCAACCTGTGCGTATGTGTGTATCTAATTTGTGCGTTACACTTTTAACATAAAGTCCATTATGATATGTATAAAAAAAATAGCTTCCATTCCGTTCCACGGATAAATTGAGCCTTATAGCATTGCAGAGATTTAATAATATTTACAGTTAGTTATCGTGAATTTAACTCATAATTTTAGAGGACAAGTAGTAAGTAGTAAGAATTAGAACGCTTTAGCTCAAAAGATTAAGTAATAAACTAAAGCGATTGTTTCAAAAGACACAATAATTGTTCCTATTAAAATAATATTAGAGTCGAGCAAACGATTACGCAATAGAATGGTCAAAGTTATTACAAAGATGATTATTGACTTTAATTAAGTCTGTTGTTGCCTAACGCTGGTCATTCTGGTAATGATGCTACAAGAGAATCATTACTTACTGACTTCATGCTAACGACGAGTCACATTTACAACGAAATAAAGGATTCTGTAGACTAAAGTTTGCTTAAATTCAATATTTGAGTCATCAAGGCATCACTCGTCAGTAAAAACCGTTGGCAAGCAAGATTTATCTTTTTTTTTTTTTTTTTGGGATGGGAAATCATCAAATGACTCCTCCCGCTCTGGGTGGAGCGGAAGGGAGTGTCAGACTCTTACTGACTAAAACCCACCCATGTTCCTTCCTTCGCCCTTTATGTTCCGGGGCAGCGGTAACCCTTCCGGACAATCCCGCTGCCCCGGCAGGCTTCGGCCCTAAGGGGCCCCTCGAATTATGCTGACATCTCTTTGAGGCGCGCGTGGAACACTTACGCGCCGTCCGGCACGGGCCTGGTCCTGATCGGGCGGTGAGCTACCCATTGCTCTCCGCCCGCAGGCCCGCGCCTACGGTGGCCGGTAGTCTCCTATAGACTCCCGACGCCCGGGGCGTCTCCCGCGGCGGCTGGGACGGGAGGCTCTCTCCCTCATCCGTCCCGCCACCTCCTTCGCTAGCATGACTGCTTCGCAGAAGGAGGCGACTGCCTCCCACTCCCTCTCGCTCCGGACCATGGCTTGCACCAGGGCCGGGCGCGAGAGGCCGCCGCCGCTGCCGATCGCCTCCACGAGGACACGGCGGTGCTCCGCCCAAGCGGGGCAGACCTCCACCGTGTGCTCCACCGTGTCCTCTGGGCGATCCTGGCAATGGTGACACCCGGGCGTTTCCTCCCGCCTGATGATGTGCAGGAACCTCCCGAAGCTTCCGTGTCCGGTGAGGACCTGCGTCAGGTGGTAGGTGAGGGCGCCGTGGCGCCTCTCTAGCCACTCCTCAAAGAGGGGTCTTATCGCCGCTATCGCGGCGTGCCCTGCGCTGGGTTGCGACAGTCGCTCTTTCCATGTCGCCATGAGATCGAGCCGGAGGTCCGTCCGCTCCGCAGCAATTTGCCGCGGGAGCGGACTTTCCCCCCGGCGTAGTGCCTCCGCGCGCCACTCATGCAGGCGCGCGAGGACTATCGCCTCCAGATCCCATGGCGGCAGTCCGGCAAGGAGGCTTGCCGCCTCGCGCGAGATCGTGCGGTAGCCCCGGATTAGCCTTACGGCTACCACCTTCTGGGGCGCGTTCAGGTAGTGGGCGGCTCGCAGCCGCAGTGAACGCGCCCACACCGGGGCCCCGTATAGGGCCATGGACCGCACGACCCCCGCGTAAAGCCTCCGGCAGGAGGCGTTTGGCCCCCCCAGGTTGGGCAAGAGCCGCTTGAAGGCGGCCCCAGCCCGTTCCAGTTTGGGGGCCAAACTTCGGAAGTGCTCGACGAAGTTCCACCGGCTGTCGAGGACGAGACCCAGGTACTTCATCGTCGTCTCGATGCCGATGTGAACCCCTCCTGCCGTTAGTTGGGATCCCGGTGGTGGCGCGTTCCGGGGCCCATGAAACGTCATGGCCTCGGACTTGTGCAATGCCACCTCGAGACCCAACTGCCGGATCCTCTCCACGACTATCGCAACCCCGCGTGTCATCGCGTCGGCCGCCGCCTGATGCGACCTCCCCTGCGCCAGGACCAGCGTGTCGTCAGCGTAGCAAACCACGCTGACGCCATCAGGGAGGTCGGCCCGCAGCACCCAGTCGTAGCCGATGTCCCACAGGAACGGCCCCACAACCGATCCCTGCGGGACACCGCACGACATCTCTCGCCGGTTCCACTCCCCATCGCGACCGGGGTAGCTGACGGCTCTGTCCGTCAGGTACGCCTCGACTATTCGACGGAGGTAGGGCGGCACTCGGTGATACCGGAGTGCCTCCACAATGCAGCTCCAGGGCAGGGTGTTGAACGCGTTGGCGATGTCGAGTGACACCGCCACGACGACCCCACCCCGGGACACCGCGTCCCCCGTCGTGAGGGCTCTCACGCGCATGATGGCGTCCACCGTCGAGCGCCCCTTGCGGAAGCCAAACTGGTTGTCCGCAAGATCCGGCCCCGTCCTCACCAAGTGCCCGACGAGGCGGTTTACAATTACTCTCTCAAAGAGCTTGCCCACCTCGTCGAGCAGCACGATGGGCCGGTATGCGGACGGAGAGTCCGCAGCAAGATTTATCTTAAGTCCAAATTCCATATAGCTACCTTATTCGTAACATAGATTAAGTAATTCAGACAGACAAATATAAACGTAAGAATACGTTTAAGCAATGTGCATTCCTAAAAAAAATATCCAAGTCTAAACGCAAACACAATAAAAATGGAATGGGTGATCAGAATACAAAATAGGAGTATACAAATCTAAAATTTAGACAAAAGACATACCAACGACGAAATAATCCAATCTGTTTCACATCTAATCTTAGGCTGTAACTTTGCCCAATTTGGTCAGGGTCTAAATATTTATAGCAAGTGCACGCACGCACTCTGAATTGTAAAAAACCATTGTAACGTACCTACGTTCATTACCTTAAAAATTAAGAATCGTTTGTCGTCACTGCCGAGTGCCAATAACACCGTGTCTTATCGAACCCATAAGGCCCATCAATCAATCAATCAACTCAGCCTGTCGCAGTCAGTGGACTGCGAGAGCATAGCAGTGGCTAGAGGCCTCTCCCAGGCTGCGCCCAAACACTATCCTCAGCCTTCTGGTCTGTCCCAGCCATCTTCCTAAGGTCGTCGATACATTTCGCTGGGGTGTGTCCCACACTACCTTTTTTCAGATAAGAAATCTATTGTTTAAAGTTTTTCTCCGTTTCAGAATTTACTTTTCGCAGATTGAATACATCGGACCCTAGCTCCCTCTTGTAGTGATTATGGAAATAATTCCTTTGAGACAGATAAGACACGATCTATGAAAACTAAAACGGCCTGCAGAGGCTTACAATTATTATAAAAGAACAGGGTATTTAGCACGATCCAAGTCCTGCCAGACGATAAAGTATCAGTGTTAACGCAAGTTAAAACAATACCGACGACCTGTTTGGTATTCCATATGCAAGCAAGGTCGTATAATGCAAGAATTTACGATTGAAATTGCACATTTTTTTTGTACGGTTATCACGCACGATGAATCTGTTTCCTTTAATGTATAAAATAGGTAGTGTTTTTGTAATATTGAATTTAAGCTTTATTGTATTTTTTTTTAATATCTTGTTATTGCGATCTATCATTCTTGCAGATATTCAGCAATATGTTTGGTAACATTAGCAGGTTTTGTACGGAAGCCGCCCAGTGACTGCTCCGTTTATTTTTCCAACCTCTCAAACCAGGTCTTGAGGGATCCTTCTTTTCAGTCTTCTAGCGACTGTTTGGGTATTCATCAGGTTTACTGCTAGCATGTTTGGATGGTTTGCGATTCGCTCTTTGTACGCTTTTGTCCTTTCTGAGATTTCTTCTATGACAGTTTTGATACAGAGGTCGCGATGGAGCGTCTTATTTGAGACATACCAAGGTGCGTTCGTTATCATTCTTAAAATTCTGATAATTTCAATATTTGATTATGCCGCTAATCCCCACAATTGTAAGCCGTATGTCCATATAGGCTTTATTATGCATTTATAAAGTACCGCTCCACCCAGAGCGGGAGGGGTCATTTGATGATTTCCCACCAGAAAAAAAAGTAATAATTTGTTTTGAAGTGAGAACAAAATCACAACGATTTTGTTCTATTGTAAAATGACGAAAATATGCTTAGGTAGGAAATCCGGCTACAAGATGTGATCGTATGAGAAGTTGATTTTCACGGAACGTAACGGTAATGCAACTTCTTTAGACAAAAAGATACACAGTGAACGAACATGATCAACTACCTACTTGTATAAAATCTTCTAGGGACACAGCAGAAGAAGCCCTAGTGTCTACAACTTGTCCCTTTTTAAAGGAGGATGAGGAACTCTCCACCCTGGTCCTCATTACTCCAACTGAAGATCGACTTAAAAACGCAGTTGTAGGCAACAAGTTAGAATCAGAATATATCCACCAGACCTGTGGTTGGCAAAGCGAATTTTGTCTTATCTATACACGTAAACTAAGGCAACATAGCATGCATTTTCGCCATAACTCCATAAACATTCTGCAGCTAGTCAAACCGTCGAACACAAGATAAAAAAATTTGAAACGCTAAACAATAGGTGTTATGAAAATCCTAACAATGGGATCTCTTACCCAACTGGTCGTGTTACCAGTGTGTTGCACATGAGGTAGTAAGGCAACAATTAAAGCATTGTCTGAAGTTACTGAGCTGAAAATCTGAGAATTTGAATCTCAGGAAAGTTGTGAAAACGAAATTTTGGATCAACTCTATGAATCAAAGAAACGTGTTAATTAAAAAGAAACCCAAATAAATAATAGAAACAATTAAGGTTACAAAGTTTTGAGAATGAATGTAGTAAGTAGGGGAAGATCAAAGAAACGATGGATAGACTGTGTGAATGATGATATAACCATATTACAATTCACACAGTCCATCTATCGTTTCTTAGAAAGGGGGGTGAGAAGTATTGAAGAAAAAGAAATGATGAATGAAGGTCACAAAGGCATTGGTCAATAGAGAGAATTAAGAAGACAGACAGGATAACGGGAGAACACTAAGGAAGAGACGAAGAGTGAAGTAATAAATGTTGCACAGGCAAGGGTCTTAAATTCAAGAGCCCACCAGTCTCATGGCTCTACTTCATTTCGGGTTCGAAAGAAAATGACAAATTAAAGTACCATGATCCTCTAATTTTCTTTCCATTAGCTCTGGACGAATGCTTTTAAATTCCCTGAATATTCTCACTTCAATTTCTCCTTTCCATGAGCAATTTACTGTCTCCCCAGTGACGCCAACTGTTCTATGTTTTGCGATAAACTGAATTACTGCTTATCTTCTATGACACGAACATGAAGCGTGTGAGACAAAGGAACAGTTAATAATGTGAATGCAGTTGCATCAGCGTTCTGTTACGTGTAGGAAGTATTTGACGCTATTACGATGTTATGTAGGCAATTAAGCTTGACTAGCAATTTGAACCCTAATTGCGAAACACACTCAAGTCTAAATCATTTTAAAGGATATTGTTAATCCATTGATTCATAATGTTCGAAAAAATTGTCTGCTCAACAACGTAAATAGCGCAATGAATGTTGTTGAACTGTCCAAATTAAAGCCATTGCTACTGTTACTGTGAATGCGTACGTTTTGTTCAAAGTAAGTAGAAATAATCAAAGGTAATCTGTTTTCCATCGGCATTTGTTTAATTACTTAGCCATCATCATCTTCCTCCGTAACCATGTATCTTTTGTCATTGTAGCACCATTCACCTCATTATTGTCTTCGCTCATTGCCGCATTTGGCATTACTACAGCATATTTCACTGCTGGGACACAGGCCACCTCTCTGTGAGAGGGAGTGGGTCGTAATCCACCACACGGGCCCAGTGCGGGTTGGCATTAGATTATTATTAATGCTAGAAAGAGAGCGACTACTGAGATCACAGCAGAAGTCGCTCTCTTTCTGAAATCGAAAAAAATTAAGGACATGTTGCCACGACCCCAAATAAATTGGGATAAGAGCAAGTGAATAATGATGATGAGGTATCTACATCCATAAACCGTCCTGTTATTGAGACATAAAGCCTTACCTAAGGGCAAAATAAGGACAGCAGAACCATATAGATTACAATCTCCTTTTCACCTTCATATAGCCCTTTGAGATTTTCAATATTGTCTATAATACAAGTTGATTAATTAGTATAGCTATTACAACAATCATAAAGAGTAATTGGCCAGTTGTTTGTTCCGGTTGGGGCAGGGGCTAGACACTTCCTGTTCATAGACAATTTATCAATTGTCTATGAAGTCTAAAGTGAAAATGTAGGAAGCGGAAAGTTTATGTAACTTAAGTAGATATTGTAACTTTGTGTCTATAGGGTATAGTTATTCGATTGCAATGGATTATGGTCTTTCAAAACTTAGATTTATGTTTTACTAGCTGCACCCCGCTGTTTCACCCGCAGAAATTTCGATCCTGTGGGAATATCGGAATAAAAAATATTCCATATGTTAATCCTGGTTATAAACTACCTGTGTGCCAAATTTCATCCAAATCCGTTCAGAACAAACATCTATCCATCCATCCATACAAACTTTCATGTTAATATAATATTAGTAGGATACAGGCTCAATTTTTAATAAATGAGACATTATGTAGCCTGCGGGGTAATTGCATAACATACTATCAGTAGCAAAGGGTTTCATTTTGACAGTTCAACAACATTCATTGCGTTATTTACATAGTTGAGCAGGCCAGTTTTCCGAACATATGAAGCAATGGATTAGCAATATCTTTCTAAATGATTCAGATTAAGATTGATAGTGTGTTACGCAATTGGGGTGCTGTTGTAGTCTTGTGGATAGATGTGTCCAGAAGTCTAGAGAAACAAATTAAAAAAAAAAAACCAATTATATACAGTACCAGCTGCGCCCCGCGGGTTCACCCGCATAAGTTTTGATCCCGTGGGAGCATTGGGATATAAAGTAACCTATGTGTTAATCCTGGATATAAACTATCTGTGTGCCAATTCAGTAGTTTTGGCGTGAAAGAGTAACAAACATCCATCCATCCATCCATCCCTACAAACTGTCACGTTTATAAAATTAGTAGGATTCTATTCTTTTACTAAGACACGTTTCCAAGCAAACTGCTATTGACAGTTTTCCAATGACATTATTCCAATTGTGGTACCAACCGTTACAGTCAATCAGAATGTATTGTGGAATTCTGAATAAGCGGTTCGGTGCCAAGATCTTTTGTGGGTACCGTTTAGAATGCCTGTGCCTTTGTAGCACAAATGCGAATGTACCATACATGTTCACATGTTCATAAGCAGCATTTATAAGTAGTCATAACCAGGTTATACTGCCCAATATATTTAGGATTTTTTAGAAAAGCTAAAGTTGCCCTCGGCCCAGTTAAATTACGTTTTTTTCGCCCATCTTCCGTTTCAAAATCTATTTTGACTCCAGAATCCGGGTTGCTACTGAGAAATTCCTGATGCAAAAATCCAATACCACTTTGCCCGCCCTGGGAATTGTACCAAGGACCTCGACCAGTAGATCAATGAGGCAGGAACAAAAAGTGTTCTTACCCTCCGCTATATTTTCCTCTTCAGTTTACCTTTGAGGCCAAGAAGTCGAGCGGAACTACGGAAAAACCTATCGTAACCTATTAGAACAGATAATCACTTATGTCCACACACAAATAGGTGGCGCCACATATTATTATCATAAAAGTTAATCACAACGTCACTCCTTCCGTGCGACCTTCAGCCCTTCACCTAGACACAGTTTCTACTCCATAGATCGTAACTGATCTAGTTATTATGTATGAGTAATATAAAAGGACTAAGTGGGTAGCCACTTAGTCCTTTTATTTGAAACTTTCATCATTTCAGCCGATAGACGTCCACTGCTGGACATAGGCCTCCCCCAAGTGTCGCCACATTGACCGGTCCCGTGCGACTCGCATCCAGCGGATTCCCGCAACCTTCACCAGGTCATCGGTCCACCTAGTGGGAGGCCTTCCAACGCAACGTCTTCCGGTTCGCGGTCGCCACTCCAGAACTTTTCGGCCCCATCGGCCATCCGTTCTGCGAGCAATGTGCCCTGCCCACTGCCACTTAAGTTTGGCAATTCTTCGGGCTACGTCGGTAACCTTGGTTCTCTTGCGGATGTCCTCATTTCTGATTCGATCACGCAAGGAAACTCCGAGCATAGCCCTCTCCATTGCCCTTTGAGTGACTTTAAGCCTTCTGATGAGGCCCATTGTGAGCGACCACGTTTCAGTCCCGTATGTGATCACTGGCAACACACACTGGTCATAGACTTTCGTCTTGAGACACTGTGGTAAGTTGGACGAGAAGATACCGCGCAGCCTCCCGAACGCCGCCCAGCCGAGTTGGATTCGACGATTGACCTCTTTCTCGAAGTTAGACCTACCTAACTGGACCGTTTGTCCCAGGTACACATAATCGTCTACAACTTCGAGTGTTGAGTCTCCGATCTTGATAGGAGTGGGTGTGACATGGGCATTCAGCATGATCTTGGTTTTGTCCATGTTCATTTTAAGACCCACTCTTCCGGAAGCTCTGCTGAGGTCATCGAGCATTATACTGAGGTCCTCCATGGTCTCAGCCATGACCACTATATCGTCGGCAAACCGAAGGTGAGTGATGTACTCGCCATTGACGTTGATGCCTAGCCCTGTCCAGTCCAGAACCTTGAAGACATCCTCTAGTGCAGCGGTGAACAGTTTCGGGGGTTATGGATCCGGATCTGTGCTGGACGGAGCGTAGACTTCATCAGTCGAGACCTTTCAAGCTTGATATTGATGTTCAATGTGCCTCTTACCATGCGGTGATCGCTCCCGGTTTTCAGCGTATTGATCACTGAGACATCATTGAATATTTGCTTCTTGGTTGACATGATGAAGTCAATCTCATTTTTAGTTGCACCATCGGGGCTCTGCCAGGTCCACTTCCTTTAATTTACTCACACACTTTGAAACTTTAATATATGTAATTTAAGTCTCTGTTTCAGATGTTTGGCTGAAATTTGGTGATGTAGGAAGAAATATAGAAATAGAGATAGATAAAGGAAAGATAGAAATAAATATAAGAAGAAAAATAGAAAGGAAGAAAAAATATTTGGGACCTTTATGACCCACTAGGTACCTACTCAGTTTCACGACGATGGAAAATTTTCAGCTGCGAAATAGAAAGCTTTTTTCTTCGTGTACAAGGTGTAAATGAAATAAATGAAAACCTAGTATTCCTCATAATGAACAACTTTTATGTTGGACAAAACCAGAAATCGCGAAATAACAAAACTGATTCAAATTGAGACATGGGTTAAAGCCATGAAACCCGTTCATATTTCACACGCTTGTCGAAACTTATTGTGAAGATACGATGGATTTGCAAATCCAATACCTATCAATTAGTCTTCTAGGCTGAATAGTTCTAGAAATCTAATTTGATACCTAACTTACTTTACTGACACATGATGAGGGACAGTTTACATAGTTATCTAGCTACGGACAATGTGATAAAATTCCTTAATAATTAATTACCATTTATATCGTCCTTTGTTTGCACGATAGGTGATAGTATCAGGTTACATAATTACCCTCTATTTTCCTGGTAGGAAATCTGAGAAAACACACGTCTAGGTGTACAAGATATATCTTAATATATATAATTCTTCTGTACGTGTGTTTGTCACCTAACTCCTCCCAAACGGCTGGACCGATTTGGACGAAACTTTGTGTGTATATTTCAATGGGTTCCTGGATGATTTGAAAACACAATTGGACCCGGTAGGTGGCGCTGCTTTTCCGGGCAGGTCGACGTCTACCGGGTCCGCTAGTTATTTATTATATTAGAAAATCTAAGCTATTTATCATGGAACATACATACATAGTTGATAATTACTCGCATCAGGTAAAAGAAGATTTATAACCAGTAACGATTTAACTAATTGACCGCTAATTGAGTGTTTAATAAATAATAATAAATCATACGTAACATTGTAATTACATGACACAATATCCAGAAGCAAGAAAACAATGGAATATATCATATACTAACTCCCTAACTAATATTACAAATATTAGTTACGTGTTCACGGCTAAACGTCTGAACCGATTTTGATCAAATTTGGTATGAGGATACTTTGAACCCTGGCGAAGGACATATACTACTTTTTATCTACATAACACCCGGACGAAGCCGTTGGCGGAAGCTAGTAATATTATAAATGTGAAAGTTTGTATGTTTGGACGTTTGTTACTCAAACCGGCATGTCTTGGAACCATAAATTCCAAGACATGTGGCATCTACAAACCCGCACTGGGCCTGCGTGGTAGCTTAAAGTCCACTCCCTCTCACAGATTGGAGGCCTGTGTCCCAGCAGTGGGAACGTTACAGGCTGATTATGCTTCCGCTATCTCAAAGCCAGCAACCCTATTTATACTGTATTATATACTGTTTCATTGTGTTAAAGCTGTAGAGATTCTAGTTTGATCTGTCATCTAAAACCTACTTATAATCTGTCATACTAATCCAAGATATAGGTACAAATCTAGGTATGATCTAGGTCCTAGGTATTTAGCGTAAAGCCTGCCTACGCCCAAGGCGACTGCAAGGTCTAAGCGGACGTGATCCGAGGGACCTTGAGCTCAAATGCATGACTTACTTTTGCATTTCTATATAAACTTGGTTTTCTAGTAAAAACTGTGTTTTATGCATACATTCCTTATATTATGTAGTATAAGTACCTACATATACCTAGTGTTTCCGAGGACTGAGTAAGCTTTGAATAATGTATGTGTGATGTAGGCGTTGGTTTTTATGAATGAACACAGGTGCGCTAGGGTCACAACGAAGCTTTTAGATTGGCGTTTTAATTATGAAAGACTTCGTGCTTTAGTTAATTGATATATCCTATTAGTTTGATGAACTTAGGTGTAAGTTAATTGAATTTCCGTATAACTAGATTTACAAAAACTTGGGTATACTCTCTTAACCTTGCATGGCGGAACCTTAACTTACAAGTTTTTTTATTTATAGATGCACGAATGTGACAAAGCAAATCTTTTTTTAAAAACCATCAATTTAATCTATCTGAGAAAGTTCAGTTTCTCTAAGCCGTTGTTGGTGGCTATTTCTATAATTCAATTTAACAAAGTAACAAGCAAGATACCTACCAACTTATATAACTCGTTACAAAGGTATTCGCTTGTTCTATCTAGAATCTAGAACCGTACAATCCTAGGCTGTTACCCCTGCAACTAACTGTGTTATATACTTAGGAATAACCTGCAATTATGGCGACCTCCGGCTGCGGCAGAAAAAACTGCAACGTGACACAGACAATGTGACACGAGTATATGACTGGTAGGGTTGCACGATCGATAAGGTTTCTGTGGTTACGCTGTAATGTACACCCTTTGTAGGTATACAGGTCAAGGTATATATAAAAGTTCAAAAGAGTTAGAAAAGAAGGACTTTAAAATAATAGGCATCAGTCCAGAGATCGCGGGGAGCACCTGCGAGGTAATTGCGTAACATACAACTGTAGGAATGGGTTTCATTTTGACAATTCAACAACATTCATTGTGTGATTTACGTTGTTGAGCAATCAATTTTCCGTGACATATGAAGCAATGGATTAGCAATATCCTTCAAAATTATTCAGATTGTGATTTAGGGTGTGTTACACAATTAGGGTACTGGATGAAAAACGCACAGACCAGGGAAGCATGGCCCTAATGGATGATGATGATACTCCAGAGCAATATAATACGGAGCACTGTAGTGGAATTCTTAAAGTCTTTGTGTGGTTCATTTGAAAATAAGGTGCTTGTGTCAATCAAACGCTAGAGCAAAATCTAAAAGTTAGAGAATGATCAGCTTTTCCAACCTGGCTTCTGTAAAACGGCAAAAATAAGGACTAAGTAAACAAATGATTTAATTAACAAGCTGCTATTTAAGTACCAGATAAATATTTTATCGATTAAATAACAAGGAAAAGTGTCCTAAGCACAGATTTTCGCAGAACGATCAAGACTAATTAGGTTCAGAACTACAGACACCTTGATTTCAGATGCCGGACAAACCATTGGCATTGTCTCCCTTCTAACTAACGTTTCTAACATAACAGAAGGTGGAATTACTGCTCCAATTTAATATGGCTGACCTAGTTTAGTTACGAAAGATAACAGTCACGCATGAAACGGGCCCAGGGGGTATAACCCAAGGAGGCATGGATTTACAACAACAAATGGCAATAATGACGATAAGAACAGGGCTGGGCAGCCGTGGTAGTAATCACAATGAAGGGTGTACAAATTAGGGAGACGTTCTACGCAGGGTGGATGCAGTTTCGTATAAGGATTAAACTCTCTGCCTAGAACAAAGTAAGAATGCTAGAAAATCCACAAATCGCAAAAAAAAACTTTACCCAGCATTTCGTAGTGAACAATCATCATCTTATCCATTGAAGTGAAGCCCTTACAACCCCATTTCAAAATCCACCCCGTATAGACAGCATTTGTTTCAATCCAACCTCAGGGTTGCATAGAAGTGCATCCAAAGATAGTTGAAGAACACAGTGTGGTTTTACTCAGTAAGAGTCTGACAGACCCCTACTGCCCCAAGGCGGAGGACATCCTTGAGGAATCCATGAATAAAGGTCGCATCAAAGGTATGAAGCAACCTTATTTTGAGGTTAAGTTTATGAAAGTAACTTGTCCTATTTAGTTTTAGGTCTCTATAGTTGTGATTATTGTGTAATTAGGTTGAACTTAATTATCTACAATATTAATTACCGGTTGACTCTTATAAATGCTTCAAGTAAAGGAAAATTTTATAACAATGCCTTTGTATGTTAATCAACTGGAAATTGCTAAATTCTTCCTCATTTCTCTCGACTTGATTATGATGTATTTTTAATAACAATTTTATAACGTAAATAATCTTGCGACGCCATATTTTACTTTATTGTTAGGTTTATTTAAGTGAGGATATTTAATTGTTATTTTTTTGTGATGAAGTAGTATACACAATGTACAGACGACAGCAGATCAAGCTACCCGAAACTGTCAAATTTTCCCAATCAACCTTGTTTTAGCGATAAAGTTGAAAATCTATTAAAGAAATTTGACAGATTGTAGTAGCTTGATGTGCTGGCGTCTGTACTTAATATTATTTTTAGTATCAATAATAAACTCAACAACTCCACGTTAAAAAATACGGTATTCTAATTTCTACTGCTGACAATGAACACAGTCAAAAGTTACAATCACCCTGGTCACAGAATAGATAGTATAATGTATTATAGTTAGTATATGTACTGCATATTGTATACAGACTATGACTCAATGTCTACAATATACTGTGGCTTTGTATACAAACATTCGTTGAAATTCCTGCACGTCTGCTGAAGGGAAAATGACAAGAAAATCTTGTTGAATGAATGGCGGATGACCTGAGGGTAAATGGTTGTTAAGTCGTAAAATTACTAACTAATAGTTTAATAGCACCTACCTATTGCATCAGTAGTAGTTCGATTTTGATGTAATGATTCGTATACGGATGAGCAAAAAATAAGCTGGTTCTTCGAGCCGGATTTAAGGAAATTAACGAATTGCTGCCTAATTCAAGGTGCAATTTAAAACATCATTAAATAAAATTTACTAACGAAGCTTATAAATGTTTATGCAATGCACACTCTTTAATGATAAAACTTAGTTTGAAATATGAAAATAATGATGGCTTGTGCAAGTTTTAAAAACGAACTTTAACGGTAAAATAATCATTTGGATGATTGATTGCCGACCCAAGGATTTAGTTAAAAGATCATTAATCCAGGTTTAATGATTGTACGTTCTCATTTTATTTATATAAGGGTACCACCTACTTAATTCATACATTATTCTTCAAAAAGTTTGTAAATAATTTAGGCTCTTGTATTTTAAATATTTTAAAGTATTGTATACTTGCATAGAATTAAACGATAACATAATATTATAAAAGTGGTTTGAACTCGAATACAGGATATTTATACATAGGCTTTTCTCCTCTAAAAACAAGAAAGACGCCATCATGCATTCTGCCACAGATATAAAATTCTGTTATTTTACTACGACTACGCATTTAATAAGTATATATCTACGGTACGGTGTCTGACGGTAAAGACACACCCACACAGCCTTGACGGCAGGTGACATAACACACCGACAATCTTTTACTAAAGCCTTTACCGCTATGACGTCACAAGGCGGCTAATGAAATCAGGTTGGCGGGAAGTCATTTTGCATATTTACTTTACTTTTTTAATTATCTATGGTATATTTTTTCTCTGTGGTAGAGAATACGGTGGTGGTGTGAAGATGTGGACATGGATTGCAGGGCACATGTGGGCAGAAGTCGCAAAAGATAGACAGGTTTGAAGGAAAACCTAAGGCCTTTTCCCAACAGTGGGACAAAATATAGGTTAGAATATTGCGCTGTTAGAAAATAATGTACAGACGCCAGCAGGTCAAGCTACCCGAAACTGTCAAAATTTCCCAATCAATCTTCAACCTTAATACTTTAGCGATAAAGTTGAAAATCTATTAAAGAAATTTGACAGATTGTAGTAGCTTGATGTGCTGGCGTCTGTACTTAATATTATTTTTAGTATCAATAATAAACTCAACAACTCCACGTTAAAAAAATACGGTATTCTAATTTCTACTGCTGACAATGAACACAGTCAAAAGTTACAATCACCCTGGTCACAGTATTCTGTGACCAGGGTGATTGTAACTTTTGACTGTGTAAAATATATTATACTATCTATTGATAGTATAATATATTTTATTTTTATAGTTAGTTTGTGTAGTCGCACGGTTTTAACGACTTGACATACCATAAAGAATTGTTTATTGTATGTAAGTTTAATATTAACGTATTATACACATAAACCTTCCGGGAGGGACTCGTGGCTAAGTAATAACAGCCGCACGGGTTGATCGATCGGGTTAAGCTACGCTTGCCGCGGTTGGTCCGTGGATGGGCCATCTTTACATATCAAGACCTCTCTATGCCTCAGGAAAGAACGTCAAGTCGTTGGTCTCGGCTGTGATTCGTGGATCTTCTTTGTCAGTCAGAAAGTCTGACAACCAGTCTTACCAAGGGGTATCGTATTACCCAGTAACTGGGTTGTGGAGATCAGATAGGCAGTCGCTTCATATAAAATACTGGTATTCAACTGCATCCGGTTAGACTGGAAGTCGACCCCAAAACAGTTGGGAAAAGGCTAGGCAGATGATGACCTAGAAATAGTTAGTTATCTACATAATTCATACAATGGCGCCGATTCCCTTGTTCTCAAAGTAAACTAAATTTAAGTTCAGTGCATCTTTTTCTTTCTACTTCATTAAAAAAAAGGACAGAAGATAAATATTAGTTTAGTCCTGTCAAATTAGCCAGCGCCTGGCGTAAATTGACGTATTTTTGTAGCCATGTTTTTAATCACGTCTAATTTGTCTATGGAGTATCTTAATTTGACAGGACTAAACTAATATTTATCTTCTGTCCTTTTCTTAATGAAATAGAAAGAAAAAGATGCACTGAACTTAAATTTAGTTTAGTCTGTGAACAAGGGAATCGGCGCCATTAAATGCTTTTATGACTAATTTCATTACCTACATAAGATTTTACAATAATCTGTTCTTACATATGTATGTATGTGTTTTGCTTTACACCTTTATTGCATTAGTCAATTAACTCGTGTGTCAACTATTTTATTCAAACCGGTTAGTTACAGTAATCATTTAGCAATTATTGATTGGTTTATTGTGAAATTATTGCTAATTGCAATATTAGCATTCGAAATGAAACCTTAATTACCATAATTATTTGATTAACAGCTTCTATAAGGAACATAACATATCGTCACGCCTGTAGTCCCCGATGGGTTAGGCAGAGGTGCACCCACTTTTCGCCAGTTATGTTTAGGTCCCATGTTGAGCCTATTGCCATCCAAACTCCGGGCTGGTTGCTACTGAGAAATTCCAGATGGGAAAGCTCAATAAAACAAAAGAAGAATTTCCCCTACAAAGTGAAGTTCAGAAAACTAAGCATAATCGCAGATGTTGCCACTGCTGGGACACAGGCTGTAATGCCTGTAATCTACCACGCGGGCCCAGTGCGGGTTAGTAGATGTCACATGTCTTAGAATTTTTTGGACATCCGGTTAACTTGCAGTGTTTTCCATGACCGTTTTTGAAAATTATCAAATTATCTTAATATCAATCTGTGATTCTCCGTAAAAACCAAATGATAATAATACTTGGCGACGTTACTTACTTTAAAAGGGGAACGACTATGTAAAACCGTGTTAACTTAATTAGTATCGAGATAACATTCATGAGCCAACCATAAAACGATCAACACTTCTCAGAAACATATTGCACTACACACATCCATATTTTTTTATACGTAGGTACGTATAAAAAATATGGAGTTATGAGAAATCATAACTTTATGCTCAATGTCTGCATTTGTTGTAGAAAAATGTTAATTGTTTAAAGAATGTGTTCAATGCATTAAAAACCACAGTACTTACGACTTGCTATAGTCATGATGTTGTTTTTAATATTTATGATGTTTCAAGATCAAGACGTCACACAGAAAGCAGCTAAACTTAAGTGGGCCGGATATGGCTGCCATATGTCGGATGACAATTCGGCTAAGAGAATTTACCGATTGGGTCCCACTAAACGCACAACGCCATCGCGGCAGGCTCAGACGAAGATGTCGGGACGAGCTTCACTCCTACCGAAAGGACTGGCTGACTCGCAAAGGATAGAATCGTGTGGAAAAGGGAGAGTGGAGGCCTTTGCCCTGCAGTGCGATAATACGGGCTAGGTAGAGTAGACGATGGTATATTATTGCCTACATAACTATATCTGTTGCAACGATGAAAGAATTGACACGTCAATTTATAGTCGCCCGGCCCTGGTGCAAGCCATGGTCCGGGGCGAGAGGAAGTGGGAGGCAGTCGCCTCCTTCTGCGAAGCAGTCATGCTAGCGAATGAGGTGGCGGGACGGATGAGGGAGAGAGCCTCCCGTCCCAGCCGCCACGGGAGACGCTCCGGGCATCGGCAGCCGTGTGACGACTCCCGGCCACCGTAGACGCGGGCCTGCGGGCGGAGAGAAATGGGTAGCTCACCGTCTGATCAGGACCAGGCCCGTGCCGGACGGCGCGTAAGTGTTCCACGCGCGCCTCAAAGAGTTGTCAGCATAATTTGAGGGGCCCCTTAGGGCCGAAGCCTGCCGGGTCAGCGGGATTGTCCGAAAGGGTTACCGCTACCCCGGAACATAAAGGGCAAAGGAAGGAACGTGTGTGGGTTTTAGTCAGTAAGAGTCTGACACTCCCTTCCGCTCCACTTACAGCGGGAAATCATCAAATGACCCCTTCATTTGATGATTTCCAATCCAAAAAAAAAAAAAAAGACAATTTAAAGTTGTGGCACGTTATGTTGTGACCCACCCCTGCCACATTCTCGCACCCTACTTGGGTAACACACTTGTGTCATAATCTGAATCATTTTGAAGGAAATTGCTAATCCATTGCTTCATATGCTCGAACAATTTGTCTGCTAACAACTTAAACAACGCAATGAGTGTTGATGAACTGTCAAAACGAAAGCCATTGCTACTGATCATGATAGTGTGTTACGCAATTACCCCGCGGGGTGGGTCAGGTTATTGAAAAGCCTTCCATTGAAGATTAAACTTTAATATTTCCGCCACACATTTCACAATTAAACGTGCCCATGTCGGGGCCTCTTCACCAAGCTCAAATTATAAGAGTCAATATGTCAGGTTGCCATGTTAAGAATTCTTACACCACTATAAATTATTATTTCTTTGAATCTGAAAAACGGCGATATATTTACACAAATTTGTATTGTTTTTCTATCGTCTGATATTAAACAATGAACTCATCAGTCAATATTCATAGATCACCTAGAACTTAAATATATTAGCTTACCACTATTATCACAAGACTTCCCAAATAATTCCTAGAACCAAAAATGTGTGTGTGTGAATTTCAGACTGAGTTTTTCCTGTTAGGACGAAATTCCTTTATGCATCCAAAGCAGTGATGCGCAAGCGATACTGATCTTTTTAATTTGGCAAATCTAAGGCTAAAATTCAACGCGGATATAGTCGGTAGTCATTTAATACCCCACCTACTCCGTCACCCCTTCTTTACCCTTCTGACTGCCAACCCAGAATGTGATGTGTTTGCGGATATTCTGTCAGAGAAAGTATGCAAGGAAGTCCACTCTTCCAGCATAAGGATTATCGGCCTATAATGTTCCCACTGCTGGGACACACGCCTCCTCTCAGAGGGAGTGGGCTTATAACCCACCGCGCGGGCCCAGTGCGGGTTGGTGGATGTACTGTTCAAGGCAAGTTCTTAATTATAATTTTCAATGTTATGTTTCTATGTTGTGTCTTTTTAGTAAGTGAATAAGTAGTATTGAGAATAACAAAACTCGTAAAACCAATCTAGAACGACAAACTTATATGCAAAACTGACACAAGTCTGACAGCGATAATTTACGTTTCCATGGCACAAACATGGCGTCGTCAATCCTTTTGTGTAATGTTGACTCAGAACCAAACCAGTTTCAATCGTAGGAGGCAATAGCAGACGGTCAACAACGACTAACCGACCAACTAGAAAAGCCTCGAGTTCCTGAAACGAAGGCAGATGATGAAGACTTCCAAAATTGGTCGGGTGTTGAGCTAGTAAGGAATGTCACTATATTTACGCAGGCTTTTAGTATTATATTTGTATAAATATTAAAGAATATTGGAGTTTTTATACCAAAGTCACGTACTTGATATTTTTTCTAAGGGATAAGAAATAACAATGAGCATATTTTTTCGATGATAGTGACAATGGCAATGACACCGAACGTGTAGGACGAAATATTTAAAACGAGAAAATCTTAGAAGGAGCATTGGCAGACTAATAGATGGCACGGTTGGCGCAGTGGTTAAGCGATTGACTGCTGCGCTGCGTGTCGCGGGTTCGATTCCCGCACGGAACAAATATTTGTATGACCTACAAGTAGTTGTTCCGGGTATGGCTTGTGTATGTGAGTTTAAATGTTTGTAAACGCACCCACGATACAGGACAAATTCCTAGGGAGGGGTAACGTTTTTAAAAAAAAAACAATACCTAGGTGGGTCGACGACCAACAGAAGACCTGCGGGGTCTGAGAGACAATTGCGTTACGCACAAAAACGACAATTGATCGCAATGGGTTTCATTTTGACAGTTCGCCCACGTTCATTGCGTTATTTACGTTGTTGAGCTGACGAATTTTTCAAGCCTTAGCAATAACTTTAAAAACTCCCGGATTTTGATTGAAAGTATGTTACGCAATTAGGATGCTGGATGAGACTCGCACGGACCAGGGAAGCATTGTAGAAAGGGAAGGAGTCCTATACACAGCAGTGTGTGGGACAATGTTGATGATAATGATGAAGGAAATCTTTGGAAAAAAAACATCAAAACAAATAAAGAAACGAAGGCATTTAAACTTTAATTTCCTTTGAAAATAATGCAGCATTTTCTTTGTAAGCGTTCAGACTTACTCAGAACAAACAGGAAAATCAATAAACCGGACGGTTAAGCGTTTGTCTTGTCGTTGAAAGGAACATTAGTTAATAGTAAGATTTTATAAAATAACCAAATGAACGTTCATAATTGTGACAATGGTAATTGTTTGCTATTAACTAAGTACCTACGTCAGTTACGTCACTGTTTTTTATGGTTACTAGTTTACAAAGTGTAAAAAGTGGAGGTTGTTCCGAGATAGATCTGGATTTTTTCTTAAATTCTAAAGATCGGAATTCTACTGAAAAAGCCCTCTCGATGCCCCGATGAATTTTGGTCCTTGCAGTCTGTACTTAGTACTAAATGACTTTTTCTTAACAGTTTTTCTTGAACAGACGAAAAACTTAAAGATCAGCATCAGTAGGTAGGCCTATAAAATCCGTTGTTTAGTTTAGAAGATCTAAGCGGTCAGAAAGGGGCACGCCGCGATAGCGGCGATAAGACCCCTCTTTGAGGAGTGGCTAGAGAGGCGCCACGGCGCCCTCACCTACCGCCTGACGCAGGTCCTCACCGGACACGGAGGAAACGCCCGGGTGTCACCATTGCCAGGATCACCCAGAGGACACAGTGGAGCACACGGTAGAGGTCTGCCCCGCTTGGGCGGAGCACCGCCGTGTCCTCGTAGAGGCGATCGGCAGCGGCGGCGGCCTCTCGCGCCCGGCCCTGGTGCAAGCCATGGTCCGGGGCGAAGAGGAGTGGGAGGCAGTCGCCTCCTTCTGCGAAGCAGTCATGCTAGCGAAGGAGGTGGCGGGACGGATGAGGGAGAAAGCCTCCCGTCCCAGCCGCCGCGGGAGACGCTCCGGGCGTTGGGAGCCGCGTGACGACTCCCGGCCACCGTAGGCGCGGGCCTGCGGGCGGAGAGCAATGGGTAGCTCACCGTCCGATCAGGACCAGGCCCGTGCCGGACGGCGCGTAAGTGTTCCACGCGCGCCTCAAAGAGTTGTCTGCATAATTTGAGGGGCCCCTTAGGGCTGAAGCGTGCCGGGTTAGCGGGATTGTCCGAAAGGGTTACCACTACCCCGGAACATAAAGGGCAAAGGAAGGAACATGGGTGGGTTTTAGTCAGTAAGAGTCTGACACTCCCTTCCGCTTCCGCCATTTGATGATTTCCATCCAGAAAAAAAAAAAAAAAAAGCGGTCAGACAGACACGCAAAAGCAACTTTGTTTTATACTATGTACTAGTGAAATGTAAGTAGTGTAATACACTAACATTTAACATTGATATTTATCACAGAAATCTCAATGTTTTGACATGTGTGACATGACCAATGGGTGACATGTCAAAACATTGCATGGCATTGTATAACACCCGTGCAAAGCAGGGGCGGGGCCTTCTTTGCACGGGTGCTATATGGCGGCATGTCAAAACATTGAGATGTCTGTACTAATTAAACTTTCCGGAGTAAATTTTCTAAGTGATACTGAAAATCGTATCAAAATCCATTGTGTAGTTTAAAGGATCTAAGCGCTAACGCAGACAGACACGAAAGGCGACTCTAGTTTATAACATGGTACAGACGCCAGCAGGTCAAGCTACCCGAAACTGTCAAATTTTCCCAATCAACCTTCAACCTTAATACTTTAGCGATAAAGTTGAAAATCTATTAAAGTAATTTGACAGATTGTAGTAGCTTGATGTGCTGGCGTCTGTACCTATACCATCCCATAAATCCATGTTATCTGGCGGATGAAAATCCTAAACGTTTATTCACATCTTGAATCGATCTTACTGTTGTTTAAATCATTGATTGTATCTTATTGAACCCATCAGGAGCCAAGAGCGTGATTTTCACATGCACAGCAATGGTCAACGAGATCAATTGCAGAGTATCAGTCTTATCAAGCGACGTACAACGGCCACTTATGAGAGTCATTTGGTGACGTCCGCAGCCTATTGAGGCTGAAGATGCCATGCATGCCTATATATCACACACACCATATATCATTATAATTTATTTCTGTAATTCGTATGGTATACATAATAAAGAAAATTTGATTCTATCTATCATCTTATCTGCCTAGCCTTTTCTCAGCTATGTTGGGATCGGCTTCCAGTCTGACCGCAGCTGAATACCAGTATTTTACATTGTGCGACTGCCAACCTGACCTCCACAACCCAGTTCCTGGGTAATACGATACCCCTTGGCAAAACTGGTTGTCAGACTTTCGGGCTTCAGCTAATTCTTTTGCTAAAATAAAAAATTGTTTTTTTTTGTTTTAGGTACCGTATATGCTAAAAAACTGTTATTTTGACATTACAAACAGACACTTTTTCAATTTTATTTATTCGTATAGATTATAACTATAATAATAATATTTAACTTGGATACAGTACTAAATTGTCACCCGTGCGAAGCAGGGCCGGGTCGATAGTTGTACATAATTAAGTATAGATAACGATTCTAGTAATGACTGACGTGGCTCGTCTTTACTTAGTTCACGGTAATTATTAACGTGTTATTACTATGGGTTTTACTACTTGGTCAGGCTGAGTGGGTGGTATGTGTAATTATGTATGTATTATTGTTCATGTAACTAACAAAAAGTCACCTTCACCTGCTTCTAGTTAGAACATTTTGAGAGACAAAATATTGACTTAGAACTTCGAGCATGCATAAGCATAATTAGCCTATACTGCTGGGACACAGGCCTCCTCTCGGTGAGAGGGAGTCCCACATGGTGGATACGGCCATCCACCATTTGGGCATAGTGCGGGTTGGTAGATGTGACATGACTTCGAATTGTTTGGTTCTAGGCCATGCCGGTTTCCTCACGATGTTCAACATGACAACTCGTCAGTCGCGGCCGTTACCACTTGAGAGCAGTGGTAGCACTGCTCCCATGAACTTCGAGCATGCTTTTAACAATAATGAGTTCTTTCCTGTTAGGATAAGTCTGTTTATCCTTTAATGCTGACAAAAAGTCAGAGGTCTCAGTGAGGTGTAATCCTAAATGCCTTTGGGCGGGCATGTTGAATAGAAGAGGTGGTGGCCAAGTGGTAACGGCCGCAACTTACGAGTTGTAGGTCGTAGGTTCGAACCCAGACAGGCGCTTTACTTTGTGTAAATTATTCCATCACCACTGTTCAAAATGGAGAGGGAAACCGGCATATCCTAGAACCAAAAATACGAAGACATGTGACATCTACCACAACCCGCACTGGCTAGCGTGGTACATTACGGCCTATTCTCTCTCACTAAGAAGAGGCCTGTTTCCCAGCAGTGGGAACATTAAAGGCTGATTATACTTGGCCTTGATAGATAACCTCTAAAAGTGTCCCCATTTAAGTAAATATTGTTCTCCAAATAATTATAAAACTGTACCCCGAAATGGTAATACTCGTACTAGTTGTGGGTAAATTAACATAACAAATGATATTTATCAGACAATAGAGAAAGTACACACAAGAAACAAAAGTTTCACCTACTTTTATTTTTTTGCCATCTTGTTACAGCATTTTAGAGAGTCCATTGTCAATAATTCAATAGTGTTGTATGATGTACGTGAACATAAGAAATGATTTACGAATCGTAAAACTCGTTTGTTTCAAACCCACTCGTTAGTCGTTATTGTCACAGCTAGTTTATAATTCCAAGTGGAAATTCATTTGGACTGATAGAGTATCTAGCATTGTCAGCCTGTAACGTTCCCATTATTGGGACACAGGCTGGCTCTCTGTGAGAGGGCCGGAATCCACCACGCGGGCCCAGTGTGGGTAAGTGGCGCCTGTCTACGTGAAAATGATGATTTTTTTTATTTAATGCACTTCTAAAATAACTTATTTTCCTTTCAAAACTCTCTCTTGAAGCCTCCTTTCAAGTGCTTTGCTTGATGCAATGGATTTGCCAGAGCATGTTATAAGCATACAGAGTGTTTAGTTCCAATAGTCTCTGAGCAGAATGGCAGAGTGACATACGGATAGACGGATTGGACGCAATTATAGGGTTCCGTTTTTGCCATTTCGCTACGGAACCCTAACAAAGCTGAAAATAGGCAAAAAATCGAATCGGATTCGTAGTTACTTTTTGTGCTGTATAGCGTTAAGTTCCAAAAGTATTTAGTTGATCCTTTGAAATTTTTTCAACATATCTACTCATCCATTTAACATTTATACATACTTAATCTTTATCAAACCAAATTTCCATTTGGTATTGTATTTTATTAATGAAATACAACAGCAGAATCTCAAGAACAAGTTTACGCAAAAAATTAATCGCTCAGATGACTGACGCATTAACTTGATCTCCGTTGTTCGGGCTGTGGGAAGACCGAAGTTAATGTATTTATTTACATGGGCAAATTGAGGCGAATTAATCTTAGCTTTTTGCATACATGATTTTCTGAATCTGGTTTTTAATGGGTAAAAACTACCCAACAGCCAAGACCAACTTTATTACGTAAGACCTTAATGCGTAAAATCAAAATCAAAAGTCATTTATTCAAATTAGGCTGAGAATCAGCACTTTTCGAACGTCAAAATTACAAAAGACAGTCCCCCAAAACGCCCGCCCTTGAACAGTTCCTAGTGCTTTCGCTGGGAAGAAGAAGTGGCACAACACACTCCCCAGTAAGGTCTTCTTTTAAACAAGTGACCATTCAACCAATGACTTCATCACTACATCCCTGCTGTTAGCTAAGATTAAAAACAATGCTTTCTTAAAAAGCAACCAAGTGCGAGTTGGACTCGTACACGAGGTGTAGGTTGTACCACAGTACAATTTAATTTTAACACTACCATTTTTTTTTAAACACGATCTTGTATGGTGACCCCTTTAATTTTTAACTTATTTTTTGGTAATAGCGTCCATAGAGTACTTACTCTGTGCACATTTCAAGTGTCTACCGATTACGGTTCAGATGACACAGCCCTGTGACGGACAGACGGACGGAGAGCGAAACCGTAATAGGGTCCCATTGGCACCCTTTGGGTACGGAACCCTAAAAACTAGTTCTAATGATCATTGAAGACAAAGTTATTATTATAAATACACATGTCTCGTTTTGTCACGCAGTTTCCAAAGTAATTGCTATCAGCTCGACATACCTGAAACAAACAAAGAAAAAAACATTATTAAAGAAGAAACAGATACCTAATTCATAAAATCATCATAAAATAAAGATAAAAGTCCTCCAAAAAAGATCGCTAAGGAAAAAGACACCAGCGTGTGAATTAACACTAAATATTATAAAAATACAGATGACTTAAGACAAATCATAAGAATGACATGTTTTTAGCGAAGCGAAAAATCCTGTTAGCGAGCCTCGGCGGTAATTAAATATGTCCAATAATAGCGTTCGTTCGTATGATACGTGACCATAGCGGCGTAGGACCGAATACGATCTGTTTGATCGTATTATACTCACACTTTATTTACCTTGGTAAATTTTGATTTATTTTTCCTATGAATGCTTATTTACTTTTACTAAGGAGGAGAAACACTTACACACAGGCACTTTGTGTATATAATTTCATTACCACTGCTCTCAAAACGGTGAAGAAAAACATCGTAGGAAATCGGCAAGTTCTAGAATCAAAATTCGAAGATATGTGACATCCACCAACCCGAACTGCACTCGCCTTACACCCTGTCTCATAGAGAGAAGGCCTGTGTCCCAGCAGTGGGAACATTTTAAGTTGATTATCCTTATGCCATAGACCAGGCATGAAATTGATTCAAGTCCTATACCTACATAATCGGCAAGAGAGAATGAAAAGATCTGTTATGAAAAACAACAAAGTATACATTGTACTCATAAGAACAATTCAGTAAATTGTGATAAAATAAACAACAATTAAATCAGTCCTAAGAAACAATATTTTGAAACCTGGGGCTTTCAAAATACTTCATTCATGTACCTTCAGTGTATTCGTTTGACGAATGATTACAAACTGAACAGAACGATAATATAATACATATATCTATCTCGGAGTGAGTACATAAAGCAACAAATGACAGAGAGTTCATCGCATGATTCGCATGCAAGACCAATTTACCCATTTCCTTCAATTGACTACATAAAACTTGGAGGGGAGAGCTGCAACGAGTGAATCACTCTCATCGTATAATAATTTATCAAATAAGAAGGAAAAATATGGAACTTGCTCCACAAATGAAGCTATGGAAGGGAAATTCATTGATCAACGACGTTTGGTCGATCCGCACGGGTCGATCGAATGTTAAGCTACACTTGCCGCTGTCGGTTCGTGGATGGGGTTATCATCCATTACACACCGAGACCCCTTCGTGCTTCGGAAAGCACGTTCATCCGTTGGTCCCGGCTGTTCTTAGAGAAAGAGCCGTAGCCCAAAAGTCTGACAACAAGTCTTACCAAGGGTTATCGTTTTACCCAGAAACGAGGTTGTGCAGGTCAGATAGGCAGTCGATCCATGTAAAACACTGGTATTCAGCTGCATCCGGTTAGATTGAAAGCCGACAACGTAGTTGGGAGATTGATTGGTCGATCGTGTCAAGAGTTAGGTTGTTAGGCGTTGTCAATGAAGACATTGCTGTTCACATCTAAATAGGCAGAATTGAATAATTTGTTAGTTTATGAAACGATCATCTTTCACACGGTGTATCCTGTGTGAAAGATGATGTAGCTAGAAAGGAGGTGAGACACAGAGAAGTATGGACATGTAGCACAGACCCCAAATAAATTGGGACAAGGGCAGGAGAATCAGCGGGATTGTCCGAAAGGGTTACCGCTACCCCGGAACATAAAGGGCAAAGGCAGGAACATGGGTGGGTTTTAGTCAGTAAGAGTCTGACACTCCCTTCCGCTCCACCCAGAGCGGGAGGGGTCATTTGATGATTTCCCATCCGGAAAAAAAGGGCAGGAGAATGACGATGAAAAAGATTCGGTAAAATTTTCGTTGAATCCAATGGCAAAGGTTGTGTTTAAAAGATCGTTCTTAGCGAAAAGACCGCCCATTGTGTCACCCTTAGTAAAATTTTATATATTTATGTTCTATAATTTGTATGGTGTACATTAAAGAGTATTCTATTCTATTCTAATGGCCATATTCAGAATGGAACACTGTTACCATTATTACAACAAATTCTATATAAGTTTATTTATGACGACCTACATAGATGGGTGCTAATAGCAATAATAAAATTAATTTATTAGCTAACCTTTGAACTAATTATTGATATCTTTTCTTTACAATAATAATTTTGTGACCTATGGCATTATGTTTAGCGGTCAGTGGCCCAGCTTATCTAATTGAGTTCGTCTCGTGACTGGAGAGAGACAGATAGATAGCCTTTAATCCTCTTAGAGGTCCGCCAACGAAGATATGGGCCCGTTTGAAAGTTGTTATGGATACTTCGAAATGTACCCTAATCCTGATTTATTAACTTTTTCGGACGGGCAAAACCCTATCTGGGGTAAGGACATCTGTCAAATCGTGTTGTCGTACATTTAATTAATTTTTAGTTCGGACCCCGAAATAATCTTATGTCCGGAGTTGATACAGAGTAGGAAATGCCCGTAACTTCGGCCAAAACCACGGACTTCGTGCTTGAGGGTAGACTTCCAGATTACAAAGGTAAGTAGAAAATAATAAAGAGAGGAGTAAATAGATTGAAAAGAAAACTGGAATGATTTCAGGTTATTTAGAGATTTTGACTGCCTCGTAGACCATCTAGTTGTCGCAAGCGCTACTGCTGGACATGAAGTCCTTGGTTCGATTCCCAGGTCTGGCCAGTATTGGGTTATTCAAACTAGACAATCCCCAATCCATTCCCCAACTTCTCAGTAGCAGCCCTTGCCCCGTTTTACGGGGACTTAAACATGGCGAAATAGAATGGATTTTACTAACACAATAGTAACTGTAATTGTAATAATTTATTTCGCTGTATTTTTCTTTGTATTTTTATTTATAATTTGTAATAGTATGGATTGATTTTATCTGAAACAAACTGATTAATAATAATATAGGTACACGGGGCACACATCTGCCTAATCCTTCGAAGAAACAAGGCGTGATGTATGCTATTATAGATTAACAGAAAACCTAGCTATGGCTTCATCTGAGCTATTGAAGCGAATTTCAAGATTTTTTCCATAAGTTCAATGTCTAATGAACTATGACGAGCTGTATATCGATTAAATAACGTCAAAATATGTATATAATTATTATTTTATTGAAAGGAAAACCTATAATACTGTGCTAATAATTACACCAGTAGCCGGAGAACACCCAAATTAATGCAGCTACTGCCGTAGAAAAAATAATAATAGGTAGGTTCTGTACTTCATTGTTAAGTAAGTTCTCAAATATTTATTTTTCTCATTATCTACTAATAAAGTTGCCGTCCCATCTGACTATGAGAGTGAGTGCACAGAGCTGTGTCTGCGGGCACACTTGTGCACTATAATGTAATATCTCCCGCGCCGAAGGCTAGTCTCTGTTTAGATTGGCCGGAGTCGCCGAAATACGGTCTGGAGGACTTTTATTTTTTTACTATTAAAGTCGGTACTCTATAGAGGAAGTACACAAACAATTGATTTGACATTAATTGATGAATAACGAACAGAAAGCCAATTCCCGTAATTAAAAATGCAATCTCAGCGACAATCAATGTCAAAAATGTGAGAAAATAAGAGGTGTTTTTGACAGATTGAGACTGAGATCAGACTGTGAACGTTCTTAAAATTACGATAATTTTGAAAATTATGAGAATCTGGTTAACTGCGATTCGTTTTATGTTATATTCATGTAATCAACCATTTTGCGCGATAGTTTTTAGAAACTGTTAAAAAAACCCGACAATCTGTAATGTACAGATGCCAGCAGGTCAAGCTACCCGAAACTCTCAAATTTTCCCAATCAACCTTGAACCTTAATACTTTAGCGATAAAGTTGAAAATCTATTAAAGAAATTTGACAGATTGTAGTAGCTTGAAGCTGGCGTCTGTACTACCATTCTTGCAAATAAATGGTTAATGGTTTTGCTAGATTAAAAACATCAACAATAGGAAACCATTAATTCCATAATTAAGTGATATCATTAATCAATCAACCTGCCTAGTCTTTTCCCAACTATGTTGGGGTCGGCTTCCAGTCTAACCGGATGCAGCTGAATAACAGTACTTTAAACGGAGCGACTGCCTATCTGACCTCCACAACCCAGTTACTGGGAAAAACGATACTCCTTGGTAAGAATGGTTGTCAGACTTTAAGCTTCTGACTTCCCATAACGACTGTCAAAGAATTACGAATGACAGCCGGAAGTGATATGATTAATATTGTTACTTAAAGGAATCCTATCAATTCACACGACAAAGAATCTACTTCTGATTTCGCCTCACCCATAATATACTCTTACCTCACATCGACCTAAACTTGAAGTGCGAATAAGTTACATGTACCAAAACGTTTGCAATTAAAAGTATAACAGTACCCATCATTGTGCAGAAGATGCATTGACGAAACAATTTGCAAGTTCTTGCACAAGTTGCAGTAAGTACTAACGAATGTTGAGCTTGCGACATATCATGTGAATTGCGGTTCTGTGGGTCGCTGCAGGCTGGCCTGTCAAGGTCCTTTTAATTTGCTCACTGGTGCAAAGAAACTTCGTTTACTATTTTTAGGTCAAAGAGCAAATTATATCGCGTTTGTTTTGAAATTGTTTTGATTTTGGCTGCGGGAGCTGTTTCCATCATCATCAGCTCAGCCTTTTCCTAACTATGTTGGTACCACCTATTTTACATGAAGCGAATTCCAGCCTGACCTCCATAGATGTTCGGCAACACAATACCCCTTGGCAAGACTGGTTGTCAGATCTGCGGGCTTCTGGCTGTAAAAGATATACAAATGACAGCCAGGGCCAACGGCTTAACGTGCTTTCCTAGGCACGGAGGGGTCTCGCTATAGATGGTCACCCATCCACGGACCGACCTCGGCAAGCGTTGCTTATCCTTGAAGAGCGACCCGTGCGGCTGTTATTATTTATCCCCGAGCCCCTTAATGCTGGTTTGGTTGTTATGACAAAAGTCAGAGGAGACTTTTGAAATGTATCTTGAAAATTGAATTTAGAAATATACAATAAATGTATAAATTGTTAGTAGTCGATGAAAACAGTCAAACTCAAAACTCAAACTCAAAGTATTTATTTCAATTAAACCAATTACAGGCACTTTTGAATTGTCAAGGGGTCGGTCAGTCAGAAAAATGAAGCTAGTTGCCCATTCCAAAGCGTAGTAGGTACCTATGGAGAAGAACGAGCAAGAAACTCCAGTGGACAGTTTATTACAACTGAAGAACTAAGGATAAATGACGTCTGTACAGAATTAAACTAGATCACTAATTAATTAAAGCTACATTCAGAATAAGTCATATATGTATAATTGTATGTATAAGGTTATTAAGGTTGTTGATTGCCTCAACAAGTCGGTCAAGTTCAGAGGATTCGTGATGTTTCCACGTTAGCTCGATAAGCGGAAATTTTTATTGATACATTATTCAATAATAATGCTAATTCGTGATAATTATTATTCTATACGTATGTTTTAGAAGAGATTGTTTAATAAATAAGTGGTTGGGAGGTTGAGATTTGTTGCAAAAAATTTGATCCGTCGATCCGCAAGACAGAGTTCTTTTAATTTACATCGTGTTTGTTTTGCTTTAGACTCTCTACAAATGTGTTTATAGCACTGTGTGACCTAAACCCGCACTTAAGTCACGCTTTCCTGTGACTTAAGTTGTCCATTTTGACACAGAAAAACAAGACCTAAGTGCGGGTTTAGGTCACACGAGTTATAGCATTTAGCACCCTCGACACGTATCGTAATGTACTATTTTTCTTTACAGATCTTTCCCCTTGTATTGTTAGTTTAACTTTACGTAAAGGAAGTGTCTATGTGGCCATTATTGAATGAACAAACAGTAAGTAGTTCCCTTTGTCCAAGATATCGGAAGTTTCTGTTACTTTGACGTTATATCCGTTGCATGATTGACTGACTGCCAATAAAAATACAATTTAATTGGATACTTTAGTGTAAATATTAGCCATATACACAGATATAGGAAGTTTCATATGTAGTTACTATATGACATAGGAGCTGAAAATAGAAATATGTACAATAAAAATAGTTGATAACAATATTTGACGTAGCCCGTGCAAATATTTTCCACATGCTAACAAATTGACGTGACACGACTCCATAGAATTTATAACAAAATCGTGATTGTGACATTAACATGTAAAACGTTTGATTTTTACTATGTACAGACGCCAGCACATCAAGCTACTACAATCTGACAAATTACTTTAATAGATTTTCAACTTTATCGCTAAAGCATTCGGTTCAAGGTTGAGTGGGAAAATTTGACAGTTTCGTGTAGCTTGACCTGCTGGCGTCTGTACCTTCCCCTAGTACCCTCTGTTTTTTCTATGATATTTTAGTTTATTGATAGTTTTTCGCTAAGTTCTTAAATAACAAATGAATGATATAAGAGGAAGTCTGAAAGTGGCATCGGTGACTGAAAAGTGGTGTGGAAATCGGTTGTCGTGGTACGCAGAATGAGGAAAATGTCGTGAGGAAAGTTTTAAGTATGAATGTGGATGACTATAAGAGTAGGGGAAGATCAACGAAACGATGGATGAACAGTGTGAGAGATGATATGGCTAGAAAGGTGGTGACACTTGGACACTATGGAACAAAATGACGTGTCGCCGACCTCAAATAAATTGGAACAAGGGCAGGAGAATGATGATGCTGCACTGGTTCACATCATCACGTCAACGCCGGCTGCCGCTGAAAACCAGCGCTGGGGCTCTGTCTCGTATAGGGTCTTAGCATTATGCTGAGCGATGGCCGTTTTGCGTGAATGTGACGCATGTTTCCTCAACTTGTAATTTTTTTTCCGTGTGTTTATGTCCTTTTTTATGCGTCATGTTTGCCGCAAATAAATGCATTTTCTTTCTTTCTATAATAGTTCTTCGCTTAAATCTAAGACTCAACAAATGATCAGTTTTATCAATTTTCGCTCGCTTACATAACAAAGTCGTTGGCCTACGAATTGGCTATTAGACTATAAAACTCACATAACTACCTCTACCTACGTAGCAGTATATAAAAACCTTGCTCGGTTACTTTTTGCGCTTAAATCAGCGGATGGGAAAAAATGGCGCACGGTCATAGGCTTTTTTTTTTTTTTTTTTTTTCTGGTGGGAAATCATCAGATGACCGCTCCCGCTCTGGGTGGAGCGGAAGGGAGTGTCAGACTCTTACTGACTAAAACCCACCCATGTTCCTTCCTTCGCCCTTTATGTTCTGGGGTAGCGGTAACCCTTTCGGACAATCCCGCTGAACAGTCATAGGCTTAGGATGTATCAATATACTTGTGACCTCTGCGCTGCCACTGACGACGCCGTGGAAGTGGCAAAGTTTTGGGCCAAAAAGATTTAAAATTCAGTCGTGCCATCGACACGAAGAAGAAGAAGAATATACTTGTGATTCGATGACTATACTATTATTGGAGAATTATGTATCAGTTCATTGATATGGAATTATGGTGAAGTACGTATACAAAAAACTGACATGGGAGCAAAGGTGGAGTTAACACTTCTATTTCAATAAATAAAATGCTAAGACGAAATTAGAAAGTAGTCTTCTAATACTAATAATAAAACTGAAGAGTTCGTTTGTTTGTCTGTTTGAACGCGCTAATCTCTGGAACTACCAGTCGGGTTTGAAAAATTATTTTTGCATTTGATTGCCCAATTCTTGAGGAAGGTGTTACTGTTAGCTTGCAACCCACTGCCGGGCAAAGGCCCCCCAATGACTTCCAGCTCTTTCGAGGAAGGTGTATTTATTTAAAAAATATTTAAACTACAAAAACTCCTCAAAAGTAAGTCTAAATAGAACAGCCACGTCCAAGTATCACCACCATAAACGTAGCATATGTCATCAGATTTCACTGTCAAAACGCCGTGGGCTGCGTAGGCGCCACTTTCTCGCACTAAAAAAATGTAGCATAGAGATTATTATCTAATTTATGGTGCCAACCGATTTACGACATCCTAAAAAGATGTCTTAGGATATAATGGATGATGGAAATGGCTAAGTCAGATAAATCCCTATTGATAAATTCTCCGGCGACTACTGGTACACATTCAAACTCAAACTGTTTGAATTGTCAAGAAGTAGGTCAGTCGGAAAGATGAAACTAGTTGCAAAGCATAGTAGGTTCTTATGGGGAAGAATAGGCAAGAAACTCCATGAACATTCTTTTATATCCTAATAAAAAAAATTACAGTATTGTATTCTGTTTCTTTCAAATGCTAAAAAATAATGCTAATGCTACCTTCATGAATTATTGCCGAATAAATGTTCTTTACCAGTGGAAAGACCAAACCTTTGAAAACCCGGACACTATTTCTTAACTAACTTGTAGGAGAGTATGACAATATCCATATGCCAACGGGGTAATTGCGTAACACACTAACTGTAGGAATGGCTTTCATTTTGACAGTTCAACAACATTCATTGCGTTATTTACGTTGTTGAGCAGACAAATTTTTCCAACATATGAAGCAATGGATTAGCAATATCCTTCCAAATGTGGGTAATTGGGGTTCTGGTCCTTCGAGTCGAAGCAAAGTTCCTGCCTTTTGACAAATAGGACACATTTATCAACACTTCCAACATTTACAACCTGTTTGTTGCAGGATGTAATGATAGTCTTCTTACATTGTTGCGTTATCGTTTGTACTCTACAGAAGCCATATGAACAGGTGTGTTGTCATGCGTGGATAACGGTATCATGACATGTTTTGTGTATATATTTTGTTGAAGATCAAATAAACGGGTAAAATTGCGTTACAACAACGTTGCGTTGCGAACATAATAAAGAGTATTCTATTCTATTCTTTAAAACGATTTCCACAACAGGCTTTACATCGGCGTCAGTTGTGTTCTGTGCATCAGGAGTATTATCCATTATCAATAAAGTATTCAATTTGTTGTAGCTGTCTTGTAGTTAAAGCATCATGATTTATTATACTCATCTATCTCATGGCATGTGGTGTCGTCGGATGTCTTTAAAAAATAGTGGCAGTATGCACGCGATTGAGATCCGTTGGCAAAATATTAAGCTTTAAAGTGCTGGTGAAGAGCGGGCGTTTTTTTTTACGATTGGTCTTCTCGCAATTCAACCTATGAGGTTGATGCTTCCTTAACCGGGCTTGCCTGTGGATGCCTCAATAAATTAAGACCTCTAGCCAGGCCTTTCTGGGGGACTGTCTTATATAATTTTGACGTTCGAAAAGTTCTGTTCTCAGCCTAATTAAATTACTTTTGATTTTTCTAAGTTTTGTTAGTGTCCCGTCTACCTGTTGAACAGTTGTTGTTTGTATTCCACAGAACGAAGTTAAAAGGAAAACTATCTCAGTCAACTAGACTCAACAAGTTAACGAGTAATAGTCGACCAACTAATAAAATGTCTAAAAAAGCATATTTATGTAAAAATTTCGCAGAAATTCCATGTACCTATGGAACCCTTCACTGTGCATGATGCAAGAAGCACTTGGCTGATTGTTAATGATCACTAATGATTATTGTTTAAATTTTGTAACAAGCTTATGTTTTTTATTGAATTGTGTTTGTAATTTATGTGGGAACCAGGATTATACAATAACATTTTCCAGAAGACTTATACGTTTTAGATTTAAAGGCATCACTCGAGTGGTGTCTACAACAGTGTTCAGTTCAACTGTTGTTCCTGAGATTAGGTCCTTGTGAAAATGTTTCGAAGATACTACAGGTATTTACAAGATTTAATGTAATAAGTCTTAGCAAATAACACGTGAAAATTAATTAAAATAATTCCAGCACATTCAAGAAATTGCCAAACAACAAGCCATGGGCAGTATCAGAAGATGGAGTTGTGAAATTCGAATCTCTAACGAAGAAATCATTAGATGGAGCTTTAAAAGTGATACGGGAATCATTCTTAAAGACGGAGCCTCTTTGCAAAGCCGTTGGTCTATTCCAAGAGCCTGGAGCTGCTGAAGAACTTCTCCAAACGATACATGACGCTGCAAAAGACGGTGTCAGCATTGTGGCAAATGATACGAGTACTAATCAAATAGTTGGAGTGATTTTCAACAAGTTGCAGGTAAGTCAATTGCAACATGCTAACAGTCTTATAATAATAATAATTATGTACTAGTATATAAAAGGAGGGGAAATAATCAAAGGGCATATAAAAATTCGTCCGCATCGCTGTCAACAGGAAAAGTGCCCAAAGTGCTGGCAGCAATGCCACGTTGTATGGCAATGCTGATTTTTTGGCCAAAAAAAAGGCCAGCCAAAAGGGCAACCGCTTGGCAATGTCTCTTAAAACTAAGTGGGCACTCGGACCCCATGGTCCTGTGTAGATTTGTACCGTTTGAGGTTTTCCGCACCTGCAGCAGCCACCCTAACACAGCCCACCGTGCTTGGAAGTAGGATGGCGCAAGGGTGTCGACACACGTTGCATCCCACACCAAAGGCCTACCTACCTTTGGTCTTTGGTTTGGTCTCTTCCCATCGTCGCCATCACGTACCAAACCATTGGGTTCTAAAGCAGGTGGCACCCCAGCGGTGGAAAAATGCAACATTATATCAATGGGTGATTTGTTTTAGGAAAATATTTTAGTTCAACAATTAATTATGTCATTTGTCTATACTTAGATACTGGCCCCAAAAGAAGAAAGTTATTATGAGAAATTAGGAAAAAATTGCAAACACAAATCTGTAAAAGCTGTGTATGACTTTACTATAGATGTTGAAACAAAAGCTGATATATTTAAACGCTACAATACTAACTGTCAAATGGAAATAATGGCTATAGCAACTATGCCGTGTTTCAAGCAAAGGAATATAGCTGGATTGTTGGGTTTATCTACATACAAAATGGGACGGAAATTGTACAATGGCGAAAATGTTAAAACTCCTATTGATATTGAAGATGAAGAGATTACTAATGCTGATGCAATTCCGAGTATAATAACTGCACTGGCAACTTCAAATTATTCGCAAAAGATTAGCGAAAAATTCGGCTATGAAAATGTTCTGGAAGTAAAGTATGAGGACTATTCATTTGATGGGCAAACATTCAGCGAGCGAATAGGAAATGAGCATAAAACTTGTCGGGTTATTGTTAAAAGACTGGACAGCTAATTTATAGTTTTGGAAATATGATGAACTGCACCCGAAATGCGCAACACACTATCAATCTTAATCTGAATCATTTTGAAGGATATTGCTAATCCATTGCTTCATATGTTCGAAAAATGTGTCTGCTCAAAAACGTAAATAAAACAATGAATGTTGTTGAACTGTCAAAATGAAAGCCATTGCTACTGATAGTGTGTTACGCAGTTACCCCGCTGTGTTAACAATATAATCAGGTGGAGGATCTATTATACTATGATATATTTTTATTGGAATTTTATAGTCCTAATATTTCTGAATTATCATGATAGTTAAACCATTGTTAATAAAAGGGGCAGGTGGCCCCGTGGTAACGGCTGCGACTCACGAGTTGTAGGTTCGAACCCAGACAAGCGTTTTACTTTGTGTAAATTATTTCATCACGACTACTCTCAAAACTATTAAGAAAAAACATCGTGAAGAAACAGGCATGTCCTAGGAACAAAAATTCGAAGACTTGTGGCATCTCATCTCAGCAACCAACACTGGGGCCGCGTGGTAGATTAAAGCTGTAGATTATTCTGCGTATACTATTAAAAATACCTGAACCTTCTAATTTATATTTATTTATTTGCTGTACGGTTGGTATCTTTACATGCTGGACCCCACAAAAGACCATTTGAACAGGTGTGTTGTCACGCATGAATAACTGTAAAATTTAACGATTTTCGGACCATTCACACAATAGGTCTTACTTTGAAGTCATATTGACGTAGGCAATGTAATCTCGTGACATGTCCTTACTGAACGACAAATGTCTTTTCCCACATAGAGAGCGAGTATTGTATGTACACTGAATTAACATCTAAATAGTTGTCCAGACCATTGACTTCATATTTCTGAAGAACAGCGAGGTAATTGCGTAACACACTGACAATAGCAATTTCTTTCATTTTGACAGTTCAACAACATTCATTGCGTTATTTACGATGTTGAGCAGATAAATTTTTCGAACGTAAGAACCAATGGATTAGCAATATCCTTCAAAATTAGTCAGATTGTGATTGATAGTGTGTTACACAATTAGGGAGCATGCCGTGTGCCCGATGGCGTCCCCATCGGCAAAAATGACGAACTTCTATACAAAGTTTCATCCCCTATTTATCCCCTTTAGAGGATGATTTTTAAAAACCCTTATATCAAATTTCAAGCTTCGAGAGCCAGCGGTTTGGCCTGTGCGTTGGCTGCCAGTAAATTAAAGATGAATTGTAGTACAGACGCTAGCACATCAAGCTACTACAATCTGTCAAATTCCTTTAATAGATTTTCAACTTTATCGCTAAATCACTAAGGTTCAAGGTTGATTCGGAAAATTTGACAGTTTTCAGACCTGCTGGCGTCTGTACATAGTAAGAAGTCAGGCCATGGTCATACTTCAGAGCTAGTTGCTAATGATACATTGACAGTAGACGATTGTTTACGATAAACAGGTACGCCTTAAGCCGACATCACTCAGTAAGCATCTCATTGATTGAATATACGCATTGTACGTAAGTACATAAATGAGTATAATCCATGGCTGTTAACACAAGTGTCGATTATACGCAAGGTCGTGCAGACAGCTCACAGACAACATAGAATAGTGAATAGTGATGCGAACACTAGAAATCTCATTAGCTAAGTTTGGACTAAGGACCAAAAAATCTTGTGTTTTTGGTCTTTTGGGCCAAACATACGACCCAATGGGTCCCTCTTAATGGCAAGCGACATCGCGGGAGGCCCAGACGGAGACGGCGGGATGAGCTCTGGACTCTTTCAACACGAACTGGTCCTTAGCAGCTTTAAACAGAGAGAAGTGTAAAGAGAGTAGAGAGGCCTTTGCACAGCAGTTGGACCTCACAGGCTTCTGTGAGGTGACTGTGCCCTTAGAAATCTTTGGAGTCTGTCTAATGAGAGCTGTTGATTCACAAAAACGGGTGACTCACGCCTGGTACGAGGGGAGAGGCGACTTACGAGATTTAGCACTTTACTTTGAGTATTTAATTTGATCACCACTGCACTCAAAACGGTGAAGGAAAACACCGTGAGGAAACCGGCCCGTCCGAGAACAAAAAAATTCGAAGACATGTGGCATCCATCAACAAGTAATAAATATATTGAGTATTGAGCACTAAGCCCGCGTGGTGGATTATCCAATCTCTCTCACAGAGACGAGGCCTCAATCCAAGCAGTAGAACGTTATAGACTGACTAGCTGCGCCCCGCGGTTTCACCCGCGTAAGTGTCGATCCCGTGGGAATATCGGGATAAAAAGTATCCTATATGTTAATCCTGGTTATAAACGACATGTGTGCCAAATTTCATCCATATCCGTTCAGTAGTTTTTGCGTGAAAGAGTAACAAACATCCAAATGCGTCCATCCATTCATCCATCCATCCATCCATACAAACTTTCACGTTTATAATATTAATTAGGATTATGATAACACCTGGCACTAGGTCAAGACCTCGGTCGGCATCAGGTAGGACGCACCTTATCACACATTAGTATGTAAGATAGTTCTAGGCTGTGTTATCACACGTTGTTGTTACGTGCCATAGTTTAAACAGATGTGAGTATGTCATTCATTGTGCTTGTCATGTTTTACGCTCTATTGGCAATACGGTCAATATTTCGTTTACATAGCGTCACAATATTCTGTGAGGATGTTTTTCACTAGATTAAAACAGGTGGCGATTTGTTTTTCAGATTCCAGAGGAGCAATTCTTATAATAAAAAAATTAAAAAAATATTTCTATTACAATGGGCATTTAGATACATTTGGAGATCACCTTTTAAGCAAGGGATTGCTTGTCTTAGGAGTCTCCGCACTTCCACTTATCATTTTTAATGCAATTGAAATGTAGACAATGTTACGTAATGACCATTTTAAGAACGTCCACAGTCTGATCTCAGTGTCAATCTGTCAAAAATACCTCTGATTTCCTTACAGTTTTGATAAGTTTTTGTGATTGTTGCTGAGATGACATTGCGACTAGATTTTGAACTTTTTTAAATACGGGAATTGGCCTTCAGGTGTATAATATACCTAAGGCTGCCTCGTTGGTCTAGTGGTCGCAAACTCTACTACGGAGCATGCGGTTCTGGGTTCGATTCCCGGGTCGGGCAGTGTTATTCCATCTGGATTTTTCAGTAGCAGCTCGGAGAGTCTGGATTTGTGCCCGGTTGATGGCAATAGGCTCGCCCCCTGTTACATGGGACTTGAACATAACTGACGAAATGCGGGTGTACTATCGGTACACCTCTGCCTAACCCTTCGGAGCATACAGGCGTGATGTTATGTTACATAATATGCTTACTTCTATGTTCAAGTGGTTTGATTAATAGCGTAAGCATAATCATCCTATAATGTTCTCATTGCTGCCTGGGACACAGGCCTCTTGATGAGAGCGAGTGAATCGTAATCTACTATGTCTTCGAATTTTTGATTCTAGGACATGCCGGTTTACTCACGATGTTTTCCTTCACCGTTTTGAGAGCTTAATTATATGTATTTGCGACAGCTAAAGTACTATATTTAGCACTAAAACTATCGTATCGTGAGGAGACCTCCTCACGATATTTAATTCACTGTTTTGAGATAATTAATAGAATCTATACTATTCGACATTAAATTGTCACTGAAATCTTTCCGTATCTTTTCGAATTAATGACCAGTGTAACCTTAATTAATTATGAGAATAATGCCTCATTAAGTAAATTGACGTCTGTCTGAGTAACGTATAAGTCAGAATAAGGCAAAATAATTAGCATAGTGACAGCGCAAATGCAATTAAACGTTCATTATAATGCACAGGTTTTTTGCCTACACTCCAAACAACAAACCACAGACTGTGCACAACTGTGCATATTAAATACTGTGTTTTCAAGATTTCGCACAGCCTGTGCTACTGCTACTGTATTTGTGCCAATGTGAGTAAAAATGGAACAAAGGCTGTAAGGTCTTGAACATGGATACGGGTATTAATTACTTATGCCTTGACAAGAAGGTGTGCAACACTTGTATTTGTGTTTTTAATGTATCTGTGTCTGTATTCATGATTATTTTTCATTTGAAAGTGGAGAGAGAAGTTTTGCCCTGCTGTGGGATAACACAAGCTTATCCTCATCTGCCTACTCTTTTCCCAACCATGTTGGGGTCATATCTCTATCGGGGGGAGAGTGTCCAGTCTGGAGTGCGGCTGTTTCCCCAAAAGGGGTAACCGACCTAAATACTAATATTAACATAATTAGAAAAAACTAAAATTTTATCAGCCTAGGGTAATTTAGGAGCTGTTACACTGAGAAAAAGGTTCAAAATACGGTAACGGCTCCATGGTTTAGGCCCAATGAGATAGCGTATGTTACTTTTAACCAACAGGGCCCACTAGAGGCCCATGATACTATAGGGAGCCATTAAGTCGGAGATAACCCTGACCAAGTTAATTTTCAAACCAAGTACCAGAGGAAAGCTGATAAACGACGACCCTGCCGAGAGAATAATGATTGAGAAGATTAAGAAATTAGCTTGTAGCGGTATCTACAACGCCACATGCGAGCGGCGCGTCATACTGACGTCGCGCGGGTCCTGCATCTCGCAAGCAGAGTTTACCGCGCAATTAGAATAGATACAATTTCCCAACATCAAACATGGGGCAATTGCCCGCCAGACACAACACCCGTCTGGTCGGAGGATCCTCCCTTTTCTATGGAGGATGAGTGAACTTCACAACCTGTTCCTAATACCTCTAAACTGGTGACCCCGAGCATGAACGTCAGCGCAGCCTTCGTGCAAATACTTCAGCGTGACGTCATCATCATCACTCCCGTAAGCTTTAGCGGCGAGTCACCCAGCCAGCCAGCATCCACGGCTTCAACGGGTATCCTGACCACCAGCATGCAGCGTCCGCGCATACCTGGTCATCACCCTCAGCCTCATCAGCAAACTCGGCACAGCACACTGCACTTTCGGCCGGTCAACAAGAAGAGCTTCCTCTCCTGGTCGACGCAGCAGCCAGCCTCATCCCCGCGCTGTACGACATCCGACGCACTGGACTATAACGCAGCGCCACCCCGACTCACTGGGGACATCTTCGCAGACAGTTCCGACTCACCGCGAACTATGCGCCACCCCGACTCACTGGGGATATCTCCGCAGACAGTTCCGACTCACCGTGAACTATGCGGCAACCGGTTCCGACTCACTGGAACCTCAGCTGGCCTGGCAAGCATCGCAAGATACAAGACTCAGCCCACTATCGACCTCCGGTCTCCGGAGGGGAGTGATGTAGCGGTATCTACAACGCCACATGCGAGCGGCGCGTCATACTGACGTCGCGCGGGTCCTGCATCTCGCAAGCAGAGTTTACCGCGCAATTAGAATAGATACAATTTCCCAACATCAAACGTTGGGCAATTGCCCGCCAGACACAACACCCGTCTGGTCGGAGGATCCTCCCTTTTCTATGGAGGATGAGTGAACTTTACACCCTGTTCCTCATTCCTCTAAAAGCTTAACTATTAAGATGAGAGGATATAGCGAAGATAAAAGACTTGTACAGTATTGCCCCGCCTCCGTTTATTCCAATCGAATAAACCTAACACAATTACATAAAATGGCGGACTAATGGAGGTTAACTGACAGCTTCGAGGGAAATATGTCATGACCGTATGATTTAGTGGTATATCATTAATGTATGGGACATAATGCACTCGACAGCCTATTATTGCAACTAACATACTTTTTATTATGTCATACTAATGTATGACAAGTTAATATAAATATAATATAAAGTAAAATAGGATAATGCAGTCTTTCCATAGTACTAATATTAAAAAAGGGACTCTCTGTCCTTTTTACGCCTTAAAAGACAACAGATTTCGGTGAAATTGTGGGTCACAAGTAGACTAGCGGGGAAATTGCGTAACACATTATCAATCGCAATCGGTTTCATTTTAACAGTTCAACAACATACATTGCGTTATTTACGAGTTGAGCAGACACATTTTTCAAACTTATGAAGCAATGGATTAGCAATTTGCTTCAAAATTATTCAGATTCCGATTGATAGTGTGTTACGCAATTAGGGTTCTAGACTTGCGAGGTAATACACTATCATTAGCAACGGCTTTAATTTTCACAGTTTAACATTCATTGCGTTATGTACTACGTTGCTGAAAAATTAAGCAGACAAATTTTTCGAACACATGAAGCAATGGATTAGCAATATCCTTCAAAATGATTCAGATTATAATTGATACGCAATAGCGTAGCGTGACACGCAATTAAATTGCTGGTTGTATAGGGAACATTTTCGTCTAAAAAAAATTGAGATTGTAAAATCTTCCCACCTAAGATGGGGAAATCCTGGGGGCGTGAGAAAATACTATTTCCCCGATAAGATTAATAGATAATAACTTTTATTACATAACCTCAGGCTATAAGATTGATATCAGCATTATAATTATAATTCTGACAGATTCGTGCGCGTGTGCGCGTTAAATTGCAGGCTGCTTGCTATCTAACGCTCAAAACCTTATATAACTTCACGACTGTTCCCCCGACATTTGGTTAGTTATTAATATCAGACTCCAGCCTGTTACTGAGAAATTCCCTAATTGAAAAACCCAATAACACATTCTGCTCGATCTGGGAATCAACCCACTCTCAGCATGCGCCACTAGACCAACGCGGCAGCCTTATTTATTACTAGCTGCGCCCCGCGGTTTCACCCGCATAAGTTTCGATCCCGTGGGAATATCGGGATAAAAAGTATCCTATATGTTAATCCTGGTTATAAACCATCTGTGTGCCAAATTTCATGCAAATCCGTTCAGGAGTTTTTGCGTGAAAGAGTAACAAACACATCCATCCATCCATCCATCCATCCATACAAACTTTCACGTTTATAATATTAGTAGGATTTACTAGCTTCTGCCCGCGACGTTGTCCGCATAAAACTTAGGCCCCTACCCCGTCGCATCGCATCGCCTGCCCGCGTTTTTACTGCTGTTTCTTTTTTCGCTCATTGTTTTTTTTTTTTTTTTAAATAAACTTTGCCCCACACTAGGAATTTCTCCTGTATCGTGGGTGCGTTTACAAACATTTAAACTCACATACACAAACAGCCAGACCCGGAACAACTACTTGTAGGTTATACAAATATTTTTTCCGTGCGGGAATCGAACCCGCGACACACAGCGCAGCAGTTAATCGCTTAACCACTGCGCCAACCGTGCCGTCCGTCCGTCGTGTTCTTTCTGACCTTTTTAGTTTTTGCTCGGTTCCTAGCGTTATGGTAATTAGCTTATCTTATACTCTTCCTCAAGAATTGAGCTATTAAATGCATAAAGAATTTTTCAAATCCGACCGGCAGTTCCAGAGATTAGCGCGTTCAGACAAACTCTACTCTACAAGCTTTATTATTCGTATCGATTTATTTATTTATTTTTAAAAGTTTAACATAGCGTTGTCCTTATGTAATGTCCCATGTATTCACGGTTCTGAAGGTCCCATGTGACATAATTACTAGTACTCTTACCTACTCTTATGTAATATGAGTAACTAGACGCAGCCTGAATACATATTGACTACTAGGAAGGGCTGTCAGCTGTCCGCAAGATATTGGTCCTTTGAGACAATCTCCGGTTTTCTAGTTTGTACGATGCATCCATGGTATTTAATATTTACTTAGAATCCTTAGATGATTCTAATTTAAGCACAATCTAATATGATCACTTCTAGAAAATGACATAAATATTCCTCAAAAGACACATGTTTTAGCATGACTTTTCATATACCTATTGGGGGTATCAAAAAGTCAGCATTAGTTCCTTTTGAGAGATTCATCCGTGCCCTTTAAATACTCCACTACCAAGATTGCTGATATTGACACGACAAGACAGATACAGACCCATTTATAACTATAATTCGCCATTAGATACACTCTACACTTCTACAGTCAACGGTGAACAGTCAGCAAGGTTGACAGCCCTTGAGTACCAACCACTATGTACCTATGTCTATACATAGGTGGCATGTCGAGAATCGTAAGAATCTTTAAAAGGTTTCATAATCTTTATGTAACAGAACAAGTATGGCTCTCCTAGTTTGAGAGAATATTAATGAAGATAACGCAGTTTTGGATTGATGCTAATTTTTATTAGCCCGTAGTTGATTTATTTCCGTATCTTCGTAAGTACAGATTGAGTACATTAGTTATGTACGTAAATACTTCTAATCTGAAGTGGGACTGGGTTGGCCACGTCTGCCGTATGCCCAATGAGCTATGGGCCAACATAACCACCACGTGGAGCCCTGACACAGTTAGAAGGCGTCGCTAGACCCCGTAGAAGATGGCGGGACGAGCTGGACAAAACAAACGAACAGTGGTCCACTTTAGCCTTGGATCGGAAGAGCTGGAAGTCATGGGGAGAGGCCTTTGCCCAACAGTGGATGATGCAGACTAACAGTAAATACTTCTGTAGTAACATGGGTCCACTATAAACTCACGCCTCAGAAGTTTGATAAACGCAAATGATTTTAAATTATTATAAATTCGAATAAAGATGTTTTTATATGCCAATAAATTGTAATTGTTGTTATCACATTCATTTATGTTAAATTTTTAATGGATGTATCGATTAAAAAATCGAATCGGAAATCTTCTGCACTATTATAGCCTAAATGTTTTAGCAATTGCCTAATGCTATTTAAACACGGAAGAATTTGGTCCGGAAACGGAAGTTTAGCCTGAAGTCAGACTTCCAAAGAAATAACTCCGCACTTTTCTGAATAAGATGTATTTATATCAACATTGAGTACTTGTGGCAAGTAATAACAGCCGCACGGGTTGATCGATCAGGTTAAGCTACTCTTGCCGCGGTTGGTCCATGAATGGGTGACCATCTTCACATACCCCTCCGTGCCTCGGAAAGCACGTTAAGCCGTTGGTCCCGGTTGGAAATCCAAACCAATCCTAATTTATCGAATCAAGCAGCCCAATATAACTTTAACAATCTACAAATTCTCCATTCTACCTCGTAAATAACTAAACGTGTGTGCGACCATGTCATCAATACGTCACCTTCACCTTTTATTAGTAAGAGTTAATTGGCTGAACTGTTTGCCTAACGGCCGACACGGTCGGGCAAACAGCCCGACTGCCTGTACCAACATGTGTACGTACCCTGTTACGACATGTGCTGATCGAGTGACTGATTGGTCCTTTGGGACTTGGTCGATCAATTAGTAGTTAATGGAAATGTTTAGGTGTTAAAATTAAAGTAGTAATCTTCTATCTAATATCTATACTAATCCTATCCTATCCTACTATCCTACTTCCTATCCTACTAATATTATAAATGCGAAAGTTTTATGGATGAATGGATGGATGGATGGATGGATGGATGTTTGTTACTCTTTCACGCAAAAACTACTGAACGGATTTCGATGAAATTTGGCACACAGATAGTTTATAACCAGGATTAACACATGGGATACTTTTTATCCCGATATTCCCAGGAAATCGAAAATTATGTGGGTAAAACCGCTGTTCGCATCACCTGGGAACGGCTGGACCGGTCTGTTTTTGGAACGAAGTTCTTTTACGGAGCTTGTGTTAGGAGTAAAAAGGTAGAAATCGTCACGTAACGAAAAAGCGTTATGCCACTTTTTATAAAGAGACACAGAGAGAAAGAGTCTTTCGTCAGCCGTAATTTTCATGGTTTTAGTGTGTGATTAATCGAAAGTTAACAGTTTTATGAAAGACGCTTATTGTGAATGCAAATAAGCCATACTGCATTACATCTAAACGCCGGTAGCAGTTTTGTAAAAGGTAGCGCAATGACAATCCAGCCGAACGTTGTTTTACATAACGGAACTGTTTTGTAAAACAGAGGATTCTACAATCCATATGCGACATAGATATTATTGGACCTTAGAGGAGACACTTTCACTTTTCTACCAAGCAAATAGTGTATGTTTGATTGATGACCTTTCATTAACCTGCCAAAGCCCACCCTGTCTTATTTTTTTATTACCTAACAAGTTCAACGTAACACGAAGGTTGATTCCTAAAATAAACTTCTAATTATAGTCGTATGCGCCCGTAACTAAATTAAGATTTAACCACTAATAAGTACCTAAATTGGGTGCAGCAAAATGACTAAAAAGGTAATCTGACTGACTGGCGCCGGCACTTACTTACTTTTAAATTAAGATAAACATCAGACCTATGTAGGTATGAACAATTATTCATTATGTACCTTTTAGTAGAGCCCTCTGTGCCTCGGAAAGTACACTAAGCCATTGGTCGCGGCTGTCATTCTTCTTTCACAGTTGTTACGGGTCGTCAGAAGCTCGAAAGTCTGACAACTAGTCTTACAATACCCCGCTGTACAGTTTAAACTAACTTTTGTCGGAGTCAAGTGTCTCTTTTACCTCTATTTTTGTGTTGTGCCAAGTAAATAAGATTTTTCTAAACTTGCGGCTTTCTTTCTGCGAAATAAACGTACCATGAAACCGCTAAAATAAGTAAAAAACATTTCACAACTTCTATTAAAGATGACGTATAGGTACGTCATGTTCATATCGGGTGTTAAAATAAAATATGGCGTCACATAACCGTTAAAACCTGATCATCACCTTCAAAGTCCAAAGTATGAAGTCTTAAAAACGGACTGATCAGTTCCGAGAAAATCTGGCGCAAGAGTGGATCCATCGCCGATTTTTGGAAGCACACGCCTTCTTTAATGATTTTCGCCGAAATCTTACAATATAAGAATCATTTTCCTGTTTCTTTTATTTGCAGGTTTTTAATGAGTTTTGTGAGTTTTGTGTCCTTAATAGAATAAGCAGAAGTATTACATCGACAGTCGTCGTCATCGAACAATCTTCAAATGTCTACTTTTATGATTTTTAAAGTGACGATATATTATTGTGAACGTCCACGTGCCCCTATGGAAATAAGTTATCGTGGACGACAGCAGCGCCCCGCGGTTTCACCCACATAAGTTACGATCCCGTGAGAATATCGGGATAAAAAGTATCCCATGTGTTAATCCTGGTTATAAACTATCCGTGTGCCAAATTTCATTTGAATTTGTTCAGTAGGTTTTGCGTGAAAGAGTAACAAACAAACATCGATCCATCCATCCATCCATACAAACTTTCACGTTTATAAAATTAGTAGGATAGTAGGATACATTTTACTACCATGTGTTATCGTGATGCCGTCGAGTCGACGTGGACTTCTACGATAAAATCGTCACGTTAGAAAGTATAAAAGCGCGTGCACATTAATCATTAAAAACTTGTGGCCGGAAAATCACTTTACGTGTGGTCTTTTGATATGCGCTACTAGGAAAGTACCTACAGCAGAATTACAGGTAGAAACTACTGATTGACAGGTCGTGTCTATAATTTAAAGGTAAATAGGAAAACACGTTAATCCGTTGGTCCTGGCTGTCATACGTAGACCTTTGGCAGTCGTTACGGGAGGGTAGTCAGGTGCCCAAAAGTCTGACAACCAGTCCTACCAAGGAGTATCGTGTTACACACTAGCAGTATTATTTTGACACTTCAACAACATTCATTGCGTTATTTACGTTGTTGAGCATATAAATTTTTTGAACATATGAAGCAATAGATTAGCTATTTCATTCAAAATGATTCAGATTGTTTTTGATAGTTTGTTACTGGGTTGTGGAGGTCAGATTGTTAGGCAGTCGCTCCATGAAAAGTACTGGTATTCAGTTGCATCTGGTTAGACTGGAAGCCGACACAGTTAGAAAAAGGCTAGGCAGATTGATTAAGGTTATTTTGACACAATTTTCTTTACCACAAAACCTTTTATAAACTGTACACATAAAGGTCGCTGGTTTAATTTACTAAGCGAAGGTTTTCGTATCCTATCACAAAAGATGTTTTGCTACTATACGTTTTTTGTTAACCTTATTCATCATTCTTGCCTTTCAGTTTATTTTCGAAGGCCTAACGATCGATAAAGTTATCGGGTTTATAACTTGAATGTGGGCCTAACAACGTCATCCAGTCGGTCTTTCGAGAAAACGTTGCATAACTTAGGATTTAACGCGTCGAAATTAAATCAACAGTTTTACGAGCATTATTTACTAGGTTTTAGATTTCAATGGGACATAGCAATGTCTAAATTCCTACCTACTCCCTAAGTTAGAATGCTGAAATGGTTACTTAATTCAATTATAATCATATAGGTAAACATATTACAATCATGATTAATAATTTTTTAATTTTTTAAAGTTGTAATGGCAAATTGCTACCTAGGCTAAGAGTTTTTAAAGATTTAGGAATTTAAAAAGTTGCCTTTCAAATCTAAAAAGTTGGCAAGACTAGTCAACTGCAACATATACCGATACAATATTGACATAACAATGCGAACTGCACCAAACCAGACCAACCACAAAACAAAATTCGCACTTTTTCTTCGCACAAACACACTGCTGAAAGCATAATATATTTTTAGCACAGAAATATAATTTGTAGCAATCATCGCTTAAGGTACAAATTACTCTGTGAGTGAAAGGAGAAATGTACGTGTTGTGCTGCGCGTACGCACCGTTAATGGCCGCTGGTCGAGCTATTTTTGGATCATAGAACCTGATTGGCGGGTCTCCGTCGGGTTTTGCAGCCTTCTCGACCGTTCGGTCGAGTATAGCCAATTTTAGCTTGATTTGATCTCAAGATAGTTGCTGATATCTTTATATTTTATTACGTTCAACGGCTGTTTAAATTGTTATTTAAGTTTTGTAACTTGGGCCTCTTCAAATTTTGCTCACGGTCAATGGAAGGTCCTTTTACAATGCTCAAATTATTTTCGTCCGCTCTTTTTCTGTATTACGTCCTAACAACATGTTACTGTTAGCCTGCACCATCCCACTGCTGGGCAAAGGCTCAGCCCCATGACTCCCAGCTCTTTCGATCCAGGTTTAAAGTGGACCACTGGAACATTAACAAAACGTCTTACAAATCCGACTTCCAAAAAATTATTAAGAGATTGAACATTAACCAAAAGTCTTACAAATCCGACCTCCAGAATATTACAGAGATTCTCAAAACTGCAAACAAAAGCAATTCAAGAAAGTACTTGAACTGAGACATCAAGATATTACGATATCGTAAGGATGAACATCGGATTCTTGTAACGGTTCTGATTGGTATGTGCCCTTACCTGGTCATAACTTAAGAATGCGTTTGCGGCTTGTATTTATTTATTTTCTTTCTTTATGAAGTAACTGACCTCCGGATTCCGGATCCTTGCATGTGCGCCGTTATATTAAAGCAATCTTTATTGGATTTAAACTTAGTTTTAAAAAGAAACAAAACTATACTAAGATTGACTGATTGACTTGATTTTTGTAACAATTTTAAAAACGTTTAAAAGAACGAAAGGAAAAAAGAAAAATAATTTGTTTAGGACACGCACTGGAAATAAAAATAATAGAAAAAGGAAAATTTAAAACTAAGAACACCAAAAAAGTCCTGTGCAAATCCGAAAAGGCTCCCAGAATAATGCTGCGATATTTAAAAAATAAATACCGCAGCGCTGGTATTCTGATAGGGTCAGATTTTCTAACCCTCAAAATCCTGCAGCTTATTCACCTAAGTAATATTAAATCAAAAATGACAAAACTAACAATACGGATGTCGGAATAGAACTTGTTCAATGAAACTTTATTATGTATGTCAAATAGTCAATGAAGTAGCAGCTATGCTGTATGAAAATTAATGAGTGTACAAGAAAATATTATTAGAAAGCAACCTCAAAACGGGTAGGACATTATCTGCTGATTCATCACTAATAAGATAATGTCAGACGGACACGAAACGGCACCTCTACGTTACTGATTTCACTTGGCAAAGTACAACCAAAATTATTTTCTCTTAAAACATGTCATGACATATGATTTCGTTTGTTTTATTCAAAGTTACGCCATAAGGCGACTGATGAATCCTTCGCCATCCATTTAATCTACATGAGCAGCGTTACGACCTTGAACTTAAAAGGGTGGCTGGGTCAGACTGGATGCAGAAGGCGGAGGACAGTGCGTCGTGGCGCAGTCTGGGATAGGCTTACGTCCAGCGGTGGACTGCGATATGCTGACGATAGGCTTTTGAAGATCAAAAGTGCCTATTTGTGCCTATTTGAAATAAATGCTTTTACTTTGCTGAGTTGATTAAAGCAGCCCTATTAGCTTTAATAATCATAGCATTATATTACTGAAACCTATAAAGGTTCCAAAGGTCACACCAAACGTCTTTCGCAAAAAACCGGAGATGGATCACCTATTTCTTACGAACGAACGTAAGACGCGCCATTTTGTATCCACGAGAAGCTCCACGTGCTTTGTGCAGTACCGATAAAAATATAGATCAAAGATAAATCAAGGAAAATGTATTATCTGGAAGTCGGGAAGTCCGATAACCAACAATGGAAATATATTAATTGGCAGATGATGAAAATAAGGAAAGATATTGAGTAATATAAAGCCTTCATGATCTAACCCATGATTGATTATTATCTTTAAAAAATAATCAGATCTCACTTATCTCGCAGATTATTAAATAAAGGAGGAAAAATAACTCTCTAACGCCATAATTATTATGTGGGTAAGCCGTGGCTCTAAGGACCAAAATACTTAAGAGAAAAGAAATTGTACCAAAGATATAACAACACATAACGTCACCCCTGTAATCCCCGAAGGGTTGCACCCATAGTACGGACGCCAGCACACCAAGTTACTACAATCTGTCAAATTTCTTTAATAGATTTTCAACTTTATCGCAAAAGCATTACGGTTCAAGGTTGATTGGGAAAATTTGACAGTTTCGGGTAGCTTGACCTGCTGGCGTCTGTACAATTACATTTCGTTAGTTATGTTAAAGTTCCAAGTAATAGGGGGCGAGCCTATTGCCATCAACCGGGGAGAAACCCAGACTCCGGGCTGCTACTGACAAATTCCTGATGGTAAAACCCAATAACTCTTTGCCGGCCCGGGAACCGTACCCAGGACCTCGTGCTGCTCATTCTAACAATATATTATATTAAATTGTAGTTACTTATATACTTACAAGATTACGAGAGCGCAGAACTTCAGCCTTAACTGGTTCTAATGATTAAATAACTATGTCGGAATAAGTACCTGAAACAAAAAAAATTCGTGATAAGGAAAACAATTTAGTTATTTGATAACGATTTATGAATGCCTCGCTTAATGGTTTTGATACAATTCTACGTTTTCGTGAAAGCATTTACATTAATAATAATTAATAATAATTTATTTATTTGCAAATAATAATAATAATAATAATAATAATATATTGTGAAAGACGGCACGGTTGACATCTGTCGGGCATGCCACCGGCCGGGAGAATCAATCAGGCATATTATCTCCGGGTGTTCTCGTCTAGCTAACGGAGAGTACTTGCATAGACACAACCTTGTAGCCAGGATAATCCATCAGCAACTTGCTCTGAAATACAGCCTTGTGGAATCTGAGGTCCCGTACTACAGGTATGTGCCCGACCCAGTTCTCGAAAATGGAAATATCACATTGTACTGGGATCGATCCATCATCACTGACAGGACTATTGTTGCCAATAAGCCTGATATAGTGGTGGTGGATCGATCAGAGCGGCGCGCAATGATTGTTGACATAACCGTCCCGCATGATGAGAACCTTGTGAAAGCCGAGAAAGATAAACAAATCAAGTATCTTGACTTGGCTCGCGAGGTTGTCGACATGTGGGATGTGGACTCAGCAATCATTGTGCCGATAGTCGTGTCAGCCAATGGGTTAATAGCCAAGAGCCTCGACCAACACCTGAGGAGGCTCTCGTTGGGCAGCTGGATCAAGGGCTTGATTCAGAAAGCGGTACTTCTGGACACGGCTCGCATTGTCAGGAGGTTCCTCTTTCTGGAGCCCTGACCGCCGGTAGCTTGGACCCTGTTCCCGATACCGGTGGGCTACTATTTTTTATATTTTTAAATGTTTTTTTTTATCTTTTTGTTTATAAAAATATTTAAAAATATAATTTGTAAGTATGTAAATGAAATAAAGGAAATAATAATAATAATTTATTTATTTGCAAAATAAGGACACATAAAAACACAATAGTTATAGAGAACACAATTTAAATGCTAATTTAGTTGAACTCTGGTACCCAAATTAAGATTTAACTTGTGTTATGGGTACCAGGGCCCTCGCACTTATTAATCTATTACAATATTATATTAGGTAGCGGAACGTGTTCACGTGAGCAAAGTTGTACAAAAATAATAATAACTGTTTGCAATTGTAAATAAAAGAGAAATAAAGTAAATAATTAATTAAAAACTAGATGTAAAGTATGTGGTATTTAGGAGTGAGTAATTTATGTAAGTGGTGTGTATGTGTGTAAGTGGTGTGGGGGTGTGTAAGTGGTGTGTGTGATGTGTGAGGGTGTGTAAATTTGCGTGTAGATGATGAGTGTACGTGATTGAGGTGTGTGATAATGCAGGCAAGGGGTCCCATTACGCTATTGATAATTTAAGGAGGTTCTCAGTTTCGTCATATGCTTTGTTTAGGAGCCAGATTGACACCTTCCTTTTACATTCGAATCTGTTGAGTGGGTAGATGTTGCAATATTTGTTTATTTTATTATATAAATGACATCCAATCACATTGTAGTGCCGTGCAGCCAGGGAGCTACGATACCGCTGGGTTTCACACACTGCGTATGATCGGCGCTTTGCTGTTATAGCTTTGTCGTACACTAGAGTACTATGCTTTCTCAAAACCGTTCCCAGAACAAATAGTTGTCTCACCGATAAAGTTTGGCAGTCCTCCATAAGCTGAACTGTCGGATACCTGAAGGGTTTAAAGGACATGACCTTAAGCACAGCCCTCTGTGCACGTTCTAGGTAAACTTTGATGCAGCGTATTTTGGACTTAATTGACTCGTACTTAAGGTAGCTTATAGTGATTTTTTTCTTTGTTTGCACGTCGTTGTCTATGGCAACCTACGTAAGTTTACGTTCCATAAAAAATACAGAAGCAAGTTTCCGGATCGGACCGAAGGACCAAGTTTGACGCCTACTGGCGTATTCTTGTTTTTATGGTTTCATGTCTGACTCAGGATTATTGTTATGATTCCGTTTAATAAAAACTTTTTTGGCATTTAATTATGTTAAAGCATACGTAAGCTGATGATGACCTGGTGAAGGCCGCAGGAACCCGCTGGTTGCGAGAAGCACAGAACCGGCCAAAGTGGCGGTGCTTGGGGAGGCCTATGTTCAGTTGACGTCTTTCGGCTGAAATGATGAGGATACGAGTACATAAGCTAGGTAACATTTAGCTTTAGTTTCAACACATGGTACGGTGCTTGTGGCTTACGAAGGACAAAGAGTCCAATATTTAACCATGACTCAGATAGTAAATAATGTTTCAGTTGTTTTACAACAACTGATAAAAGGGAAAAGCAAAGCAAAGAGTGTAGGCAATCTAAAGTTAACTTTCTGCAATATAGTCCATGAATTTAGCAAATATATTTCCCATATCAGGGAAATATAGAACAATACGGATGTCTAACAAAGTAACACAGGAGAAGCAATGACAGCCACACGTGATGGTATTTAACCTCAATCAGCGTTGCATCCAATTCGTTCCACTTGTCGTTCTGATTCCTATATCAAAGAGGAATATCTTATTGTTCGTAATTTGTTGTAACTATATCGACCTTCGTTGTCGTGGAAAATCTCCGGGAATGGAAAAGAGGAAGAACTTTTAGACCTTAAAGAATAAAGGATGATTATTAAATTATGAGAAAAATAAAGGCGATGAGAGTTTAGACCTCAAAGAATACAAGTTGATTGTAGACTACGTGAAATGAAGACAAATGTATAATTATTGTATGTTTGCATACACACGAACGGCACGCGTTAACGGGAAATGCATCCGTCGACACTCATGCCGCTCGTGTGTATGCACACTAAGACCTCAAAAAAATAAAAAAAAAATGGAAAAGATTAGTCGGTACTCATTTGCAAAAGATTATTCGGTAACAAAATCACAAATTAGATAAGAAGTTGTATGTATATGTGGCTTGACAGTAAAAGACACGACAATCTCGAAATCCGGTAAACTCAAATTCGCTACTGCATGAAGAAATCCTTCTAGAAGCAGCCGTTACCGATCAGAGTGGAAAAAAACTGTAAGGAAAATAACTTACTATGCAATTCTAAAGGATCAGAGTACAAGTGTTTAGACGTAAGTGTGCCAATGCTATAGACCCAGTCAATTGACACTGATCAATCGTGAATGCACACAATTGGAATCATCACACTGTCCGTTGCAAATTGAGCAGAGTTCATGCACTGGATCATGATACGAGCGCATGCGATGGGTCAAGCTTTGCTTCCAAGAATATGATACGCAATAAGTTTTTAAAGCATTTCACCGTTTACTCGGATTTCGTGTTTCATGAATTATTGCTCAATGAATGTTCTTTACCAGTGGAAAGACCAAATCTTTGAAAACCCAGACACTATTTCTTAACTAACTTGTAGGAGAGTATGACAATATCCATATGCCAACGGGGTAATTGCGTAACACACTAACTATAGGAATGGCTGTCATTTTGACAGTTCAACAACATTCATTGCGTTATTTACGATGTCAAGCAGACAAATTTTTCGAACATATGAAGCAATAGATTAGCAATTTCCTTCAAAATTATTCAGATTCTGATTGATAGTGTGTTACGCAATTAGGGTGCTGGCATAGTTATTTATTATATTACTATAGGAGAGATTAAAAAAACGAATAGAACGTCTAAGTGCTTGGAAAGTTATGGAAGAAACTTTAAGGTATCTTCAGGAATCATCGAAATCATTGATAATGGTATTAAAATTGAATACATATATTCTTATTTGTTAAAATATGTTTACGAGCCATTTAAAATAATCAAGTTCAGTGCTTTTGTCACGTTGCAGAGACATGTGATCATGACCTTTAATAACTTTTAACGACGTTGCTTTAAATAAAACTAGACTAGATTTAAATATCCAATTTTTCCATAACTAAGTTTGACCTTAAAATTATATCAATGTCAAGGTAAGCGTTACTTTCTTAATATTACGAAATAACTTATTAAAATTTCAGACCAGTCTGATGAATAAAGTAAAAAAGAATCGGTCTGTAAATGACGAAGCTGATGAAATTAATACAAGAATTCAACATTCTCCAGAAATGGCCAATAACCGGCTAAATCTATATACTAATAATAACGCTGAAGATTTTGTTTGTTTTTTTTTTGTTAGTTTGTTTTAACGCGCCAATCTCTGGAACTACAGATCGGATTTGTAAAATTCTTTTTGAATTTGATAGCCCAATTCTTGAGGAAGGCTATATATAGGCGAAGTGGGTCGGGAGAACAAATATTACGGAGACGAAATTGCGGGCAAAAGCTAGTTAATAAAAATAATAAAACTGCACAAATAACCGTACAAATTCAGATCCAATTAATAACCAAAAGACATTCGTTCTGGCTGTCATTAACGTCAACCACGTGAACAAAGACAAGATAACGTCCGTAGACATTACACGGGTGACACTGACACGAGGCGCAGCTGCGGATCAATTGGTCGCATGTCCTCGTGATTAATCTCACGTGTAGCACCACGGGGACTTTAAGCTTTCTCACGTAATTTAATTAATAGGTGTAATCATAACTATGTATAGTGAAGGATAAAGAAAATGATCATAGGGATTGTAGACTGCACCATGTGTAGTAGAAGTTGCTATAGGTAGTCGATGATTTAACAGCCAAGAGGCTGGACCAACATCTGCGGAGGCTTGACTTGATCAATTGGTCGCATATCCTCGTGATTAATCTTACGTGTAGCACCATGGGTTCTCTGTACTTTTTCACGTAAAGTCCCACTGCAGGGCAAAAGCTTCTCTCTTGCCCTGCAGTGGGATAATAAGAGTTAGAGTTCACTTTGATTCATCATCATCATCTGCCTAGCCTTTTCCCAACTATGTTGAGGTCGGCTTCCAGTCTAACCGGATTCAGCTGAATACCAGTATTTTACATGGAGCGACTGCCTATCTGACCTCCACAACCCAGTTACTGGGTAATACGATACCCCTTGGTAAGACTGGTTGTCAGACTTACGGGCTTCTGACTACCCGTAACGACTGTCAAAGATCTACGAGTGACAGCCGGGACCAACGGCTTAACGTGATTTCCGTGGCACGGAGGGGTCTCGGTATGTAAAGATGGAGAGAGAGAGAGATAGAGTTCACTTTGATTATAATTTTTAAAGAAATTGAAAAAAGGAGAGCCCTTTTTTTACAATTCTGTATTTTGCTACAGACGGCCAGTCCTTTCAGTTGTAGTCAAGCTCGTTCCACCACCTTATCATCATCATAGCCATCATCATCTGAAATAAATTATCTTAGGGATTCTGCAACCTTTGCATTTGTCCTGCTAGTGTTTTTACAGCAGATGGTTTAACAGCGAAGAGCCTCGACCAAGATCTGCGGAGGCTCTAGTTAGGTTGGGTCAAGGGCATCATTTAAAACATGGTGGGTTTTTAAAGGTGTATCAGTAGATATCACAGAGGAGTCTATTGTATGTCTGTTGACTTTGTAAAACTGTATTAGATAGCGTCTTAACATTTGGTTTTACATTTTTCTGCCGTTTACCTTTATATACAGGGTGGCCGGAACATTGACGTCCAAAAATAAAATTTAGGTCCCTCGTATCGTGGGGTATCCGAATCACCCCCATGTATGTTCCGCGACTTTTCATAGTTTTCGAGTTACGAATTTTTTTCTGATTTTTTGAGAATGATCGACCTGACCAATCTAAAAAATGGCTTTGTCGAGATTTTTTTTTGCAACTGAATCTTCGTGAGTAGTACTTTTATGCATAAAATAATCAGCTTCGTAACTGTGATGAAAGTTATGAAAAAGTTGGTCTAAAGTGAAAAAATTACGTTCGGTAAATTATGGCTTAGCATTTTAACTTTAAATAAAAAATTTAAACAGGAAACTTCATGCTTCCTAAGTAGGCTTCAAGAATGCGCCAGACTCTCAGCTTTCATAATCATAAAAAAATTAGCACTTTAGACCAACTTTTTCATAACTTTCATCACAGTTACGAAGCTGATTATTTTATGCATAAAAGTACTACTCACGAAGATTCAGTTGCAAAAAAAAAATCTCGACAAAGCCATTTTTTAGATTGGTCAGGTCGATCATTCTCAAAATATCAGAAAAAAATTCGTAACTCGAAAACTATGAAAAGTCGCGGAACATACATGGGGGTGATTCGGATACCCCACGATACGAGGGACCTAAATTTTATTTTTGGACGTCAATGTTCCGGCCACCCTGTATGAAGGTATTGTGACATTTTGGCTTTCTTAAAAAGTTACCTACAATCTATTAATTTTGTAGTTTCTATGCGGAATTAGTAAAATCTGCATATTGCCCTTTTGCAGCTATACCGTCATTGGATGAATCATCAAGACAAGTAAGGAGGTTGTACCCGGATAAACAGTTTGGCATTTAAAAGAAACAGACATAAATAAACACCTACGTTGAAGTAATTTAATTGTTGTCAGTCTAGTGTTAAGGCTCCGCAGACAAGCGCGACGCGACGGTGTGAGTCGCACCGTATATACATTTTGGTATAAAATAATTTCCATGAAGTTTTCATAGAAATTGTTCTAGTCGCGTCGCATCTATCTGCCGGAGCCGAAACGTAAATGCAGATCTAAAGTTCAAGATACGATAGTAGACTTTCCCATATGGAAGTATACAGGCTAATCGTAAACTAATTAGACCTATTCCCAGTTTGGTAATAAAAAATGCTACCATTGCTACATTGGTAAGCAAACCGTTCCGTTTTTGTTTATAGGAACCGATCATTAATCACCTTAGGGCGTATCAAGTTCATTTTCCAACACTTTTTCAGCACACTAGCCATTATATGACAGAGATGTAGTCTAACAAAATTCTCAGACTGGAAAATAAAACGAACAAGCGACATATATAGACGTCCTTGTAGTTTTTTTTACCTAGAAACTGGTTTAGTCGCTGCAACGTATGCTGTTGATGTTAGAAAAATACTTCGCATTGTGTCTTAGCTGTTAGAACCTCCTATAAATCCTCAAAAATTATAAAAAAACTTTTTTGGCAACGGGTGTTCCCATGATCTTCTACCGAAAATAATGCTATTTTAATTTCTGGTACGAGTAATTTCGTTCAGCCACGGAACCAGAAAACAGAAGTGTGTTGATAAGGGAGGGGGAGGTCTTTGGTCTTTGATAATACAGAGTATTAGGGAAAATGTGGCTATTGCAACATCTTTTTAGAAATTACAGTTCCACCGACAACGCATATGTGGGCCTAGCATGAACTCGCGAAGTGAACGTAACGATCGAACATTTCATCATCTTCCTGCCCTTATCCCATGTTACTTGGGGTCCGCACAGCATTTCTTCTTCCATTCTCCCCTGTCAACCGTCACGCTATCATTCACTCCCTTCTCTTTCATATTATTCCTCAGACAATCCATCCATCTTTTCTTCGGCCTTCCTCTCCCTCTCCATCATGTATATTCATCACTCTTTTCGTCACATGCGTTTCGTCCCTTCTCATCACATGCCCATACCAAGCCAAACGATTTCCTTTCAACTTTTCTGTCACTGGCGTCACTTACAAACTTCCTCTTATATACTCATTTCTTACTTTATCCATTCTCGTCACTCCACACATCCATCTCAACATTCTCATCTCTGTTGCATGGAATCTTATTTCATCAGTCTATTTAAAAATTGAAAATAGTCATTTCGCACATAATATTAGCATAATCAGCCTATAATGTTCCCACTGTTTTCCTTCACCGTTTTGGGAGCAGTGGTGATGAAATTATTTACACAAAGTAAAGCGCCTACCTAGGCTGGAATTTGAACCTACAACTTGTAAGTCAGGGCTGTGACTTCTGGGCCACTGCTCTTCAATATTAACTTTATTCAAATCGATGGGTGGTTAATCAAAATGCTATAAGACAGTCGTGTTTTCAATTCAAAAACCTTCGAATTTATGTACGTTTTAGTTGCGTGTGCGTGCTAGGGCTTCTGTTTGCTTAGTTTCGTTCATCCTGCATGTTTATATTTTCTTTCGTTTGATCTCTGCCCTAACTAAAGCTAGACATAAACTAGACTTTGCTATTTCAACACCTTAAAACAATCTTGCGCAGACGTCGGGTGACGTAACTGTTGACAATCAGACGCAGACGATTTAAACTCAAAATGCAAATACAAAACTATTTGCTTGCCTCATTTATGTAAATGATAGCAAATGGGTTTGCTATAAAGATTAGATGGTTAACGTACTAGTTTAGAAATAAAAGTGTGTTTCTTTTGGTATTTCTTTAAAGTTTTTTGAACCTTTTACCATTGGTATCATAACTTGATGGATGTATTTCATGAAATCTAATATTTGTTTAGATTTGAGTAGATAGAACATAAGACTGAAAGCCGACCCCAATATAGTTGGGAAAAGACTAGGCAGATGATGATTTCAGTAGATAAAATGAACGAATGGTAGCTGTATTGTATTTCTTTTTTTTTTACACTATTACCGGGTGACATAGGGAATATTATCATAGAAAATGCACGGTTCTGGTGGGATAGACCACGGGAACGGAGCCATGGAAATAAGCTAGAACAGACGCCAGCGCATCAAGCTATCCGAAACTGTCCATTTTCCCCAATCAACCTTGAACCTAATGCTTTAGCGATAAAGTTGAAAATCTATTCAAGAAATTTGACAGATTGTAGTAACTTGATGTGCTGGTGTCTGTACATAAATTAATAATTATTCTAGCTCCTAGAGACTTTTTTAATTATAATTCTGAAATGAGTAAGTAGGTGACCAGAATAAATCTGCGAATTAGACTGCTTTTTATAGATATAAGAGTTAGTATGTAAACGCGATGAATTTTTAGAACACATTAGTTTTTTTTAATTTGTTATTACAGTTATGTGGCTGGTAAGCAGGCTAGCCCCATTGTAACTAGAGCTAGACAAATCTAGATCAAGCCAGTTTGAAATAGGTTTAACTGTGAACCGGCCTATGTAATCGGTTGAAGGACTAGTAACAACAAGTCAAAACACCTGCACCCTAACACACTATCAATCTCAATCTAAAACATTTTGAAGGATATTGCTAATCCAATAAGTACTTCCTTCATATGTTCGAAAAATTTGTCTGCCCAACAACGTAAATAACGCAATGAATGTTGTTGAACTGACAAAATGAAATTCATTCAGGTACTGTTAGTGTGTTACGCAATGAGCCCGCTGGCGTCCGACACTGAAAAATGTGAAGGGCGAAACAAAATAATAGTTTCAGCTAAAGTCGTCAACCTTTTAGACAACATATTAAGAATGCTGCTTAAGAAATCTATAAAAAAATAAAATAAAATTGGAGTGTCAGTTTTTTATTGTCAAAATAACAGCTTTTTACTAAATGCATATGAAAGTATATAACTACATTGGCAGATAGCTGATGTTATAAGTAGTAACTAGGCTTAGAGTGCTTTATTTTAGAAAATAATTAGGATTCTGCGCAAAAAAAAATAAAAGCTATGAATTCAATATTCACGCAGGCGAAGCTAGGCAGCTAGGCAGAAGCTAGTTAAGAAATAAGTTACTCGTCGACGATGCACCTTAAAAGAAGCATCGTAAGTATGAACATATCCATAAAATAATTAATTAACAGGTAACGACAAACACGATCAAAGTTCAAATTAACATATGAATTACCCTCCACGCATCAACATTCAACAGTGATTGCAAAAACTAATAATGGCTAATAAAATATCATGTACAAACAAGAAGGTGATTCATCGGAATACCCGTTTGTTGTATAAATCTAAACGTATTTAATTTGTAATTAAGTTATAAACTAAGCGTTATTATTAATTGGTGTTGACGTTTTTAGTATGACTTATGGTTAGTAATTACTGTAGGTACCAAAGTATACAGGTAAATAGATGCCTGTTTTCAAAGTGTGGTCCTAATTTGTCCTTCGAGGCGGACTAACTTATTAATTGGTCCTTCCGAAGATAATGTCTTGTTGTTGTCTTGTTCTAAGACTCATATACAAACAGATACATAAAAGGATACAGACAGGATAACAAGACAAAAACTAAATCGATAACATACTACTAATCATACCAAGTCATTGCTGGATATAAGGGCAATCCAGTCTGTTGGCGATCATCGCCAGGACGGTAATACACGGCCTTCATCACGTATTTTTTTTTTATTGGTTTCTAAATTATATAATTTCCGCGCATCTCCTTTTTAGGGGAAGTTCTAGCCGTTTCAGGAAGACAGCGATGTGGACGAGTAGGTACCTACTTCGACGCCCAAGTGTCTTTTGGTTTTTGTCTTTATTTGTATAGTAATTAGTTTGTCAATTAATTTTGTATTAGTGTAAATAGTTAGAAAGAAAAATGCGTTTATGGGCATTACAGAAAAATAAATATGTACACCGTAAAACAGAAAACAAAGAGTACAATGCCAAAAGGGCCTCAGCTCAGCATAATGTCAGATGACAACACAAAGTGTACCGTTTGACGCTGATTTTTAGCTGCAACCCACTAGTTAGTTGTGCAAGTAATTAGGAAAACGCACCAAAAGAGTGACGAAGACAGAAAATCAACAAAGTATTTCCTGCCTCGTGGGTCTAGTGGTCGCAAGTGCTACTGCTGAGCATGAGCTCTTGGGTGCAATTCTCAGGTCTGGCAAAGTGTTATTGGGTTTTCCATCAGGGATTTCTCATAGCAGCCATTTTTTTTTTTTTTTTCTGTTGGGGCGTCATCAAATGACCCCTCCCGCTCTGGGTGGAGTGAAAGGGAGTGTCAGACTCTTACTGACTAAAACCCACCCATGTTCCTTCCTTTGCCCTTTATGTTCCGGGGTACCCGGCAGGCTTCGGCCCTAAGGGGCCCCTCAAATTATGCTGACAACTCTTTGAGGCGCGCGTGGAACACTTACGCGCCGTCCGGCACGGGCCTGGTCTCATAGCAGCCCTGAGTTTGGATTTGTGCACAGTAGATGGCAGTAGACTCGCCCCTATTACATGGAACTTGAACATAACTGGCGAAATGTGGGTGTACTACAAGTACAGTACGTCTCTAACTCTTCGGGGTTACAGGCGTGATTTTATATTATACAAAAGAGACGTTGCCTGAGGTAGTTGCGCGGTGCGGGAGTGGTGATAGTTGTCACAAGTTGACGAATCGCTGAGGTCTCGCATCACGTCACAACACCCCTCCCGCACCGCGCTGCTCCTCAGGCAACGTCTCAGTTAGGCGGTTGGCCTATAGAATGTAATTTATACAAAAAATAATTAGCAAAATGCACCAAAACTGAGACGTAGACAGCGAATCAACAAAGTATTTCCTCAATTCTACAAACTGAAGCAGTTAAAGTAAAAAAAAACGCATTTGTTTGAAACGTCAAACAATAACCTTTTCAACGCTTTTCTTTGATTTTGGAAGCGACCTTGATTTTCAATTACTTCCTAAAGCAAGATCCATTGATCTATTGTTGGGTGTATCCGTGCGACCTCGATCGCAGTTTTTCTGGTAAAAACCGTACTTATTTACATAGAAATTAACTCTGCTGTCTGTAATTTTCCTTTGGCGGAAAAGCCGGTAAGGGAAGTTTTCTTGTTTTTTTTTTCTCTACTTGTAAGTAATTGCGATGTTAGGGAGCGAGAGAGATCATTATGTAGTACAAGCGACTCCCGAAAAAGTCCCGTCCCGTATAGGGGTGTCGAATAAGTACCGGATTTTTTCAATACCGGTATTAATACCGCATAGAAAAATTTCCAATATCGGGATCCCGGTATTAGACATTTTTTTCCAAAATTGTTTTAAAATGAAATGACTAATAAGTTTCGACACAAAACAATGAAATACCGTTTTTTTTAAATACAAAATTACTTTTTAATATAACTATACTTTAAAGGCCAGTTACCGTAGACACAAAAATCGCGTTGGTCACAAAAAAATTTCACTCTAGGTGCTGATTTTTTGGAATGTAATATTAGGATAGATTTGTAAAATAGTGTACCTATATTATCTAAGTTTCCAGCTACGAAAGACCAAGTGCAAACTGCTTGGTGCTCGAAAAAGCTCAAAATTTTCGAACTTCTTTCAGTTTTTGACTTATGACTTCTAGCATCCTGCGGAAAAGTCACACAATACATTTTTATAGTATACAAAACGTGTATCTCGAGTTTTATTGAACCTGCTGCTGCTGCGCTCCAATTTTGTATACTTTAAAAGTGTATTGGGTGACTTTTCCGTAGGATGCACCTTTTAGCGCATGGGAGATTCCCCCGCGCCGTTCCTGCACCTTCCTTCTTACCTCAGGAATCTCAGGATTCAGGGTCTTCTATTGTTCGATGTACTTCTTGCCTTGACAGAGAGGCAAATACAAAGACTTTTTTAATCCCATTCTCTACTTGCGCAAGAACTAGTAAAATGTAAGTAGGTAACTGTCTAAATAAACCACGAGATAATTAAAATAAGCAGTTTTTAAACTTACCCAGATAAAAAATTGGTTGGAAATATAATATGCAATAGAATGAAATTATGTCACTGTAGTACTGTAAATAAAATAAAATCACCAATACCGGGTTTCCGGTATTGGATATTTCAATACCGGTATTGAAAAATGACCAAAATATCCGGGATCGGGGTATTGGAAGCCCTAGTCCCGTCTTAAAGACTAAGGACAAAACCACGTGTGAATTGTAAGGCCTTATGCCATCACATGAATGAATTAATGAAGGAGTGAAGGATAGCGTGACGGTTGACAAGGGAGACTTGAAGAAGAAAACGTGTTTCGCCGACCCCAAGTAACATGGGACAAGGGCAGTAAGATGATGCTGCCATCACATGAATAAGAAACTAAGTATAGATACATATTATGTTCAAATGAGAACATGCTCTCTGTAATTTCAACACAGACTGGAAAAAACTAGCTTCTATAGTACAAATCAGCGGCGTAATTGCGTAACACACTATCAGCAGCGATCCCTTTCATTTTGACAATTCAACAACATTCATTGCGTTATATCATTGTTGAGCAGACAAATTTTTCGAACATATGAAGCAATGGTTTAGCTATATCCTTCAAAATGATTCATCAGAGACATAGTTTCGGAATTAGGGTGCAGGTACAAATACTACACATCTAACTACCAAGCGCCAAGATGTCCAAACATTGGTTGTTAAACCATTGTCCACGCCTCGTTTGACCACCATATGTGGCTATAATGGGTTCCTGGTTACCACACAGTGAGTAGATGATGCAAACAATGGGATTGGACCATAATGTAATGGGATTTTGTAAGATGTATTACAAATTGGGTCGCAAAGTTGGGACACTATGTTTGGCATGGCAAATCCTGAGAATGATTTCCAAATACATGTACCTACTTCTCAAGGGTTAGGCAAACAAGGAACGATTGTAAGCCTCCATTTTGCGAGCATTTTATAGAGACTAAGGAAATCACGGAATACTCAATCAAATTTGTTAAAAAAACATTTTGCTTGGAGGCCAGCGTATGTGTAGCGTTGAAATTATGGTCAGTAAGGTACTGCAGTACGTGTACGTACTGTAATCGTACGCAATGCTACGTAATGCAATGTTTACGATCAAAATATATGACCAACAAAAATGACAGTTTCGTGTTGCAAAAAATGGCCCTTCGAGACCACAAAGGCGCAAGCCAAATAAATGTGACTATTAGAACTCTGGCGCAATAACTCGCAAATTGTCTTCCGTGAGTGCGTGACAAATTCAATATGGGCATGATTATCACAATTACAGCACAAGGAAGGCCAGTTTAAGCTACATTGTCATTTCAGTCGCCTAATGAGCTGTGACACGTATTATGTTGTGTCATACTCTTATACAGATTCAAAGTAGGTACAGTGTCCTATTTGCTGTAGTATGCAAACTCCTTAGTGACCGTTCACTTGCACCTTTGAAGACCGAACCTAAGGAATACCACTGTTGCCATAAGCAAAGTGACCACCTACTGGGCTCAAACAATATAGTAATATTCAATCAAAATCTAAGTACCGTCGACACGAAAACAAGAAGAAATAGGTACGATTTTTTAAATTTTCTCTCCATCAACTTCTACGGAGTTACCAGGACGTTACGGAGTTCCCTTAGCCATTAGGTACATTCGAAGATGCAAAACTTGTGTTAAAAATAGTCATAGGAACCTCTAAAGCCTACCATTGTCGATAAAACTTCGATAACCAATCGACTCACATAATTGATTACTCGGTGTTGCTACACGTGCTGTAATATGACTCACACGTAACTCTAGGTGCACCATAAAATAATTGATTTTACTACATGTAAATTCTACAGTAAAAACGTATTAAATTGCGAATCTATAGCAAACGTATCGAGGTAATTGTAGTCATCATCATCATTTCAGCCGAGAGACGTCCACTGCTGGATATAGGCCTCCCCCAAGCACCTCCACTTCGACCGGTTCTGAGCTTCCCGCATCCAGCGGATTCCTGTAGCCTTCACAAGGTCTTCGGATTGTATAGTAGAAAAATGTAATAGCAATATTAAATCATTCATGTTTAATTACTTAATAAACTACATATTAAACAAGAAGAACCTTTCAATGAATATTATGATCTTCTAGACCTATCTCAGTATCCTTAGCAATAGAAACAATTGCTTGTAATGCTTCTGTCGGGGTTGTCATGTAAGTATTAAGTACCTTGGTCCTTTGACCCGAATTTCAAACTTCTAACTACAAAATGGTCCTTCCATATCCGAGTTTCTTTTTCTTCTTCATGTGGCTGGCACGATAGTTGTTCAAATTTTGTTAACCCAAAATTTCGCCTCATCACGGTATTATCGGTGGCAGCACAGAGGTTACTTTCGCTGCATGTTTTGCGGCACAGAGGGCAGGTTAGGACGTGGAGGTTGGAAACCACAGACAGAATTTCTCGTCACGTGCTAGACCACAAAAATTCTATGCATTTCTTACCGGGAAATGTGAGATTTCTTTAAGGAGAATTTTTCAACGGGAAATCTTGAAAAGAAAAATGCGGTGACCGTAATAGTTGTTTTTACCTGAGGTCAATGCCATATTGAGGAAAACCACATCTGTGACGATCTACGATGTCACGATGTCTAGACAAACGAGTGACGAAACTCGACGGAAGTCACGCCCTTTATTGTGGTTACAATTACTTATTAATAATGAACAGTTTTTCCAGCCAGAATGCGAAAAAATCTACTTCCCATAACATCACTGAAAAAGTCTTCGAGAATCGAAATCGACAATCTATACACACATTAAATATCTTATCTATAAAAAGAATGGATAAGCTTGCATTGTCTTATTTTCAAAACTGCTTCGAAAATGTTATTATGTAAGTATTTAATTCAGTAATAAAACACTACTGCATTCAACAATTAGTAACGACCTGGTTGTTTTGTAATAAAATTCTGTAAATAAACTGGAATCATCATTTGCAAAATCTATTACACATTTAATTACTAGATTATGTCATTAGCCAATTAGCTAATGCAATTAACACCTAGATTTTGGAACAATTACCGACTAACAATTTATTTTAATGTGTACTGGTTACTTGTGAACGAACAGGCCGACGACATCCGTTTCCTACCACCTAGGTTACCTCCATCAGGGTAACACATTGGTCTTGAGAGACAAAGCAATTTAGCAATTTTTATTTCATCATCATTTCCATACTATAGAAATAAAAAAAGGGATTAAAGGGTGACGATTTACATCTCGAATTGGTGGTGTACAGTCACGAGCACTAATATGTCAACCCGTGGCAACTTTCAATTGCGATTTTTTCGTGAAATAACGAATGCAACGTTGAAATACGACACATTATATTAACCTAAAGGTAAAAATGCTATGTTCGTAACAACATAAAATTTCATTCAAAAATAAAGGAGGAAATCGCTTTTGAGTAAAGCCGAGTGTATACATACTTATCCTCGTGACTCTACACTGAGCCGCGGAGTAATTGTGTAACACACAAACAGTAGCAACGGCTTTAAGTTTGACAGTTCAACAACATCCATTGCGCTATTAACGTGGTTGAGCAGACAAATGTTTCGAACATATGAAGCAATGGATTAGCAATATCCTTCAAAATGAATCAGATTGAAGTGTGTTACGCAATTAGGGTGCAGAAGCACAGCAATTTCATTTCATCATGATCGTCATACTTCGAGGATAAAGCCTTACGCATTTACACCTCTAAGAATTGATAATCTATACTGAGCTGGCTGGCCCTAGTTTAAAACCTCGTAGATATCGTGACCCGGCTGTAGCAATGTTTCCAAGCAATATCGTCATTACCGCAAGTGTGTTAGACCACAATTTTCAATAGAACGTACCTTTATTCCGTGTAACCAGGTAACCACAGACGCACTTTGAAACCGCAGTCTACAAACGTAGTCATACTCGTCAATTACACTGTAGGTAGAATCATGGATAATAATTATAATTATGGGTCATGGAACTGGCAGGCTGGTAATGAAGTAATCAGAAAGAAACCCAGGCAAGTTGCATTTGTTTTTCCTGGATTTGATGATGACGAACGAAACTTTTCTAATTAAAACAATATATTATTTAGGTCATAGTGTCGGTTTGTTTCTAGGGTACGCGTATCCGTTAATATGCAAAACTTGAAACAATTTAACAGAATATCTAATGGTTAAGGGATTTTTATGCGACGAATAGAAACATATAACTTAAATATGTATGACAATAAAATTGAAATTTCAATGATGATGCCAAAGGACATCGCGGCATACCACGGTATCGTTGCCGATGAAATTTCAATTTTATTGTCATACTTTTAAGTTATATTTTCTAAGGCCCTCTCTGAGGAAGGTAGAGAAGGCGACAGCGCGACGCGATTCTAGTTGAACAATTTCTATGATAACTTCATTGACATGGTTCTACTAGAATCGCATCGCGCCTGCCTGCGGGAGTCTATAAGTACGGCTGAAGAAATAAATAATAGATAAAAATAGTTGTTGGAACTACTCGAATGACAAACACAACAGCAGTTTTTCCTTTTCGCTAATGCCTCCTATTATCAGAATATACAGATTCGCAGTATTGATTTATTGTTAATGCAAACACGATAAAGTGCTAAGTGCTAACGTAAGCGATTAACATCGAAGACAATATTACGTGATACGTATGTTACGAGTGGGTTTGTAAAAAGAGGTTTCACTCCGATCGTTTGATAAGTTGTTTATTGTTCACGATTTAGCAGAAAACAGCAATATATAGCGTGACTTGTGTGAATATAACTTCGTTCAATAGTAACACATACTCGTAACATCACGCCTGTATCCCCGACGAGTTAGGTAGAGGTGTTATTGTAGTACACCCACATTTCGCCATTTAAGTAGTAAAAGAGGGCCAATTCTCTTAATTTGAAGAACGTTCACAGTCAGAAGGCCAATTTCCGTATTAAAAACGTGCAAAATCTAGTCGCAATCTCATCTCAGACTGTGAACGTTCTTAAAATTACGAGAATTGACCCTCCGATCTCACTTTCAATCTGTGATAAATACCTCTACATTTTTGACAAGTTTTTAACATTTGTTTGTCACCGAGATGAGACTGCAACCATATTTTTGACGTTTTAAATTACGAGAATTGGCTTACTGTTTACTGTGTGTCGAGAAGATCGACATTGACATTACAGCAACGTCAAAACCTTGATGAATGATTAAAATAATGTCCGCGTCTAAACGATAATCAACTTCAATATCTTCTTATACATACGCTCTCTATTTATAAACATGGAGAAGGCATGGTTATGCCAAACGTAAAACATTTTTTTTTTGTTTTGCAAAATGAGTCAGGTCTTGACCTCGATCTCACCTGGTGGAAAGCGATGGATGAGTTCGATGATGGAACGAGCTTGCCCAGAAGATGTCTGGTCACACTTGCTTTGAACGCAGGCAGGCAGACGGGTTATACGTGGAAGGGAACACAGACGCTGGCATGGAGAGAGTTCGAAAAATGTATAGTTAAATCGAAATTATTTTTGGTGTAACTTTTATCCGCGTTTATAAAGTAATAAGGGGTTAGGGATGCATTAATAGAGCCTCCACAAATGTGAAAAGTAGCTACAGGTGCAAACAGTGACGGCAGTCGGCCCTGCTATCACCCATACTGACTGGCTGATCTTTGATGACCTGTGGCATCAACAAAAGAAGAAAAAAGTCTTACCTTAACATCAATAAGCCTAACAGCGAAGGCAGCAGCTTCAGGGGCGGTGAGGCTGAGCTGGCAGGGGGTGCGGGGCGCGGTAGGGGGCCGCACTAACGCAAGCGCAAGCGCAGCCCCCGCGCCGCTGTTGCTGCCCAACTCTAGCTTCTCTGTGCGCCCGCATAGCAGACTAGAACACAACCCTAGAACAAGAGAAAAAGAAATATTATAATATATATAATAATAAGCATCGAGAATTCGACATCGAGAATTCTGGTGTGGAAAGAAAAATTTCACACTAATAAATGCCCAGCAATGACATGGTGGTCGCTGAATGTGATTCAACTGTAAAACTAGTGGTCATGTGAGTCGCCTTGGGCCATGTCTCTTAGCTATTTCTTAAACTTATGACGAAAAACCCCCAGACCCAATTCTTTAAAGCTATTTTCCTAAGCCACTGATATAATTTTCACCATACAAAGTATTACAGGAAACGTCGCCAAGAGTTCTTCAAATAACGATGCTAACAAAATTGTTTTTGTACAGCTACATAAAACAATTAGGAATTTATTGATACCAATTCATGTAATAAAAGCGCAGACAGTACCAAAATAAACAATTACTATAATACTGTACACACTAAATAGATATGTCATAGCATTTATTGGACACTTAGACTGAGCGCAGACTTGTACACTTTTAAGTGTCTTGAATTGGACACAACACAACCAGCCGGCAATTAGCAATGTTTTATGTTATGTATTTTTGTGGTATACAACAAAGTATATAGGTATAAATAACAACTTTCTTTGGATAATACAGTACCGCACCCTAATTGCGTAACACACTATCAATCACAATCTGATTCATTTTGAAGGATATTTCTAATCCATTGCTTCATATGTTCGAAAAATTTGTCTGTTCAACAACGTAAATAACGCAATGAATGTTGTTGAACTGTCAAAATGAAAGCCATTGCTACTAGTAGTGTGTTACGCAATTACTCCGCTGATTACGAAATTTCAATTTAATGATGCACAGTCTATAGACACCTGTCGTTACTAGTTGATTTTACTAAAATCCAATAGAATAAATATTCTTTGCTGAATACAATATGCACTGTATACGTTGCAGGATGTTGAATGAATGCGCAGTTCACTATGTTCTACCAATGAAGGCATGCAAAGTTATAAAAATTCCATAAACTATAATTAAAAACCAAATCAACTGTTGTTTTCAGTCTTACACGACAATCGTAACTGAAAAGTGTTTAGTTTTTTGTTAGTTTTAATGTTATTTTTTTATTGTTGTATTTCCTGCATGTCCCAAATGAAATATTTGCTCTTTCTTTCTTTCAATGAAAGATTCAAGTTGCAAAAAGTATCAACGTGTGCGCAGCTACTAAATTGAGTCAACGAATACAGTATACTCGTTATATTAACATAAAGATTAGCAAAATGGATAAAACCGTTCATTTTATTACGAATTTGCATCCAAACGAGTAGTTATACGTAGTTATAGCTGCTATGAAAATATGAGCAATCAATGTTTGGCAAGGGAACCAGAGAGTATATTATAGTAATCATGTTTAGAATCATAGATAGACATGAATGCAGTAGAAGGAAATTATAGTATGTCTGAGAAAATCAGAATCGCATTCTATCCCCGTTAATACCATTCTAATGAACTAATTAGGTATTATATTTACAGTTTTAATAGGGTTTTGCGTATATACATATATTTAAAAATATATATTCCACAATTTTAATAATTGCACCTACTACTGTTTGTCTCTGCATCACCCAAAGGTGGACTAGTAGAAAATGCCTTTGACATTAAGTCAGCCTCTGTACATTTGTGTGCTTAAACTTGAAACAAAGAAAGAAAATACGTATATTTGCGTTTAAGAAAGAACACAAACACAAAACAGAACAAGTTGGGAGACTATGTTCAGAACCATCGTAGAAAGAAACATGAGTAAATTGGTCAAAAGCCGCAAATGTAGTGTTCAAGTTGATATGAATGAAAATTAGGAATCTGTTCTGAATCTGATTGAGAGGCTTTTTAAAGGAGGGACCGGACCTAACAGGTATTACATAACCGACCGGATTTTGTCAATAGGTTGATATATAGAGATATCGCCAAACAGTCGTCTGCAGGTTCTACACGTATTCTATAATTTTGTTTACTTGGGCTCATGTAGATTTGTAATGTTTTCCTTTGACTATTAATTTCTGTGCAGATATGAACAGGTTGTCGGTTGCTTGATCGGGCTTAACTGTGGGTGCCTTAAAACTAAGCGACTACACGCTAAGGGCACCCCCTGTGGGGTACGGACCTCGGCTTAAGGCGTCGCTGGGAAAGCAGCAAGGGACAGCCTGGATCGGATTTACCAAAAAAATGAAAACAACCTCTCGCATTTACAATTTTAGCAAGAGCATGATTGAGGCACATTTTCGATCAAATAAACCGTAGACACGTCTTAAATTTTCTTAACCCGTCGCACGCGCAATTATAGAAAACCGCCATGCGCACTCAGAATGCGCAATAGGGCAATATAACCTAATGGATGCGCAGACACATGTCCAATAAAGGGCAGGCAGCCGGTCAGACAAAAATAAGACTATTTAAAATTCCTAGCTATTCCTAGCCTCATTAGTAAAACATTAAATTAAATAGCTTTAATGGATTTAAGTAGCCGCCGAAAATAGCCTTCCATGCGTCCGTTTGGTAATCGTTTTGCTCATTAACTTGTAGATTAACAGGTTTTTCGAGATATTTAGGTTTCGTGTATATAATGAGTCAATAATATCGACTTTTAAATAGGATGTTTTATGTTAAATACTAATCTAATGTGTTTTTGAAATTCAACGAGGTCTTTTATATTTTTAGTTTATTTGAATATACCCATATGCAGTCAAAGTCACGTCTTCTTTCCATGGGGGTAGGCAGAAGCTACAGAACTCTACCTGCTAAGATACTACGTATTTTCTAACTGAACAGACAGCTGTGCTTGTTGCGCCACTTCTTCCCAGCGAAAGTGGTAAAGAGCGGGCGTTTTGGGGGACTGTCTTATGTAATTTAAGACGTTCGATAAGTGCTGATTCTCAGCCTGATTTGAATAAATGACTTTTGATTTTGATTGACAAGTACTCCTTTTGCTTCGTTTGCGACTTTACGTTCATACATCAGCGGGGTAATTGCGGCTTTCATTTTGACAGTTCTTCAACATTCATTGCGTTTTTTACGTTGTTGAGCAGACAAATTTTTGGGACATATGAAGCAGTGGAGTGGCAATATCCTTCAAATGATTCAGATTGTGATTGATAGCAAACGCACGCCGGTTGCGAGTACTGTGCACCTGACCTTTCTGAAGAACATGACCAATAAAGTCACTATGTATAATATATCCTTCTAAGGAAACTCGTGTTATGTAATAAGTGAATATAAACGATTAAATAGCACGTTTTATGTACCTATGCTAATGCTAAAATACTAGTCACTAGTCTAACATGTTTTTCAAATTCAACAATCTCTAATTTATTTTTAGTTCATTTTAATCTGGCTTAAAAAAAAATGAGATGATGAGATCCTACTTCCTAATAATATTATAAACGTGAAAGTATGTATGGATGGATGGATGGATGTTTGTTACTCTTTCACGCAAAAGCTACTGAACGGATTTGGATGAAATTTGGCACACAGATGGTTTATAACAAGGATTAACATATAGGATACTTTTAATCCCGATATTCTCACGGGATCGAAATTTATGCGGGGAAACCGAGGGGCGCAGCTAGTTTATTCATATTTTTTGTTTAGCTTTCGCTGACCTTTAAAGTTTCAACAGGTGTTTTGTTATCAATAGACCGTAATTAAACCGTACTTAGTTACGGGTGTCATCCATTTTGTTAACACCTATTGTTACCAAAATTGAAATCATCGACATTGAAAATATATATATATATTTGCTTAAATAGAATAAAATGCGGACATACTTTTGGAGGACGTTACGTAATGTTTGTTTTTTGTTGTCTCATTTTTAGAAAATAATAAGTTGAAAACACTAACATCGATTTGATAAATAATATTAAATTCATTCGGTTAAGGACGGGTCTACGGGTTTTTATGAAAGTACTGTCTGCGTTGTTACATGTGCGTACTTTCATACAAACCCGTGGACTTGATGTGAGAGACACCCACGAGCAACGTTTACTGACAGACAACGCACTGCCTAAATAAACTGTTGAGCCTAGAAGCATGACAGTTTGTACGAGAGTTCCTTTTATAACTAAAGTGAGCACTAAGGAAGGATTTTTGAAAAAACACAAGCTTGTTTAGATACATATACCCTTCTTATGAAAATACTAGCTTCTGGCCGCGACTTTTTCCGCGCGAAATTTCTTGCTCCCCCAACCCAACCGGTCGCATCATTTCGCCTGCTCGCACTATTACTTAGTTTTTGATTAGCTTTCTTTCTAATATTTTTTTCTGCTTTCTCGGCTCTTGAAGAAAAAGCCTATATATAGCCTTCCCCAAGAACTGGGCTATCAAATGCAAAAATAATTGTTCAAATCCGACCGGTAGTTTCCGAGATTAGCGCGTTCAAACAAACATACAAACAAGCCAAATCTTCAGCTCTATTATTAGTATAGATAGATGAGGCGGTTACAAAATACTTGTAAAATAAAGAAAACTGCTGGAAAAGCGAAGCCAGCTGGGCTAAACAACAGTCCTAAGGAATAAATATACTTTATTGCTGTTAAATGATTTGTTATTAAGTAATTGCCTTTTAGAGCAGGTGTTAGCAGAAGTGACACAATGGGTAATAAATTATTTATATTTTACTTCTGAAGCTAAAGTTGTCATTTGAGATTTTATGAACCATTAGACTATATTTAGGTAACCTTCTTTACACCATTTGGTCATAAAATAATGATAGCCGCACCTGAATTTAAATATTACAATAATCTAACTTACCTACCTATCTGCCAATGAGGAGAGAAACCCAAAAAAAATATAACACGGATTTATTATAAAACCAGAGGAGTAATTGTGTAACACCACTAACAATAGGAATGGCTTTCATTTTGACAGTTCAACAACATTCATTGCGTATTACGTTATTGAGTAGACAAATTTTTCGAACATATATGAAGCAATGGATTAGCAATATCATTCAAAATTATTCAAATTGTAATTGATAGTGTGTTACGCAATTAGGTTGCAGATTTGCAAAACAAACTTATTATAATAAAGATAATCTTTGAAAATAACCATGAGGAGTTGGAAAAAATTCTAGAAATAAACACAAAATAAGATCCTTTTCATTTGCGTCCGTCGTCAGAAAATCTTGACGTCAGAACAACGTCAAGCCATCTGGTCGGTTACACAATACACTTCAGACGTTTCACGGATGAAGAGGCAAAAAATTATGGACGTTTGTCGTTGGCACGTAATCAAGTGCAATGTACGTAATTTCCTTAACAAACAGCTTTCTTCGGCTTTTGAACAAATAGCAGAGGACGTACATATTCAGTTAGTCGCTATAATTTGACGGTGGCTTTCTTATGTATAATCTACACCTGTGCATGTGATAATCATGACTGTGTCAGTGAGCGGAGTTCGCGCAGCTGAATTTTGGGCCAAAGATGTTTGAACATTTTGCCATCGATAGTGACCTAACGTTATTTTTTTTAAACGATATTTTGTTGTTTTGTGGTAAGCTTATTAGTTATTTAATTTGTTTTAAACAATTTTGAATAAAAATAGAGTCTAATACCGAGATCCCGGTATTGAAAATTTTCTATGCGGTAGTAATACCGGTATTGAAAAAATCCGGTAGGTATTCGAAATCCCTAGCTCAGACTAAATCAGCAACTTACTACGTAAGTATCTACCTTTAGCCTCCTACGGCAGAAAGTCATCATGTTTTAATCCTTCCATGTCTAAAAAAATAAGAAGAAATCAAAAGTCATCTATTCAATCCAGGCTGTGAATCAGCACTTTTTGAACGTCAAAATTACATAAAACAGTCCCCCAAAATGCCGTTCGTCCGTCTAGGCGACGAATGATCTGCAATAGATAAATGCTGTTTAAGAATCTATTTATAAAGACGCACCTGGGGAAAAGAAGCCTCACCCATAAATATTGATGCCCCAACCCCGTTCTAAAGGTCTCATTTGCTAAGCCTACTCGCAGCCGTTCTATTTATAGAGCAGTACGCGCCTTGCGTAAGACGTACCGCAGAAAGCCGCTTCTAACTACAAACACGTCTTCGGCACACTGTCTGCATTGCAAGAAATCGATACTGGATAACTGCAGGTTTGTTTTCACTTAAAAAAGTTGGCATAACTGCTTAGGTTAGGTTTTTGCAGCTGGGGTGCATGTTGAAGAGCCTCCTCGTGGCGCACTCTGGGCAACGTCGGTTCCAAGTGCCCACCAGGTTTTGGTGGACACTTGGGGCTGGCGGCTAATCTTCAACAAACGGGGAAGGGCCATGGTTCCAATCACCGATCATCCTCGATGGTCGTTGAAGGGAACCGGGCTACAGACGGTCGATACGTCTACTCCCCCCTCTGCTTACAGAGGGAGTTGAGTGGGCGTAGACTGGGGAGGGGCGGTTCGCGCCGTTGCACCCACGAGAGTGTGGGTGGTGGAGGGTGTCCATGCCCGCGCTGCGTCTGTCCGGTATCCGGCGGCAGCGTGGGCACGCTGGGGCGACGGTTGGTTCTGGCCAGCCGTCGGCCACCCCGTAATCCTGAGCTCAGGACCGGGGGTCCGGGCCACTGAGGCCCGGGCTGCGAGGAAGACAACCTCTCTAAAAAATTACCCCAATCCCAAGGTCTAGCGTGCCGAGGGGATGAATGGCCGGAGGGGATCCGGTCGTTAGCGCGACGAAAAGGGACCTCACCCTTTAAAAGGAACAAAAACAATGACAACTAAGACTAATGGCAATATTCCCCAGGCGGGTACCCTCCTACTCAAGGAGGGTCAATCCCGCCCTTCTTCGGAAGGCAGCCCCACCGTATCTGGGGGGGGCACCACTAGTCTCGTGGGCCAGCAGACCACTGCCGACCCGCGTCAAACATGTCCTGCGTTGCAAGAAAAGGAGCTCCGGGTCAGCCTGGAGCGCCTGTGCGACGCAGAGGAGGTACCGCTTGCCGTCATTGACGGCAACAAGAGCCGAGGAGGCTCATGTCCTGGAAAGGACCTAGGGCGGAAGCGCATGCGAAGCGGGGACTCGGGGTCGATGGGCCTCTCCTCTAGTGAGGAGAACCTGTCGGCCCCCAAAGTGCCAACGGCACAGAGAGGGCGGGGTCGCGCGGTGGCGGGGGGAGCTCCCGCTCGGTTGCCGAGCCGTGACCGAGCGGGTCGCTTCCTGCCGATGTCTCGGCCCGCTACACCGGTTCCCGCAGAGCGTCCTGCGGAGACGACTGTGGACAGCGACCCCGGGCCCTCAATAATGGACCTGAGCGAGGGCTCCTCGTCCTCGGTCCTATCATTGTTGGGGTCCAACAAGGCCGAGGCGAATGCCGCAAAGCGGGCGCAGCGAAAGGCGGTGGCAGCTGACGAGGTCAGCGAGATGGCACGGCTGGCCCGAGAGCGGCGCTCTGCTCAGGCGGCTGCCGGTGAGAGCCTGTCGGCGGTGGCGCTCAGTCGCCAAGTTTTGGACGGCGTGGACGTCGTCCTGAAGGTTGCCACTAAATCTGGCAGTCTGAAGGGCACGTTCACGCGCGCTCTAAAGGAGGCGGCTGACGACATCAAGGAGGCAGTTGGGGTCCTCCTTAGTCGTACGAGCACGGAGGAGACGGCGAAGCTGTGGGAGGAGAACGGCCGTCTCCGATCCGAGCTTGAGGACCTCAAGCGGGAGCTTGCCGCGCAGAGGGCCGAATGGCAGCAGAGGCGTCCTGCGGCCATCGGCTCCGCTCCCGTCGCTGCCCCGCCACCGTCGGCCCCGTCGTCAATCCCTACCCCCGCCGTGCATGCGGATGCGGAGATCGAGAAGATCGTTCGCATCTGCATGCTGCAGTGCGGGGGTATGATGAATGCCCGTCTGCAGGGTCTGGAGTCGAGGCTCCTCCCGGCAGAGACTCTCCGGCCGCCGCTCGCTGCGGATAGGCGGAGACAGGAGGAGCCCGCCAAGTCAGGCCCGGCAACGACAGCCAGAAAGGCCAAGGGGGGCAAAAAGCCCGGGAAGTCCGGTGAGGGCGCGTCCGCGCCAACTTCCCGGACGACCGCACCCCCGGCGACCGTACCTTCGGCGACCGCGCCCACGTCTACCGCAGAGACCTGGACGACGGTCGTCAAGAAGGGTCGCCGTAAGACGGCGCCGCCACCGCCGGCACCCGCTGGAGCACCATCGGCACCCAAGAAGGCTCAGGGGCCGTCTAGGGTCAGAGCCCCACGCTCCGCGGCTGTAGTGATCACGCTGCAGCCCGGAGCCATCGAAAGGGGCCTGACATATAAGGCGGTCCTGACGGAGGCGAGAGCCAAAGTCGCGTTCCCCGACCTTGGCACACCGACCGGCTTCAAGATGAGGCCGGCAATGACGGGGGCGCGGCTGTTCGAGGTGTCGGGTGCCTCGAGCGGCGAGAAGGCGGACATCCTGGCCGCCAAGCTGAGGGAGGTCCTCAGCGCGGAGGACGTTCGAGTGTCCAGACCGGTGAAGACCGCAGAACTTCACATCGACGGTCTGGACGACTCGACGACTCCGGCCGAGGTCGTGGCGGCCGTCGCCCGAGTCGGCGGATGTTCGCCCGACGACGTGCGGACGGGCGAAATTCGCGTCGACGCTTCCGGGCTCGGCGCGATCTGGGTGCGGTGCCCGGTGGCGACGGCGTATAAAGTCGCCGACGCCGGGCGTCTGTTGGTGGGGTGGGTGGCAGCGAGGGTGAAGCCGCTGCAACCCAGGGCCTTGCGGTGCTACCGTTGCCTTGGCATTGGACATGTCAGGGCACGGTGCACCGCTGAAATAGACCGCAGCGAGCTGTGCTTCCGCTGCAGTCAGGCCGGCCACAAGGCGGCCCAGTGCTCCGCGGCGCCAAACTGCAGCCTCTGTACAGCTGCAGGGAGGCCCGCCGGGCACAGAGCGGGCGGAAAGGCCTGTGGCGCGCCCGCCCAGACCAAGAAGAGAAGGGGTGCCATGGCTGCCGGGGGCTCTTTACCCCCCCCTCAGCCTGGCAGCCCTTCGGCCGACTCCCGGCCTAGGAATGATGTGTTGGTGGAGGGAATGGATTGCGCATAAATGGCGCTCTACCATTTCCTCCAGGGCAATATCAACCACTCTGCTAGAGCTCAGGATCTCTTGCTCCAGAGCATGGCAGAGTGGTCGATCCAGGTGGCTGTGGTCGCCGAACCGTATTTCGTCCCCCCCAGGGATAACTGGGTGGGAGACCTGGACGGTTTGGTGGCCATCATTGGCGGGGCTCTCGTCAACCCGTCCCGAGGTCACGGCTGGGTAGCCGCCCTCGCGGACGGCATTGGCACTGTTGGCGCGTATTTCTCGCCCAACAAGAGTCTCGCCGACTTCGAGAGGTTCCTTGTCGAGTTGGGTGCCGTCGTGGGCCGACTCCACCCTCGCCCGGTGCTGTTACTGGGGGATCTCAACGCCAAGTCTGCGGCTTGGGGGTCCCCTGTGACCGACGCTAGAGGCGAGGTGCTGGAGGAGTGGGCGGTCACGACTGGGCTGACCGTCCTGAATCGGGGCTCGGTCCACACGTGCGTGCGGCAGCGGGGCGGGTCTATAGTGGACGTATCGTTCGCTAGCCCCGCTGTCGCGCGTCATGTCCGCGACTGGCGTGTCGCCGTGGAGGTGGAGACGTTGTCGGATCACAGATACATCCGCTTCGACGTCTCCGCCCAGACCGCGGCCGCACGCGGTTCACCGGCCCCGCGAACGGACGGTCCGCGCTGGGCGCGTAAGCGCATCGACAGGGAGCTTCTCGAGGAGGCCGCTATTGTCCAGGCCTGGTGCCGGGAGTCGGCAACGAACGGACCCGTCGACGTCGAGCAGGAGGCGCTGTGGTTCCGCGGGGCGATGACGCAAATCTGCGATGCGTCCATGCCCCGGGTCCACGCACAGTCTGCAAGGCGCCAGGTGTACTGGTGGACCGCCGAGATCGCGCAGCTGCGCGTCGCGTGCGTGGCGGTCAGGCGCCGGTACACCCGATACCGGAGGAGACGTCGTCGGGTCCCTGACGAAGAAGCCGCGCTGTATGAGGTGTACCGCGCGGCGAAGGGGACTCTGTGGCTGGCCATCGGCGAGGCGAAGACGCGAGCCAGGGAGGAGATGTTGGAGACTCTAAACGGGGATCCGTGGGGGCGCCCTTATCGCGCGGTTCGAGGGAAACTTCGAGCCGCGGCGCCCCCGCTTACGGAGAGTCTCCAACCCGAGCTGCTGGAGGAAGTGGTCGCAGCCCTCTTCCCGGCGAGAGCGGAGCATACGCCGCCGCCGATGGCTCTGTCCACAGCCACAGAGCCCACGGAGGAGAACGCCATCAGCGTCCCAGAGGTGACACAGGCAGAGATGGGGGCAGCCGTGATGCGGCTCCGGGCCAAGAACGTGGCTCCGGGGCCCGACGGGATCCAAGGCTGCGCGTTAGCCCTCGCTCTGAAGGAGCTCGAGCCCCAACTGAGAGGACTCTACACAGCGTGTCTTGAGCAGGGCCAGTTTCCCTCTTTGTGGAAATCTGGTCGTCTGGTCCTGCTCAGGAAGGCGGGGCGCCCTGCGGACTCGTCGTCCGCGTACCGGCCCATAGTGCTGCTAGACGAGGTGGGTAAGCTTTTTGAGCGAGTAATCGCAGCCCGCCTCGTCGGCCACTTGTGCAGAGAGGGGCCGGACCTGGACGACAGTCAGTTTGGGTTTCGACATGGGCGCTCCACCGTACACGCTGTGTCGCGAGTGAGAGTCCTGGCGGAGGAAGCGGTGTCCCGGGGCGGGGTGATGTTGGCGGTGTCCTTGGACATCTCCAACGCCTTCAACACCCTGCCCTGGAGTTGCATTCGGGAGGCACTGCGGTATCATCGGGTGCCTCCCTACCTCCGCCACATCGTTGGGGCTTATCTGTCGGAGAGGTGTGTCACCTACATGGGACGCGATGGCGGAAACCAGCGCCGCATGTCGTGCGGCGTTCCCCAGGGCTCGGTCCTAGGACCGCTCCTGTGGAACGTCGGGTACGACTGGGTGCTGAGGGGCGAGCTCCGACCGGGGGTAGACCTGACGTGTTACGCGGATGACACGCTGGTCACTGCCCGGGGGAGCTCGCACAGGGAAGCAGCGTTGCTGGCGACGGCTGCGGTCTCACAGGTGGTGGGCCGCATACGTCGCCTAGGCCTGGAGGTGGCCCTCAGCAAGTCGGAGGCCATGGTGTTTCATGGCCCCCGGCGGGCGCCGCCGCCCGGTTCACATATCGTGGTCGGGGGGGCTCGGATCGCTGTCGAGTCTACCATGAAGTACCTAGGATTGGTGCTCGACAGCCGGTGGGATTTTGGCCCCCACTTCCGGCGGCTGGCGCCCAAGTTGTTGGGCGCGGCTGGGGCGCTGTCAACGCTGCTTCCCAATCTGGGGGGCCCGAGCGCCGCCTGTAGGCGGCTCTACGTGGGGGTCGTGCGATCGATGGCCCTGTATGGGGCCCCGGTGTGGGCCTCTGACCTGACGGCCGGCAGTATCGCGGTACTGCGGAAACCGCAGAGAGCGATGGCCGTCAGAGTCATCAGAGGATATCGCACGATCTCCTACGAGGCGGCCTGCGCACTGGCCGGATCCCCGCCCTGGGACCTAGAGGCGAAAGTACTCGCGTCACTGTTTCGGTGGCGCGAGGAAGCGAGGGCGCGGGGCGAGCGACCGATGCAGCGACACATGGAGCTGCGTCGGTCTCAGCTTCGCGAGGTCCTGGTGGCGGAGTGGCGGGACAGGCTCACACGCCCTACCGCCGGCCTCGTCACCATCGAGGCGGTCCGGCCGGTGCTCGAGCGCTGGCTCGGGAGGAGGCACGGCTCCCTGTCGTTTCGGGTGACGCAGGTGCTCTCGGGGCATGGTTGCTTCGGGAAGTACCTGTGTCGCATAAACAGGGAGCCGGACGCCCGGTGTCACCACTGCGTCGACTGTCGGGAGGACACGGCGCGGCATACGCTGGCAGAGTGTGCCGCTTGGGAGGAGCCGCGCCGTGCCCTCATCTCAGAAGTAGGCAGTGACCTGTCGCTGCCGGCCGTGGTCGAGTCGATGGTCGGCAGCGAAGAGTCCTGGGACGCGGTGGTTTCCTTCTGCGAAACGGTCGTCTCGCAGAAGGAGGCTGCGGAAAGGGAGAGGGAGATCTCGTCCTCTCACCCGGCCCGCAGCAGGCGCACCGGGCGTCGGCGGAGGGCGGATAACGCCCTCTTCCAGCCCCCCTAAATGGGTCCAGGGGCGACGGACTTGGGGACGTCCGTCGCCCCCCACACATCAGGACCCGAGATGGCGGTGCGTAGTGTTCCACGCGCGCCTCTCTTAGACGTCGCGGGGGGAGTCAAACACCTCACTCCCCCCCCTGACCCGAGGAGGCCCGCTGCGGCGGGCCGGCACCAGTCGGGGGTTGCGGAAGGATCTTACGTTCCCGCGACCCCCGGCGTAGGTGAGAGATGGAACACTGGGGTGGTTTTTAGTCAGTAAGAGTCTGACAGACCCCGTCGCCCGCCCCAGGGCGGCGGACATCCATGAGGATTTTCCACCCCGGAACAAAAAAAAAAAAAAAAAGGTTTTTGCAGCTGGTTGGGTTAAACGCAAAAGATTTGCGGGAATTTGAGACATAAAAAACACCATCTACCGTCTTTGAAAATGTGAAACGATTTTCCTGTCATAGAGGAGCTAACTGCACAGGTTGCGCCAGACCCAGACGTACCTACTTCAGTATCTACACTCGAGTGGCCTGTTTGACGCAAATAACAACGCTAATAACAAATACTTTTAACATTACAGGAAATGGAGTTTATCGAGCCAAAAGCTATACAGCTGTCAAGACGCGGTAAGATTTCCCAAAGACCAGATAACTAACTTTGTCGAACACTTAAGTAGGTTCTGCTAAGTGACTTCGAATGATGCCAATGCACTTAACATTCTAGTGACGATACCATTACAAATGATCGGGCACAGTTCCAATAACTGGCCACAAATGAAACAAATGCAGGTGATGAAGCGAAGACCAGCGATGTTAAGTACTCGACTGAGTGGTTCACTTGAGTGATTGTTCATTTTTGTTTCATTCCACGTTCACACAACGCCAAAATGACATAGGAATGAACGTTCATCTGCTCCGAAAGATGTCGAGTGTCGAAATTTATCGATGGAACGATTCACTAATGAATTCATCTTTTAATTCTGATTCAATGTGTGTTCAGACGTTTTACTTAGAGATGATTATGATGAGAAATACTCGTATGCCGAATAAAGGACAAAAATGAACAAAAAGTGAAGCGTTTTTACCTGAATATTAACTATACGATTTGCAACCTAAACGACAATTTACCTAATACTGTGTAGTCGTTCAGCCAGTTCGTTCACACCACATACCAATGCACGAACACTGACATAACAAAGAATCGAACCCTGTATTTATAAATTATATAGCAAGTTCCGTGGGTACGTTTCTATTGTGTTATGCATAGTGTACGCAACTCTATCGATCGTTGACCTGTGCTGACGTCACTGAACTTGTTGCCATGACCACCATGGGGATTTTCGAAGCTCGATTTAAAGGGCTTGAGCCGGTTTTTCTGTAAAAATGTCACCGTGAAAATTTAGGTAAGTGAACTGTCATCTCATATGACGGTAGCAATTGGCATTATTGACAGCTAACTTCAAATTCACTTCTCATATGGTTTCGCTGTAAAAAATTTACGGAATAGAACTACAGGATCTGAGTTTAAAAAAAAAAATACTTAAGTATTTCTGTAAGGAGTGGGCCAATTAAGCTTTTTGCTGTGATCGGAGCGGGCTTGGAAAAAGGCAGGTTGATAACATAACCTGGCTATATGAGACATTGCCCGTTTTTTTTCTTATTGTATTCCCAACATGACCCCAAGCGTTAGTAATGCTATTTAAATTGCTGCTGTTGTGATGTTAAGATAGCTCAACTGACTATAGTTTTAGAAGCAGATACCACAACTTTGTTTTAGAAGCAAGTTATACCTGCGTGCAGTTCATTTTTTTCAGCGATATCCTCAAAAATTAAGGAAGTGTGATGATTAGGTACTGCTGGGTTAATTATTACGTTCGCGCATTTGTAATCCTAATCGGCGGTTTTCTCAGGTTTGTTAACGTTTCCTGAAGTTTCAATTTCAAAGGAAACAAGACATTTTAGAGCCATATTGTGGCTATCTATAAAAGTTTGCAGTTCGATTCCAAGATCGACACCATTGACTGACTTTTTGCTCATTAGTCTTTCCCTAGAATTGTTTGACTTGGTTGCTAATCATAACTTTATTAGTAGATATATAACATAAACAGTAATAACAGGCTTGGCTTCGCGAGACTACAAGCAAGTCACATTGTTATGCCAAGTTACATAGTGTTCTAAACATTACATAATGACGACATATTACACAAACACTATATCGAAGATGTACAGACGCCAGCAGGTCAAGCTACCCGAAACTGTCAAATTTCCCCTATCAACCTTGAACCTTAATGCTTTAGCGATAAAGTTGAAAATCTATTAAAGAAATTTGACAGATTGTAGTAGCTTGATGTGCTGGCGTCTGTACTACCTTGAACCGGCATCAAAACGAGGCTTGAAGCCATCGTCACCATTACAAATAATACATTGTTTAACGCAAATAAGGGTACTTGTGTTATGAATCATGTGATATAAACTGCGTAAGTCATTGAGCAAACAAAAAAAAACTGTACTTATCATTATTCTGTGTGACATCTCGTGACAATGTGCATAAGCCCTTTCCGGTACTGAGGAATGAGGACTGATTGCTGAGCTCCACGTGACAGATGAGCGGATTCTTATAAGATGAGATGTCCTTAGAAAAGACTGAAAATGCTAAAACTGAACTTCTTGTTCTTAGCGTGTCGATAGCAATGGCGCCGATTCACAAACTAAACTAAATTTAAGTTCAGTGCATCTTTTTCATTCTATTTCATTAAGAAAAGGATAGAAGATAAATATTAGTTTAGTCCTGTCAAATTTAGATACTCCATAGACAGTTTAGACGTGATTAAAAACATGGCTACTAAAAATACGTCAATTTACGTCAGGCGCTGACTAATTTGACAGGACTAAACCACACTAAACTAATATTTATCTTCTGTCCTTTTCTTAATGAAATAGAGAGAAAAAGATGCACTGAATTCAAATTCAGTTTAGTTTGTGAACAAGGGAATCGGCGCCAATGTAAATGAAGTCGGCCCAGAATTTGGCTATTCTGATGACTACCGTAAAACTTCTTGCGACATTCTTTGTGTTTAAGAGACCCATCGAGATGAAACCAAAAGCCGGTGACAGACTGGACTTACGTTTATCGCCGAGATCTGTCACCCGAAGCACGGTAACGCAGTGTTTGCTGCTCCTGGCGTAAGCATACTATCCATCAAGTGCACAAAACAGCACCCTAATTGCGTAACACACTATCAGTCACAATCTGAATCATTTTAAAGGATATTGCTAATCCATTGCTTTATATGTTCGAATAATTTGCCTGCTCAACAACGTAAATAACGCAATGAATGTTGTTGAACTGTCAATAGGAAAGCCATTGTTACTGTTAGCATGTTACGATAATTACCCCGCTGAACTTATAACTCTTGGTCTAACATCTTGGTCTAGTTACGATCAAGATGAAAGGAATGGCCAAGAGAATTTGATTGTTCATTTTAAACATCCAAATTATTCAACCTTCAAATATTTCGTTCATATTAAGGTATCATTAAATTATTAGATGTAATTAAAAATGATACAATTAAAAACTTTAAAAAGAAATTAGTGGCCTTCTTAACAATTCTAACTGTGACATTTTAATTTGCAATTTTATTTTTAGATACTTAGCTTCTTAACAATTTTTATAAATTTTGCGTGCCTATTTCCAGGCAGAATGTAAATGGCTCACTCCTATCTACTCCACCTGTATTTTAATGTAACCTACATTCGTTGCAAATAAATGATTTGATTTTGATTTGATTAAAGTAATTCGTTTCATCAACATTATGTTATAGGTCAGAAGAAATGTTGTCATCAGCATTGTCTACAGTGTACAAGTCCTTCTTCATTCATCAGCATCAATTTAAATAATACCTTATCAGAAACCATCAAACTTCTCTCTTACCATCAAACGTATTATTAAAATGGTGTCTGACTCTGATACCATGTAATATGCATTTTGTAATATTGTGGTGAGAAAATAAATAATATCTTATCCTATCAAAGGTATAAATAAACGTCACGACCTTTAAATCAGACAGGGCAATTAGCAATTAGTAGGTAGCTACTAAAATTGTGACGTCAACGTCGGCTTGTGCAACGATTCATGCGTCTACGCATAACACACGTGCACCTCCACGGTACGAGCTAACGTTATCGGCGTGAACTTTTAATTGCTTCACAAGGATTTCGTATCGTAGTTCAAAAAAGTAGGAAATGGCCGAAATAGGATATGAAGTAAAAAACGTGAAACGTGTGAATCGAATTGCTGGAGCGATTTGTGGTTAATTGGAACAGCCTTTGTCTGTATGGGTTATTATTTCGATAATTAAGAACGTTTTGATGTTTGTGAGACAAGGTGTTTAAAAGCTCCAGCGATCAGTTTGGCGCCAAATATTACAAGGCAAGATAGCACCATTAATATTAGTCCGAATAAAGTCGTGGTGTTCATTGTCATAATGTACAACTGACTCAAAATATGGTTAGTATAAATTGAAATATGTGAAATTGTACAGGATGTCAGACATATCATATTACCTACTCAACCTTTAAACCATTGCTGATGCGGGCGATGCTATCAATATGGCAGCAATATTCAAATGTAATTTGCATATGTCACAAAAAGTCTTCAAATTATCAACCGGATACAAGTTTTTTCTTTTCTTAACCTCTGAAACTGTTGCCAAGTTAGAAAATAAAGGCTGAGCAGTCGATAAGGCTGAAATTGAACCCACATCAATAGCTAAGGATATAATACCAACTATTCCAGCCACCTATTGTATTCTCATAGAAAGATAGCCGAGCCTTCAATACAAAATGAACAATACAGAAGCCATACAATTTCATACATGGATGACATAATCAGCGAGCGGTAATGATAACCATTCGGCCGTGAAGATATATTTAGTAGACAGGTTGTTTGCAAACAATGTTTACTGTTGTGCCAGACTTGCACTGAGATACGGCTAGAAGGATAGGCCGATGTTCTGACGACGAAACACCATTTCCAGTAGAAGATGACCTCTCATTGTAGGTACGGAAATACTATATTCTGAGGTCACCTTTTACTGGAAATGTATCGTTGTATGTACGGGTTCATACTCATTTATTAACTTGAGGTCAGAGGTCGATACTCTTACTAAGGTCTTGTAGTAAATGCTGTAGGTAAGATGAGCTTCATTGTCATATTCTTCTATAATAAGTGTTCATATCGCAATGTCAATGGTCGCTTTGTTTCTTCTTGTAATCATCTTCATCCTTGATTGTTTTATCAAATACTACTAGGTCCTTCCCAGAACACTTTTTGTTATGTGTTATTGACTGTATCATGATTATTAATGTACCTACCTACAACCGTATGCACCTATATCTTTTTTATACTGTTCTACCTCAGATTCTATATCAACATGATTAATGGTAAACATCTGCTACAGCTCTCCTATCAGAATTGAATTTTCATCCAAGTGAGTTAATTGACTTTTACGAGTTTGTCTTTTAAAATTAATCACTCCATCATATTTTTCCGGAGCAAACAAACCCACGTTATATTTATTTTTGTTAGAAGGTGAAATTCTGGTGGGTAAAGTAAATATTACAGATTAAAATAAATTACAAACATGATGGTGAATAACAAAGTGACGTGGACCGAGAGGTCAGTGAATTAATAAAAAAAATGCTGAAAAACAAATTTGACATTGACTTTGGTGTGTAAGGTTGGACGTGCAACCACCAAGGTCGGGAGTGCGTCGTGTGAACCAGAACTAATGGCAGCCATTGACTCTTTCTTTGAAGTCCTTTTGACGGGTATCTTTGATGCACTTGCTTAACTTTTTGATGAGTGTGAAATACTAGAAGAGGCAGAAAGTGTACAATGAACTTTAGGATTTCATACTTTATGAACTTCCGTTTCAACTGTCTGTAAGGCCCGCGTCGATGGCGTTACTCAAAAGTAACCAGTTACAAACTCAAGTCACCAATGACTAGTATAGACCTTAGGAAATGTGACAGTCCTGGCTCGAAGATTGAGATCGTGCAATCTGTCTACTCAATGTTTCGATCTTTTTTCACGGACTCTTACCGGCTAAAACCACCGCGGTGTTCTACCTCTGCCTATGGCCGGGGGTGCGGGATTCGCATAAGCATTGACCGCTCCCCCGACAAAGGCTACTAACGCTGATGGTGCCAATTTAGGCAATGCTGACTGACTCCACTAGTTCACCTCGTCGAGAAAAAGTAAAATAAATCAAGTGTGGTCGGTTATTTTTAATATCCTTCGAGTTAATTGCGCAAGTAACTGAAGTGAAAGCCGCGCATGTACCTGCGATGTAGAGGTTATCTCTGCCATTTATATCTACTTTATGTAAATATAAGTGTGATCAAACACAAGTTGGCTTCAACAATGATAATTTTATATTTATTTTAACTGAACTGATGAGTTCGTTTGTTCATTATCTTGTACCACACTTAGAACATGTCGCAACTGTGACTCCCAAGATACAGACAAATGCCTGGTTTGGGGGTCATCATACAATCTATTCTTGTACAAATTGTGATCATTAATAAATACATTTGAATTATCTTGTAATTTTGCAGATAGGCCATGGCTGAATTAAAAATCACTTTCGTAAAAATGATCACTCAAATTCTTCTTTTTTTTCATTAGCATAGTTTTTAGTAAGTGACCACATTTGTGGTGATATTGTAAGAGTTAAAGGAGACACCAAAGGAAAAGCCGTTCTAAGGTTTAAACCCTTTTATATATATATAATAAAAGGATATAATATATATATGTATATATAAGTGTATATTGGAAAGTGTGGTGATATTCTTCAGATCGTCAAAAGTAATACGGAACAGTGGGTACAGTACCAAATAGGACATGTGATTTTACAAATTAACTTCTTATTTGAGTCGCTAAATTCAACTAAAAATTGGCGTAATTATTTACATTACGACATGTCGCTTAATTAGAACGCCCTATACCAAGACAAAACCACCGCAGAGTTCCAATATGCTGTTCTACTGGGTATCTGTAACGACCATGTTCCCATGTGTTGATTCTCAGGCGAAGAAATGGGGCGCCATGCGGCCAGGTCAACCGTTTCTTGGCACACTTGGTTACGGATACAGTCTTGTATTCCACCATCTATGTGAGTATTTACTTCGTTCTTATGTTTTACACTGTTGTGGGAGGGATATTTAGCCATTGTCTGTTTTATTCTGCCGAATTAAGTAATTAAGTGGAACTCTTGTGTCGTTAGTGGAGAGACACGTACACAGAGATTTTGTTTTTTTTTTGGGCTGATAAAATTTTAAGTTTATATTGATTATGATTGGAGTCTGGTCTCTAAATGAATACATAAACATTCTTATATAAGTTCAAGAGAAATATTCGAAAGGCTTCATAGCATCAGGTAGATGGCGAACAGCTAATAGCATTTGCAGCGTTCGTTATATCACAATAGGATTACCTGAAGCCATTTCTACGTTCATAGCTTCCGATGTTTTGCTAGCTAGATCTCGTTCTTCACCACCATTTGTTTTCTGTTATTTAACTAGCTGATCCGGCGAACTTCGTACCGCCTTAGAATCAATACATGTTGTGTGTATGAGAAAATTAATTAGGTACTTTAATTTTAGTTTTCGTGAATTTGTAAATGGCGCCGATTCCCTTGTTCACAAACTTAAATTTAAGTTCAGTGCATCTTTTTCTTTATATTTCTTTCAGAAAGGGACAGAAGATAAATATTAGTTTAGTCGTGTCAAATTTAGATATTCGATAACAAGTTTGGACGTGATTAAAAACATAGCTACAAAAAATACGTCAATTTACGTCAGGCGCTGTCTAATTTGACAAGACTAAACTAATATTTATCTTCTGTCCTTTTCTAACCCGACTTTGTTTTATTTATATAGAAGATTATGAGATCGTCATAAAAAATTATGTGCTTTGACCAGCCAAAATCATCTGAGAAGTACCTAAGTAATTATTCAGTTCAGAAAGAGCATCAACCCAATGTTTTGTCGTTTGATCATGTTGTCTTCAATTGACATCTTTTATTTCTAGGGTCAATTAATACAAACGTCAATTATTTATTTGGTCAGCGGACTTTGATTCACTTTCAAGGTAAAATACTTGTTTTTTGAAGAACTTAATGAAACTATTGGAAGTTTTCCAGGCCAAACAACATAATAGAAGAAGCGCTAGAGTTAGAATGTTTGTTATGTAAACAACTGAAGGCTACAGTACAGAAAGTAGAGTGACAACAGCCAACAAGATGTTTGAGGTAAATATTTTGTACTAGGTTCTGCCGGCAACTTTGTCTGCGTCAAATTTGTTGTTCCTCTACCCACCCCGTCGCATCGCATCGCCTGTCCGCGTTAGTACTTCGTTTTCGTTTAGCGTTCTTTCTGATTTGTTTTGTTTATGCTCGGCTCCTCAGGGCCCTAGCGTGATGTTATATAGCCTATAGCCTTCCTCAAGAATTGGGCTATCAAATGCAAAAATATTTTTTCAAATCCGACTGGTATTTCCGGAGGTACTTATATACAAACATAAAAACAAACTTTTCCTCCTTATAGTATTAAGTAGTAGGTATACATTACATAAAGCGAGATCAAGAATGTAATTACAGTTTCAAAGCAAAACTTAAACGCTTTGGCCATTTGATTGTCAGTTGCTGAGATTTGGCAAGCTGTCACATTCAGGTAATTAGTGCTGCATATGTCACATCTAGAAATAAAATTGGCGAATCTATGTGAATTAGTAAAAACAGCGAGAAACACACGCTTTCCTACTTGGCAAGCAAGCAGGTGATAAAACATAGTGTTCTCTATGATTAAGATCATTTTGTAATGAAAAGATATAAATCTGTCGATTATGAAGGATTTACGGCACCTTCTTCGACAAAACCATTAACCTAATACAAAAGATTAACGACTCTTAACAAGGTTAAATCTTTCCAATGATGGATCGTCAAGGGATAATCATTTTGAATTAGCACATTTTGAACTTTATGCAAGAAGTTAAAAAAAGAGTACACGTTTTACAAAATTTAACTCTTATACATAACATCTGTGCGCAAGAGTACTTTTTTCTATACTTTATTGCATAAAATTTAAAATGTGCCAATTGACATATTTCTCGAGTTGTCGACTCGCCCGCAAATAAATTAACTTCGTGGGAGTCGCCTATAGAAAAAATAATATTATTTAAAAGTGAATTCATGCGAATCAACTAATAAACCACTAAGATAATCAGCAGCTTTCTCTAAATACTTCAGAATCAGAGTGCCAAATGTGGCGAGTGGTGACTATGGCCAATGAAATGGAAAATATTTTAGAGTAGGCGCCACATGTCGCATGCTATATTGCACATTAGACAATCCCACAGATATCTATACTAATAATAAAGTTGAAGAGTTTGTTTGTTTGAACGAGCTATTCTCTGAATCTAGCGCTCGGATTTGGAAAAATATTTTTGCAATCGATAGCCCAATTCTTGAGGAAGGCTATAGGCTATGTAACACCACGCACCCTAAGGAGCCGAGCAAAAAGAATTGATAGCGCCGGCAGGTGATGCGACGTCACGGGGTGGGTCGGGGAAGAAGAAATGTCACGTGGACGATGTCGCTGAAGCTAGTAATGTATATAACAATTTTGAATCAGACATTGTGTTGTCTGCACGTGGAGACTGATTCAAAACGCATTGTTTGTTATTGAATCTTGGCAGAAATCATTGTGAGTTCACTCCTCTTGGGAATAAAAATAGCGCGTTGCCACAACCGACTCATCGCCGCAATGTTTACTATTAGATCCTAGTTGCATTTCTTATTAATATAGATATTATGCAGTTTACTTGTGTCGAACGCTTTTGGGAAATCGGTGCCAAGACGACAATATTTTCCTTCAAAATTCTGTGCACTGGAAAGTTTTCTTGTTTATATATGTCTGCTGTTATTATTGGTATCAAACGCTTTTGGAAAATTTGTGTTAATACAAAACAATTCTTCTGCCAATTCTGTCGCTTTTTTCCACCTAGTAGTGGAAGTCGCTTTACTTTTAACACACGACATTTATTTTGACAAGAGAGAAATTGAAATTATTGTAGATATAATGTAGGTATCTTTTTTTCTAGATTAATTATATTATTTTCTAATCTTGCTGTGGGATGCTTTATTACTTGTGGAACGTTATCGTTTTTACCAGCACAGGTTCACGGTCTCTAATATGACGTATTGCCAAATGCTTGACGAATTCTATTTTGAGTTATGTTAGGTAGGCACCTACCTACGCTACTTCGTGGCATTTGGCGCGTGGCACTGTCCGTGGCAGTGATGAGTTGATTGTTGATAATACACTCGCTTGCTTCGACAGTTTCGATAGTTTTGTTAACGGTGCCGTCGTTCATATTGGGCTGTCTCAGATTATTGAGCGTGGGGAATATTCGTTTTATAGCTGTCTCAACATCATACAAGGCATGTTTGTGGGAGTTGGCTCAACTCGTTCATAATTATGTTGTTTATGTCCATATACATATAGTCGTATATTAATAGTCATTTTTTTGTTTGATTTTTTTCCTTGTTTCATGGGTTTGTCTGAAAAAGCTCATTTTCATTACAGGTATCGTGTTGCCTAAGATCTTTATCTCAATAATTATTAACTTCATCATCTGCCTAGCCTTTTCCCAACTATGTTGGTGTCGGATTCTAGTCCAAGCGGATGCAGCTGAATTTTAAATGGAGCGACTGCCTATCTGACCTCCACAACCCAGTTACTGGGAAATACCTCCTACTCCTCTTCCTCTTGGTAAGACTGGTTCTCAGACTTTCGGGGTTCTAACGACCCGTAAAGATTCACGAAGATCCACGAATGACAGCCGGGACCACCGGCTTAACGTTCTTTCCGAGGAGGGGTCTTGGAATGTAAATATAATCATCCATCCGAGGACCTTCCGCGGAACAACCGCGGCAAGCATAGCTTAGCCTGATCGATGAACCCATACGGCTGTTATTACTTAGCCAAAAGCCCCTTAATCATTATTAACGTATGCATCAAATATACTTTGAGGGAATGCATTTGTAATTTCCTTTTCAATTTGAGAATTTTAACGCATAGACAAAGCCAAATATTTCTCGAGGAAGATTTCAGATTAACCAGTTGTATGTGTGCGAACTTCTAGCGGGCTCGCCATAAATTCTATGGGACGTGATTAACCTACAGATTGTTGTTGAAGTTTATTTTCGTACATTGTACGTTCCCGGCAATTTAATATAGTTTTCGCACGCTACCTACTTTTTTGCTATGTTTGTTATTGGGTCAATGGATTGAGCCTAGATTAATATCTAAATCTGTCGCGAAATAGGTTCCGTATCTATGTCGAGGGCACACATAACATTAGATCAAGACGTAAAAAATAAATCGGAAGTTTACCAAGACTACTTTTGCAAATGGTGCAATAAAGTCGGAACTGTCACCACTGACCAACATAAACTTTGAAGTGCAGGAGCCTAAACGATTAACGTTTTTATCGTCATGACCTTCGAGCTGTTTATCTAACATGCTTCCTATCACATTGATTTACAAACAATGGATTTTCCTTATAGCCATTAATTACACAATTAAGAGCATGTATTAACCTGACATCTTAAGAATTTAGCTGACGTTATAGGTAGATTGTTTTTAAGCCTCGACGTTAAAAGATTCTACCCGTTCTTCTTTAATATCGTTTTGGTGCATTTTGAATGGTGTAGCCGTGTCCCGAAGCATGGGCTTAGTATTATTCCGAGTGCTCATGGTTTGTTCAACGAAATCTCCAAAGGGCTGGTTGACACTTCTCGTGACCCAAGGGCTGGCTTTTACTTTGGCCAGAGGAAGCATTGCCATACAACGTGGCAATGCCGCTAGTCTCTTGGGTACATTACCAGACCACAGCGATGCAGAGGAATTTTTCGACGCCAGATTTGAGTTTGTTAACAGTTTTAAAGTTGTCAAAAAATAAAAGGCCCGTTTTGACATTTGAGAATGCGTTCTTGACACCTGTCAGTTTCATACAAACGAATACGTGTTTTGCGAATTTGATTTTTATTAACTACTAGAACTGTCAATGTCAAAACGGGCCTTTTATTTTTTTGACAACTTCAGTTAGGTTAGGTTATTATATTTTTATTTTAATAGTTTGTTAGTTAATTTAGTATTAACAAGTATTTTATCCTGTGTATATGATTTTATCCTCTTTAATTAAAGACGACTATAATAATAATAAAATAATAATAATGACGACTCTTTAATTAAAGTATTAGGTTAATGTCTAGGACATTAGGTTAATGTCCTAGACATTAGGTTAATGTCCTAGACATGGTCCAAGGTCCAAGGTTAATGTCTAGGACATTAGGTTAATGTCCTAGACATTAGGTTAATGTCCTAGACATTAGGTTAATGTCCTAGACATTAGATTGTCCTAGACACTTTAATTAAAGAGTCGTCATTATTAAACATCTTTCCGGAGACTGTTGTGACGTCTGGTCTTCATCAACCCACCATGAAACTGCAAAAATGACCTGTCATCATGGTTCCCTTGGTTGAACGTATACTAGACATTGTTGCCATAATTATCGTAAGAATCAAGCGTGATTATCAAATGTGTGCGTGTGCGCAGCGAGGGTTGCAGTGCAAAAATGCTATAAACACTGATCTATCTTTAGCCATGCTTCTTAACGAGCATGGTATGGAACTTTTCAAGACAAACAATATTTTTCCCGCGAAAATTGCGGAAGTCGTTGCTCATGAGATCCTCTGTGAGTAAGTAGGTAAGTGATTTCTTAACAGAATTCAAAATGACTGAAACTGGAAAGAATTCCGAACGAAAAAATTACCTACTAACGTACAGAACTCCCAGCAGCAAGCACACAAACATTGGTTTTAGAAAGTCAGACGGAACGAATCCGTCATTACGCTCCTAAAGACTTCCAATTTCAATGCTCGCACCAGGGGGTCTAGTCTCTATGTCGAACGATGAAGATACGGGCCCGTCCGAAAATATTAGAAACGTCAAAACAAGTGACAAAATCAATTTTTCGGACGGGCTAAAACACATCGGGAGTAAGAACAAATCGTGTTGTCATTCATTCCTAGTTCGGAAACCGAACTAATTTTATGTCCGTAAGTGATACGAGAGTAAGACGAGCCCGTAACCTCGTGACGCAGAGTGAGGAACGTCCGTAACTTCAGATGAAACTACAGATTTCGTGTTTAGAGTATAGACCCCAGTTTTATGAACTACCTTATGCATAATCCGCCTATAGCGTTCCCACTGCTGGGACACAGGCCTTCTCTCAGACCGTAATCCACCACGCGGACCCAGTGCGGGTCGGTAAACTGCCTTACATTGGTAGCAAATAAAAAAAAAACTAAATTAACCATACCGTAGTTCATTCAGTAAATAAGTACCTACGTACATAATGGTTTTTGTAGCTCACGGTCCATATTCTCAACGGAGCAAAAACTACGTTAATTTAATTTAGCAAACCGTGCGAATAATAATAATTTCGTCACGCGCTGATGCGGGTAGGTCGGCTTTTAGAGTAAGTGGCCTACCTACCTACCTCCATGTATAATAAGGAAATTAAATTTTTGGAGGGAAATTATTCCGGAAAGCTGGTAATTTCAAGACTGGAGCTGTAGGTTATTACTTTCTTATGCCGTTTAATTTTAGACCATTATGAATCGGTATTCTTACTGGTATATATGCTCAATCCTCACTATGCATGCCTTATTAAATTTTTGACTACTCCTCATCGAGCAGTGGTTGCACGAAAATCCGAAGGAATCTACGTTTTAAAATTTTCCGGTTGATAAGAAAATTGATACAGACACTCGCTGTTCCTCTGTAGGTAAATCGAACTAAGAACCAATTCTGTTAAATATTTTTTGCAATACGCGTTGGAAACAACAAGTTATTCAATAACGAAGGTCACATTAAAATTGAAAGAATTAAATAACAAGCGAACTCACCTGATGGGATTATAAGTGAAACGAGCACACAAAACACTAGATATCCTGTCAACATTTTCCCAGCAGTGCAATTTCGTACACACTTGATAAATACTCAAAAACCATAACCGTTGTCATTGTGTTTGAAAAGAAATAACTAACATATAAAATCACCAGTCACCACACATTTGTTATCAACTTATCACTCACAGCACTAAAAAACTGTTGATTTTGATCAGAGTAAAAAATAACAGTTAAAAAGCGATCGAAAATGTTTAAACGTTCGATGTGTGAAATCGGAGTGGAGCGACCATTTTGGCGCGAAACAACACGTCCGCGTAGCTGAACGCGGCGAGGCGGACTCGCGGACTTGTACTGACTTGTAGTTGATTAACAAACTCGGCCGGTAGCGGCGGCTGTAGCGCGAGGCTTGTTTGGGCGGTTCGCCATTACAAACTGACGCTGTTGTAAAAATGTACTCTGTGCGCTGTTGCGACGCGGCAGTCGTTCACTCCGCTTCCCATCTCCTCCACTCCTTAACCAATCTTGTTTGACCTGAAAACGTTTGTATTTCCTCAACCAGCAAGGGTCGATGTCTACTGGTCCGCTTGTCTGTGCAACTTCATTCAACTACGCATGAACTCTCTCTGGCAGTCTTCCGGGGTGATTTCTTGTTATTTTACAGCATAACAAGAGAAGTCTACCTTTGTAGCCTGTACATACTACGGAAAAGGCTAGTATGATCGATCACACAGTGTGATTTGTAGTAAATTTAGTTTATGAATATCAGGTTCTGGACCTAACAAAACTTACTACCGAATGCTATGAGCAGCTTTATTTTGCTCGAAAATGCTTTCATAAGCCTCCCTCCAACCAACCCGCCTATCACTGACCACTGCTGGGGGTATACTACGAAGTTCAAAGTGCCAATGATCGGATCGGACCGACACATGGCTGAACCGAATACCTATTATTGATAAATGCGAATAAAGTTCGGATCGGCTCAGTTGCGTCGGGACCATAGTCAATATTCGAAAGAGTGTAGGAGTGTGGGGTCGGGACCGACCGAACCAAATAGTAACTTCGTAGCAGGAAATGGCCGAACATTCGGCCGATACCACTTCGGAGTAGATCCCCTTGATATAGGCCTCTCCGAAGTTGCACCTCGCCACTCTATTGTGCGCCTCCCGAAACCAGCTGCCTTTTTAAGGTTATCAGTCCATCTCTCCGTAGTTCATTTATATTGCTGTGGGTCTCCTTATTTACTTCAAAAAATAACGAACGGCCGGGCTGGATGCAAAACTTTCATCTAGTCGTACAGTCGTAATAAATGTATTTTCTTTCTTTCTTTCTTTACTGGTGGGCTAATTAGGCACTGAAGCACGTCAGCGTTTTTTTTTCAGACTTTTTCTGACTAAAACCCACCCGTGTTCCTTCAGTTGCCTGTGCCAGGGGCCAAGGTATCTCTTTCGAACAACCCGCGGCCCTGGCAGAAGGACCTTAGTCTTAGGTTGCAACTGTTAATTTGGTCAAAATTTTTGTCTTTCTGTCTGTGGTTGCCTGGCATTTACCGATATGGACACTTATTTCGTAAGCTAATGAATGAGGCATAGTTATAATCCAGCCTCTCGTAGATCGTACGTCGTCATACTTGTCATAACCATCGGCCAGCCCAATAAAAAATATTGGCGTGAAAAAACAACAGCAGGTATTCAAACTCAAGCAAACTCAAATCATTTATTTCAATTAAACCATTTACAGGCACTTTTAAATTGTGAAATATATGTAGTCGGTCCGTTAGTCAGAAAGTTGAAGAATTCCAAAACGTAGATCCCTATTGAATGAGTACTCGTCCACAATACCTGTATACTTATTATATAAATCAAATAAAACCATTATCAACACGAGTGGTTATTAACGTCAGCACTATCGAGTGCTTCTTTAATTAAAACATCCTCATTAGTCACAAGCAAACGTCACACATTGGGTTCTCCCAATCTTAGGTAGCAACAGTGTACGAACGCTAGCAGCTCAAGCTACCCGAAACTGTCAAATTTCCACAATCAACCTTGAATCTTAACGCTTTAGCGATAAAGTTGAAAATCTATTAAAGAGATTTGACAGATTGTAGTAGCTCGATGTGCTGGCGTCTGTACAACGGAATACATAATTAACATTTCGAAAGTTCGCATGGTATAGTGCGAAATACTTGTCATAATGTCCAATGAAATTTTGAACTAGGTGTTGACCACATTTTCTTTTTTTTTCTGGTTGGAAATCATCATATGACCCCTCCCGCTCTGGGTGGAGCGGAAGGGAGTGTCAGACTCTTACTGACTAAAACCCACCCATGTTCCTTCCTTCGCCCTTTATGTTCCGGGGTAGCGGTAACCCTTTCGGACAATCCCGCTGACCCGGCAGGCTTCGGCCCTAAGGGGCCCCTCAAATTATGCTGACATCTCTTTGAGGCGCGCGTGGAACACTTACGCGCCGTCCGGCACGGGCCTGGTCCTGATCGGGCGGTGAGCTACCCATTGCTCTCCGCCCGCAGGCCCGTCTCCGCCCGCAGGCCCGTTGTGGTTTGGGTTAGAATGCGTTTTTAACTTATGCTTTATAAAATTATGCTTCATTATTATTATGCTACGAGTAGCAGTATTTATGGCAACAAGCATTATGGCAAAACATTTATGCCTAATTATATTATGCGTAATGATCATTATGCTGAATTTCGTTATGCTAATGTAAATTATGGTAATATATTTTATGCTTATCATTAGTAAACCGTCGCTAAGTGACTAGACAAGCAATGTACAAATCACAAAACTATACTTTATTTATGCGGTGAATCGCATGGTAGGTACGGCCGCTGCTTCTTGCGGCCAGTTAGTGATGTAGATCCACTAACGCAGGCTATCGACATCAATGTCGATTACCCAAAGAATATATAGTTAATTTTACAATTTGTCAACCGTTTTAACAGGTTGGAGGACCTAAAAAGATGACGTTAAAATCTGTTAAAATGTTTAAATTTTTTTATTTACTTGAATTTTTTTTGCTATATTTTATTTTGATTTATAATATAATATTTTCTGGACATATTGGTTTTTATTTATTTTATTTACAGAACCCCACGTTTTTTTAGTACAGACGCCAGCAAGTCAAGCTACCCGAAACTGTCAAATTTTCCCAATCAACTTTTAACCTTAAAGCTGTAGAGATAAAGTTGAAAATCTATTAAAGAAATTTGACAGATTGTAGTAGCTTGATGTGCTAGTGTCTGTACCAGACGCCAGCAGGTCAAGCTACCCGAAACTATCAAATTTTCCCAATCAACCTTGAACCTTAACAGTTTAGCAATAAAGTTGAAAATCTATTAAAGAAATTTGACAGATTGTAGTAGCTTGATGTGCTGGCGTCTGTACAATAATAAATGGGAGAATCAATAACTTTCCGATTTAGTCAATCACTAGTGTGTATGTAAAATAAATGGCTTTTGCACAGCACAACGATAGCGACAGATGTTTTTGTGTGAGTAAGTTGTACGGTGCATGGTAAATGCACGCTGCGTTTGATGAGTGAAGGTTTATATTGATTGTGTAGTACAGACGCCAGCAGTTCAAGCCACCCGAAACTGTCAAATTTTCCCAATCAACCTTGAACTTTAATGTTTTAGCGATAAAGTTAAAAATCTATTAAAGAAATTTGACAGATTGTAGTAGCTTGATGTGCAGGCGTCCGGACGTTTAAGATACAGAGTCGCGCTCCTGGCAAGTGTGTGCGCGACTCTGTATCCTTTGCTTTTACTGAACTACATGTGTAGTAGTGGCGCTGTAGTGGGGTCGATTTAGCGACATGGAGTTTCAACTAACGGGGCATATCTCCTTCATTCCTACATCTATGAGTAAAATACACATTACAAAATTTTCTACTATCTCTACTAAATCATGAAAACGTTGGCAACTTTAGGAATATTTCGGGGTGACTTTGATCTTGTTAAAACTCCCCAGTTGTTTGAAAATATTCCCGTTAGTTATTGGAATGATTTGTCATAAAATCTTTATTTTTAATGTGTTTTTAATTCTGCATTTCATTAGTACCTACCTATTTCACATACATAATGCACAATAATAATACGTCTTAGATTTATCTATTTTATACGTTTGGTCTTTTAATTTTTTTTAGGAACTTGACAGTTCGAAGCAAAATAATATTACCTACCTTACTATAACTATTGTGTTGGTGCAGTGAACGAATTTGCGAAAAGAATTGTGAAAATACACTCCCGGGCTCCTACATCGAGCCACGGTGCAATTCCATGCTGACAAGTGACATGGAATTGCACGGTGGCTCGATTTAGGAGTCTGGGAGTGTTTTTCCTTTATGCCTGAGCATAAAGGCTTATAACATTAAAATACTGATGAGTCAAAGAAAAAGTTTTGATGTGTTTTGAAGCCTATATACTGGCCATCGTGTTCAAAATTTGAGTTCATTGCAATTTCAAACTCAAACTCAACGCTTCCTTTTCGTTTCAAAAGCTTAGATGCAAAAAGTGTAGGGTGTCTCGATATAAGAGTCTGGGAGTGTAGTTTATCTTTTATAAATCAAACCACAATATGTGTTTGTTCTATTGGAATATTGCATATTAGTATTTTACCAGTCCTACATACATATACATATAAACTCCACGCCTTCTTTCCATGAAGGAACTGAGGTTCGGTTACTTTCGTAATCGTTACATATGATTAAAAGTTAAAATACGGTGGCAGTGCAACGAATTATTCATAGGACTTACCTAAATGATCCGTAGTTGTAATTTTCTGCCCAATTTTTTACCAGTTTACCACTATTTTGGGAATTTTAACCCTGTGGGATTGGCAACCCTACACCTACAACCTAAGACAATGACACTTTACAGATTGTACGTGACGTGACTGACCGCATGTCCACAATACATAGCATAGCTGATAAACTGTCACTGTCATTCTGCGAAGTGTCAAGCCAGGTGCGCGGGTGCCGGGAAAAATAAAAATCTCCGTAATTTTATTAATTCTTTTATAATACATCAAAGTGATTCCTCCAAAAAATTAATTAACCACATTAAAACAATCTAATGAGAGCAAAGAAATAAGTAATAAACATGGGTGTCTCGTATACAACGGTGAATGTGTTTATAGGATGTTGTTCCAGCGCTTTTCTAATGGAAATTCTTATGGCAAGGAGGCCTAGCAGCGCTAATTTAGTTACATTTCTACAATTCTTCTTTATTACTCTATACGGGTTCATAGTGACTACAAAGTGTGGAACGGTGAGTCATTTACATCGAAGTAATTACCCACGTCAGTTCTTGTTTCTCATCGTATTTATTTATGTTATTTTCCTTTTGCGTTATTTTATTCTCGCTCCGATAATTCTTGTATTTTGTGACTACTATTCGGTTCATTTTATTCTGTTGATAACTTCATACTTACCTAAATTTTCTAATTAAATTTTTCAAACTTCTATCTTGGGTTTTATTAGAAAGTTTACGTCGAAAGATCGCAAGACTTGATTATCTAGTAGATAGTTACATATACTGACTCCACAGAAAAGCTAAATAATAGAGTTTTTGCCAACAAGGGCACTTAATAGTTAATTATAATATAGTAAACATATTAGTCTTTTTGGCAACAAACTATATTATTTCAATGATTCACCTCATTAGATGGTAACATTTTATTAGACCTGAAACTTTCCCTAATATTGCATCACAGTCATAGATTTTGTACCTTTTTCTTATCATGCGGGTAATTGTCATGAAAACCCTCCGTCTGGGAAGAACAGACCAAGTGACTGAATAAACCTTCAGACATTTCTTTTCTAGTCCTAACTAGACAAATAAAATTCTTCAATTTATTGTTTTTCTCTTGTTTAGAAAGAATCTAATAAGAATTGTTAGGTATTTTATAAGTAGATTATTTACACCTCATTATATTTGAAGTAATAAACTATTGTTTATTATTTATTTATTTATTTAATCTTTTTGCACAAAAAAAAGGTACAAAGGCGGACTTAATGCCTTAGGCATTCTCTACCAGTCAACCATTGTTTGTTTCCATTGTAATGTGTACCATTGATTGATCATCCATTCTTACCTATAAAAATGGGAGGGGCTTGTGGCTAAATAATAACAGCTGCACGAGTCGATCAAAGGTTAAGCTATGGATGGGTGACCATCCATTACATATTTTATGGATGGTCATACAGTCCTTATGGGTCAGAAGCCCAAAATTCTAAGTAGTCTTTCGAAAGGTTATTATGTTATTCCAGTAACTGCATATTCAGCTGCATCCGGTTTGCGTCTCAGGGTTGGCTTTGAGTCTGAAGCCGACCAAAAGTTGGGAAAAGCCTAGAAATATTGATCACTTTATCTTACTAATAAAAACTTGAGCTACTTTATATAAATACAACTATATTCTTTCAGGTAGCACCCAAGATACCTCTAAAGCAGTATATAATGCTAGTCACTCTCTTCTTCATCACTACTGCGGCTAATAACTATGTCTATGCCTTGCATGTACCTCCTACATTGCATATGATTATAAGGTAATTATACATTATTTACACTACAAACCATTCATCCTTTTCCAATGAAATGTTTATAGATATCACTTTATTTGTCAATAAGGAAAGTCGTCTCAGGGTTTACCCAACACTTCTACTCAATGTGTTGACAATCAAAATTGGGTCAGCACAGAAAAACAATTCCTTACCCCTACCGCAGAAACTTGCCCTTGCTTAAAAAAATCAGCTGTTTATAGGAAAGTGCAATACCTATGCGGATGACAATTTTTTTATAAATAACCGGCAAAAAATTTCAATTCAGTCGGGTTCAGAAATATGTACTGTATCCATGGTAACAGGTTGCACATCGCTGTCCCTAACACCTGCATATTTACCATCCAAGATTGACACTTACGTCAATAACAGATCCTTATGTAAGTTACTTACCATGCTTTGCATTCTCTATTTCCAGATCAGCATCCTCTCCAGCCAGCATGCTTGTGTATTGTTGTGTAAAGAAACAAATGCCAAAACTAAACAACGCTATTGGTTCAATACTAATCAGTGCTGGGGTAGCATTGGCCATGTATGGTGGAGCTCCTACAGATGAGGAAAATAAGGGGACATTCCTATATTGGTGCATCGGAGTGACTATATTGTTGGCGACGTTGATAACTGGTGCCTTTACGGGTCTTCAACAGGAGAGGTTGTATTCCCGGTACGGGAAACATCCAAACGAGGTAAGACTTATGTCATTGCATTATATTAATGTTACTTCAATTGCAATGAAAAATAAACCCCACAGTTGGTAAAATTTTGATTAGCCTTTAAATCTAGAGGATTCGTTATTTTTTTGGTGTGAAAGATGACTATTTTTGATACCTAGGACATGGTAATATTATCTATACAGTATTCCAACTTCATACAAACGGACGAAGCGCGAGTTATGCCTACGCGCCTTTATCTCGACATGCAGACAGTCGGGACTGTGCCGCAGTGACGAACGGACGGTGTTGTTTTTTTAACAATAACCGAGCGATTTTTTCAATAAAAATAAGTTCAAGTACATATTTCATATGACGAGTAGGATAATATAGTGTGCTGTTTTTGGTTGCATGAATTCGTCAAAAATTTTTTAATTAAGCTTTATATTAGAATGCGGATTTTTTATACAATAAAATTTAATAATAAAGCATTTTCACGTCTCAGTCGAGGCGCAAATATTTTTCGGTCGCAAATTTATAAGACCGATTTGTTATTCAAACATAAACATGGTTTTTAAATTAAGTCTACCAATCAAAAAACAACACGCATTTTTATTAAACACTTCCTATTCAATTCACAAAGTATTTTATAGTTTATATATATAAAAAAAGTATATTTACAATCACAAAACTAAATGGAAACACAAAGTAGGCAAATGTAATTAAAATGCTGGAGGCGGGCAGCCCTATCGCATGTTTACGTACCGCGCGGCTGTAGGCATTTATTTCAAAGATACGGCCGAGTTACAATACTGTATGGATAATATTACCGTGCCTAGGAGTTAGTAGATGTATTACAAGTGACTGGCAAAATGTGTTTTAATGAGACAATGTTTGGCTAGATAACATTTTGTACTTATATTTTTATCTTTTAATGTATTTTTTTTAATGGTATAAACTAGTGCTTCCTATGTATGTAGGAAGCTTATCATACAGAATGGGCAATTTAAATTATCTTTATATTACATAGTGTGTACTAATTATATAAACATAATAGATTATAAATCATATGAATATTGATAATTTTGTAATGCAAAAATACTGTTGTCATGCGTTTTATTCTTGAAATGGAATAATTTAACTTAAAGGCCCTATTTAGGCTAAGCTGTATGAGTATGACTGCTGTGGACCAATTTACAGTTAGAAAAAAATGTTTTTTTCGTATAATATGTCTATACGCATCAGTACTTTCAAATGTTCGAACAAACTTTCTCTTACAGATGCTGTTCTACACACATGCAATTCCGTTGCCTGTATTCTCCGGAATCTCTTCTCAATTAATGGACACATCATCAGGTCTGCCAATAGAGGCTTGGTTACTGATTGCACTGAACATTATTTTCCAATTCTATTGTACGCATTCTGTACATGAATTAGCAACCAAAGAAACTTCGGTAACAGTGACTTTTATTCTGACTTTGAGGAAGTTTGCTTCTTTATTGATCTCCACTGTAGTTTTTAAGAATAATTTAAATATTTATCATGGAATAGGTACGGTGCTAGTTGCAGTTGGTACATGTGTATACTTCGACTTTTTCTCTACTAGACGGCAAAGGCCAGTCAGTACAAAAACTAAATTTAATTAAGTCTTTTATAATAATCTTATACATTCCCTTAAAGTCTAACAAAGAAATTGTGATTCATGTTTTTCGACTTTTAGATCTTTATTAAGTTTCAAGAATTTACCTTAAGTTATTCTTAGATAATTTGTTTTTAATTTATACACTGTTTGCATTTAATAAAAATAAAAATGTAACTATTTATAGAACAAACTATCCAAGTATTTTTACAAATAGTTTGTAATTATAATATTTATACTGAATAAATAAATAAAATAATATAGCTTTTAAATCCCACATTTATTGAGTAATCTTAAAAATATTTTGTATGTCAACTATAGTATCAGTAGTGATTCTTAAACAAGAAAATTATACAACTTTGTAAGGTATCTACAGCAATAAAAATATACAACCTTACAGCGAATTAATGTAACTACATTACAATCGACAAGATGAAGCTGCTTGTACCATAATATAAAAGAAAATATACTTGTTACCTACTAAGATTCATACACACAATCGCTCTATACACTTCACATCACTTATATTACAGAATATTTGTCCAATTATTTAACTTTCTCAACTGTCATAGTAGGTAGGTATCTTCACACCCTGAAATATAAACAAAATACGTTTAATATTCCATTGTAATTTTTAACTTGGATCGCTGTTTGCGACCTCAAGTGCGTGATTAAATCATTTCCTACAAGCCCCTTTCAAGAACAAATTAAAATGTTTAGGGAGTCAATAATGAAATTTTGGGATGAATAATGAAATTTTGGGATGAATAATAAAATGTTGGGATAAATGATGAAATTTTGGGATAAATAATGAAATTTTGGGATGAATAATAAAATTTTGGGATAAATTATAAAATGTTAGGATAAATGGTAAAATGTTGGGATAAATTATAAAATTTCGGGAAGAACAAAATAATATGTTCTATGGGCTTTACGTACCTACCTGCTCTTGCTGTCGGAGCGGCTGCGTCGGTCACGAGATCGAGAGCGTCGCACGGACGGCGAGCGGCGGCGCACAGACGGGGAACGGCGAGGCGAGCCCGACCTTCCGCGCGAGTATGAACGCCTGCGGGGACTGCGACTGCGGGATCTAGCAACATAGCCATGTCATGACAACGTCCAGTCTCGCTACTACAATAACACAGTGCAACTTCTACACCTCAAGGGTAATTTCAATTAAACAGCGCTTGAATTTAATCTATCCCTCTTTGTAAATAAATAAATTGAGTTATTCACCGCTTTGTTGAATTGACATCTCTTGTGTAATCTTGTATGATTTAATATTTTAACATAATTGGGGGCTCATTTAATATTTACAGTCTACATTACACAAATCCCTAGTTACCTACACCTTTAAACGCCAACACGACGTCTCTAATTCTAAGTATAGGCAAGGTAAGGTTCTAAGTATAGGATTTAAATAGTACCGAGACATGGTGAGCCTGCGAAGGTTGACCGTTGTGGGGCTGCAGTGAGGCCGAAGGGATATTACTGAGGCGGAGGCGAGTTTCAATGTTATCTTCCGTCGAACAGTGGCGTTAATTGGAAGTTTCAAGAAAAATTGCGGTAACACGGGGAAGTCGATCGCCGTGAGGTTGTATTCTAGCTCGGTGCCACGGTGACGACGAGTGTGTGCAGTCGGTGAAGCATTAGGAGTTGCAATGACATTCAGGATGTTTGTAGGATCCTATACTGTGTGGCCCTCTATAATGCATTTGATTCAAGTCCAGGTTCGGATTACGGTTGGGGACTAGGTGATGGCGGTCAGGAGGTAAGTTATAGGGACGCAGATGTTGGAGACTTCGGCTGCGCGCAGAAGTTTGAAGAGCCGATCGCAGAAGTTGAGCGGGATGTTGTTGCGAGCGGCGTTCGCGGATGTCAGATTGGTTAACGAGCCGTAGTTGTGGTGAAGACATGTGGTGAGGTCGTTGGTGTGTTGGTGGTTGGTTGATAAAATGGACCTGCAAACGTTCCAACACCCACCACTTTTAATATCTCCAGATCAACTTACTTAGCTACTTGTTTTTTTAGCAGATTTGATTAATAGAATAGAATAACATCTTAAAATTATGGTTATAAATAATGTGTCAAAAGCAAATAAATGTAGTCTTTAAGTCTATTTGCTAATTAATAGTAGCTTAAGACTCTTTATAGGTAAATAGTGATAATGTTCATAGTTGTTAATGATTATTATCATGAGTATTCAGAATAAACCCATTTGCAAAGATAAAAGGCACTTATTGTCAAGGATACAACAATTATATTGTTTATGATTTTATACTGTTACTTTCCATGTATTTATAATAATTCCTAATGACAATATCATTGTTTTTCCTCTTCGTTTTGAAAGAAATATATTGTGGTAAACAACACCAAAAAAAGAATGTAAAAGTTGTAGTGTACATACCTGGAATATCGGCGATCTCTTCTGGTACGGCCATTAGACATTTCCACACGGATGCGAGTGCCACAGCATCGACTATAAATAATAAAAAAAAAATAATTACACTTTGATCTGTTAAAAGAAAAATAATGATTATTGGAGCAAACTCAAAACTAAGACAGGCCACAATTGGCGCCCAAATGTTATATATAAATTAGGAGAAAACTTTACCCAGTTGAAGTAGCATACAGGCTTACAGGAAGACTGCCTTTCTAGTCTGTATGGTCTCCACTTGGCAAAGACAATTAGTAATTGAATAAAACAAAAATGTTCCCCATTCCAAGACAAGTGCTATCCATTTAGGACATCACATCTCAGTCTCAGTATGGAGGTATCATGATCTAGCACACTTATGACTCAAGCGTTTCATATTGAGGGTGAAACGGATCTAAGGAGCGTGCAGAAAACTAATTAAAGCGAAAGGTCAGATTTGAACTCGCGATCTATCGATCGGCAGCCGACGCCATAACCGTTAAGCTATTATTGCTTTCAGAAAGCATGCGAATTTAGTATTCAGATACGAAGGTTACTGAATATGGTAAATGAGATACCTACTTATTAGGCAAATAGTGATAAACAAACAGCTGAAGCCAAAAATAAGAGGTCCATAATTATTAATGCTTCCGGCAGTTAAAACGATACGGCTGTTAATCATGCTAGACATCATGTGGTAATTTGTTAGATACAAACATTTTGAATGACTATGTAACTACGTTCACAGGTACATTTGGCAAGGGTAGCAGACCACCACATGACAAATGGGTCAAGTGAAACTAAAATGGCGGATGAAAATCACCGGGAAACGAACCAAACACTGGGATTACGAGAAATGTAAACATGTACAGCTTATCCACTGAATGTAGAAAATTAGACTGATCACTTACGTGCCGTCCAACCCTCGCACGGAATCTTCAGCGTCACGTGGATCTTCATATTCCACAAATGCAAATCCTGGTGGGTTTCTGGCCACCCACACATTCCTTATATTTCCATATTTAGAGAATACTTTCTCTATTTCATATTTGGACGCATTTGTACCGAGATTTCCCACGTAAACCTTGCAAGAAAGATCCCACTCTCGGTAGCGAGACATCTGGAAAGTGTAAAAGCAACGTGTAACATTTAATAAGACGCCATTTTGACCGATCTTCACTATATCAAATAGAATTGCGTCTGAACTGTAAGAGGTAGAACTTACTTTTATGTTAACACTGCAATAGCAATAATAAAGAAGGATGTACTTGAATAGTATTTAGTTCGATTATTTGAAACAGAAACACAAACTTTCACCCTTTTGCTAGCAACTTCGCGAACGGAATCAAACGGAATGTCGGTCGGAATCAACGGAATGAAATGAAAAATTAAGGAACGAACGAACGAATATCAGTTTATTGATTGAATGAATTTTGCATGAAAGAATGAACAATTATGTGGCCAAAGACAACGAAGCAGGCGGCAAAACCATAGATAGTCAGTTCTGAAGGCCTGGCCAATTCTCATACTTAGTACGGACGCCAGCACATCAAGTTACTACAATCTGTCAAATTTCTTTAATAGATTTTCAACTTTATCTCTAAATCATTAAGGTTCAAGGTTGATTGGGAAAATTTGACAGTTTCGGGTAGCTTGACCTGCTGGCGTCTGTACATGACACCAGTCAGCGAAATACGACGCAGTCACTTCGTCTGCGTTAGTTAGTTTTTTTAGTGTAATTATAGTGTTGTATGTATTTATAGTATTTTTAAGTTATATTAATATTTAGAAACCGTTCAAATTCAAGTCGCAATCTCATCTCAGCGACAATCTATGTCAAAAATGGAAATTGATTGTATTTTTGACAGATTGAGACTAAGATTTAAATGCGAACGTTCTTAAAAATACGAGAATTAATAGATAATAGATAGACTCCGACTCGCCAATACAAACTTCGATACTTCCATCTGATTGTCTATAGTATTCCCCCGCGGTCCCCGCTCCACTTTTTGTTATTTAGTTGTCAAACAGCTGATTGTTTCATGAATCGCGATGAATTTCTAGAATAGAGTTGAATAAAATCGATACAGTTAACGAATATGGACGTGGTAGGACTGCTGAACAATATAAACGACAATTCGAACATGTTTGCAGTGAAAACATGGACGTCCGAGTGGTCAAACAATTTTCAAGACAACCAAGTAAGTATTGATTTTTCGGTTTAAGTTTATCGAATTTCGTTGTTACTGTGAAAAGTATGTGATAAAATAAAATATTTCACATGCGGCGTGACAATATTATCAAACCGGAAGTGTTTTACTAGGTTACAAGGGTAGATACTTGTAATAATAGAAATTAGTATCCTTGAATTCAATGTTATCGTGTGCGGTGCAAGAATAGATTCGGAAACAGCCCAGTTATCAAATAATGAAAGACAATTATCGTGTAAACTTCCTCTAATTCGCTGAGTTAGGTACTTGCCTGACTAGCAAGCATAAGAACATATTTTTCAAAAGTTTTTTTCGTCATTGTATAATCTTTGTTCTTGTTTCATATTTTTCATGCCATCAACCTACTAAGATGCCTGTCTTAGCATCCCTCCCTCATTTTCTCAAAAACTACATTAAAATTCTATTGTATTTTATTTTACCTATCTTCAAACCAATTTACTAAATAATTGATAAACATAATTGATAAAACATGGACTATCTGTTTCATTGTTATATGGCATTGAAATATGTACATTCAAATAGAATAGATAAAAAGCACAAAAGATGTTTTTATGTGAACAACAATAGATTGAATTAAAACTTACAAGTACTTACTTACTTATTTGTACCTTTTTGATGTGTTATTATTTTCCAATGGGAAAAAAAAAACACTCACAAAGTATCACTAAGTACCTAGTACAGAAATCCCAGAAAAAAACTGTTCATTCAAATCAACTATTTGTTTATTTATTTATTCTCACACTAGAACACTATTTAGCAATATCACCAAAGAAGCAAAAAAAAAAATCATGTCCATCCTGTGCACTATGAAAATAAATGACCTTGCACTGTACCCTGACTCATCCAGTGAAGCTGTTAAATACAACTAATATCAGCGTGACTCATAAACCAAGACCTTTTGATAGGGCAATTCCATGAGACATCATATCTAGGATTTTATTAAATTAAAAAGAAAAAAACCAGCCTATTACTGTCCCACTCCAGCGCAAAGGTCTCTTCTCATATAGATTAGGCACCGGCATTGATCACCAAGCTTGATAAAGACGGGTTGGGGATATCAGACTTATATTAACTACCATAAGTAAATGTTTCCTCACAATGTTTTACTTTATCAATGTCAGTGATCTCAAGATGTACGGACGCCAGCAGGTCAAGCTACCCGAAACTGTCAAAATTTTCCAATCAACCTTGAACCTTAAAGCTTCATGGATAAAGTTGAAAATCTATTATAGAAATTTGACAGATTGTAGTAGCTTGATGTGCTGGCGTCTGTACATATAAATTGAAAAAGTCATGTTGGTACTTATTGTTCAATATCCACCGCTCATGTCAAATGGATCAGGACCTTAATCTATACAAATAAGTGAAATTTAAGTGTATGTTTGTAATGTCAAAAGACATATATTTAATAAATGCTTATGGAAGTATATACGGTAATTATAACAAAAAAAAACAATTTGTAAAATTTTTGTCTGTGTGTGTCTGTTTATTCCGGCTAATCTCCAAATGGCTGGACCGATTGACAGGACTTTCACTGGCAGATAGCTGATGTCATAAAGAGTAACTTAGGCTACGTTTATTTTAGAGAAAGAATTAGGGTTCAGTGCCAAAAAAAAATTAAAAGTAAAACCCATGAAATCCAATATACATGAGAAGGAAGTCATGGGCACAGCTAGTACTAACATACAAGCTGTTGTTTTGCATCCTCGTCAAATTTCAGGAGGCTGTTATGAAAGACATAAATAATCAAATAAAATTACGATCCCTGGTAAATAATGAATACATACTTGTTTTTCTAGTTACTTAAGTTTGATAGCATTTCAGAATACACCACTTTCAAAGAACAGAATCGCGTTCTGGTGTCGTATAAGCGGCTGCGTTTTTACGTGTGTGTAAAACGGCAGTTACAGTGCGCTCTCACACAGGCCTCGTTTTAAAATGCGTGTCCCACACATGCCGATTTCCGAAAATTAGAGAAAAAAAAATCTACTTATTTTATTATTGATTCGTGTCGAGAATCAGTAGCATAGTTACCTCCTTGAATTTGACGAGGATCCAAAACGACACCTTGTATAATCAAAGTTAAATCTAGTGTTAATGAGCTAATGCCTCATATATGTATTGGTTATGTGTTATTCAAAGTGATTGATACAAAGATGGCTGTTAACAAGAGCTAAATTTAATTTCATGCCTTTATATAGTTAATTGAATGTAAATTGACATATCATGTACTTTTCGATTATCTTAGTAGATATGTACATGTGAAGCCACTGTGATTCTGTATTAGATGTTTTGAAGTGCTGTTACATTTTCTTGGTTTTAGTAATAGATTAAAAACTTTTATCACCTTCTTTTCCTATTTATAAAATAAACCATATCTTTTTTTTCTATAAAATTATTCTATAGAAGCAAAGCCAGCAATGAATGAAGTATTATTGTTTTATTTCGTCCTGTAACAATGCATTTCGCGAGTTTGCGACACGCTTCTGTGGCTTTGACCCCTCCCACAGGACATTGCACTCTTAGCCAATTAAGCATTAGTCATAAAAATTTATGCAAACCATTTGGCGCTTCGGCAGACAAGGCTTTTACGGTGAAATATCTGTTATTTCGCTGTAAAAGTCTTGTCTGAATAAAAAAACCGATCAAGTGCGAGTCGAACTCGCGCACCGAGGGTTTCGTACAATTTTGTAGGTAAGTAAGTACAAATATACGGTTTTCGTATTTTTCCTTTACTTGTGCTATATGACATTGCTTCTTGCCAAATTTCATGATTTTAGAACGGGAAGTACCTTATAGGTTTTGATTCCTTTACGAGTGCCAAAATATGCGGCATAAACGGAACATAAACGCCCGTATCTTTTGATTTACCGTATATTTTTTCACTGCTTCAAGGGATTGCAGCCTTGAGTATTTGATATTAATTTCAACTTGATAACTCCACGCGTTGCTGAGAAAAAGGGTCTTGACAGACGGACGGACAGACAGACGGACGGACAGACAGACGGACAACGAAGTGATCTTAAAAGGGTTCCGATTTCTTTCTGAGGTACGGAACCCTAAAAAGAAATGCCGTTCGTTGGTAATCGTTTGTTTTAATTTTAATGTTCTTCATTATAGTTCAAATGAGGTTTTTAGGGAAAGAAAAATTGGAATAGTCGCCCAGAAAATTGGGAGAAACTGATTATTGAAATTTGGACAGGAAAACGTCTGTCGGGTCAGCTAGTTCGAAATAAAATGACATGAACATTTGCTTTTAACTGATTCGCCTAGGACAGCAAATATAGCCGTAGGAAGAATAGCGGTCGTCTATTTGATTTAAAAAACTGACAAAGTCTTCGCGTTTTGGATTTTTGAACAGCGTTTATAGGACTCCTTACATAATATTGATTGATCATTCGATACGGAAGCTTACTGACCTATATTGGCATACACAGTTCATATTACAATATCTTATCGTAAGTGAAATAAAATACGAAATAAGTATAAATATATTGCAACAATTTGCGTAAAACAATATCGGTGATGAAGTGATGATTGAAATGTATTTGACGTTCACGTCATCAAACTGTGTTGATGGTTATCACTGCATTGCTGTTATCATGGCATTCTCGTGATTGTGGAAAAATTATATTCGTTTATTGCGAGTTCACAGAATATAAATTAATTTTAGTTACGTATTAAAGGAAGTACGTACAGACGCCAGCAGGTCAAGCTACCCGAAACTGTCAAATTTTCCCAATCAACCTTGAACCTTAATATTTTAGCGATAAAGTTGAAAATCTATTAAAGAAATTTGACAGATTGTAGTAACTGGATGAGCTGGTTTCCGTACAAAAAAAAATTGGTAGTAGTAATAGTTCTCCAGAGCCATGGAGCCTTCAGAGCGGGAGATATTATTGTGCAGACACAGGTGCACTCTCTCTTCCCTCACTTTCCTAGTCCGATGGGACGTTATCCGACACGACCGGAGAGAGATCAGGCGCAGAACCAACTGCTCCGAGGTACGGGGGTATCATAACGCCAACTTCTAAGCTCCGGGCTGTTTCTAAGAAATTCCTAATTGAAAAACCCAATAACACTGTGCCCTGGGCATCGTACCCAGGCGCCCACGCTCAGCAGTCGCTCTTGCGAAGACGACGAGACCAACGGGGCAGTTCGGTTGGTGTAGCAATACTACTAACGGTGGTTTGAGTCGGTAGGAGCCTCACATAATCCGAAAGGACAAAATCAGACATTATCAGAGGAGCAATTCTTGTAATTTTATAATACCTCTAATTTCCTTACATTTTTGACTTACCCAGTAACTGGGTTGTGGAGGTCAGATAGGCAGTTGCTCCATGTAAAATACTGGTACTCAGCTGCGTCCGGTTAGACTGGAAGCTGACCCCAACATAGTTGGGTTAAGGCTAGGCAGATGATGATGTGATTGCGACTAGATTATGAACGTTTTTAATTACGGGAATTACCCTTCTGTTAATGCAATGGGCTCACCCCTACACTACCAACAAACATGGGACTTACTGCCGAGTGTGGAACCTAAGATAGAAACACGCTTTTACGATACCACTACATACAGAAAGCAAAGCTAATAGAAATCTCTGTTCCTAGACAGCACGTTTCGAGTTATGGCTTTCGGCTCTACCCTACCGCTAAGGGAAATACAGGCGCGATGTTATGTTATGAGAATGTGCCAAATACTGCATCTTCATTTGCTTCGCAATCGTGTAAGTGACTGTAAATCTGATAAACTTATTTACTCAAATTTTTCTTTATTTAATCTCGACCTTGAGAGTAAGTAATGAAATATCAAATGATACTAAATGACGACGTAGAATTGTCTTTGACACACCTCCAGAAAAAACATGTTTACCTCTATGGCCTTAAGCGGAATCAATAGCTATGTTGACCATCTTCATTTGCTTCGCAACCGAGGTCGCGAATCGACTACTCGTGACTGTGATAAACTTATTTACTCAAGTTTTTCTTTATTTAATCGACCTTGAGAGTAATTAATAAAATATCAAATGATACTAAATGACGACGTAGAATTGTCTCTGACACACCTCCGGAAAAAAACATGTTTACCTGTATGGCCTTAAGCGGAATCAATCGCTATGTTGACAAGAATGAAAAGATTGGAAAACAACAACAAATGAGTGATAATGGGTACTTCCAGTTGAATAGTTCATTAAGAAGTAACGTAGCTGTGCATAAGGAATTAATCGACCATTGAATCGCTCGCTACACTGTTTCTCTGTATGTATGAGCCACACATACATAAACTCACACCTTCTTCCCATGGGGGTACGCAGAAACTACAAAACGCCTGCTAAGATCTTTACATACTCCTTACCTAGGTACGTACGATCCGTACATAGTACTACGCACCAGACCGTGCTAAAGAACATCACCAATAAGGTCACTATATATGCCCTCACTCACTCACTAGGTCACTATATTAAAAAAAAAAAGTTTTTGCTATATTTTAAGCAGGTCTTACCTTCTTTTTGCCTGAATCTCGTCCTGGGTGGCCTAATTACTATATCCTGCTTACTCAAGCCTGTTATTAGCAGTAAACACACACCCCCTTTGTCTTTGAACTTGTGAATCATTGTTTTGTTACAATTTTGACCCATTTACACCTCATTATCACTTATTGAAAGTCACACGTGGTAGCATTAATTAATTTGTTATTACACAATACCTAGTATGCACACGCTGATTTTGCAGAAATAAAACCTTTTCTTTGTTAACTTCTTTAAATAGAAACAGAAAATTGTTGCATAAAAAGGTCGCGTTTGCGTAATTACAACATTGAATCTAGCTTTAGTGCGGTCTAAACAGTGCAAGTGATACCGAATGGGCGAACGGTATGTGGTTTCGATGTGGCCACAATGCGTAGATAATGAATGCCGGAAACATTCAGAATTCGACTATCAGCTGTTCGGTTTGTGTTGTTATAAGCGAAGCACAAACGAGTGATAAAGTCGTGTGTTGCAACGCGACGCGGTCGCGCTGCTGTAGTTGCGCTTGCGCTTACGACAGAAAATGAAAAGTCGCACACAAGGACTCGACTTGTTTACTAACTCGCGATTAGTGAATCCAGTCTGTCAAGTATTAGACGGACGTATTACTGAAATTTATGTTAAAAAAATAAAAATTTCTAAAAAAAAACTTTTGTAATAAGTATTTATAATTAGAATAGTGCAGGATGTTAAGAAAATATAGTTAATTGTGTAATTAATTAAATTAAAATAACATAAGTGTACGATAACAAAAATATGTGTGTGTTGTGAAGTGACTATGGTGTTCTTTGTGGCATGCGTATGCGTCATTTTAACTGCCCAGCTGGGAGACAAACAAAATCGCGTGAGTGTAATGATTATGAGGTTTATTAATTGTCATTTTATTTATTGTCTTTGTCTCAGATTTCTTTATGTTGAAGAACTATTACGTAGTTTTTTTTTTGTTCTGTTAGCCTATGTTATGCCCCACTGCTGGGCTGTGGCCTCCCCTTTTTCCCTCCAAACCTCTCTCTGCGATCTCTGGCCATGTTGGCCCTGCAAACGTTATCAGATCGTCACACAAAGTTTATTTTTATTTTTATTTGATATTCAGCAGCACCCTTTTCTTTCTTTCTTTCTTTCACCCTAATTGCGTAACACACTATCAATCTCAATCTGAATCATTTTGTAGAATATTGCTAATCCATTGCTTCATATGTTCGAAAAATGTGCGAATGTTTGTGAACTGTCAAAATGAACCCCATTGCTACTGATAATGTGTTACGCAATTACCCCGCTGAGAATCAAAGAAATAATATGTAGAAGCTTATCCACAATTTCATTAAATATTTTGAGCCTAATAAGCGTTTTTAGTTTACCTGGTGATAAATCTGGAGTTTTAGGAAAACCTAATCAGTACTTCCTCTGAGATAAAGACCGAAAACGGTCGTTTTTGTAGTCAAAATATTTAGCAAAACTTCAGTAACTTAAATGAGTAAGGGCTGATTTTTTAAATCGACAGATAATTTTTATTCGTGGAACGAAATTGACGTCTGACAGATTTTGTATGGATGAACTGCCAAAAATTCAAAATTATTCCTCGGATAGAATTATCTGGCGTCGGAAAAATCAGCCCTTAATTTTGAATCTAGAGATTTAATTAGGTATTTTAATTATAGATCCACAAAGGTCTTAATGGCATAGAGGTCTATAATTAAAATAATTAAAAAAATATAAACAGGACTAATTATTATGTCATGTGCTTGTGTTTATGTTTTCTTTGGAATGTGACGCCACTTTCGCGCCTATTACGATCTTGTTTATTTATTATCGCTCCACTATCAAGCCTGTTTATCTAACATCACGCAACAAGAGTGAAGATACGAATATATATGTATTCTTCAAAATGTTAATATCCGCAGTATTCTTGTTAGTTCAATGTCAACAACTAGTTGAACGTTGCAAAAATAGTACCAAATTCTCAAGGTCGTGCGGTTTGACACATTTTATCGCTGTCTTTGATAAATGGTATGTAAAGAAGTTGTCTAAAAGGTCGTACTATTATAGATTAGAATATAAGAATGTATTTAGGCATCTTCAAACTTTGTGGGTACCAGCAGATAATTCGGAATTCGACTTGCGTACAAACATCGTTTGTATTTTTTGCATTGAAATCATGAAATTTAAATCAAACTAGCTCGTTTAGTATCCTACTAATATTTTAAACGTGAAAGTTTGTATGGATGGATGTTTGTTACTCTTTCACGCAAAAACTACTGAACGGATTTGGATGAAATTTGGCACAGAGATAGTTTATAACCAGGATTAACATATAAGACACTTTTTATCTCGATATTCCCACGGGATGGAAACTTATGCGGGTGAAACCGCGGGGCGCAGTTAGTCAATAATAACTGTTCATGTTTCGGAAAGCCCACGAAGAGGGGCTTCTAAAATATTTTTTGGAGTTTTTTTAATATTATATTTGTATAATCATAAAAGTCACACTGTGTAAGAGCGGTTCTGCACTTCCTTCAATCTGAATCCGAGAAATGTCGGTCCGAAGTAGCCATAGTACTATTTGTATGAGAGGTTTTCTGAGAGGAACTCTGTCCGGCCGAATTTTAAACATTCCCAATTCGGATTGGGATCGGATGCAGTGCAGGAGGACTACTCCCTAAGCAGGAAATCCGTAGTTTCCTCCGAAGTTACGGACGTTTCATACTGAGTAACACCTGCGGATATAAGATTAGCTTGGGATCCGACCTTAGATTGAATGACAACACAATTTGACCCTGCTCTCGATGTGTTATTGCTCGTCTAAAAAAGTTAATGAATCGGGAGTAGGGTACACTCGTCACTCTGATATACCTAACTACTTTCGGACGGGCCCGTATTTTCGTTGACTGACTTGAAGAGTAGAGCGAGAATAATGGGTTGATGGGAACGAGAACTTTTGTAAAAAAACACTAAAGGCATTAGAAGAAAATAGTTTACATGCATGAGGCACATCCATAACTGCGTAAGTGGGCAGGTACTTATCTTAAATCACGCAGATCTGTTGACAAACTTCGTCGACCCACATTGCTGGGTAGTTTCGTAGATACTCTCGACGCTGGTGGCATTATTCAAATATGGACTAGAATAGAATGCAGGAAGTGATAAACTCGTATAGCTAAACCAGGAAACATGTCATTACCACGTCATCTTAAATTCTTTTAGTCTCACAAACAATTCCAACTAGGTATTCTTTATGCTATACTATACAGGTTGTTTTTTGTGGTACAGACGCCAGCACATCAAGTTACTACAATCTGTCAAATTTCTTTAATAGATTTTCTACTTTATCGCTAAATCATTAAGGTTCAAGGTTGATTGGGAAAATTTGACAGTTTCGGGTAGCTTGACCTGCTGGCGTCTGTACATAAAAGTTCTTTTTTTATACTAGCCTACGCTGTCCCACTCCTGGGCAAAGGCAACCCTCCAAAAAGTTCTTAATTATATTGTATATGGTTCCACATATTTTGCTTAGCATGGTAAAAATACAGCGGCAATAAATAGCAGCGCCCCGCGGTTTCACCCGCATAAGTGTCCATCTCGTGGGAATATCGGGATAAAAAGTATCCTATTGTGTTATGTATTCTGATGTATAAGCTATATTACTGTAAATTTTACTCAAAACCGGTTTTGCGTAAAAGAGTAACAAACATCCACCCATCCACCCTCACTCACAAACTCTCTCGTTTATAATATTAGTAGGATTCAGATAATTTCTATAAAAAATACTTCAAAATTAAATAACTTAATTATGTTACTAGTGAGATCATGTGTATTAGTGTTAATTTAATTACCTTAGGTATGATAAGTTACTATTGCAACTTCATGTTGACATATTCAATAATTCGTGATTATAATTAAATTCATTGTAGAAACAATTGGCTTTTGTATAATTGATTAAATAATAATAATATTTACAAACAAGAGAAACAAATTAAATATCTCGACTTAGCAAACGAGGTTGCGTATCAGCCAATCGCCTGATGGCCGAACGCCTCGATCAACATCTACCGAGGCTCTGATTAGGCGGTTAGATCAAGGGCCTGATATTACTTTACTCTATGGGCCTGATTCAAAAAGCAGTACTCCTCGATACGGCTCGCATTGTGAGGAGGTTCCTGTCTCTGGAACCCTAACCACCAGTAGCTTGGACCCTGCTCCCGAAATCTGTAGATCACTTTTTGTTTAAATATTTTTTAATGTTTTTTATACTTATTTTTTTATATTTTAAGAAATATTTAAAAATGTAATTAGATACCTAAGTAATAAAAATAAAAGAAATAATAATATGTACTTACTAGTATTTAAAAGTTTTTCGAGACATCGCCAAGCGGTTGGGCGACTTTTCACGTGACCAGAAGGCTGGGCCAAAGATCAGCATTCATCATCATCTGCCTGCTTGTTGGACACTTTTCCTATTGTAGAATTAGATAATGGCATGGATGATGATGATACAGCCAGCCCAATGTCATTAACAATGTATACTCCATAACATATTTGCTCAAATCTAAATTTTATTACAATACAGTATAAAATCCGAGAAAAGTTTATCTGGCATAGATATCATATTTAACACCTTCCTATACGAAGTTTTCACACGTCTCATTCAAGGTTACACTGATGTGTTACTTGCCAAATTAACAAACAGAACGAAGGCTTGTTTACTTAGTTAATATTTATAGTGTGTGTCGATAAGTAAAATTTTATAAAGGTTGTCCATTCAGGGCTATCCCGCGAAGTTCCATTTAGGAAGAATTTTAAAAGCAAACTGCGTACCAGTTTACCTGTGAACGCTTCGGGTATCAGGTTCACCCCTTTGACTATGTATACATGCATGACCCAGAAACGGAAACTTCGAAGGCTCGTAATACGCGAGTTATAAATAATATAGTCTGACCAGCTGGCCTGCGACTTCCAAAATATATCCTATGACACTCGGCAATATTGTACCTTGCCATCAGTGAAAGAAATTACCTCCTAGATACAAATACAAACTCATCCTCATTTCACGTCTGCTAGTGATAATGACCTTTTTTTTTTTTTTTTTTTTTTTTTGTTTTTTTTTTTTTTTTTTTTGGGATGGGAAATCATCAAATGACTCCTCCCGCTCTGGGTGGAGCGGAAGGGAGTGTCAGACTCTTACTGACTAAAACCCACCCATGTTCCTTCCTTCGCCCTTTATGTTCCGGGGCAGCGGTAACCCTTTCGGACAATCCCGCTGCCCCGGCAGGCTTCGGCCCTGAGGGGCCCCTCGTTATGCTGACATCTCTTTGAGGCGCGCGTGGAACACTTACGCGCCGTCCGGCACGGGCCTGGTCCTGATCGGGCGGTGAGCTACCCATTGCTCTCCGCCCGCAGGCCCGCGCCTACGGTGGCCGGTAGTCTCCAGTGGACTCCCGACGCCCGGGGCGTCTCCCGCGGCGGCTGGGACGGGAGGCTCTCTCCCTCATCCGTCCCGCCACCTCCTTCGCTAGCATGACTGCTTCGCAGAAGGAGGCGACTGCCTCCCACTCCCTCTCGCTCCGGACCATGGCTTGCACCAGGTCCGGGCGCGAGAGGCCGCCGCCGCTGCCGATCGCCTCCACGAGGACACGGCGGTGCTCCGCCCAAGCGGGGCAGACCTCCACCGTGTGCTCCACCGTGTCCTCTGGGCGATCCTGGCAATGGTGACACCCGGGCGTTTCCTCCCGCCTGATCATGTGCAGGAACCTCCCGAAACTTCCGTGTCCGGTGAGGACCTGCGTCAGGCGGTAGGTGAGGGCGCCGTGGCGCCTCTCTAGCCACTCCTCAAAGAGGGGTCTTATCGCCGCTATCGCGGCGTGCCCTGCGCTGGGTTGCGACAGTCGCTCTTTCCATGTCGCCATGAGATCGAGCCGGAGGTCCGTCCGCTCCGCAGCAATTTGCCGCGGGAGCGGACTTTCCCCCCGGCGTAGTGCCTCCGCGCGCCACTCATACAGGCGCGCGAGGACTATCGCCTCCAGATCCCATGGCGGCAGTCCGGCAAGGAGGCTTGCCGCCTCGCGCGAGATCGTGCGGTAGCCCCGGATTAGCCTTACGGCTACCACCTTCTGGGGCGCGTTCAGGTAGTGGGCGGCTCGCCGCCGCAGTGAACGCGCCCACACCGGGGCCCCGTATATGGCCATGGACCGCACGACCCCCGCGTAAAGCCTCCGGCAGGAGGCGTTTGGCCCCCCCAGGTTGGGCAAGAGCCGCTTGAAGGCGGCCCCAGCCCGTTCCAGTTTGGGGGCCAAACGTCGGAAGTGCTCGACGAAGTTCCACCGGCTGTCGAGGACGAGACCCAGGTACTTCATCGTCGTCTCGATGCCGATGTGAACCCCTCCTGCCGTTAGTTGGGATCCCGGTGGTGGCGCGTTCCGGGGCCCGTGAAACGTCATGGCCTCGGACTTGTGCAATGCCACCTCGAGACCCAACTGCCGGATCCTCTCCACGACTATCGCAACCCCGCGTGTCATCGCGTCGGCCGCCGCCTGATGCGACCTCCCCTGCGCCAGGACCAGCGTGTCGTCAGCGTAGCAAACCACGCTGACGCCATCAGGGAGGTCGGCCCGCAGCACCCAGTCGTAGCCGATGTCCCACAGGAACGGCCCCACAACCGATCCCTGCGGGACACCGCACGACATCTCTCGCCGGTTCCACTTCCCATCGCGACCGGGGTAGCTGACGGCTCTGTCCGTCAGATACGCCTCGACTATTCGACGGAGGTAGGGCGGCACTCGGTGATACCGGAGTGCCTCCACAATGCAGCTCCAGGGCAGGGTGTTGAACGCGTTGGCGATGTCGAGTGACACCGCCACGACGACCCCACCCCGGGACACCGCGTCCCCCGTCGTGAGGGCTCTCACGCGCATGATGGCGTCCACCGTCGAGCGCCCCTTGCGGAAGCCAAACTGGCTGTCCGCAAGATCCGGCCCCGTCCTCACCAAGTGCCCGACGAGGCGGTTTACAATTACTCTCTCAAAGAGCTTGCCCACCTCGTCGAGCAGCACGATGGGCCGGTATGCGGACGGAGAGTCCGCTGGGCGCCCTGGCTTCCGAATGAGGACCAGCTTCCCCGTCTTCCAACGAAGCGGGAACTGGCCTCTCTCCAAACATGCGCTTAAGAGCGCCTCCAGTCGAGGCCCGAGAGCCCTCGAGGCCAGGACCCAGGCTTTACCTGGCAAGCCGTCGGGTCCTGGGGCGGTATTTTTGGCCTTCAGCCTTCCTACCGCCACTCTCAGTTCTACCCCGGTCACTTCAGGGATGTCGTCGTCGTCCGCGTGGTCCGCTTCGGGCACCGCAATTGGCGGAGCCATGGGCGGGGGTGTGTGCACCCCCCGTGAGGGGAACAGAGTGCTCACCACCTCCTCCACCAGCTGGGGGCGGAGACTCTGCGTCAGCGGGGGGGCCCAGGTGCGGAGTTTATTCCGCACCATTTTATAAGGGCGCCCCCACGGATCTCTGTTCAGAGTCTCCACCATCTCCTCGCGGGCCATATCCTTGGCCCGCCGGACAGCCTCTCGGAGGGCGGTCTTCGCCGCTCTGTACCCCTCGTACAGCTCCGCCTCCGTGGCTTCCGCATCCGGAGGGCGAATGCGGAGCCTGCGGTGCCTGGTGTACAGGTGTCGCGCGTCGACGCACGCCTTGCGTAGCGACCCTAACTCCTGCGACCACCAGTACACCCGACGCCGGGCGCGTCCCGGCCGGACTCGGGGCATTGCCACGTCGCAAATGTCGGACATGGCCTCCCGGAACCACTCCGCCTCATCGTCGATATGTGATAATGACCTTTAGGTGACGTTTGAGTTATGCCCGCCTGTTATCGCTTCTCCGTATGTTTGCACAATAAACGTGACATCAAACCAGTTTTTATTTCTAAACATAAATTAATAGTTTTTAATAATTTAAACCTCTAATCAGCCACGGGAGTTCAATCATATGTGTAGTACAAATAAGTTTTATTTTTGTTCACAGTTGCTGTGGTCTATTTGCAGTTGTCTCGTCGTATCCTTAGTGGTTGTATTTTTCTACTATTATAGAAGATGGAGGTCGAAAGGTAATTTAATTGAACTAATTCACCACATCTTGTCAAACACACCTATCTACATATTTCTGAAGTGTAAAAATAGATCACACTTCAACTACGTGCTATCGACAAAATCTACATCTGACCACCGTAATGACTATTCCTGCTTGCAGCGTATATTATTAGTCGACCTAAAAAGGATCCTCTTTTGTTTCACTTACGGACGCAGCTGTGGTCATCATGTGCACGGGATTTTGTTTTAATTTTTTTTTTCTTTTTTGTTGTTTTTTAGAAAATGTTGCCCCACACTAGGAATTTGTCCTGTATCGTGGGTGCGTTTATAAACATTTAAACTCACATACACAAACAGCCAGACCCGGAACAACTACTTGTAGGTCATACAAATATTTGTTCCGTGCGGGAATCGAACCCGCGACACGCAGCGCAGCAGTCAGTCGCTTAACCACTGCGCCGACCATGTCGTCAAAATGGTCACATATAGGTTTTGGCAATAGTACATACATAAATTCATGCGTTTTCCTCATAGGGGAACTGCAGAACGCCACCTGCTACTATCCTTACATACTCATTTTGCTTCAATTGTCTTCATGTAAAAATTGATAAAACAAAATGTAAAGAGGTTTAATTTCTCCCATATGAAGAAGTTGTAAAGCTATCCTCAGTCCTTATTATGTTAACAGTAAACAGATGCGTGCTCATCCACATAATACAATACTCTCAACTCCTTCAAAAACTGCCATGTTCCAAATGTCCCTTCTTCCAGAACTGGCCGGTGCTACAGGCGGTGCTGGCGCGACAGGGGACCCAGTAAAGAGGTTCCGCAAACGAGACAAGATGCTGTTCTACGGACGGCGGATGTTGAGGAAGGTCAAGTCCATCTCCAACTCAGGACAGGGGCGCAAGAGACGCGCCGTCATGCGGTTCGCTAGGAAACTGCTGCAACTGAAGAAGGAAACGGCTCCTGAACAGTTGAAGGTTAGCATCGTATTGGTTTCACTTGGAAAACAAATTAAAATACTTGCTAATACAATATACACCATATTCCTATACACATTAAGTTGTTACGCGATTTTTCTACGGCGCGGTTAGCACGCCGAAAAGAAAATGTTCACCGGCCTCATTTTCAGTTTTTTTTATCGCGAAGTATATTTTAGTTTTAGACTTCACACACTCATATTTTTGTCTTCTTGTTCTCACACACTATTGTCTACATTTCTTTTTTACTTCTCCTTTCGCAGGTCTGCTGGAAGAAATTTCTTAAGAAATGAGCAGTACCTTTGTACTCATATTTTATATGTCATATCCTTATGTGTTTTACTGTGTGTACAGACGCCAGCAGGTCAAGCTACCCGAAACTGTCAAATTTTCCCAATCAACCTTGAACCTCAATAATTTAGTGATAAAGTTGAAAATCTATTAAAGAAATTTGACAGATTGTAGTAACTTGATGTGCTGGCGTCCGTACATAAATAATAAAATAAATAAATAAAGTTTTTTCTCAAGGCGTAATTTGCAAGACATTGTACAGTCAAAGCCTATTGAATTCTCTGGGTAGGTACTTATGAAAAAGGTGTTGTAGGTAGGTTCAATGTGCGAGTACAGCATTTAAGTAGGATTACTTGACTTTTATACAACCTTCAGGATTAGGTAGTTCAAATCAAATCAAATCATTTATTTACATAACACAGGTTCAGAGGATGTTACAAAAGGTTCATAAGGTAGGTACACTGTGTTATAACCATGTGAGGTGTGCATATATTAGGAACATTATGGCACAATTATTCTTATCCAGTTTCCTTATTAAATTACATTGTCATTGAAAATATAAATAGATAGTCAATTTCATTACACTTTAAATTAAACCTGAACTAATAAATTATATAGAGCAGTTATTATAGAGCAGTGGTGGCCCAGTTGTATCGGCCGTGACTTACGAGTTGTAGGTCGTAGGTTCGAACCCAGACAGGCGCTTTACTTTGTGTAAATTATTTTATCACCACTGCTCTCAAAAATTCGAAGATATGTGACATCTACCAACCCGCACTGGGCCCGCGTGGTGGATTACGGTCCGCTCCCTCTCACCGAGAGGAGGCCTGTGCGTCCCAGCAGTGGGAACATTACTTATAGGCTGATTATGTGTTATGTAATAAATTATAACAGTAATGTCAAGCAAATATATAATGTCATAGTAGATAATAGTAATTATTATCATATTGAATGAATGTACAAATATTTGCTACAATTAGAATACAATGTCTTTATCTTCGAAGTAGTGTTTTACATTATAATAACACTTTGTAATTAGGAATGTGTATAATTTCTTCTTAAATAGATGACTAGGTAACTTCTTAATGTCATCGGGCCATTTATTATGAATCAGTGATGCCATACAAATAATACTTTTATTTAGTAATGCCGTTTTCCCTAGCTGCGTAGTGTAGCTAAAAGATTGATGTGTGTAAAAAGCAAACCACGGCAATTGATTTGATTATCTTGTTGACTCAAAAAACAAAAAATTACAGACACTGCTTTCGTCATCTTTTCTTTTTTAAATATTTATGTCATGGCCTTGTGGCTATTCGTGTTTTTTGCATTATAAATTATAATATACGCATTGTTCTCTAAAACTTAAGTTGAATACGTATTTTTTTTTTTTACGCGTTGAAAGCATACAAGAGATCTTTTATGTTTTTGACTTTGATTTATTATTTTATACCTTAATGACTGGTTGACAAAACCTAAAACGCAAAAAAATTAACACATTTACTTAGAAACTTATTTATGTCACACATCACATTCTGTTAGGTAGGTGTGGTGAAGAGCAGGCATTTTGGATACTGTATTTTGTGACTTTTGACCTTGAATATCGGTGATTTTAATAAGCCTAATTATCAGATAAATGGCTAAACCACCTCATCTCTTTGTTAAGGTACTGGAACCCCCAGCAGAATACTTGGAAGAAGACCTGACCAGCGATGACAGGGTCCCACCAGATGCCCTATATATGCTGCACAGCATTAGGGTGTTCGGTCACTTCGAGAAGCCCGTGTTCCTCATGCTTTGTAAGCATACTGAGATCCTCAATCTGCCTGCTGGTGCTTTCTTGTTTAAAGTCGGTAAGTGAACTTAACATTAAATATTATTTATTTGGTTAGTGACCTGAGCAAATGATACGGGCTGATTTTTAACCCAAAAATTTGTAGTCTCATTGTTTCGCCTTTCTTTTACGTCTGACCTAACAGTAATGTTTTACAAATACGCGTACAGTACCCAGCTGTTGCGATTGTACATATTTTTTAGGGAAAGTTCGCTCTTTCACTCAGATAACTTGTAGTCTCTGAATAAAACTTCATGTCACAAACATTTGATTTCTCAAAATGGATAGTCACGATAATACAGCAGCCATTTCATCAGATAGGCCGCCTGTGTATTTGCCACTCTAGGGCATAAGAAAGCATCTTTGAATTTTATACTTACAATCCGAAGATAACAAAATTTCCCTCCATTTCTGTTTAAGGGGAATTCCTCTACAAGACTTACAAATGTAAATGATATCCTATGCTTTATATCATTATTTGTTGTCCGTTACAGGCGATACTGACGAGAACGTATACGTGGTACAGAACGGACGCGTCAACGTGTACATCACGAACCCGGACGGTAGCAGTTTGTCTCTGAAGGTGGTGCGCGCGGGCGAGAGTGTCACCTCGCTGCTAAGTTTCACTGATGTGCTCACTGTAAGTGGACATGTCATCATCATCATCATCATCCGCCTAGCCTTTTCCCAACTATGTTAGGGTCGGCTTCCAGTCTAACCGGATGCAGCTGAATACCAGTATTTTACATGAAGCGACTGACTATCTGACCTCCGCAACCCAGTCACTGGGTAATACGATACCCCTTGGTGAGACTGGTTGACAGACTTTCGGTCTGGAAGTGTACATGTGTGACTTCAAATATATATAAGGATTTTTTCAGTATCAGCCTAGAGTCTGGATTTGTGTCAGTCTGATAAATGATAAAGGATTTTATTCTGAAGGTATACAAACACTTCAACAACAAAACATGTCAATAATATTTTATAAACTAGATAAGGTCGGTGTTACCTGACTACTCTGAGAAGAAACAAACTCAACTCTTTAAACTGCAGACATAATCTTGATCAAATCATTTGAGAACCATGTAGATTAGTGTCTGGATTGGCTTTTTGAAGATCTAATAAGAATTGGCTCGGTAGTCCCCTATCACATGGGATGCACCTCTTTACAAACTGCGATTAATAAATAAATTTGAACCATAATAATAGTAGTTCAAGATAAATCATTAGAGTTTAATGATTTTTCGACCTAAGACATTTAATTACATAGTGATTGAAGTAATTAATAATTTTATGGTTATTATTTTATAGTATGAGCCTGTAGTTGAAGAGCGTGATCTTTGAATAAGCGCTCATAAAGTAGAGGTAACTTGTTTACCTAAAATACCTAAATTGGGGTGTTGGTCCAATCTGTTTTATATGTATAGAACAAAATTACGCCAAGCGTATTCATATTAATTTATTGCATTCCATATTGTAAATAATGATGTTACAAAGGGCTAAAAGACAGACAAAGGGCTAAAAGAAAGACAAAAATATGGACCTGGTAAAGACACAGCAAGGATAAAAATAACATTACTAGAAAAAAATTTAAACTAATATGTACTAATATAAAAATAAACCGAGGTATTTTAATTAATTTACCAATAAAATAAGGACATAAATATGTATTACTAGCTGCGCCCCGCGGTTACACCCGCATAAGTTTCAATCCCGTGGGAATATCGGGATAAAAAGTATCCTGTGCTATAAACTATCTGTGTGCCAAATTTCATCCAAATCCGTTCAGTAGTTTTGGTGTGAAAGAGTAACAAACATCCATCCATTCATCCATAACTTTCGCATTTATAATATTAGTAGGAAGTAGGATATTATTACATAAAACATAAAAAAAAAAAAATAGTTAATTATTATAAATCAAAACTCAACCATGCAATTTTTATTTCCAGGGTCATTCACAACCATACAAGACGGTAAACGCAAAGGCGTTAGAAGACTCCCAGGTCATCAAGTTACCAATGAGGGCTTTCCAAGAAGTATTCAAGGAGTACCCAGATATATTCGTCAGAGTTATACAGGTTAGTTTTAATTTTTAATTTAAGTAGACTATTTGAAGTGAAGAAGCCATGTAGTTGATGAAACTTGAAGTCCTTTAACTCACTAGAGAAAGAGTCTTAGGGCTGATTTTTCAATTGACAGATAATTTTTATTCGTGGAGTAAATTTGATGTCCGACAGATTTTTTATGGAAGAACTGTCATAAATTCAAAATTATTCCTCGGATAGTATTACCTGGCTTTGGAAAAATCAGCCCTTAATATATTTAAGTAACCGGTTTATATCTCTGCAAATAACATAAATTTATAATGTTTTCAGATCATTATGGTGCGTCTACAGAGGGTGACATTTACTGCTTTACATCAGTACCTGGGCTTGAGTGCTGAGTTGGTGAACCCGGTAAATATATTTAATTTTCAGTATCGTCTTGATTCAGGCTTTCTACTATTAAGTCACTAAACTGCGTAAAAAACTAGACTCTAGTCCACCCATAATCATGCACGGCCAGTTTGATTCTTTTCGATCTCTTAGAACTAAATCCGCATAAATTTCGGGACTTCTATTTGCATGTTTTGCCTTATTTAGCATTAAAAATGTCGCAGGGCCGCGACAAACGCCGTCCGACCACAGTGGCGTCCTCTCCCGCTAAATCAGCAAAGATGAATAACGTCGATAGCGGAGGAAACATGCACTCCCCCCACCACAGTGACCGAGCTATGTCTGAGCATTTGGTGAGTGATACTATCTACCCTCTTTTTGTAAGCTTGGCATTGGCATGCGAATTGTTTCGAGAGGGATTGCGTAGGGCTGTGGATACATCTGTAATACGATTTTATATAGATTGCCTTTAACTTGCACTTTCAAATGCAACAAATACCGTATCGTATCTGAAGTTGTATGGTTTGTTGAATTTGTAAGACAAGATTTAAAAATAAAAACGATGATTTTTTTTTGTTTTGTTTTAATGTGCTTAGATATTAATTCAATCATGTATGTGAAGTTTACACAACAAAATGCTAATTTTCTAAACACATACTGCAGGTAGGTTGTCGATCAAAAAAAAAAAATCATCAAATGTTTTTTCTTCTGTTTTATTATATTTAGAAATTAATAGCCATCAGATCTGCAGAGTTTAGCTAGCTAATTTAATTTGATCCTGTTTATAAGAAGCCAAAATCACCCGTATAAGTACAAGTGAGTACCAGCCTTGTGGCATAAACAGTGTGTGTGTGAAACTAACGGTGTGGTTGCATGCCAGGACGGCGCGCAGGCGGGCTCGTCGCCGGCGCACGGCCCGGCGCGGCGCGCGCGCCCCGACATGGTGCCCGACATCGCCTCCAACACGCCGCAGGTGAGCACTGCATGCGGGATTTTTTTTTACTGTATCTCGCAGTTCAACCTACGAGGTTGTCGTCTGCTCAACCGGGTTTGCCTGTGGATGTCTCAATAAATTAAAAGGCTCTCTAGCTAGGGCTTAAAAAACTTAAAAACTAATCGACTACACGCTAAGGGTACCCCTTGTGGAGTACGGACCTCGGCTTAGGGCGGCGCTGGGAGTCAGCAAGGGACAGGCTGGAGCGGAATTATTTAGGGATGGATTTACACGCTCGCGAATCATATTTTTCTGAACATACAACCTGACACTGAAAAAAAATTAAGAAAATTTGAATTTTGCCGGCTACGTAACGTCCCCCTGGCATCCCCCTTAAGTCAATGTAATCTATTTTCCAGAAACGTAGTAATAATGAAGACAAGAAAAGAGGTTCATAACGCCTTGAAATGGTTTTTTTTTCCTCTTTATTTATTAGGGACTTGCAACTAATAATAATAGTTCACGTCAGCCCCATCATTTCCTTACGCAAGTTACTTACAAAATTTTCTTAAGACTATTAAATATAAATTTATAAATAAGCTTAGCTTTATTGCTTGCAGGGTAAGCCAGAATACATTGGAATTTACCTAAATCTAATGCATTTAATTTTATTTTTTACTTATGTAAAAAATGCAACAAAAACAAAAGCAGCATTAGCATTATTATGTAAAAAGGCAACATTTATATGTTGCCTTTCAAAATGATTGCGAATACAATCTATGAGGAGGTGTTGGAAGAATGGATATTTAAACTGTATTATTTCTTGTAGCAGCAACCCGATGTCCAGCCGACGCCGTCCCTGCAGAGGGCTCGGGAGGGATCGTCCTTCAAGAAACACAACACTGATAACCTTGATGAACAGGTATAGATTTGGAATATATTTTTTACTTATAGAATAGGCACTGACCATCTCTGTTGTAGCGAAAAAAGTATACCAATATCGACTGAAATAGAAACTTTGTCTGAAATTGATATAAGCGTATAAATCACACTAGAAAATCTAATGGTGTGCGCTAACTTTTGTTCATCGGATTTTTTCTGAGAGATTACCATTTAGAACAACGGTAATTTCTCAGCAAAAGTCCGGTGTGAAAAATGGGATACTAATATTTATATTTTTGAAATTTTCCAAATTCCTTTGAGGGTTTGAATTTGTGCAATCTAACAACTCTTAGCACGAAATAGCAAAAATATATTTAGTTAATACTAAACTTATCTCTACAGGCATTAATCCAAATAGCGACAGAAGCATTCGTGAAGGAACTAGGCCTGGACTCTGACACCGTGTTACGTGGGAACGTGCAAGTTAGAGACTTGCCCGCCGGGACTTATATCATGAAGGAAGAAAGTCACAAGGTAGGTTTGAGTAACTTATAATTTTCCAGATGTTGCAGGCATTTAGAACAAGCTTTGACGATACAATACGGGTTATTTAGTGAAATATGGGCTAATAGACAAACTTTACAATATTTTCTAAATTGATTGACAATAATTACCGTCTCAGAAAAAAAGTAAAATGTTGAAAATTGTGAAATGTTTGTCTATTTAGCTCGAATACTACTGAAATATTCTGAATGCCGGTGACATAGATCCTCCAAATGATCGTCTTCTAAAAACATCGTCTTTTGGATATTTAAATCTTTTTATAATTAAACTGCTTTATAATTTCCTTTCATAAGCTGTATTATAGTGTCCCCGGTGAGCCAGAAATTACTCAGGTATGATTTTAGTGTGATACATTGACAGTTCTACAAACCATGACACGACCATATCACTGTCATAATCACTACTATGAAAGATCGACATCAAAACCAACGACCTGCACTTTAAAAACCTGAGACCTAAAAGTAGTCAAATGGCCTTAGATTTTACTTTAAGATTTTTTTTAACGAATCATATGTATACAGGCCGTCCCACGGATATGCCACATGGAGGGAAAGTACCTTGAATATTGTAGATGGAACATTTTACTGAAAGAAGACATTATTTGAATTTAAAAACAACAATTTAAACTGCATTCATAGATATTTAAATAATTACATGGCTGAACCGGGAATCGAACCCGTTACATGAGAAAAATAATCACCCTGTAGCTTTATCATACCGATCGAAAGGCTTCATCATAAGGATTATTTTTTGCTAAATAAATAATCAATTTATCAAATGCTCTAAATGAGTCCCTCCCTGTTGAATACAAAGTCACACACTTTTGATTATTTCGCTCCCTGTCGATTTTTTGATCTTGTTGTGGTGGATATTTAGAATAATACGTCTAAGTTCTGCTTGTAGCTCGTGGACACTTTCATACTGGTTCTTGTAAACTAAATTTTTTACATAACCCCATAAAAAAAAATTAGAGTTAGATCTGGGGATCTGGACAAAATAATACTCGCCTTTCGGCTCAGGATACGGCTCCATTTGTTGCATACAACCAGGTACCTACGAATTACGTATCTCATTATCATTTTATCATGCACTTAAATTATAATAGGGAAATTATACGTACGTACGTACTTCTCAAGTGGGTACATTTATTAGTAATAGGTACTTATGATAATGTCAGTTGTATGTCCTTACGGCAATGTCAGCTTTTCATTTTTCTGAACAATATTTCACATCTAATGTTTAAATTCATGGTCTTCCTTTTATTTCTGACACTATGTTATTTAGCAAAAATAATCCTTATGATGAAGCCTTTCGATCGGTATGATAAAGCTACAAGGTGATTATTTTTCTCATGTAACGGGTTCGATTCCCGGTTCAACCATGTAATTATTTAAATATCTATGAATGCAGTTTAAATTGTTTTTTTTTTTAATTCAAATAATGTCTTCTTTCAGTAAAATGTTCCATCTACAATATTCAAAGTACTCAGGGCCGCCGTAAGCGGGCGTGCAAGGCGTGCACCGCACGCGGGCGGCACGTCCAGGGGGGCGGCAAATCGAGCGACTCATCACGTAATATTCAAAATCATTGTCATAATACCCACCCCACCTACAGAATAAGAAATGTAATGCAGCATGGAAAAAAACAATGAAATTTTTAAACAAACCATAAAATAAGGAACCGGAATGTCAAGAAAATGATGAATTAGCTTTAACAAGCACAGCCTTAAATCAAGAAGCAGTGGAGTTGTCTGAAGAAAAAGATGTATGCTCTTCAGAAGGAGAGTCCAGTAAAACAAGAGAATGTACTACTAAGAACCAGGGGGTCTACTACGAAGTGCAAAGTGCGAATGATCGGATCGGACCGACACATGGCCGAACCGAATATTATTGAAAAATGCGAAAAAAGTTCGCAGTTGGGTCGGGACCATAGGCAATATTCGAAAGAGTGTAGTAGTGTAGGATCGGGACCGACCGAACCAAATAGTAACTCCGAAGTGGTATCGGCCGAATGTTCTGCCGTTTCCTGGTACGATTCGAATTCAAGTCGTATGACTCACTATTTAGGAGATCAAATTCAAAATGAAATAATTGATTTGCTCGGCACAAACATAAAAATTATATATTGAACAAAGTCAGAGAATCGATATTTCTCCATTATATTAGATAGCACACCAGATGTAAGTCACACAGAACAAATTACAGTTGTAATGTTTTAAATAATGAAACCAAAAATGTTGCGATTTGTGAAAATTTCATTGGTTTCTGTCCGATCACCAGCTCCACAGGTAAAAGTCTATTAAATTTTGTTTTAGATTTATTTTCACAATTAAATCTTAACATTCAAAACGTACGTGGTCAAGGTTATGATAATGATTCTAATATGCGTGGAAAACACAATGGATTACAAAAAAAAAAAAATAGGGAAATCAATAACCGAGTATTTACGTCCCATCCTCGGCTCATAGTCTTAATTTGATAGTGAATGATGCAGCAAATATTACGCACGAAACTTTGAATTTCTTTAATATAATTTAAAATATTTACGTTTTCTTTTCATCATCTACAAAAAGGTGGTCGATAATTTGCAAACATTTACCAAATTTAAAATTAAAAGCTTTAAGCGCCACGCGATGGTCTAACAAAATTGATGCGGTTAAACCATTACGGTATCACCTCGAAAAAATATTTGATGCTTTGCTGGAAATATCTGGTGATTCCTTGGAATGGGATTGTACTACATCTCACAAAGCTCATTGCTTGCACTTGCTCTGAACATTCAAAATTATAGATTTATTTGCTCGGTAGTAATTTGGTTCGATATTTTAAACGAAATTTATGCTCTGAGCAAAATGATGCAGAGCCCCACAATGAATAATCAAATCTGCATAAATTTGTTAAATAAGTTGATTGGTAAGCTTACAGAATATCGTACGGATGAACACAATGAAATGGTGTTAGCAGAAGCTTCCAAAGTGGCTCACAGGCTCAATGTAGAAACAGATTTCCCACCAATAAATACAATTCGTCCAAGAAGAAAACCAACACAATTTCAATATGAACACAGTGATGGAAGTTTTAGTAGACCCCAAAATCAAATATAGAGTAGAGTTTTATTTTAGAGTCCTAGATCAGACAATAACAATTTAAAGGATAGATTCGACGAGTTAAAAACATTTACCGAATATTTGGCTTTTTAGCAATAACTTATTTAATTGAGAAAACATTAAATAGCCTTTTTTGACAAAACTCAGCATAAGTAGTCGTAGGGCGGCATAATCGGTATTGCACGCGGGCTACTAAGTAGCTAGCGGCGGTACTACTTTCCCTCCATGTGGCATATCCGTGGCACGCCCTGTATACTTATGTTCCGTAATTTATATGGAGTACATAATAAATAGTATTCTATTCTATTTCTATTCATATACGAGTTTCGCAGCGTTAGTTGACTGGTAGAATCACCCTCTTAACGGATATATGTGATTAAATCGTCATTCTGTACAATATATTGATTTATATTCAATACTAGCTTCTGCCCGCGACTTCGTCTGCGTGAAATTTCTTGTTCCCCCGACCCACCCCGTCGCATCGCATTTATTGTCTTTTTTTAATTTTGCTCGGCTCCTATGGGTCCTAGCGTGATGTTAATAGCCTATAGCCTTCGTCAAGAATTGGGCTATCGAATGAAAAAATAATTTTTCAAATCCGACGGGTAGTTCCAGAGATTAGCGCGTTCAAACAAACAAACTCTTCAGCTTTATTTGAAAGAAAGAAAGAAAGAAAAAGTATTTATTGCGACTCGTACAGGAAGATTATAAAACTAAACTAAACACAATAAAAAATAAACCAAATTACATTAAAAAAAAAAAAGTAACAAAAAGAAAAATGAAACAGAAAGTCCTATACGAGGCCAAAAGGCTCCTATCTCAGCAGCTCTCTCTTATATTGTTAGTATTAGTATAGATATTTGCATGAAGTTGGAAGTATGTATAACCTGAACCCACTTTAAAATTATTTCGAAAAGCCATTTTTATAAATAATCCCCACTAGAGTCTCACCGATTTTATAAAAAAAACTGTTTTTATTTGTAATCATTTTAATTGTTTTAATTTGTGTTACGTTTTCATGGCCGATTTCTGTTGTATTTTATTATTTTGCTTTCTCCATACGTTTGAAAGTGGCATATTCGTAATAAATCCATTCGCCTGTTGTTATTCTAGAAATCTAAATCATTACTAACGTGTTTATTTTGTTTAGGACGTCGCGTTGGTGTATCTTCTATCTGGCGCTTTGCTGGTCTCACAGAGAGTGGCGGAAGGGGAAGGAGAAGTACACATGTTCACTGCTTATCCAGGTATGTTGATAGTCGTAAATTATGAGACCTGCACCCTAATCTGAAACATTTTGAAGGATATTGCTTATCCATTGCTTCATATGTTCGAAAAATTTGTCTGCTCAACAACGTAAATAACGCAATGAATGTTGTTGAACTGTCAAAATGAAAGCCATTGCTACTGATAGTGTGTTACGCAATTACCCCGCTGCGGGGTAATTGCGTAACATGCATTTTTTGTACTTTTTATATTGGAATTTGAAGCTGAAACTGAAGCTGTGTTACACAATTGGGGTGCTGTTCGATTACATGATAATTATATTTCTACATTTAGTTTCTGAGAATGTGATCCAATTTCTACACTGACAGGAAACTCAGCTTTTTGGTGTTAGCCTACCGCAGTCCACTGCTGGACATAGGAATAGGCCCCTCCTTTTGCACGCAATTCAACTCGATTCTCGGCAACTCTCATCCAGCTACTACCAGCCACCCTGCAAAGATCTTCACTCCACCTAGCCTGAGGGCGACCTACCTTACGTTTATGAAGTGATATGATCATATTTTACTTTTATACTTCATAATACCTGTCCTTCTTTTCAAAATTATTTATTAGTGAACTGCTTGAATTCCCACTTATCAGAATAAAGCGAGGTATCGCAATGCGTCTGTAAACAACACGACTGTAAAAAGCTTGTGTCTATAGAACTGAACCTGTTGATAAAAGCAAAAACAACTTGGTCAAAGTTGCTAAACAGTATGGGACGAACATAATTCCATAGGACGAGCTTTGTTTTATTTTGTATTTTTTTTCCCCAGGTGAAGTAGAAGGCGGTCTCGCTGTACTAACAGGCGAGCCGAGCTTCTTCTCCATCCGCGCGAAGCATTTCTCTCGCATCGGCCTGCTGTCCAAGACTACAGTCTACAGCATCATGAGGGAACGACCTTCAGTAGTCCTTCACATTGCCAATACGGTGGTTAGAAGACTGTCACCATTTGTGAGACAGGTGGACTTCGCTCTAGACTGGGTAAGTCCAGAAAATTTATTTGTCTGCCAATATGTAAAGTATTTGGACCTTCCAAACTTCCACGCGATCTATAAGGCCACTATATCCTGTCCATTAGGTTAACCGTTTTTTGACAGCTGTCTTAGAACGTACATATTCCAGATTACGTAAAAGTTATCTTGAAAATGCGTAATAAAATAAATATATAAACTGCCATAGCTTATTGAATTGTCTTATTTATGGCTTCTTACGTACATTATAATACCGTACGTGTATCAATGTATTGTGTGTTGCTGCAATCACTAGTTCCATCTGTCAAAAAACGGTTTACTTAAAATGGACAGGGTATAGTGACCAAAGAACATTTAAAAAAAATTGTTGATTTGCTTTTCTTCTTGATGGTAAGCGATAATACGGTCCACGATAGTGAATGATATTGTTTAGAAAGATTTGAAGACCCGTCTTAACGTCACCGCCCAATGACGTTGTGCCTCGGTGAAAGTCGTTTTTGGACAATTCCTATCAATGTCCTGCAGTCAAACCAGCCTCAGCTACCCAATCGAATAAAAAAAAAAAAGAGGGCCAAGGGGTGGGGGTGAGGGTTTATAAATGAGGGCAAAGTGCCTCTAATTGTTCATCTCTAGTAGCACTTATAACGCCCTTTTACTTTGCAGGTATTCCTCGAATCAGGCCGCGCCGTCTACCGCCAAGACGAAGAATCCGGGTCCACATTCATAGTCCTGAGCGGTCGTCTCCGTTCAGTCATCACTCACACGAACGGCAAGAAAGAGCTGGTCGGTGAATACGGCAAGGGCGACTTGGTCGGGATAGTCGAGATGGTCACACAAACTAGGAGAAGTACTACTGTCATGGCGGTCAGAGATTCTGAGCTGGCTAAACTGCCTGAGGGACTGTTTAATGCTATTAAACTGAGGTTCCCCGTGGTGGTTACTAGGCTGATTAATTTGTTGGGGCATCGGATTTTGGGTGAGTGGTTTTCATTTTTTTTTTTTTTTTTTAATTTAATTTAAATTCACTCAGACAGGAAATGTGGTTGGTCCACTTTTTATTTTTCTAAATCTAAAGCCTAATTCGGTTTGTGTTTGTAGATTTGCAAAATGTTGCCTTTTTTTTTACTAAACTGCCGATGGACTATTTTTACAACTTTTTTAATATTTTATATGTGGAAAAGGTAGGGTAAATGTGTGAAAAGAGAGATACACCGATCATATGTTTTGATGAGTCATTGATGCCTCAATCAGCATTGAGTAATCGACTACAAGAAAATTTAAAAAATTAAATCTCTTCTTCAATCTCCAGGTTCTTGGCAGAAACCAACAGCCGGCCTAGGAGGTGCGGCTGCCATAGAGCCTCGTCCCTCGCAGCACAACTTCTCCACAGTGGCCGTGGTCCCCGTCAGCGATGACGTTCCTCTAACTGCTTTCACATACGAACTGTACCACTCTCTGTCTGCTATTGGTAAGTAATTGGCTAGCTGACAATTTTTTTTTTAATTTTTTAAATTGAAGCTTTTTTACCTCACCAATAGCTTGGTATAACCAGTTTTTTAATATCTTCGGAAATTAAAAAGATATATGCGTTCAAAACTCTCAATTAGACAGAGAGGGAAATACTGAATTGTGACATCATAGTTCAGTATCGCCATATAAATTACATGCAAAATTTCGTTTTGCGAGAAAGAGATAGAGATAAGAGATATTTTTCGACCGATTTCAAATTCTGTTATCGTATCACGCATGTGAATATATTATCTACTAGAATATATAGTATTCAATATCATGCAACTACCCAATTGCAGTACCTGTCCGGTAATATACCACGTCGAAGTGTCCTCTCTCACTCTTTTAGTGTGACAAAAAATATGTTTTCATGTCGTTCCATGCTTTGTCGAGCAAGATTAGTTTGCACAGCCAATATCTTGGTACCGCGCATTACACGAATGCCAATGAAAAATCCCAAATAAAAAAACAATATTCAAATGATAAATATTATTTACAGGTCCAACAGTCCGTCTGACTTCAGACGTGATCAGGAAACTCCTCGGTCTGACCATCATGGATCCTAACAACGAGTACAGGCTTAGCTCCTGGCTAGCACAGCAAGAGGATAAACATAAGGTATGAAATAGCAAAATATATATTAGATACAGCTCGATTCAAACTTTATGGCGGTTATGAACACTCGGCGAGTCGCTGCGCAGTAACAAATTCATGTGTCAGCGGGGGTGAGGGGTGCGGCACTGCGCAGCGAGAAGCGCACTTCAGAGCCGCCATAAAATTAGCATCGGGCTGTAACAGCCTTTTATAAGCTGAAAATACAAATAGATTCTTGAAACTTCGATTTTTCGGAACTACATAAGCCTATTCCGGCTGGTTGAGACTTTTGAAAATTGAATGAAGGTCAATCAAAGCTTTAGAAGCCAATTGTCTTTGTGAATTACTTCAGTTTCAGAACAGTGACCAATGCTTCTTTCAGATCATACATACGCCGCAATACGTAATTGATAAGCTCTAGTGTCAAACAGCGGACTCTTATTTCATGTTACTTTGTCGTTTCCAGGTGGCCCTGTACCAGTGTGATCCCAGTCTCACACAATGGACACAACGATGCATTCGTCAGGCTGATTGTATCCTCATTGTTGCGTTGGGAGACAAACAGCCCAGTATTGGCAAGGTAAAATAAAAGGTTTAATTTGAAGTCATTGCAATTTTACATGATCTAATCTATACCCTGTCCATTAGGTAAACCGTTTTTTGACAGGTGGAACTAGTGATTGCAGCAACACACAATACATTGATTGATACACGTACAGTATTGTTATGTCTGTAAGAAGCCATAAATAAGATAATTCGATAAGATAAGGCAGTATATGTATTTATTTTATACGCATTTTAAAGTTAACTTTTACGTAATCTGGAATATGTACGTTCTAAGACAGCTGTCAAAAAACGGTTAACTTAATGGACAGGGTACATGTGCCACCTTCTCAAATGACAATTTATCTGCCCCCGTTTTGGATCGTGTAATCCACAAATATAAAAAACGCAAATTTGTTTTACGAAAATAAAATATCTAAATTTATTATTTAAATTCAAACTATCCTACCAAAATGTCAAGTAGTTCGAATCTGTCAGTTTGTCATAATCACAACAATAATGAACACCTCAGAGATGGAAGTATTATATGAAATTATCAAATACTCTAGAAAGAGAGATGGTTTTTAGATAAAAAAGTGAACATAATTTTCAAAGTATGCACAAATCTTCACATCTATCTGCTGCCGGTTTCAGATCGAGAAAGAGATCGAGCGTCTCGCCATCCGTACCCAAAAGGAACTAGTACTTCTCCACCGAGAGGGGGGCGCGAACCCTTCAGGAACAGTCCACTGGCTGAACATGAGGACCTGGGTCAGTCAGCATCACCACGTGAGGTGCCCGCACAGGATGTTCACCAGGAAGTCGCAGTACCGCATCGTGAGGACATAATATATTTATAATTATTTGTATGTCTTTGTTAGAAGCAGGTGTGATCTTGCTGAAGTTTCCCAAAGCGGCAATCGGACTTAAATGTGAGAATTCGGGTCGTAACACTTATCAATTTTCAGGTATTAGAAACTTTTGATATCTTAAGAGCGACTTTTTAGAAACACTCTCTTGATAAGAGCTGATTTTTCAATCATCTGATAACTTTATTCGAGGAATAATTTTGAAATTTTGACAGTTACTTCATACAAAAACTGTCAAACGTCAAATTTGTTCCTCGAATAAAAGTTATCTGGCGGTGGAAAAATCAGCCCTAAGTAAATATTTTTTTATCAAATTCATTGTATGTCGAAACCCTTATTATTAGATTTTTTATTGATCAATTGTTTGATGTGATTAATTGTTTTTTTTTTTTAAACAGACATTTTTCAGAATTTCATATCGTGAAATAATATCTTCCTGTCAATTTATGTAGCTATGGCAGCTGCCTAATAGAATAGAATAGAATAGAATACTCTTTATTGTACATACAAATTATAAAACACAAATATACAAAATTTAATCCACCCAAAAACCCAAGAACCCTAAATCCTAATCACCAAGATTATAATATTCCCCTACTCTCTGTTAATACTTTTATCGTTGTTACTTTTCAGAGCGAGCTATACAGCAAAGTACTGATGTCAGAAGCATCAGTTCACTCGGACTTCTCTCGGCTAGCTCGTTGGCTCACCGGCACGTCGGTGGGACTGGTGTTAGGAGGTGGTGGGGCCCGAGGGGCTGCCCATGTTGGGATGGTGCGCGCTATACAGGTAATTAACTTTTGTGGAGCTATGGTTACAGCATCGGAGAATAAAAAAAATCACCATGAAGAGTTCAAAAGTGGCATCTGTGGGAGAGAGTTGTAGTTAGTTGAAGGAACTATGATATTTTATATTAATGAAGCAAAGTACCGGTCGAAGTGGCGATGGTTGGGGGAGGCTATGTCAGCAATGGACGGTTTTCGGTCCTCGCATAGTTTTCCAATAATGATTTCGGTCTTAAATAAAAATCGTGTTTCACGCTATTACCTGTATTTATATAAACCACGTTTGATTCCGTTTCCAGGAGGCCGGTATCCCGATCGACATGGTCGGCGGCGTCAGCATCGGCGCATTCATGGGCGCGCTGTGGTGCATGGAGAGGAACATCACGACCGTCACGCAGAAGGCCAGGGAGTGGTCAGTGGTATGTAATCGCATTTAATATGTTAGTTATTCTGGCTAAAAACAAGACTGTTTGCCAAATGTATGACGGAAAGGAACTCGTTACTTCTACCATCTCTTGGCCTTTAAAACATATAAGATAACCTATTGTTTGTGTAGCATGATGATTTTATTTATTTATTGTGATTTTTATATTTTCTGTGATTTAGGGCTGATCTTTGAATATTCAGATATATTGTATCTGAAATATAAAAATGGCGGTTTGACATTATTTTCTATACTTACACAAGCTGTCAAATCACAATTTTTATTCCACAGATAAAAAAAAAAAATCGACTTTTCGAGAAATTTGTGGTCGTGGTTGACCAACATACCAATGGTCATGTAGAAAGGCCAGGCAGTCAAAACAACACATTCAACAACAAAAAACATTCCTATCAACAAAACCTCAACAACCTTGTATTATGTTCCAGAAAATGACTCAGTGGGGCAAGCAACTCCTGGACCTCACATACCCGGCCACCTCCATGTTCTCGGGCCGCCAGTTCAACACGACCATCCGCTCCACCTTCGGAGACGTACACATTGAGGACCTGTGGCTTCCCTACTTCACTGTTACCACTGACATCAGTTCGAGCTGCATGAGGGTTCATCGACATGGTAAGTTGTGATGATGATGAGGGAAATGCTGGTTTGAAAGTGTTTATGTATGAATCTAAAGTATGTTACAAAATAATATGTCTTGTTTCAACATTTCTGGATAAGTTCCGGTTAACTTGTCTGGTGGATAGTGCCTATTCGAATACAGTGAAACAGGCTTTTATAATATTATAATAAACAATTTAATATAACTAGTTAGTTAGTTTGAACTTTTTATATGATCTAATAAATAATTGTGGAAAATGAATTCGCATACTTTTATGAAAGGATGGATCTGAAATTAGTGAATTATCCGGAATAGTTAGTCTATCAATTTTACGAACTTAAAGTATTATTGATAAGCTAAAAAATACCGCCTTATAAGCCGTTCCTATACAAAAGAAAAGAGATGAATTAACCTTTTTATATTTCTGTGTGTGAAGCTACAAATAAAAAAAAAAGAAAAAGGTTTTGTAAATACAAAATCATAGTTGTGTGTGCAATATCCATGGAATGCACAAATGTTTCACTAAACTTAATAAATTCTCACAAAGCCAATTAGTAGTATTAGTACAAACTTAACACAACACATTTCGTGGACAGGAAACTGTTTTATTATTGTTTTTTTTATTAATTTATAGCTTTGTTGCACTGTACTAACCCAAGTTATATTTGTTTGCTTTACAATTTTTTTTTTAATTGTCTGGCTTTTTTTTACTATGTGGCCAATTTTAGGCGCATTTTGCGTTCAATGTAGTGTTCCTAAGAGGTTGGAGTATCTTGCCCGTTCTTCTCCATAGGAACCTACTGCGGAATGGGCAACTAGCTTCATCTTTTTGACTGGCCGACCCCTTGACAATTCAAAAGTCCCTTGAAATAAATACTTTGACTTTGAGTTGTTTTCACTATAGAGGGTCCGTCAATCTTTTGGCAGTGGAAATAAGCTCAAAACTACTTTAAAGACCCCGATTGAACGTAAAAATGCGCCAGCGCAGGTCATTGTGTAAACGAGTGTATAAAATATTCGTGTCGATGTGATGCATGTTGAAATTGATTAATTGTGTAAAATTGTTGTCGTTGTAATATCTGCAGACCAGATTTCATTTATATGACAGTATGTTTGCGTAAAGGTGTTTATAGACGGGCAGGGTAGCGCGCAATATCTTACAGCAGATAATCAAAGCCGCCTCGACGGCTGAAATTGAAGGCTGCATGTAGCTATGTCGTCAACAAAGTGCCGTCTATAGACGCCCTAATATTCTTACATAATTGTCTGCACACAGGGCTTGAGTGAACCAATGTTACAATGTACTGTACATGTCACTTCGCTGTCATTTGGCCACATTTGCCGCGCGGACGTCTATACCTTCATACGATAAATATCTATGATGGCAATAGTCGTTAACGTTACAGGTATAACGTGCTAATATTATGTTCATGTCATTTTGTGTTATCAGTCACATAAAGGGGATGTGCCAGGTAGCCCGCAAAATTCAAATTTTCTTACGGTTTTTTTTGCAATTTACAAGTCTCTGTCAGGTTCCATGTTGAACAAAATATAAATTAGCGTAACAAGTATGTATTTACAGAATTATAATAATTAAAATCATCAATACAACCGTCGTTCATATAATCTTATTGATTGATATTTCATGAAATAGTCATTCATGACACGTCAGTCATTGACGACACGGTTGGCGCAGTGGCTGAGCCATCGACTGCTGCGCTGCGTGTCGCGGGTTCGATTCCCGCACGGAATAAATATCTGTATTGCCTACAGTTAGTTGTTCCAGGTCTGGCTGTTTGTGTATGTGAGTTTAAATGTTTGCAAACGCACCCACGATACAGGAGTAATTCCTAGTGTGGGGCAACGTATTCTGAAAAAAGAAAAAGAAGAAATAGGATTATATGCACTTAGAGAGTTGTATTGATGTTTATAATTCTGTAACATCATAATTGTTATGCTCGCGAATCATATTTTAATCAACATACAGCCTGACCTGCAAATTGCTAAACACGTAAGAATATTTGAATTTCGCGAGCTACCCTGCCACTTCTCCTGTGACGGTTTTTGGTTTCATTGTCCGCCACAGTCGATAAACCACACTCACTTGCATTTATATGTTTGTATGATGTTATAAGTGTGTTTGGTACATGCAATATTTGTGTTTATCTACCCCCCAAATCTCCCCCGATGTTCTAAATACCGCCCTCTCTCTCTCTCGAAATTTTTTTAATGTTATTTTTGACAACGATACGAATCCGACATTTGCCTTTGGGAAGTTGCCATTACCTTTTGAAAAGCGCTTGTGATTGGTTTACCTAATAACGCTAATTATTTGGGAGTTTATACATTAAAAAAAAAAAAAAATATTTTACTAACCGTCCATACAATGTCGGGTTGGATGTGATGTAAAGTTTGTATGTATTAAATCATCATACATTTCTCATCCATTCTCTCATCTTCATGTATATGCATGAGTGTGGTTCTTAGTTATTCTCATTTTTTAACTTATGTATTAACCTTTTTAACTTCCCATCTGTAGTTTGCCGCAGCGGATACGCAGCGTGGTCGCTGCGTTTGCTATCGTAGCATGGTGCATGTACTGTAGAAATGTCTATTCTCATCATAGATTACTCACGGAATAGCCGCGACACTGATATATATTCTATTGGTTAATTCAAGGATACGTTTTCTATCACGTTCATTTCCTATCCATGTACTGTGTTGTTTAACTTTGACTAATACACATGTTAGGCGAGTGTACAGAAGGGTCAGGGGGTCTACTCCCTATGCACGAAACCCGCAGTTTCGGCCGAAGTTACGGGCAATTCCTTCTCCGCATCACTTACGGACATATGGTTAGTTTGAGACTCGAACTTAAAATGAATGACAATACGATTTGATTTGACAGTTGTCCCTAACGCCGATATGTATTAGTCCCTTCAAAAAAAATAATTTGGTTTTAATTTTGATGGGTCAACTACTTTCGGACGGGCCCGTATCTTCGTAGACGGACTTAGAGAGTAGATCCCCAGATGTGCGTCTGTCTGTAGGTTCGCTCTGGCGTTACATTCGCGCGTCGATGTCGCTCAGTGGCTACATGCCGCCGCTCTGCGATCCCGTAGACGGTCATCTCCTATTGGACGGCGGTTACGTCAACAATCTCCCAGGTAAACCAATCACAGAGCTCGGTGTGTTGCGTACGCGTATCCGATTGGCTGTCTATCACGCTCGCACATGTTAGGCTGAGTGAAAATATTGTCAGACTCTGTGAATTAAATTAATGATTGAATCTTTACTAGATTGTCAGTTACTAGTTCAAACCAAAAACGAAATAGAATCGTTCTTTATACTTATTTTCGTCACAGTCAGATATGGTGTAGTCAGAAATTCTAAAATTATACAAACTAATTATTTACTTATCAAATAGTCCAAATCGATACTGATAGGTTCTCTTCGTTAGTTAAAAAACGAGTAAACTTTCTTTTGTGACGACGTTTGTGACCGTTATTTTATAGTTAGTGGGATTAGTAATGTAGAAACGGGATTCTATATTCTAACCATAAACAACTCAACTCTTTAGCAAACTTAGTTATCTCTCTTTCACAATAAAAACTCCTTTTCACTCATTTTCTTCACTATCGATCTCAAATTCTCATTTAAAAAAATCCCTTCCATTACTAATTAAAAAAAAAGTTCTATATCTAGAATAAAAATGTTGCCACCAAAAAGACGTATATTGTCACTCAGTCTAGCGTCAGAAGGTAAGTAATGGCAACGGCCCCTGATTGGTCGGTCGTCACAATTGCGGAGTATGATCAGGTGTGCTATGGAGGTACTGCCGCTCGTCTATGAGTATAGCGGGCATCTTCCCGCCTATTTGCGACCCCATGGATGGACATCTGCTAGTGGATGGGTGCTACGTCAACAATGTACCTGGTAATGTATTAACGAATAATTTTTATGTATGTCATAAACTTGATATCCATGTAACTACAGTCCAAATTAAAGTGCGTTTTGACAAAGTTTTTTTAGTTTTAATATTTCAAATCATAGATCACAGTTATGCCAAAACGAACTAACCCACAATGTCTCCTTAATTCAGTTTTTGTTTGTGTCAAACTGATCCTAAATTCTAAATATTACATATAATCGGCTAATGAAAAAAAAAAAAAATTATGTAATTTTTCATTAGAATTACATTGGTAAATCAGGGCAAGTTTATGAGAGTTGGTTCATTTTGGTATAGCTGGTCACTAGTCTAAATAATTCAATTTAAAATTTAAAAGCAAGTGTTTTGGGGCTCTCTTGATGACCCATTTATTTAACCCTGTGACACTATTAATTTGAAAAAAAAAAAAATGAACATTCCCCGGAATGAAAAAAGCCGGATCTATATTACGAAAGTAGTTGCGCAAACTTATATATTCATTGATAGTATTACTTAAAAACAGATAAATATTTACACGTGAACCTGTCAATGAATAATTAGAAAGAAGAAAAAAAATACGTTCTACGTAACTAAGTTTGCGCAACTAGTATCGTAACAATCTGGCTTAACTTAATTCGTAAAACATTACAGCGGACGTGATGAGGTCTTTGGGCGCTAAGCACATCCTTGCTATAGACGTGGGGTCTCAGGATGATACCGACCTCACCAACTATGGCGACGACCTGTCTGGCTGGTGGCTTCTATGGAAAAGGTGAGAAATAAAAAATATAAATGGCTTGTAATAAAAGGAAAACTAACTTTCTAAGGGAACCAAGTAACGTAATTTGATAAAAGATCTGTCAACCATGTTAACTTCTGACTGCATTATATATTTGACGACTTGAATGTTATGACCATATCATAATATATTATGAGTTATGACCCGTACAGCCTTTCGATTCAATTTTGATATCAGCACCAACAGCAGGGGCTGGACGAGACGCTTGCCAAAAAAGATTCGAATTTCGAATAAAGGCGGGAGACCGCCATTGTTATTTGAGGGTTGAGTTGTGACGCCGACTCGCTAGGTGTCGCTACTTACATGTTGAGATAATAGTTGTTTCGAAGTTAATTTTATAACGATTTGAGTATTAGTATTTATTGTAATTACATGAAAGTATACAAAAAAAAAGACAATTTATTAATACTATAATTAGAATTCACGTCTTCATTCGTGTCTATCTGTCATAAACAGTCCGCCACAGTTTTGGTAAACTCGCTAACAGATGTCACTGTGCTGTGACGTCAAGTTTCTGAATCGCGGTGTCGAGATTCTCCGTCGTTGAATGACCCTCGCGCGTTTATGTAGCAAAATCATACTTACCTGGCATAGGGGATACCGTGATCAGCTAGGCGGTTCCCCCAGGGCGAGGCCTTCCCATTGCACTGCGGTTGGGTTGACCCCTGCGATTATCCCTAATGTGGATAACTCGGATGCGTAATTTTTGGTAGTGGGGACTGCGTTCGCGCCGTCCCCCTCAGAATGTCCTATAAACAACTGTAAATTTTGTTTACAGTGTTGTGTTGTTTCATAAACTGACCTAACTTTAATGAGTCTGAGGAAAAAGACTGAAAATCGTATTTAGCTGTGTCTTTAATACTTAAAAATATTTAGAAGAAAAAATGGTTTTGTTTACAGATGGAATCCTTTCACGACGCCAGTGAAGGTGCCCAACTTGCCAGATATACAGAGTAGACTGGCTTACGTATCGTGCAACAGACAATTAGAGGTAAAATACCCTTTTATGTCACTAGAATCCATTTAATCTACAAAAATACTAATTATCACGCCTGTTTTTTTCGAAGGGCCCGACAGAGACCACCATATCAAAGATTTTATAAACATTTTTCCTTTTTTATGGTTTATTGCAATGTAAATGATGTTTTGAAGAAATCTTGGATTATAAATTTCAATCATTAGCTGTTAATCTCAAGGTAGTGCTTGATTGATGAGTTGCCTTTTACGCAAACAGATTAACCCAAAGATGATTTGGGACTTATGTTCTATACATATTATAAATTAAAGTCGCTTTTCGTGTCTGTCTGTGAGACTTTGATACGGTTTTCGCCATCAATTAGATAATTTATTCCGGATGGTTTCTGGGTATAACAGATAAATATTAAACGAAGCAGGGTCGGGTCGCTAGTTACATAATAATCTAAAGTTTCGTCTAATCATCATTATATCTAGATTTGTCATTACTTACTGCTAATAATACTTATCAATTACAGTTTTTCTAACCTCACATTTTCCTTCCACCAGGAGGTAAAGAAATCGGACTACTGCGAGTACATCCGCCCTCCTATCGACGCATACAAGACCCTGCAGTTTGGTTCTTTCGACGAAATACGTGAAGTTGGCTATAGACATGGCGCCGCCTACTTCGAGGGACAAAGAAGGGGTGGCGGGGGAGGTGTGAGCGGGGCAGCCGCTGCGGAAGGGAGACGGCACGACGCACCTTCACTGACCGAGTGAGTAGAACAGAGATAGATGTGTGTTTTATAGTGTTGTATGCTTTTGGAGATCTACTTCGTGGGACTGGGATGCGGTTGCGAGGTGTTTCGAAGGGATCCCATTATCTGATATGTTCTGCTCTGAAGGGGTTTCTCTTTTTAACCCTTTTTTAGTTAAGCTGTGTGTCTCTGGTTAAATTCTCAAACGGTCGTCGTTAATCCACGATCTTACGGGCACTTTGTATAGTAAGTTCAGAAAATATGTGTACATGCCGTTTGAGAATTGACGAGTCAGTGCTAAAAATGCATGCAAACATTCATCTTCAGCATTAATTTCCATGTTTGGGGGCAATGTCACACGTCGTTGCCAATGCGTTGCGTCGTCGCTGCAACCTCTGAGCGGTGACGTCATCGCAGCGCTCGTACAGCACTCACTGTGCTGCGATGACGCAACGCATTGGCATTGCCCGTGTGCCATCGCTCTTTGTACAGGCGCCAGCACATCAAGCTAATACAATCTGTCAAATTTCTTTAATAGATTTTCAAATGTGAAACTCTATCACTTAAGCATTAAGGTTCAAGGGATTGGAAAGATTTGACAGTTTCGGGCAGCTTGACCTGCTGGCGTCTGTACAATAAATCACGTTCACACACCACAAACTTAGCTTTGCTTGCCATTGCATCCTTATCAAGGGAAGTCCCTTTGGATCCTTTTACAAGCTTCTATTTAGCTTCACTTTTCTATGATCATGTATTGTGGTCCCTTCGAAATAATCCAACGGAGAAGGACACAAGATGCAGCACTCTTAAAGTGAGTAGCTGTCAGTAGCTTCGAGAACATTCTGTATATCCCGGTCTACTTCAACGGTGGTGGTGTCCGGCAGTGAGTACCGGTAGTGAAACGTTCTCTTGTTCCCTGAGGTACCGCTACGGGACCACGTACTACGAGGGACAGAGGCGCAGCAGCAGGAGGCCTAGTGGCTTTGGCTTCGGAACTGATGGCAGGAAAAGTCACCCCCAACCTTCGCTTACCGAGTAAGTGTGATGTTGATTAGAAGGAGCCGGTTGTGCCAAAACAGACCAATCCACGTTATTACAGCAAAAGGTTTTAGTGTTGCGGGAAACACATATATAAAGAAAGAAAAATATTTTATTTGGGACATACACAGAAAATATTTATTTTATTTCATGCAGTTTGAAAGATGTTGATGTTCAAAATGATATTTCTGCAACAATGTTGCTTTATTTAACTTTTTGTAGATAAAGAAAGAAAGAAAAAGTATTTATTGCGACTCGTACAGGAAGATCACAAACTAAACTAAACACAGTTACTTATATAAAAAAAAAAATAATAAAAAGTAAAATAAAATAGAAAGTCCTATACGAGGCCAAAAGGCTCCTAATGATCAAATTGAACAGTATTTACTACCCAAAAGTTATTAGAATTATTTCGAGAAAATAAAAAAAATAAAAGTATTATGGTTTGGTACATTTTGGCGTAACACGGCACAACTATCTTCTTTGACTAATCTATCTTCTCTGAAGCCTGTCGACTGTGTCGTAAGGAATTTTAAAACTTCTTCTCTCGTTCTCACAGAATTGCTTCGTTTACTACATAAAGGATACAAGGTGTATGTATTACAAAAATAACCTGGATAAACATTATTTTCCTTGGCTCATTTTCATACACATTTATTAATATTCATTTTAATATTTTTTGCACAATAAAACATAAAATGTAGCATACACTATCGGAAATAGGGTTCACATTACAAGCAATCTGGTCTCCAAAGAGAATAATCTACAAATAATACTTACTATATCTATGGGTCAGCATTAAACCCATGAAGTGGTAAAACAGTCAGGGAAATTAATTGTTATGTAAATTGACACACTACATCAATTTCCCGTTTCGTAGCTATTTCATACAATTGCCAAAGATAAGTCATGATTTTAATATACGGACAGTTTAAGTTGATTCTCAATTTGCTTAACAATTTATTTCCGATGGAAAAGGCCATTGCAAAAATGACCTCTTTCGTCCTTTCTCACTTCTAAACTACATACAGCCAATTCTCATAATTTAGAACGTTCTACGAGTAAATCTAGTCGCAGTCTCATCTCGGCGATAAACAAATGTCAAAAATGTAGGGAATTAGAGGTATTTTTGACAGATTGAGACTGAGAGCAGACTGTGAACGTTCTTAAAATTACGAGAATTGCCCCTCTGATATCTCAAGATTTAGGAATCGATATTTGTTTAGTTATTTTGTTCTACGAGAGTTGTCATTACATGTTATGGTCATTTCTTGGGTCTCTCGAGCCTCCCAACTTTCACTGTTTGTTCAGAAAATGCGTAAATACCAGAAGTCAATCTGTACTCTTCTTCTCTTCTTCTTCAAATAGTAATGCATTAGATGGCAATAATTGCTCAAGTCATCAACTTACGGAAAACGAGCTAAAGTGTGTTTTTCTTAACTTGTCCTATTTGGTAAACAAATATTGAATATAATGATTGAACATTATTCTTTAAATATTTTTATATTAAACCCATACATGACCTCTATACAAACGGCATATTGAGATGGTGGAGGCTTAGATCGGCCCTTCGCCACGACCGGTTTCCGTGTTTCAGTGGACTTCCCATATGGAGTTCAGAAATTAATTTAAAAAAAATTACCAAGTTTCTATGATAGTTTCGAAGCAGTCTGATGTAATTCCTACCGTACCTATGTATTTCTTACAACAATTAAACGCCGGACATACCACATTTAAAGTGTGTGTATAATGCGAAAGTGTTTTATGTATCGTGTTTGTTTACCAAATAAACAATGAAAATAAAATACACTGTAGTGATCATTGTCTTCTGCCCATAAATTAAACAACAACTCTTCCAACATTTTTCAGCTACACATTCACGGACTTAGCCCAGATGGTGTGCTCTGTTCGTACTGCCCGCGACGAGGACAACGACTCCTCATCATCGTCTGACTATGAGGAAGATCAGCGACACTTTGAGGGCTATGCCTCGGAGCCCAGTGCTGGTATCCTGGAGGTGAGTCCACGATTTTATGTAGATCGATTTAATACATGTTAATATATGAAAACTTTGACCATACTTACAGTGTGGCCGACGGGAGAATGCGTTCTTGATACCTGCCAGTTTCAAACAAACAAATACGTGTTTTGCGAATTTGATCTTTATTAGCTACTAGAATTGTCGTACTGACAGGTGTCAGGAACGGATTCTCTCGACGGCCGAACTTTAAAACTGTTTACCCAGTATCTGTGTTAAGGAAGTCAGATAGGCAGTCGCTCCTTGTAAAATATTTGTATTTTTCATTGTTGTAATGTGTTTTTAATCTGTAACATTCTTAACGCGTATGTAAAAAGTTTATAACTGTAGTTTCCGTATTAGTTCTTGTGGTTTACTTGTAAATATTCCGTGGCTTATTCTATTAGCTTTATTACCTAGGTGTCATGTAGTATTTTTATCTTCGGTGCCACAGAAACACTTTCTTGTCTAACCTTCTTGTTAAAAGCTGCCATTAAGTTATAATATAAATACTGAATTAGTATTTTTTTTTTCTGTCGTTTAAAAATGACGCAAAATGTTGCTTCTCTTTTCGAGTCTAGACAAATTTTAGACTTCTAAGTAAAGTAACAGACAGTTCTTTTGTGAATACAGTCGTATACGGTAGTTACGCGTGGATGGTCAATTTTCAAATTTATTTTTTAATAATCAAATTGTACAAAAATTGATTGGACAGTGACCCCCAAACTAGGCATTTGCCTTTATCTTGGAGGTCGGAACAGCGACATATTCAGAGGTTGATTGCGTAACGTTTTTATATGTGGATATATGAAATGAATAATAGTATCCATACTATACATGATTTTTGGAAACGTTTACTTTAATTCACTAGGTATTGGAACTGTATGAGCTCATTTGATATTACCAGGGGGTCTACTCTCCAAATCCGTCAACGACGATACGGGCCCGTCCGAAAGTAGTTGATACGTCAAAACAAGTGAAAAATTCAATTATTCGGACAGATAAAAGCATCGGGCGTAGGGACAACTGTCTAATCGTGTCGTCATTCATTCTTAGTTCGGACCCCGAACTAATCTTAAGTCCATAGGTGATAGGGTGTTGTAATCGTCCGTAACTTCGACGAAACAATGGATTACGTGTTTAGGAAGTAGACCCAAAGGAATCGAATGATTAATAAACCTCTTGTCAATCTGTGTTCATGCCAACACATAGTTAACAAGTTTTAACCAGTCCTCGCGTAACTACAGTATATTACTGAAATTTGACGAATAAATTATGAAACAAAACGTATAATATTCAGATGTCAAACATGGACGGGGGCGCCGCTTGGATCAGTGACACAGAATTGGTGGGCACTTATATCCAGCACCGCACTGTAGTTTCAAATACGGTGTAGAGTGTATCTTTTTTTAACTTTTTTTTTGTCTATGGGAGCTGTGACGTCACGGGCTTGGTTGTTTATTCTGTGTTTTGCTTGTGGTTATGTCCTATTTTAATAATTTTAACGGGTACAAGGATGTTGATATTAACAAGACGGGATAGAAAAGTTCAAAATATGATTGAAGTCATATTTTGAAAACATCGTGAGTAAACCGGCATGTCCTAAAACAAAAAAAATTCGAAGCCATGTGACATCTACCAACGCACACTGGGCCCGCGTGGTAGATTACAGCCCATTCCCTCTGGAAGAGAGGTCTGGTTCCCACTAGTGGGAATATTATAGGCTGATTATGCATATTTTAATCTTTGCTATCCCGTCTGCACAAATGGTCTAAAATTCAGAATTTGTAGGCATTTGTGCGGCTGTCTGGCTTAAATAAAAAAAAATAGATTCTGTGTTATTAAAATCAGATTACTCGTTGGTTCAGTATTTAGTATACGGTGCCTTTAACAAGAGATTCAGCTAATTCTTTTCGCATTTTTAATACAATAACATCACACCTGTAATCCCTGAAGAGGCAGAGGTGTACCCATAGTACAGACGCCAGCACATCAAGCTACTACAATCTGTCAAATTTCTTTAATAGCTTTTCAACTTTATCGCTAAAGCATTAAGGTTCAAGGTTGATTGGGAAAATTTGACAGTTTCGGGTAGCTTGACCTGCTGGCGTCTGCACACCCACATTTCGCCAGTTATGTTTGTGTTGTGTATTTTTATCTGCACACAAAGCAATCAATACCGGCGTCAATACCGGTGTAAAAAAAAAACAAACGGTCATGAGAGTCCTCACGACTCTGAGGACGGAGAGGAGGAGGAAGGGGTCTGCGTTTGTCTTTGTTTGTTGAATTTATTTTTACTATTCTAAAGTATTTGTATTTTGTACCATACAGAATCTGGTTAATTCAATGTTGTGTTGCACGCAATTTAATATTTTTCCTACACTTTTAACTTCCCTTTCAAGAACAAAATTTTAATTTGACACAATAGTTTTTAATTCGGCCAAACGAATAACAATGTACTCCACGGCAACACAGTGTAGTTTATCAAATAAAAACTTAAAACAGAGATTTAATGCTTGTTTTGTTAAAAACTTAATACCTACACTAACATTTTAGGGCATTCGGCATTCATTTATTTAAGAAGAGTGATTAATACTGTCATTTACTAAAAGTTTACAAGTAACCACTTAATACCAATTTGCACGTCACTTGTTTAACCATACACATTACTTACAAACCAGCACTTTGATTTTAAACTAAACAATCTCAAATTACAGGAGGGCTTGCGCACACGGCGGGTAGGTGGCTCCCTCTCTTTATCCGAAGACGAGATAGACTCCGAAGCGGAAGTGTACGACCCCCTTAACAAGCGCGGCGGCGGCAGGTGAGATCGAACACTGCACGATCTGTGCAAAGCGCTCTACGAGTATGTGCAGTACACTGAATCCTGCGCAGATTAGCAGGACGTAGGTACTACTAGCAAGACATTGAGTGTAAATTCCAGTATCATTGTTGTATAAGTGAAGCAAGATGTCCTATAAATGACATTAAAATGTCTTACAGATATGACATTAAAATGTCCTGCGAATACGACATTTAAATGTCCTACGGATATGACATTAAAATGTCCCACAGATATGACATAAAAATGTCCTGCAGATATGACATTAAAATGTCCCGCAGATACGACATTGTGTGATGTCTAAAGTCTGTCTTTACAGTATGCGGCAGAAGATACGACTATCTGCAAGTTTGTTTGTGTAACAAGCAGGACCGTACTGCAGATAAGACGTTTGTCTGAATTCATGTGTCATTTGAGCATCTGGCAGAAGATACAACAGTTTTGTATTAATAACTAGTGGTCAGTATGTGGTATAGTTAGTGATTTGTACTATTGTAAAAATTGAGAGGTGTGATAATGTGATGTTTTTTTTTGCTTTTACTACAGTGTAGTTGTGTTCTGTGACATAGCTTCTGTCTGTAGAAAACTGTCAGTGAGAACAGGTGGCATTATGTGGCAGTAGGCTGCTGCTGTCACTATATTTTTTTTCCAAAATGGGGTGTTTCCCTCGGCTGGACGATTACAATATAGTGTGGCAGTTAAAAGTGAGATTTTCTTGTAAATTATTGTTATAGTTGGGTGGTGTGTGTAATTTTAATATTTCAGTGATGTAATCATAAGTTTCGCTGTTTTGAGGTCCGTGCACATTGAGGTGGGCTGCAACGATTGAACTTTCCGTTTCAAATGTATACTCGAACAAAAACAAATGATTCCACGTAAACTCTGATTTTTAATTTTGCTAGACTAAAATGGATAGCTATAACAATGGGACACACTATATAAATGTCATGTTGACAAAAAAAGGTCGATCGCAGCTGTCATTTTAGTCTAGCAAATAAAAAATCAGAGTTTAAATGACTTGTTATTTTGCGTTGCGGTGCAGTGGCCGTTATGTGCACGATGCCTTACAAATTAACATTAAAATGATGATTTCGAGAACATTCGAACCATTGTTGATTGCGAAGTTATTATAAAAGACAGCATAAATTAGAACAATGTAATATGCGTGTGAGTGTAATTATTGCGTACGTGGTCTATTAGAACAAATTGTCATTTTCGTGGAGCTTCAAATGTAGATATATACCTGTGATTAAGCTAATGTAACATTTTTGGAATTCCGCCGGAATCCATTATTACAATGCAGTTAGATGTTATTGTAGACTAATAATAAAAATTACCTTTAGTTTTCCCGCGTGGTGGATTACGGCCCCCTCCCTCTCACAGACAGGAGGCCTGTGTCCCAGCAGTGGGAACATTATAGGCTAATTATGCTATGCTTACTATTAGTTTTCCTGTATAGATAATTATTATACTTAGCTAAAAAAAAATAGGATAATTGGGTAGAATAAAAATTATACAAGTTCCAGTATTGATGCAAATAAAATGTAATAAAAGGCCTAAACAACAAATTAATCTAAAATAGATTCACGTAAATACCCACCTTAGGGTAGTAGGTAATATAACTGCATTTTAGAATTGCCTTTACATAACATACTTACAAAATATAGATGTCGTAGATAGATATATAGATAGAATACTACTTATTACTCATTTGTATGAACAGTACTAAGGTCGTACCTAATAGTCACTTTTTAACAAATTAGTCAAGTAAAAACTCTTCCTATTTACTGGCCGCAACAGTAGTCTATTTAATAATGAAATGTCACGAAATACTTGGAAAAAAATCACTGTATCCGCATAAAACTAGTGACGGACGAGAGCGCTGTTTTGTTATCGATAAAAAAACGTCGATAAAACCACTGTGCTTCACTACTTCTCGTATGTATGTGGGAGACAAATAGTTCTCTCATTTTATTGCAACCCGTGCAGTGAATTTTTTCATGTCAAGATTAAATAGGTTAGTCAAATTGTAATTGATAATTTGTAACGCAATATTTGTATGCATTTTTTTATAATGCTTATACCTTCCGTCTGTGTGTTTGATGATGAACTGCATCAATGTTTGCATGCCAAAATGGTAGAATGTACAAGGATTCTTTCATATTATTATAACCACCTTATTGTATAAATACCTACATTCTGAGCAAATAAATAAATATTCTATTCTATTCTGGTTTATAAAACATTTTGCACAAAATATTCTTTACAACACTAATTTGAAAACCCTTACTTGAGTATCTCGACAAAATATGAATATTACTCTTTTTTACTCAACTTTTTTTTAATGTGGTAAAAAATGGACTTTTATTGACTCAGCTATTTGTAATAATTATATTATTTACATTTATTTTGTAACACATATCTGTACTTCTTAAATTTGTATGCAGTTTTTTTTGTTTTACTTTTTTTTATTTACCGAATGATATATCTTGTCCTCCCCGGTCGAAGAGGCAGTGCTTGGGGGTCCAGCAGTGGACGTTTTTCGGTTGAAATGATGATGATAATAATATTATCCCCTTTACTAACTTTTTTATCAATTAAAACCTAACCAACAAATGTTACGTTCGAAGGACTTCCAAAATAATAGTGAATCAACAAAATGTCCAGTGTCATCCAGTGTTTTTTTTTTTCAAATTACTATATTTGTCCAAATGAATGTACCGGTCGCTCAAATATTTGACCTAAGTTATCGCTCGATATCATGTGTGGTTTTCGAAGTTCCCTTTTATGTCAACTACGCAAGCAAATTCATCATTCAAAAGCAATCTGTGAAACTGCTAATATTATTATTTGAAACGAACAATACCAAATACATATTGTGTGAATGGAATAATAACTGATTTCACTAAGACTATTCGGTAATTCCGATAATCCACCCCAAAAAATCCACCCTAAGACGCATGTCTGAGAATCCACCCTAAGCCTATAGATTCCGTTTATCCTACTAGGGCAAGGGATTCTTGCACATGCGTTTCCGCGTATCCACCTTAGGGTGATTTTTGGGATAAACGGAATAACCGGATTTTTTTATGTCGTAATCATAATTTCTTTTTAAATCTTACTTCTGCATCCATACGTCTCGATTGTTTGTTATTTTACCATTCATATCTACCCATTCGATGTAATATCGAAGCCTGTAACTTTATAGATAATAATTTAGTCTAACCGACTGAATGTAGCTTTAAGTATGCCACGAGGCACAAAACGTGTTTAAAAAAAAAACCAAATGCCTAGCTCAAATATTATAATTCGTATAATTTATAAAATAAATGCTTATTATTAAATATTTTGCGTTTCAATAATAACCACGATACCTAACAAAAGCTACGCCCTGAATAAAATAAAATATTATTAACAAAACTAGATTTACAAAACTTTTTGGGCAGCAATGTTTTTTTTCGTGTTTTCTCAATCATTGTAAGATCTTAAGTTCATTTTCTTAATCAGATTGATCTTCGTGGCCTCGACTCGGGCTAAGTAGCTCGGTACATTCAAAGCATCCACGTTATCACCGAGATCTACCTTGATATTCTCTATTTTCCCTATAAATCTTGTCCTGTAGTGATGTCCAATGTCAACTCCGAAATGCTTGGTTTCTGTTGTACCGTCCCAATGCTCAGGTTTCTTTATCTTTATTTGCTCAACGATATTTGTCCCTAAGTTCTTTCTAATGTAAAGCCTGGAGTCCGGACTGTCACACATGTTGACCAACACCTGCATAGCTCTTAGCTGCAGCTCTGGCACGTTGTACTTCACGCTCAAAGCTACCAGACGGTTACTCAATTCGTATGCGAACTCTTTGGTCCGCCATTTTGACATCGTCGTTATCGAAATGTAGTTCATCAAACCCAGAACACTGATAATGATCTGTAGATCTTTTGAATATAAATAAGGTAACAGGAACCTCATCATGTCGTATTTGTCGGCTAGTTTCTTACCTATGCTGTGCTTACAGAGTTGTCTCATGCATTTCATTGCACCTATTACTATCCTATTATCATCGTACGACATTAATTCCAACATCAATTGAAACGCGTTCAATTTTAGTGCCTTAGTAGGGTCCCAATCTGTTAAATTCCTCAGTGACTCCAAATGCAATAAAACAATTCCTACGTGGTCATTTTTTATCACTTTGAGGAGGTTTTCGATGATTTTATCGTTTCTTGTAATGGCTTCCCAACCATGCCTACACCTAGTTAGGTTTCTAAGACAGTTGGACGCAGCGTATCTTATTTCTTTGCGATCTCGCAAGAAAAGGAACATGAGACGGTCTATGACGATCGAATCGCTTAGGATCCGGGTCCTGCCCTGGTAGTAATTACTCAGATGAGTGAGGATGAGGCAAGTCTTCTCTCTGATGATAGGGTCGTGATCCTCCAGCAGATCAATAAGTCGGAATATGACGTTCAGATTGATATGGAATAACGCGTTTTCTGATATTTGAACCTGTTGGAGATAGAGGGTGTATTTAGTACACAAACAAAATAAAGTAACTATGGTATTTTGTGGACTACACATGGCAAGTATTAATCAATTTCTCCTTTTTATACTGATTACGAACCCTGGAAAATATAACTTGCAGACGGCGCCCTTAAGTATTTTTCCCCAGATTAGGGGCCAAAACTGTGGAAAATACTTAGGCGCCCTCAAGCCTTGTATTACTACACTTTGATCTTAGCCAAAAGGACGAGAAGCGAACATATAGGGCGAAGGAAGGAACATGGGTGGGTTTTAGTCAGTAAGAATCTGACACTCCCTTCCGCTCCACCCAGAGCGGGAGGGGGTCATTTGATGATTTCCCACCAGAAAAAAAAAAGCCCTGTATTACAGAAATTCACTCATTAGACTCAAGCATTACTATATATAAACTAGTTTAAACTAATCAAATGACTTTTAAACTATTTTTTTTTTGTACAGACGCCAGCAGGTCAAGCTACTCGATACTTCATATTTTCCCAATCAACATTGAACCTTAATCCTTAGCGATAAAGCTGAAAATCTATTAAAGAAACTTGACAGATTGTAGTAGCTTGATGTGCTGGCGTCTGTACATAATCATAATGTATGTGTAATGTGCCTATGATGTTCCCACTGCTGGTACACAGGCCTCCTCTCTGGAGGGAGTGTGCTGTAATCCATCACGCGGGCCCAGTGCGGGTTGGTAGATGTCACATGTCTTCGAAGTTTTGGTTTTAGAACATGCAGGTTTTGCTCACGATGTTTTCCTTCACCGTTTCGAGAGCAGTGGTCATGAAATTATTCACATAAAGTGAAGCGCCTGCCCAGGTTCTCTATTTTTAGTAATGCTTTAAGTTTTAAGTGAGTTTTGGTAATACTAGCCGAAGTCACAGCATTTTTGCTGAGCAACGACCTGTTCTTGCACAGATGCGACGCACGGCTAATGTGTTGTTTGTTTTGTTACAAAAGTAGTTACACTAGTTATTTCGCCACACTGCATTTGGCATTTTTGTTTTTATTGTGATTGTTATTGTTTTGTGATCATTTGCCAATATCTGTACTGTCAACTGTCAATTAATGTTAGTTGTCATTGGTCCATGGCCTTGACAGCGAGCAATGGACAAAAGTGTCAACATTTTTATGCACGAGTACGTGTCTTTTGACTGTGTGTATCTTATGTCTTTTTGGTTTTTTTTTTTATTATTATTATTTTTTTACTTGTAATTGTGCGTTTTGTTTGTGCAGAATAAAATATTTTTCTTTCTTTCTTTCTTTCTTTCTTAAGTTTACCTGATCTAGTAAAGTATGAATCGCTTGCAGTTTAATGAAGCTGTCTTCTGAGGTGATGTCCTTGTTGACAATGCGGAGTCCGAGGCGTTCGAAGCCCAAGCGAGTCCGCGTGATGTCCACCCATGGAGCGTACAGGGATGGCTGCATAGACGACAGTCTTTGCGCTGGTGGTAGTTCTAAAAGATGAAAAACCACTACATAAGGCTGTTCGGCTAGGCTACCAAAAAGTATTAAATAAACAGGGCAATAAATGATAACCTATTGTGTAAAATAAATTGGAGGGGCTTGTGGCTAATTAATAAAAGCCGCACGGGTCGATCGATTTAGGTCAACGCTTGCCGCGGTTGTTCCGTGGATGGGTGACCATCTTTACATATCGAGACCTCTCCATGCCTCGGAAATCACGTTAAGCAATTGGTTCCGGCTGTCATTCGTTGATCAGTCGTTACGTGTCGTCAGAAGCCTAAAAGTCTGACAACCAGTCTTATCCAAGGGGTATCGTATTACCCAATAACTGGGTTGTGCAGGTCAGATAGGCAGTCGCTTCATGTAAAATACTAATATTCAGCTGAATCCGGTTAGACTGGAAGCCGACCCCGACATAGTTGGGAAAAGGCTAGGCAGATGATGATGTGTAAAAGAAATTGATATAAAGCAACGCGCGTATAACAAGATGTACCTAAGACTAAGAATGGACATTGAGGAAAGAAAAAGAGTGCTTTTAAATGATTAAAGAACTCCGAGTTTTGTACTTTCTCCCTACCTTTAAGCATGTGAACAAAGAGATTTAAGATATTGTCAAGTAAATAATTTAATGTCTTTGCATGTGAAACAGTCCTAAGTAAAGTGTACGTGGTTTTGCGTAATTATTGTCGCCTATAAAGAGTATTTTATCATACTTTATTTACCGTCATGAGGATCAAACTGGGTCTTCCGCATGGCGCGTCGAACCGCCTTGTTGATCAGCTTGGGGTCCACGCTCGTTGCCAGCTGGAGGTACGAATTCTTGTAGGGACAGTACATTTTTGGGTTTCCTAAAAATAATTTAGACAAACAAAGTAAACAACTATAAACACTAATTAATCAACTTTTGTGGAGGAACCACCTCAGTTTTGTTGATATTTCGAACTATGAGAATCCACCAAATAAACATGAAACAAATTGGGCAAAATAATTTGACGATTATATTTGACATTTTGCTAAGACTTGATGACGCGGCGACTTCAACGTTGCGACGCATAGATTTTCATGTATACAGGTTGTTTAGATATATTTAATTAAATGAGGTTTTACTACCTAATTAAATCGCAAGGAAAACGCTGTCAAATGTCTTAATGGAAATAAATTCATGTTAGGATGGAGACAGCAAGTAAGCAATAAAGCAATTGATAGCAGGCAAGTTAAAACTAAGCAAGCATTTTGTTACGAAATAAAATACTTATGGCCTATGTGAGGGTAGTTGGAAAATATCTCGCTTCACGAAGATACCGCGCCGCAGCGTCAGTTTCTCAGTATCTCGGTGTCCTCGGCCTGGTGCAGTTCGGCCGAAACGTCGAGAATATTAAGGTATTGTAACCATTTTAATTTATATTAAAATAATTATTATTTAATACATATTCATCATCCTTTTTCATTCATCGAATGCATTATCGACTTTAAAATTCCTTAGCTGCAGTCGGGCCGTCGAGAGAATGCGTTCCTGGCACCAATCAGTGGGAAAATTCTAGTAGCTAATAAAGATCAAATTAACAAAACACGTATTCGTTTGTATGAAACTGACAGCTGTGTAGAACGCATTCTCTCGTACCAATATATTTTGTGTGATTTTAACATAGTATTTTAACCTAAACGCCTTATATAACGTTAGGTAGGTGATTCGTGTTGTAGTCGGCAGAATTTCAATCTGGTTGATCGGAACCCTGCAGTCAACGGTCTAAATAGATCAATCTTATTCGTTGCGAGGATAAGAACCTATTCCTACTTATTAAAGGGTTTTCTTAGTGCGATACCTACATTAACACAGAGGGCTAAGCTAATACCTTTCATAAACGTAAAGCGGACTGCAATTCACTTTTACAATAAATAAAACACGGTGAGATTGTGGCTCTTTATTTGCTTATGAAAAGCATAGAAACTAGAACTACACAAATGAAATCTCTTGATTGATTGAATGAAGGTGGACACGGAACATGCATTCCAATCGCGTGATCACGTCACAATACTGAAATCAGTTTTTATCTTTTCTTTTGTTGATAGCGTTAAGCAGATTCGTCTTTAAATCAGTCATTCGGCTCATATAACTGTGCACATCATCAGGCTTAACAGTATCACCGTAATCGCTCTTGATTGTCTCGAGGTCTTCTAAACACATTGTTTCGTAGTTGTAACCACACGCAAGCCCAAAAGTTGTAGTCTCCGTAGTACCATCAAAATACTCATTAGGGTTAATCTTTATATTATTTGTAGCAACCCCTTCCCAGTGGGTCTTAAGTTCAATCCTGATGTCGGAACACTCGCAGAGGTTGATCAACACCTGCATTGCTCGTGCCTGTAGCACTGGTGTGCTTTGTGAAACAGCCAGAGCCACCAAACGCTTCACCAGGTCATACGTGAACTGTTTTACTCGCCACAATGACCGCTCCGTCGTTGTTGTATACTGCATCAGACCAAGAGTGCTTACAATCACCTCAATGTTTGGAGAAAGTAGGAAACGTGATAAAACCATATTCATGTCGTACTTGTCGGCCAGCTTCTTGCCAATACTATGTTTGCAGAGTTGTGTCAAGCAATCCATTGCCGCTTGTACCACACGATAATGAGTATATATCAAAAGCTTTCTCATTACTTGAAACGCATTCGCTTTTAGCGGTGGGACGGGGTCCCACTCTGATAAGTTTTTTAGCGAGTTCAAATGGTATAACACAATCTCCATGTAGTCGTGTTTTATCATTTTCAGGAGGCTCTCGATGATTTTGTCGTTCTTTATAATGATTTCGCAAGCGCATCTATATCTGGTTAGAGTTTTAAGAAACAGAGAAGCAGCGTAACGTATCTGTTTGCGGTCCTGCATGAACATGCCTATTAGGTGGTCGACGACGATGGGCCTCGATATGATTAGTGTCCTGCCTTGGTAAAAGTTTGCCAGGCGTGTGAGGATGATGACAACCTTCTCCCGGACGATGGGGTCGTTGTCCAGCGTCAGGTCTATAAGCCTGTATACAACGTGATGCTCCATAAGAAAGAAGACGCATTCTGGTATTTGCACCTGTATGACGATAAAACAAATGTAATATTAACGGCTAACGTTCTCGTTACTTTGAAATACTAGATTATTATGGTGAATTTTATTACGATGTGTACCAGGCAGTTGCAAAGCAAATCGTTGCTTTTTTATTCTATTGAGTATTCAATTGGTAATCATATATAGACATTTTAAGACAATTAATAGCCCATAACTATTCTATAATTTTATTTTTCAAGAATTCTACAGCACAATTCGATCTCGTCTCTTTACACAGTTTGGCCATAAATACAGTTACTGTGTTAAAGAAGAGGGGAGGAGAAACCCTTTCGAAATAATTAAGTATAAGCGTTATAACCTGATCCATCATGGTATGAATGGCTTGCAGTTTTACTAATTTGTTATGTGCGTTGAGGTCCCTGATGAGAATCGTGAGCCCGATTCGTTCGAAGCCCAGTCGAGCTTGTGTAACGTCGACAAATGGCGTGGACAAGGACGGCTGCTGCGACTCCAGTTTTTTTGCTGGCGGCAGCTTTATATCATGAAGAAAACGATCACTGTCTGAAATGGAGGGTGAGGAGTATAATCTTCATGAAGTTACTGAAGTAGCAGTAGTTTATCAACATTCATTACGTTATTTACGTTGTTGAGCAGACATATTTTCCGAACATATACGAAGCAATGTATTAGCAATATTCTTCAAAATGATTCAGATTCTGATTGATAGTGTGTTACGAAATTAAGGTGCAGTTGTTCTAGGCGATCGATCGCTTGGCACGGATGTTTGTCAGATCCGATGGATTAACGGTATAAAGACTTATTACCTGGAAGTGCTAAATATTTCTTCTTCATAGCGTATTGCACCACTTTGTTTATGACCCGCGGCTCCATGGGGCATACAAGCTGGAGATAAGCATTCTTTTCAGAGTGGAACATGATTCCCCCTTGGACGTTAGACTAAAAATGATTATGAATATCCACGAAAATAAACTAATAAGCATCTACAAATAATTGTGCAGGAGATTGTACAAAACAATAGATTTTGTAGTTTTCAAAGACGTTGTCAACGTCAAAAAAAAAGTGATGATTGATTTGCCAATTGTCTATGCGTTTTTCGTTTTACGTCTTTTGGGAGAGGGTTTTCGAAAAAGGATATACTAAGAGCAAATGCATTTTTGACGAATTTCATGGCAACAACGGTATTCAGATTCCCATAGTATTCCAATGTGTCCAGCGTGTCCTGTTGTCTGCACGCAACTAAGCTCGTAGCCATATTCTGGGCTGACTGTATATAAGTAGATTGCGTTCGACACGCTAAGAAGATAGTGTCCCAGTCTGGTTTGTAGATTTGAGGCAAAAGAAAAAAGTCAGCGTAAAGATATAAAATAAAATGTATTAATATTAAGTCCCCTCAGAGTTCTTTGGTCAATATTATATAAACATTAGTTAAAGGCTGATTCAAATCAAGTATGTTTCAAGATTTTTCATGTTGTTCTTCATTAACTGTAGGCATATTCTTTATTTTCTAGGGTACGGTAATCTGAACCCTTTTCTTCTGCACTTAGTGTCCACTATTAGTTGTGCTTGTCTCTTAAGGTAGCAGCGCGAAGGTATGTCTTCTTCGTCCTCAGAAGCTGAAAATATAATGTTTTTGCATTAATTAAAGGTACTTGCTTCAATTGAAGTTTTACCTATCTGTTTTGTGTTTCTTGTGCACATGGACTTAAGGATTTCTCGTCAAGCGTAGTGACCAAAGAGTTTTCTCAGACCAAGATCATAATCATCATAATAATTAGGGTATAATGTTCCCACTGCTGCAACACAGTCCTCCTCATTCTGTGAGAGAGAGTGGGCCATAATCAGCCACGCGGGCCCATTGCGGGTTTATGGATGTCACATGTCTTCGAATTTTAGGTTCTAGGACATACCTTATAATGCTCATGTCTATGTTCTAATTTAACTTTGAGTCTAGTCAGATCTCGCAGAAAATCTATATTTTACGTGTATTGGCTTTCTTTTAACTTACTAGAAAATTTAAAGATGTTTGTAAAATAGGTACTGTTTGTAAATGCTGATGGAAATCTTAAATAATAAAGCTTAGTTAAATAATAAAGCTAGTAGTTTCGTTTTTTTTTTTTGAACGCGCTCATCTCTTGAACTACCAGTCGGATTTGAAAAACTCGTTTTGCATGTGATAGCCGAATTTTTGAGGAAGGCTAATAGCCTATTATTATCACGCTAGGACCCTAAGGAGCCGAGCAAACAGGTAAGTCAGAAAGAACGTTAAGCTAAAACGAAGTAGCACAGGCAGGACGGTGATGCCATGCAACGGGGTGGGTCGGGGAACAAGAAATTTCACGCGAACGAAGTCGCGAGCAAAAGCTAGTATTTGATACAAGAACTTACTCTGGGCTTTTACTGGTTCCTTCTGCAAGAGCTCTTTGTATGTGGGTACATTCTTCTCCGATTCTTTGGGAGTGCTTTGGCTTCCACTCATCCCGGCCACTGAAGCTGCTGCGCTGGCTGGCTGAAAATATTATGATTGGAACTGATGTTAGATTTATTTAGTGATAGAAAATATTTAGTATACTAGGGTGTATACTGGACATTTTAGTTGTAGATATTTACTTTGTTTAGTAGTGCATCTGGAGTAATTGAATTGCTGTGTCCTGGATGGAATGAAAGCAGTGGTGGCCACTGGGCCACCACTGCTCGTAAGTCGGGGTCGTTACCCAGTGGTAACTGCCCCGACTTACGAGTAGCAGGCGCTTTACTTTGTGTAAATAATGACATCACCACGGCTCTCAAAACGGTGAAGGAAAAAATCGTGAGGAAACCGGCATGTCCTAGAACCAAAAATTCGAAGACACTTGACATCTAATCTTCCGGAATTGGGCTCTGATGGTGGATTACACTCCCTCTTCATATGTGTACCTAGTATTGTATACAATCAATTTTCTAACTGAACAGACAGCTGTGCTGCTGGGGAGTTTGTTGCGCCACTTCTTCTTCCTAGCGATAGCACTAGGAAGCGGTGAAGGGCGGGCGTTTTTGGGGGACTGTCTTATGTAATTTTGACGTTCGAAAAGTCATGATTCTCAGCCTAATTTGATTAAATGACTTTTAATTTTGATTTCTTGAAGAGAAGAAGGCCTGTGTGTCAGCAATGGGAACATTATAGGCTGATTATGATTATATGCTGTTGAGACATCTCATGATCTCAACTTTGTTTATTTATTTATTTTATTATTTATGTACACACAGTAAAACACATAAGGATAAGACATTTAAAATATGAGTACAAAGGTACTGCTTATTTCTTAAGAAATTTCTTCCAGCAGACCTGCGAAAGGAGAAGTAAAAAAGAAATGTAGACAATAGTGTGTGAGAACAAGAAGAGAAAAATATGAATGAGTGAAGTCTAAAACTAAAATATAAATATACCTACACATATAATGCAAAAAATAAATAAATACATAAGTATACTTAAATAAATACATAAACCAAAAAATATATAAACGTATAAACGTACGTACGTTGTTTCTGAGGTTAGTAATGCAATGTTCTACAAAATTAGCGTTACAAGTCATCCTAGCCCTCTTCTACCAGGTGTATCTATCCTTTTATGTAGTTTAAAAATACCGCACGAAGATTTAATAGATGGAATATCGGTGTACATATTCAGCCTAAAATGTTCCACAGTGCTGGTACACAGGCCTCCTATTTCTGCGAGAGGGAGTGGACCAAGATCCACCACGCAGGCCACATGTCTTGTCTTGTTTTGTCACGTCTTCGAATTTTTGGTTTTAAGACATGCCCGTTTTCTCACGATGTTTTCCTTCACCGTTTTGAGACCAGTGGTTATGAAACAATTTACACAAAGTAAAATGATTGTTTGGGTTGGAACCCATGACCTACAACTCGTAAGTGCTCTATATCGGTTTGTCTACTACATTATTATACTTACAGTAGAAGGCACCATGATTATAGTAGTGTCCTTCTGCTTCTCCTTGATATCTTCGGTTTTGGCTCGTGCCTTCTCATAGCGGATTGTCAGAACTGTCACTATTTCTTGCACGTCTCTCGCCTCGGCTGTCCATTCTGGCATGCTGGGCTCCGGGATAATCTGCAATTAATTTTGGAAGCTATAACCTTTAAGGGAGTGAAGGTTGAGTGAGGTTTTACGTAGTCTTGGAGTGAAACAACGTATTTCATTCTGAATGGATAATAATCATTTTTAATTCAATATTTTGTCTGACGACTATGTTATCTTGTGTGTACAAATCAGTACCATATCCCCAAAAATTACCTTTATGAAATTAAAAGTGTTTCTGCCACTCATACATTTGAATGGGATTGCGGACGGCAAATCAAGTCGCGTTTGATATAGCGACCGTAGGTATATTTGTATTTTACTCAGCTACGGATGGATTCCGATAAGCCGTGGCAGAACTAATATGAGAAAAGGTCTTCTGAAGTATAAAAATAAATATTTTTCTTATTTATTATTGCTATATTGATTTTGTTATTCTTACTACTTACGTCTAACAGCTTGCACAGATCATACAGCAGTCTTTTGATCTCTAGCAGCAGCGTCTCCAGCTCGTCCATATTCTTCTCCAGCTCTGCGTAGATTGCGTTCTCTTCTGCTATCTCTTCTTTTAGTATTGTGATTTGATCTTGAGCTCTGTATAGTGAATCAATCGTGTATCGTGTCTTAATAAGCATACTGGGTTGTTAAGGGTTATGAAGAGGTAACATTTGTGAGATTGTACATATGTAGGAGCCAGTCTTCGGAACTGTTAATCTGATTTCGAAAATTATTTCACTAATGTCATAGTTATATTTTATAATATTTTATGTTAAAACATGAAATTTCACGCAACAATTTGGTTATATGAAGAAGATTTGGGTACAAGAAGAAGACTTGGGTACAATGATCCGACTGGTTTGTTTATTTAAACTTTTCGAACAAAAAGGTACAAAGGCGGACTTAATGCCTTAGGCATTCTCTACCAGTCAACCAAGGGTGATGAAGAGATTAGATGGCAGGTGCTTTGGTTGAGAGGGACAATGATAAAAAAACTCTTAAAACTAGGTACACAAATATATACTTATAATACAAAAAAAAAGAACAAAAAACAAAAAAAAGGGAGAGAGGTGTTGAGATGACACTACGCTACTTGTTTTGAAAATAACTCTGCAATTTCCACTAATCGCTTTTGTTATGAAAGAACACCTTTCCTTATCACAGCCTTTTTCGTCACTATCAACATGTTAACCCTCTTCAATCGCACGCTATTTGACTCAAACCTCAGCCACTCTTATCCTGTTACTAGCAAACACCCTGCTAAGACATCATCGGCATCTTAAGGAGCCGAGCCTTTTGAATAAAAACAGTTGCAGTAAATTTTGTCTGATTTTGCTGAAAACACTCACTCATCTTTATCCTTAACTGAAGCAAACTTGAAGGCTTCCAGTTCTGCCATCATGTTCGTCTGGGTCATTTCCAACTCTAGTTTCTCTTCTTCCGTCGTCTGTTGAAGGTAGCTTAGCCGCTGTGACGTGTCACGCTGAGCTCGGAACCTGTCGAATACTTCCTCTGCGTCTGTCACTCCTGTAAATGGTAAAGTCTTGGTTCTCACAAGCAGTATTATTATGATACGGCTCCTGCGAGGTAATAGTGTAACACACTATCAGTAGCAATCGCTTTCATTTTGCCAGTTCAACAACATTCATTGCGTTATGTACGTTGTTGAGCAGACAATTTTTTCGAGCATATGAATCAATGGATTAGCAAAATTATTCAAACTGATTGAGATTGTGGTTGATAGTGCGTTACGCAATTTTTTTTCAACTCTCGGTGTTTATCCGAGCATTGAAAATCCAACAACACATTCCAGCGCGTTAAAAAAACACACTGTTGGGTTTTCAACTCTCGGCGCTAAAAGCAGTGCGATGAAAATCCAGTGGCAATAAAATATCGCCGAGGGAAAAAACGCCCGTGTGTACCCGGGCTTACTCGTTTCCTGTACTCGTAGATGGGTAAGGCACTGACTGTGTTCTTGTTTCTATAATTTCCAGAAAAGTTTCCTTGGTCTTGTATTATTGTTGAACATTCAACTCGTATTTCAAATTAATTGGCTTGTTTTTGATAATTAAAGTTAAGATATTCAAGAATTTTATAAGGAGTCTAGAACTAGAACCAAGTTCGTTGAACTATTGAAAAATCTGAATCAATTAAAATACTAATTAGGTATGTAATTTTTGGGTGCGTTGTTTTTATTAGTCTTCTGTAAAGAGGATAATAGAACTTTCTTTTCTGATAGAGAACTATTTTTTTTTCTTTTAAACGTTGCCCCACACTAGGAATTACTCCTGTATCGTGGGTGCGTTTACAAACATTTGAACTCACATACACAAACAACCAGACCCGGAACAACTACCTGTAGGCAATACAAATAGTTGTTCCGTGCGGGAATCGAACCCGCGACGCGCGGCGCAGCAGTCGATCGCTCAGCCACTGCGCCAACCGTGTCAAGTATTAAACTGTGTTTGACTGATGTAGTTACCAGTTAGTTTCATCAGCCTCTGGAAGATGTCCTCCATCTGCTGAGAGGCTGAAACCTCTTCTGGGACGATTTCCCCCTCCGTGGATCTTGTCGACTCCTGACGTACCACTGGTCGGGCTATTAGAAAAGAGATAATAAAAACAAACCCGGTAAATGTGGAATCGAACGGTTTTGATGATTGTGGTGTGATAGTTGTTTTGTGGACATTTCTTCGAGCTGAAAACCTTATAAGTGCGCATTCAACTGCATGTCCATTTTCTTTTTTCTTTCTTTTTTTTTTCTTTTTTAATAAAACGTTGCCCCACACTAGGAATTTCTCCTGTATCGTGGGTGCGTTTACAAACATTTAAACTCACATACACAAAGAGCCAGACCCGGAACAACTACTTAGGTCATATAAATATTTGTTCCGTGCGAGAATCGAACCCGCGACCGCAGCGCAGCAGTCAATTGCTTAACCACTGCGCCAACCGTGCCGTCGAATTTTATTTAAAACAATCATTCATAGCAGTGAGTGGGAGGCAGTTTTTGTAGTTCAATACTACTGAGTACTGACGTGTGGTTGATTATAAAATCCTCATCTCGTTTATGAAAAGTAGAATGTTCCCGTAGAAATATAATTTTGGGGCTGATAATGGTAATAAAAGTCATTATTATCACCTTGTGGTGGAAACACTCTCTTCTCCAGCTTTTCTAACTCCCGTTTTCTCTCAGCGAAGCGCTGCGCGAAGTAAGCTCGTTCCGACGCTCGTGAATGTTCGGCGTCGTGCGCTCGCGCTGCCTCCGCCGCTGTTGCAGCTGTTGCTCGTATACGCATCTCTCCTGCTACTTCACGGATGCGCTGCGAGTGTTTTGGAACATTTTGGAAATCTATATTTCTATACGTACTAGACAAGATAATGGGGCAATATTAACTATTGATTCTTATATCTTAAAGCCACATTTAAAACAAATGAACAACCAGTGAATAGAGCAATGTAATGGGCAACTCGTACCTCTAATTTCATAATCTCTTCTTTCTGTTTATTCAGAAGATCTTCAATGCGAGTCAACGAACTTTCGAATTTTACCGAATCGTCTAATAAGGCTTGCCTGTAAAGAAATAAATACTATGTTTCAAACAATGGTCCAATGGTTCGGACGCTTCATCATCAGCGGGATAACTGCGTTACACATTATTAGAAGGATTGACAATTTTACGTTGTTGAGCAGACGAATTTTTCGAACATATGAAGCAATGAATTTTCAATATCCTTCAAAATGGTCCAGATTATGATTGTCTGGCAATATATTGCTATATTGTGATGAAAATTCTCACGTACCTTATGGAGATATATTTCTTCTTCACCAGTTCAGCCTCCGTCCATTGGATGAAAACTTTGTGAATCTCGTTTTCTAAGTGCGAAACGTGCTGCGCGTAAATTCAATAATATTAGTTCACTGACACGTAATAATATCAATTTAGTCGCCATATGACATCATAATCAGCCTATCTTCCCACTGCTGGGACACAGGCCTCCTCTCTTTGAGAGGGAGTGAGCCGTAAACCACGCCGGCTCAGTGCGGGTTGATAGATGTCACATGTCTGCGAATTTTTGGTTCTAGGACGTGTCTGTTTCCTCACGATGTTTTCTTTCACAGTTTTGAGAGAAGCGGCGAAGAAATAATTTACACAAAGTAAAACGCCTGTCTGGGTTCGTATCCACCACCTTCGACTAGTAAGTCGCTGCCGTTCCCACAGGGCCACCACTGCCCTTACCATATAACACAAAGAAGTATTTATTTATTCAATTGAAAAAAAAAGTAACAAAATAATACTATATAAATGTAGTTTACTTGTGCTGCAAAGCAACTCAAAACTGAAACTTTCGAACGTTATTATTTAACTTGATCAATATACCACTGTATCTTGTAAACCATTCAAAAAGTCGCACTATAATTGACTAACTGACTGATTTTAAAAATATTATACTTACTTCCACATGTTATAGTGCATTTCAACTTACCTTCCTAGCTTTGCTGCTGTTTTTAGACTTCACCAATATCCCTTTAGTGTTTTCTATCAAAAGATGTTCATACTCCTTCTCCATTTCCGCCAGTTTCTTCTTTTTACTTCTTTTCTCGTATTTTAGTAAGTCTAAGATCTTTCTCTGTTCCGTCACTTTCAGATCTAAATTGTGTGTAATCTGTAAGGGAGGTAAATAGTATTTTATTTTCGTATTTATACTGTTACTTCAGTTAAGTAGCTATCTAGCCTGTTTAGTCCCATGGTAGGGCAAAGGACATCAGAGAGCATAGAGAACACAAGTTTTTGGAAACGAAAGAGGGAGATCTCTTTTTTTTTTAACGTTGCCCCACTCTAGGTATTACTCATGTGTCGTGGGTGCTTTGACAAACATTTAAGTTCTCTCTGTAGGCAATACAAATATTTGTTCCGTGCGGGAATCGAACCCGCGACACGCAGCGCAGCAGTGGATCGCTCAGCCACTGCGCCAATCGTGTCGTCACACACGTTTCCAAACACTTGTGTTCTCTGTTAATGTGGGCCAGTCGTTTCGGAAAGAGTCCAGCTCGTTCCGCCATTTTACATGGTTATCGTTAGTTCTTATTCATAGAGAAACGCGAGCTTTTTAAAAAATATGAACGTAGGTATAATCAAAATATTGCCATAATCACCTTTCTATGAACCTACATTAATCACAAGATTGCTTATCGAATTGCTTAGTTCATAGCGGTTGTAATAACAATATAATAGACTGACATAACAAAGTTAAAAACAAATAACCATAATCTGGGCAAGATTCCACAATACCTTATCAACGCTCTTATCTCCCATAGGACACACTTCATTTAGATACTTCTTGATCTGCACCTCTTCTTCTCCGATCACAGCCCTAGCCTGTGCCAGCTCTGTGAGTCTCATTTTTATTTCTTTCTTCAATGTGTCTATGAGGTCATTGTTCTGTTGCTTCTCTGCTTCGTTCTCCTCGAAGTTTGACTTTCTTTGGCCCTCTGTAACGAAAGTTATAATAAATATTTTTTAATATGAATAATAATTATGGATGGATTATGATACAGACAGCATTGTGCCTAATAATACCTATTAGGCACAACGCTATTTTGCGATAATATGTGCGTCTTTCATTATTTTTTTGCCAATTTCAATAAAGACCCATAATTTGTACGTCTTTATTCAAATTGGCGAAAAAATCCAGTAAAACGCGCGGGTTAAAACTGTCATTTTGAATCACCGAAATGATTTCGGTGATTCAAAATATTACAGTTTTAAGGAATATCGAACTTAAAACATAAATAAGTATTCGTCTATCATACGCACCTGATAGTTGTATTTTCTTTTTGATCTCAAAGATTTTAGTGTTGATAGTCGTGAGGCGGTCCTCTGTTTCTATTTCGAAAGGATGTTTTTGATAACACATCGCCATTGTTATAAATATCGTCACTGTGAATAATAATAAAAAGATACGAGTGCCACTCTTTAGCTAGGTTCACAATAACAGCTAGACCGTCGAAGTTATTGATCAAACAATGCTGCTGACAAACGGAGAATATCATGTATCCCGTTGTTTAGGTCCGTTTTAGATAAGTTGTTATAAATAATTATCGTCCGTTAAAAATACGAAACAGTTATTTATTCAAATTATTAATTCCAAATTCAACCCCTAGTTAAAACAACTTAAAGCGCCATCTGTGTTGTGGCGGATGAACGACAAAGTTCAAAAGCTCTTGATTGGTTGAGCGCACACAGCGCTGCTGAATCGCTTGATTTCTCCATTGAATCAACATTCCTCCGCGTACGTTTGTATGTGTGCGTAATTCGGTTCTCACGGTGTTTTAGCCAAATATTCTACAATTCATGACTTAAATCAGTTGTGTTCTATTTGTAAACGATTAAAACTAGTCCCTCAACTGAGTAATAAAGTTTAGATACTAAAATATGTGTTGTTACAAGGGGTGCGCACGCACACAGGCGCGCCGGCAGCCATTTTGATTTACCGTACGCTGTGTATTTACGGACAAAGCCGTCAGATGCGAGCGGGACGCGGCTGCGCATGTTCCTACCGGGCTTTACGTTATTTTCAAACGTGTTTTACCGCTAAAATGTCCAATAAACAAATGTTTTCGACGTAACAACAGTTCAAAAACAAAATGAAGTGTCAGTTCTTACATTTGGTTCCGTGAGTGTTGATTATTTAGTGTTCAAACGACATAGAAGGAGTAAAACAAATGTGTGTGATCCATGTGTGAATGTTGTGTTACAAAATGTGGTCGAGGAACTTTATACCGGATTATGGGATTCAATTGCTGTCAATCTTCATCGTGGTGTCGACACTGGCCGCCAGGATCCATGGTGTCGAAGGTGAGTGCTAGTTATACAAGTAGTTGAGCTTATGAAAGCGCGGTCTGCAAGTTAACGCGACTAAGTTGCGTTGGCGCGCTTGCTTAGCGAGCTTTCGGCGGGCCGGTGCCTTTTATAATCGGTCGGGTTACCGGTCGGTTCTCACAGTAGGGACTTGTGAAACGAGTCGTTTTAAAAACTGGAGTGAATTCAACGCATCGCATTTTTTAATGTTTTTTAATTGTGCCGCGTTTGTTGACGTTAAGCGCGGCTTGTAACCCGAGCTCGTATTATGGCATCGGCTCGCTTTCAGCTCCGCACATTGATATTTGTACCTCGATTCTAGTAGGCATTATGCTTGTAGGCTGTAATATTTAGGTACCCACGTCGAATATTGTATATAAACAAGCTATCCGTATATGTAGATATCTGACCGTTATATGTAGCTATGCGCTTTTGTTCAGCTTATCTATTTGTTATAGTTCTGGCTTTATCTTCTCAATTACGTTCAAATTAATACTAGGCTAAGGCTACACACCGACTATACATTTCCTTAAGTTCCCATACACCTTAGGAATACCTTATCCCATTTCTCCCATCTCCATACAAAGTACAAACAAACTCAGCATTTTTTCGGGTAGTGTTCAGTCAACCCGCGTCGTGGCCGCGTAGCTAATACATCTACATACAAATCTCCTAATCCCATCCTCTTTGAATATGTATGAATGTCTGGCTCATCCTTTTCTCTCTTAGTAACACCATAAGCTGTAGTAATGTCTTCGTTATAGTTAACTTCAGCATCAGCTACATTCTTTGTAACTCGTCTTTGATCATGTAATTTCCCCTCACTTCTGTTCTGTTGATTTAAATTTTGGCTACCAGTGTCACTTAAGCAGTTTTCTTAAGAAGAGTCTTACCGTTACCACCTAGAACATAAAACATTAACCCTATCGCCATCCTTTTGCCATTGTCAGCTATAGGCATAAGCTAGTGCCACTAATCCTTAACCACTTTTCTCTTATTTTCTGCTTTCATTTTCGAGGAATCTCTCAAAGTGTTTCTCAATTGTTGTAACACTTCTATCATAGAAATAAGGAAACAGTCAACTAATCAACTTTGTTTTATTACCTTACTAAATTACCTTTAAGCGCTTGATTTGCGGGCCCTTTCTATAATATTCTGTTCGTAGTTTTCCTATAACCGACTAATCAATCTTTAATTGCTTTTCATTGATTAGTAATGATTTTAGTATTTTATCTGTTAACGGTGTTGATGTGATGATAAGTATCAACATGGTGAAATTTTTGTTTTGTTTGGATTATAACAATAACACTAATTTCTACAAGTATGAAACTGTACGCTTTCCTACTTCAGTCTTTTACGTTTACCAGTAAAACATTCTTTAGCTTTGTGCATCCCCAAAAATCAGGTTGTAGACTCACTAATTAACTTTGGGTGATGCCAAAACCTTACTTCTTCCTCTTTTGCACTCATTTAGCTTTACAAATTTTTGAGATCATCAAATCCCGAGATTAAAATGATCGCGAGTAGTTTCCCAGAAAGCCGTTTGCACTATACACATCAAAAACTTCGGAATATCCTAGATCTAGTGATAAGAAAGAACAGTTTAATTCTATACATCAAGTTCTCGGCGTGTTCGCCTATACTGGACTGGGTGAATACCAATGTTGGTGCCCACCATTTGGTATTCGATGCATCTCCACACGATTTCTGTAGTCGGGACTCCGCCGGGACATTTTGAATATTGATCAACCTTAGTGTCACTTTACAGTTTAGAAAGGGACAATGTGTATATAAATTCTCGATTTTGAGGGAAAGTTCTTTTTTGTTTTGGTAATTGTTGCTTGTTTTGTATGCGGCAAAGATAAACGGACGCAATTCAACGTAAATCTGCTGTGTGATTCGATTTTATATTGCTGATTTTAGTAATATTGCTCATTTTTAATCTTTATTGGCTTGAGAACAAGCGTTTAGATTTCATATTTTGTCACCTGCTTTAGTTTATGACTGAACTTGAAAATTCGTGTAACAATTTCGTTTGTTTTATTCTTATGTCATCACAGCTTTTCTCTAACATTAGCCAGATAATTTCTTCGTCAATTTTACATGTAGATAGATGCCTGTAGATAAGTGTATGATTTCAAATATCTTATTTTCAATATCTCAGGTGATAAAAGCTAATGCGTTTGTTAAGAACATAGGATTGCTCCATTATCTTACCAAGCCTCAAAACTATATCAAGTATTTAGTACTATTCCTATATCTAGCTGACATTCACCACGTTACCGGGTGTGCCCCAAACAAACGGCTAATGTTATGGACACATCGACTCAAATATTGTTTGAAATCGTTAATGGTTTCCGTTTGTGTGTTTTGCAAGTTTTGCTTCAGTCGTTTAGATAGTCGGTTTATCTCGGTTCAAAGGTCTTATGTGTTTCTGAACGCCTGATGTAGTTAATTCAGCTTGCATTACCTAAGGATTAACGCGTCCTGAAGTCAGGTATATTGCTTGCAGTTGTATATTACTTTGTAGACTATGCTTCGTAGAAATATTTTGCTGGTGTACCAGGGTCATTAGGAGATATAGCTTCTATTTCTAATCTGTTATCTGGAGTTTGAACTGGAGTTTGAACAAACAAATCATTAGCTGTAAGATTAACCCCATTATTGATTGTCACAATAACATTTCTTAATAACACTCACTATATCTCTCTCATCTAATACTATTGCCGTCTCGTTCTATTTACAAGAATATAACAATGACAGGTAAAAGTTATAGATGTCAAGTTTATGAGTAAGGGGGTTGATCTTTTGTAGTGGTAGAATTACTTCTGAAATCCACAGGTTCAAGGGTGTTCGAATGCGTCGTTTCGGCGAATTGAAATGTGATCTACTGAATCCGAAAATTCTTTAAACTATGTTTTGTTAAGTGGATTACTTTTAGTTATATGTTCAGTAAAATCATTAAACACTTGCAAGAGATTGGTTTTATTATTGTCTGCCTTCATCAAAGCACCTATGTCATCTTTACTAACAAATACTGCATCCGTAATACATATATCGCGATCTATTTCGTTGGACCGCCAGCCATGCAGATGTCGCCATGTTGTACAAACAGACGGTTCGCTCCAATTCTATAAACACGCGCAATTAATGGCCAATTGTCCAAGTTGTAGCCGCCGGCCACTCGCCCGGGGTCACTGGACACTGTCACAAATAAATCTCAACTAAAGTGTACCCTATATGACCAATTTCTCGTTTAATCTACATCATTTGCATCTGTTGTAACGTCACCATCAATATCCAACCTTATTTCTGGTTAAATAAAGTTTGAATTTGCAAAATCATAATACGCCTTCGGGTGTCCGCGACAAGAAATTGTTCTGCGAATCGCCTTTACTTATTTGTAACGTACGTAGTCTGAGAAACATTGAATATTTGAACAGTTCCAACTCGCAGAGGTTACAATACGTTGGTTTTTAGCTTTTCTGTTTAGAAATACTTAATTTTGTTTCACCTGTTTGGTTAAGTATAACGTGTTTCTCCACCAGCTTTGTAAAAGCTTAAAGGTCTGTGTTAGGCATGTTTTATTTATGTGCAGGCCTTAAAATGCTTAGCTTCAACGTCAATCATATCATATTTCTATTTTCAGCCAATCACAATCACACGGCAACTTAATACTCAAAGCGAAATTATCATAATGTTGCCAGACTTCACATAAATCAGCAATAATTTTTAATGATACTTAACTGGTCTTACCAAATTAGGAGCAAACTTTTTGTTGCATTGAAATATCAGAATCTATTTCGTCAAAACGTTGGGACAAACCTAGGTTTTGCCATATAAGCGCACTGAATGCAGAGTTTAGACCACACAGGTTTTAACTGTTTACTAAATTGCTAATTAGGTGTTTACGACCATGAGACACTAACTGTCAAGTCTTTCCGTTGTATAATGGTGGCTTTTTGATGGTAATGACCACTCAAGTAGGCGCTATGCTAAGGAGTTTATGCTCTGGCATGTCTTTGAAACATATTGTTGGAACGCCAGGTTCTTATGTCGTTGAGGGCGCTAAAAGCTCGTTTGACGAAATAAACTTACTAGTTAATAGCTTTTACTCCTCTCGTGGATGTTTTGCCTTTGCTGGTGTTAGTTTTCAAGTAGAAGACATCACAAATTATACTTCACAAAGTACTGACATTTTCTATAAAACCTACAACAATTAAGAAAAAAATGAGACGAGATATATCAGTAACCAGAAATAACTCAACGAAGACCAGTCTTGCACTGATTGGACACCATCTAGACATTCAAAAAAGGCCATTCCAATTTCATATAAAATCTACAGGTCGTCATAAAGTGATCAATGGACTTAACAACTTAATACGCTCTTATTAATTCAAGTACTCTGCTTAAATCAGCACCTATAAATTTGTAAAACTTGTAAAAGTTATAATGAGCAACATTATACTGTATAATGGGCATAAAGGTGATTAGATCATTTGCCGGTGGGAGATTTTTATGAGTTACTATGTACTTTTGCTTGTTGCAAGCTAAATACATTTTAACGAACTAGGCTACCATAAAATTCTGTGTGGTTTGCTTTATTTTGTAATTAATTCCTCTACTCTTATTATCGTGAAGGGCTTTGTTAATACACCGATTCTTTATCTTAATTTTTTAGATTTCATGTTAAAAGTGTACTACCCCTTAGTCTTTATCATACGTTTAATCCGTAGATGTATAAACCTTTTGTTTATCATCATTTTATTTGGTAAATCGTCATGCTTGTCTTAATTTTGCACTATCTGAGCAAGCTATAACATTTCCTTTCCATCTATGTTATGAAAAGATCTTAATTCTACACCAGACTACTAAGATACTAACGAAAATCTTCACTATTTCCTAACATACTATACACATCTCAGTATCTATCCCTAGTTATCTCCTAGCGTTGTTTGCTCACACAACAGAGCGCCTGCGCAGCGGCACGGTGCTCAAACACGCCCGTGTTTGGACCTCACGGATGTCAGATAGGGTTGCCACCTACCAGTACTTACCTTGCTATCTTTTAGTTTATCCATAAGTGTCAGGGCTTGTTGATTCTTTGTATATGAGATTTTGCTTGGTGTAATGGACCATGGACTTTTACTGGATATGTAAATGTAAGCTTTCTAGAAATATTGGCATGGTTTGTGTTACATACAACGTTAATGCTCATGATAAAGATATGGAACCCAATTTCAAAATAAGTAGGTAGTATTTGCTGTAGAATTTTTGATTGTTTGAAGAACTTCCCAAGTCTATGAAGATGACTCTTATTTTTAAGTCAGTGACAGCCCTGATAGACAGGTTTACGATATGCTAAGGGGGGACTAGTGTTGAAAGTGATAAATCTGTCCTGAGCGTTTTATGATTTATCCATATTTGTGACATGTTCCATGTAAGTCCCTGATCATTATCGTGACCTTAACACGACAATTCGTCAACGTTCCTTATAATAATTACTACCTTTTAACTTACACCTGTGTGCTTCTCAAAGTCACCACACCATCACTAAAATCTTAAAGCGTTCGTATTTCTTCTAGGTATCACTACTATATCTAATAATATAAAAAGGTTTTGTAGCGAATCAAACCTGCCCAAGGAAAATAATAATTTGCAAATCGCATCAATACTCGTAGACAGTATCATTAAGTATAATTTGCCAAACCCATTACAACTATTTAAGAAACATTAATTTTTTGTCCCTTATTATTATTGTATACACGAACTAAAGTTAATATGGCTGATTAACGTTCGTTTTTAACAAATAAATAACAATATTGTGAAGCAAAACCAAAAAAAGGTAGACAATAGAAGACTTTCGCATGAGAAACCAGCATTTCCCATACAATACTGGTGGCGCATGCGCAATAAAAACATGTCGCTGCCTCATTGGTGACGTGGAAAACCTCAAAACAATTATTTTTACATAACACGCCCGCATGATTCTTGTGAGAAATGTCGCTAAATGTTGAAGAAAATGTCACCCGAGATACTTTGTCATCTGAAGAAGTAACATAACATAACATCACGCCTTGTTCTCCCGAAGGGTTGGGCAGAGGTGTACCTATAGTACACCCATACATACATCTGAAGAAGTATTGCGAACTATTGCTTTGCTTGTGTAACGGTTGCATCGTCTAATGCTGCTTTGTTTATAGAAGAAATTGGTGCTGTTGCATATTCACATCTACTAAAATACTTATCTAAGAACGTATAGATAGTAATGTTTTTTTAAAGATAAGATACACTAATTGCATTCTTGGGTCAACTATTAATATTTCTATATTACTCATCTATACGAGTATCTTCTTATACCTAAGTAGGTATGTCTTCTTGTTACACTACATCTATACGTTCTAAACCTGACCTTCCCTGAACCTAAATACAGCTTATTCTAAACCGTATTCTCTAGCATCCTGGATGATTCTTTCAAAACATTCAAACACATTCTGTTCTAGTGTTTACGTTGCGTCCATGCATATGCACTAGTAGTTATCGGCCGTCCGTTCGTCCGTTTGCTTTAATAATAAGCCTGCGCCCGCGCCGCTGTCACGAACTCCAAACATAGCCTCGAGCTAAGCGAGTTTTGTGGCGGGATAAAAAAATGAAAAAGTGTTAAAATGTGGGTTGAGAATGAGAAGGGCGAAGAAAAAAAATTAACATTGAAATCATCTTTGGTAAAAAAAGTGTTAGATTCTGATCTGTTTTGGACTTTTATTGCGGGCTTGAGCATGGGTCAAAGCTTTATTCTTTGCATCAGAGTGTACAGTTGTTTTTTTGCTTTTAGTCTTTTGTATTTTTCTGGTTTGATAACAACAACATTATTCAAAATCATTATCCATTCGGAGGCCTTCGAATCTGTGGTTATATGTTTGAATTCATATACTCAGATGAAACTGGAAACAAATATTTATCAGCTCCACGTAATATATTCAGCATTTCTCCGTAATAGATACTGCTCCTAAGTGTATTTATTTTAGATAAGTTCATTTCTAAATCCAAACAATTCCTGCTTTTTATATACTGGTCAAAGAAACCTGATGATTCTTTAACATACTAAGCTCCATGTAAATATATCGCCTATTACCTTATATTTGTCCATTTGGTACCTTCAAAGTCCAAAACCAAAGGGTTGTGGGTTCCTTTCCCGTATCGAATGTCTGAATCCTCTCCCACGTTAAAAACTTCGACAAACATATTAATTACAATTGACAAACCTTTTTCGTCATTATTTGTAGAAAATTTTACTATAGCATCGGCCGCAAAGTTATGTTTGTTAACATTTCTATTCTACAATGGTTTGTCATAGTTTCTAAATCGATATGAATAACAAAACGATGGACCATTAGTGCATTCTATCGACTGTACGGCCGTCGAATGTGTATCGATAAATTAATTACTTATTTTTCTATTGTCCTCGAATCGATTTATCGGGCGTCTTCTGTGAACTTCGCTTTTATTTATGATGTTACGTAGCTTGCATTTATTCATCTTTGTTATTTTTCGATTTCCTTTGAAATTATTACATTATGAGCTTTTTATCTACATCATTAATAACACAAACAGTATCCTTATTGATACTTGCCCAATCTTTTATCATTGTAAAAACACCCACTCTTGAACTTTGACCGTTAATTTTTTTGAGTTTATTGAACTTTTATTTGTTCCTATAACACTCTAATTTTGCTTTTAGTCCTTTTTCTCCTAACTTCTAACCCTCTTTTCGTATTCTTCACTATATGTATATATTGCATCTGACTAAGCTACAGCTCCGAATAATTTAAATAAATGCGACTATTCGCAATCAATATTAATAAAGTCCATCACACTCCACTAGATCCAATTCATAATTATAAAAATACCGTCTCACATCTGTCTGTCCCGCTTTTTTCAACCTGTCAATTGTAAATTACCAGTTTGGTTCCTTTACATCGTAAGTCAATCCAGACGAAAACTAGACAAGTATAGTCAGAAGGACTACTTCTGAAAAAGGAGATGATTAATTTAAACAAGATGCTAAAATGGCGCAGTCTCAATTAACAGTTGAAGATCGCACGTGTCTTGGCGATTCATTTGTTTCTCATCGTGTTTGTACCTTACTGTGGTCTTTTTTATTAGAATAAAAATATATTTATTTGCTTTAAAACATGGTACATTATGGTCTTATTAATAGAATTATGATCTCACTACTGGTCCTTCGGTACATAACTCTTTCGTGGCCCAGACGATCGTGAAAGCAAAGCTTATCTCAAGTTATGGCAATCAACGTCTGTGATCTAATGTCTGGTGGTATTTAGCCACTTCGAAAATTGATATTGCAGTGATTGTTGGGTTTTTGCGGAGTCATTAGGATCTAAACGGCTTTGAAGGTAACGGTTTTTAGTCAAAATTTGTTGAAGAGCATAATTTTAGAAATATGAACGCCTGTGCTGTATCAAGAAATTATAATAGTGATTGATACCGTTTTTTTGGACTTAGGAGATACTGAAATATTATTCAGATCTAAGGAATAGGAATCAGCTTGAATAAAGAATGACTCACTATGAAATAATCTCAAGCAACAGGGCAGAATACTTCAAGCTTGTATATTTAAATAAGAAAGTGCCAGCACAAATCTTAAAACCAAATAAATCACTCTTCGAAGTAGCGTCCACTTAAGACTTGTGGAATTTCTAACCGCACATAATTGATTTTAAATTATTCCGAAGTACATACATTGTGCCTTGTGGGCCCATACGTGTAAAGCATTTGGATGGCCCCTGATAAACTATGGACCGAGTTACCCGTGAGTTTCGGGTTTTATGGTCCCCCCATATCCACTAGAGATTACGTTTTATGAAGCTTCTCTTGGTTAAGCTTAAAACTTAACATGTTTTGGTTTTCGTTGGCTGGGTGATGCCGTGATGGTGGCCGAAGTGAAGTACCTGTTGTTTAATTTATCATTAAAGTAAGAACTGTGAGCTGTGTTATTGAAGATACAGAAACGTTTATCTACGTTGAAGAAGAGAATAGTTTCTTAGGCGACATTGGTTGTGATGATGTGAAAACAAAAATTGCAGTTCAATGACGAAGGATTTCTGACTGGTCTAATTTACTTCTAATTTCCTATTTAATACTGGCTAGTGTTAACGTAATCCATCAAAACCCATGTCAGCAGCAAATAACTTGAACCATACTCCACATTATAAATCACTAAAGATGCATAGAGATCAAGTTTCTGAAACTGTTTTGTCTTTATAATCATTAGTGTGAAAGTTTGAGAGCTCCGTACATTACTTGTTACTTGCCCATCATTAATCATTTTTGTCTTACAAATCTATTATTTCACGATGGTGCCGTGTACATCTTTTGTTTTGAGCAAAGCCGAGCTCTGGATTTGAAACTCATTTCGTTGGTTATGATTTTGTGATGAACCTTAGAGTAAAAACTGGGTGTGTAATTTAATTTGGCAGCAAGTTCATTGTATTAGTATAATGTAAGAATTGAAATAGGATTGCTGATAATGTTTGTATCGTCATGAGGTCAAAAATGATTGATGGATGCCTTCACTCATCTTCTTGAGCATATTTATTTCTTCCCTACCTTCCATCTTATAACTGAAGACAGTTCTATCTTGCTACAATAAAATTTAGCGAGTCAATAGTGGCAGCTATAGTCCGTAAAAAATCCATACAGTACTAAAATACTTTTCATCATACTAACACAACGTATCAATAAAAACCTTAAGCCTCCGTCCAACTGTTTCATTATTAAAACAAATACGATAAAGCATCGAGATAAGATGGTGACTGTAGATGATGAATTACGAAATGACCTTTCATTGTTTTGAGCCGGTCAGCGGCAGCCGCATAACGGTACCGGAGTGCAATCAAGAATAGATCATCAAGTACCTTCGTAATATGCAAAAACTGGAATAAGATGTGAGAGAGAGTTATTTTTATTTGAAATTGTAATTGAGATAAATATGTACGAGTATGTGTGAATGTGAAATCTTTCAACTCTTGTGAATGTTGTTATTTCTTTAGGTAATAAGGTAATGATGTGACATTATGATGTGATGTTTTCTCTATTTTCATTATTCCTTTACCAAATGAGTTCAATATAGCTCGGAAATTATTACCTAAAGTTCATTCCAATCTTCTCTTCTCCTGTCAATACGTCTTCATCATCATCATCAGCAGCCTACTGCAGTTCACTGCTAGCCACAGGCCTCTCAATCGCACACCATTCATCTGTATTCTTATACATATATAAAATTCACGCCAATTCTATCTTAGCCTACATTGCATCATCATCTCCACCCATACCTTCAAACAAAAGCCCTCAAACATTTCTAGCTTCAAAATCTGCTTAACTATCATAATTAAGCCCACAGCTTGCAATCAACTTGTCAATCTATAAGCAACGTTCTACAGGTGGCATAAGGTCATACCGTCTACCAGTAATTGGATTACGGAATGGCTCAAATCAACTAGTGCATGATGTCTGCTGACTCCCAGACCAGACTGATGCTTAACGCTTGGTTGAGTTGTCACTTTGATTGTGTCTGGGCATTTAAATGTTTGGGTGACTCTGGTAAGTGTTTGTTTATCTGTGTAAGACGGGATTATGTAAGTAGGTTTATGAATATTAAAAAGGTTAAATTGTGCTAAGTTCAGTGTACCTATTGTATTCATGTGGGTGGGGTAAGTTTTTTGAAGTAGATAATTTAGATCATTTATTATCTAAAACCAGCGCTGGTGGCAGGTCTGTAGGCATTAACTCAATGCACTGGATTTATTAAGAGAGGTGGGGGAGGTTTGTAAGGAGGGGTGGAGACATAAAAGTTGATTAAAAGCTTTAAAAAAATGTGGACAGTTAAGTTAAGATTTTGTCTTTTAATGTAAACATAACTTGCTCCATCATTTTAATACCAACGACTAGTTACTACTTCCGTGGAAATATTTTAATTCACACTAATCTTTGAATCTAAACTCAAATGAGTGTAATTTCGTCCCACAGATTTCCTCATTTATCGGATAATCTTTTAAAACAATGAAGGCGATCGCTTTAGCATTAAGAAACGTCAATTAATTTCGTGTGAATATGATATTTTCGTAATGTTGTGCGCGCAGTTAGTCGGTTAATGATGGGAGCGGCGCACGCGCATAAAAGTAAGGAAACTGCGGCAATAGCTGTGAGACTGTTCTGTCTCACACATTCGTTGTGCCAATATTGAAAAAAAAATTAAAATTAAACAGCAAGGAGAGATTCTAAATCTCTAGCGACTTTCCTTCAAATATTTTTTTCTTTGCTTACTTTTAAATGCTGAATCAAATTTTCTGATACAACCGTTTTTTGAACTCCATATTTTTATCATCACCAAAATTCATCATCTGCCTAGCGTTTTCCCAACTATGTAGGGGTCGGCTTCCAGTCTAACCGGATGCAGGATCTATCTGACCTCCACAACCCATTGACTGGGTAATACGATACCCCTTGGTAAGACTGGTTGTCAGACTATCGGGCTTCTGACGACCCGTAACTACTGTCAAAGATCCACGAATAACAGCCGGGTTTATCATCACTAAAATTGCACAATTTTTTTATGAATCGAACCCTTCATTCCCCATAGCTGACCTTGATCCAAAAACCCTAAAATGTTCGACAAAAAAATAAATAACATGTCGAAGTTATCATTATCACTTACCATACTGAGACAAACATTGTCGTTTGCGGTGTCCGGCGGAAGTGGTCCGACACTCCGATAGCGGGTCAGGTCTGGACAAGTCGGCGGAAGGCCGCTCTCGGAAGCTCTATCGTACCGTGTGAACGCCGCTATCATGCGCGGGTGCAGGCACCGCCGAAATGGGCACCATTCGATTGAAACTGGATACTTTATGAATGGATTGTGGAATATGAACAGTTAATGGAACTTGTTGAGGAATAATGAGAGGCTATCTGATCTAGCTTATCTAGACTTATTGTGTAGTGGTGGGTCAAGTTCTTGATGACGCTGTTGCGTGTGCTGAAGAACAACTGTACAACTACTTATAATTTAAACATGATCCGACCAAGATTATGTCTAGATTTTAAAAGAGACTGTGACCTCTTTTTTTGTTTCGGCTTTTCTTCTCAGAGTATTCAGATAAGAAACACCGTTCTCATCTAATTTTCAAAATGTGTTTGACGTGTAAAAGTGTTTGTACAAACCTACTTACAGAAATAAAACTATTTATCATATAATGATCATTTATAATCAATTTACATAATAATATCTGACTATGACGAATGATAATAGAGAGAGATTTTGTTATTTTTGGAAATAATCTTCTTGTTAACATTAATTACTTCGTGCTGTATCTTGGTACAGACAATCGCACAGTAACATTTGCTCTACGAAAATCACCCTTGCTGCTACGCCATAAAGCCTCTGACAAAGTTAAATTGCTACCACTGATGTGGTTATCTGTACTTATAACTACAGATTATAATTACCTCAAAATATATGGCACCAAAAAAATTAGCAAATGTCGACCATAAAGTCATCGAGGTATGACCTCGGTGGCCTGTCGAAATCCAACCTCATTGGCTAATGAACGCTGGCTGATCTAAATCAACGATTTAGAATGGTTCCGGATTCTGGCTGATATTTGGTACAGCACAATAAGCTACCCAAAACTGTCAAATTTTCCCAATCAACTTTGAACCTTATGCTTTAGCGATAAAGTTGAAAATCTACTAAAGAAATTTGACAGATTGTAGTAGCTTGATGTGCTGGCGTCTGTACTTACTACTTATCCACATACATTATTATTAAAGTTAATTTGTCTTGTGATATCAGAGATTTTGACTGTACGTGATTGATAGTGTACTTAAAGTATGTAATTGTTTGTGTGAACTAGCATTATAGCGGATATTAAAAATTAAACCAGTTTTTTTTTGCGCTAAATTTTTGAACAGCAAGGCTTTTATCACTTCTAATCTAATCCTGAGGCATATTACAATTTTATTTACTTGGACACCTCACAGACCCTTCAAGCCATTAAAAAAAACTGATCTGTAAAAAATATAATTTGATTCAGTCAGTCAAAGCCTTAGACAAGTCCACTCCAGTCCATAAATCAATACAGTTACCCAAAATTTTAAATTTTATCGTTTAACAACTTCCTTCAAAGTCAAAAGCATAGTCAACACTTAATAACCCAACCTTTTGTTTAAAGTACTCTCTAAATGGAGTACCTACGAACGTTGTCCGGAAGAGTGGAATCCGGTAAAGTTGTCAGGTCCTCTCATTGTGGCGAGTTACAAAGAGCCGTAAAGTTGCACTTGTTCATCTACCTGCTGCTCTCCATTGTTTTGTACATCGTGGTGTTTTTAATGAGCCGCTTAGTTTATGGAAGGGATGGTCTGGGGTGTCCCGGTTGGCTTTTGTTTTTTTTTTTGGTGGTGGGTTTAAAGTGTCTACTTCTCTGTTGATGACTCATTGACAGTTAGTCTAAAGATTAGTAAGTCTGGAAGGACCAACATATTGTGTTGCAAAATTCTTGTTCAAATTGTATTCAGCTTTTGATTTCTATGAATATTGTGACTCATTTATTTAAACAGCCTATTGTTTAAAGATTTCGACATTCCTTTGAGCTTCAACGCTTATCCGTTCACATACACATCACAGATCAGCACGAACTGGGTGCTAGCAAACCTCGCGAGACTGGAAGAGATCTAGAACGTTCCACAGTTGATGGGCTACTAAAGCTTAATGATTTAAACGTGGCTTCAACTGCGCGAGATCCTGCTGAAACAATAGCATTAATTATATGGATTATCCTTTACTCAGTCGGACTTGCAAGTCGTGGTAATAACGGTATGAGCTTAAAATCGACATCTGGTCCGCGAGCCCTGACTGACATGCGTAATTGCTTAAGTATTATTATAAAGCTACTGAAACCAGAAGGCCAGTCACCGTTGACGGTTAAATACCCATTTGCGGACCGTGAGACCATTTAAATCTGTTTAGATTCAACCCGTATCTCAAAATCGTGGATTATAAACAAATTTAATTGCTACTTACTTCATCGTTGTCGAAAATCGCGTGATCACCAGCAATTTCGGGACCTGAGAAGACATTATATCATCGTCCACATAGATAAAGTCAAAGAAAACGAAAAATGAAAAAAATGTGATGATTTATCAAGCTTTATAATTATGTCGGCGCGAATAATAAACCAAAATACATCATTTATACGACAATTTAATGAATAAAATAACCTCCACGTGGGATTTCGACACACTTGGTAATGGTTAATTATATAATACCGGAGTATCGTGTCGGCCGCTGCCGCTGCTGTAATTAATACCTCCAAACCTATTCCATGGCTCGTTTTTTGTCTGTCTGTGATGATTTGTGCTGAGAATGGCCCGATGCGCGGCAGCCGCGGACACACGCACGCTGCGCATGCGATGTAGGTACACGGTAGTTGCGTAACACAAGAGATCCGAGAATTTTCTTTTCTGTAATTATGTTCATTACATCTGTAAAGATTAGATATGTTATAACAGGCAGCTTAAACGTCTCAATTTATATTCGCATTCGAAACTAGTTTCATTGATTTCGGTTGCCACAGCGAGGGCTGGGGACCGTTTACCTGCTCGTCTCCCTTCGGTCGCAGCCCGAAGGCGTCGCACCCTCCGAGATTTGCGCCGGGTGCGCGGGCGCAGGTGCTCGACGCACGACGCCCGTACTAACCGTCTATTTTACAAAAACAACAAAAAGGCCCAGTCGGGAGCGATGGCAACCGTGTCATGTTATTCCGTCGGTTTATACCATAAAAAAGAACGGAGAATTTGGCCGTTTCCGCTTTCTCGGAACCGTGATTCACCTCGCGTGTGAGCCTACACTATGATTTATACACAGATTATTGTTTGCGGTCAAACTTGAATGTTTTATGCGATTAAATAAATTTTGTTAGAACATGAATTTTAATATTCAACTTTAATAATGCATGTCGGTATGGGACCCCGGCTAAGTCTTCTTAAAGAGTCTTTAAATTTATCATTTAGAGGGAGCTTTCACCGCCATAAGTCACGCAACGTCGGGGCTAATAAATATCGAAGCTTAATGATGGCAGGATAAGGAGAAATCTATTTAGAATGAGGTACCTATAGTGCAATGAAATATTGGTACTTAAACTATTTCATTAGTGCAGATAGATGATACAAATTCAATTCTGTATGGTGATTTAAGGACCTTAATCTCTGCATAATTTTCATTCCCATACTTAGAGCCATATGTGGAACAGCAATTTGGTTCCATACTTACTTTAAATATTGTTGACACATTGATAACCGTAAACAATGAAAACAAAATTACAGAAAACAAGAACTCCAAATATAACAGCTTGTTAGCCAAAGTAATGGTGTTCACTGGATCTTCGCCAGTCGGCCTAAATATGCCGTTTACGGGCTTAAAGTAGGGGTATTACAGTAAATCGTGAATCCAGGCTATTGTGGTTTATACGTATATGGCATATTTAAGCTGATTCCCCGAGGGATTTTAACCTGTGGGTCGCAAACCATTTCGTGACCTTTAAAAGAAAATTGGACATGACTATTGATTCTAATTAGATGATGCTTTTGTTCGAAGGCTTCAGTAAATGCTATAAATGGAGGATCGTATTTGAAGCTTGAATAGCGTCTAATGGAGTGGTCGGAGGTTCGCATGTTATTCACAAGTTGTGACAATGATGCAACACTTCATTGTTAGAAGATTTACGATATCTTTCTTTCAGCGCACAAAGCGGCTAGAGAACAGAACAGCTGCTGTAATTTAAGGGCCATACTTTCGAAAACGTTGAAATCTACGGCCGATTCCAGACTCACAATTTTGCCTTGAGCGCTCCTCTCACCACACAATAGTTACAGGCACCAGTGTTAAAATTCATCATATTCCTCCACATAAAACAGACCACTTAGATTCTGTCTGTCTTAACGACGTAATTTACGATCACCCACTTCCATAATTGGCACACGCAACAAATCTATTTCATCGAGACTATTAGTCATTGTTAGCGGGTCTGGTACCCTGGCTAAGCGACGCTGCTCATAATTTAGCCGTTCACGGAGCTACGGGATAATTATGATTAATTTTATGCATGAATTGAGAAGGATTGGAGCTGGGCAAGGTTGTGGATGTGAGTCGTGAAGTCTAAATGAAATACAATTTTACTCAGATGAGTCTAGATCTGATGTGGTGATCACAAAAGATGGAAAAGGAAACAAAGTGGTTGTTAGTTAATTGATCACTAAAGGAAAACAAGAATACTTTGGAATCTGCTTTGATTTCAACAGGAATGATGTAACCAATATTTTGATTTAAAAGAGTCATTGGAGTTTCTTGCCCGTTCTTCTCCATAAGTACCTACCTAGCTTCATCTTTTTGATCGACCGACCCCCCTTGACAATTCAAAAGTGCCTGTAATTGGTTTATTTGAAATAAATAATTTTAATTTGAACAGTTTATAATTATAATAATTATGTCACTAGAGATACATACTGAAATAAGCTGCCGATCAGTAGTGTTCTCCACCAAACTTTAATCGTTTTCGAAAGTAGCCAACACCCAAACTACAAGTAACAAAACAAGTTGCTCAACTTTAAAATATAACCGCAATAAGTGAGGCACTTTGAAAAATTACATGCCCATCAAAAAGCTGTAGCTTCGAAACTGGTAGAAGACATATTGTACAGCGACTACTTCTCTGCTGACGCCATTTGTGAACCTCGGACTAATATTCGATTTACTATCGTTCGTATGTTCGTGATTAATGAATGTTAGGAAGAAGCCGCCTTTTCAACATCGACTAATTTGTTGAAATCGTTCCGCATAATGTGAAGTGATTATAGGCTACCTCTTGACAATTCTTTATGTAGATTTGGGGAAACGGTTGATTAATAACTAAAGGAAGCTTGATATTGTCAGGTCATTATTTGTTTCACATAACAGTGGTTTCACTAACAAATAATATGCTTTGCGTTATCGTACGTGACTTGAAGTAATCAATGAATCATCAAATTCAGCAGTCTACATGCAACAAAGTCGTATTGAAGCATATCACAATTTTACGGTTACCCATAAACAATTTCAATATTATATTGCGATAATTTGCGAGTATGGACCGTGGTAGACAATTACGTACAGACGCCAGCACATCAAGCTACTACAATCTGTCAAATTTCTTTAATAGATTTTCAACTTTATCGCTAAAGCATTACGGTTCAAGGTTGATTGGGAAAATTTGACAGTTTCGGGTAGCTTGACCTGCTGGCGTCTGTACATTTGAGAATGCTGGAGTCGGTTAGTGTCATGACGAATTAAAATCATCATTCTGTGATGGCTCTTAGGAGTTCGTGTTCGGGCCAAGTTTGATCAAATTCTTTTGGAATGTTATTGTTAAAATTTGTTTCATGATTTACTCGGTTAGTTAGGTTGATATTTAGTTTAGAAATGGAAGAGGGTTTTGCTCCAAACTGTTCATTAATTGCGCTAAAATAATCTTACACAGTGACTCAGAAGCCAGAATTGCATTGAGATGCAGAATAGTTTTAAATATTACAAACCCTGCTGTACCTGGTTTATTTAAATCTTAATCTACCTCCGATCTGTAAAGTAGAAAGGCACGAGTAAATGTAAATCATTTTGCTAAAGATCCATCTTTGGGCCAAGCTCCTTCTATAACGGGTTTCAACGATTCCATTCCCGATGATAGACAGTATTGTGAGGTAAGTAACGACTCGGCTTGCTCGCTATAATATTGGATAGTGGTGTGTCTATATTTTCTCATCTTCGTTTCTCATCTGTTTTATTGGATTCGAAATGTTCTTTTAAGGTCATTGTTATTACTCTTCAATGAGCTTTCTGGTGTTATTGATAAAATTGTTATGTTAAGGTCTCCTATTACAGTTCTCGTATTGTCATCGCCGCTTTCAAGTGCACATGCTTTTGCCATTTCTAGAGTTCCCATATTGTTTTTTTATTTCTGTCTCCACAAAACCATGGCCTATCTATCCTGTATCTACAAATCCTACAACCAATATATTAAATGGACAACACAGAAAGCTCATTGTCTCGATCTAATTGGCAATGAAAATTCTAATTCCAATGTTAAGTAGGAAGTAATTAGAGCTTATTTATAGAGCTACCTTATCTTCGGGCGTCACGAGTGCTCTGGGCACCTGGGCCAACCAATTGTTTGCCGAACTGCTAGAAACAGTCGCACGCGTGGGTTGTTTGGTATCTAGAAGGTTGCATTGTACTTCGGACCTGACTTCGGCTGGTCATTGTTTAATAATATCTATTGTACTATTACATGTATTTATTAATTGTAAGTTTTGATTGAGTGACCGTTGTTTATGCGCATAGTTGATAGTTGCAGTTGCTGCTGTTACCTCACAGATGTCAATGCCTAAGTAACGAAATTGTTAGTTAAGTATTATATTTGTTGAGCTTCAACAAATTCTGAATATAACAGATACTTTTAAAAATCATCTCTCCCGAACAAGTCCGTACTTGCATCGTAAGTTCCTTAAACTTGAACTTACAAGAACAAGAATTTCGCAGTTATCCCTCCAAACTGGATATTCTGGTATGTCAGAAAGTGACCAAAGGTGGCATCACATCATGTTTTTATCCTCGTGTCTACGCTTGAGCGGGTCCCATTATTCCCTAGCTGTGACGTCGGCGGCAGCTGCAACTAACGTACGCCACGTGCATGTCTCTCTTTCTAACATGCGGAGTTGTTGCGCTATCTCATTCCCGCACAAGTGCATATCTATCATCCGGTCAAGTCTACTGCGCGCGCGGTGAAACTGTATCGATTTGTGTCATTTTGTTTTTGAGAAATTCTGGCTGTTGTAATATTTTTTGAGGACTTTAATGTTTTAGATAATGTTTAGCTCTTTTGGATTCGTTTCTACGTTTTTTAAGAAGTTTGTTTTCGCATAGAACTAAACGTTGTATCGAAGGATCATTTTGTTTATGGAATTTTAATATTTATCACAAGGACCACAAATTTGGGATTCTATAACGCTGTGTTACATACCTACTCAAGTTCTTTTATTTCAATATATTAAACCAAAGCTCCGAAAAGCTATACAGCATCAAACTAATCGCCTTATGCTATCGAACGCCCACGTGTTTCGAGCCCAACCTTTATTTATCTATTTTTTTCTTGCTTTTGTACTCTTTTTGCTTCTAATGGCATATGAAATGTAACACAAAAGGCCGACAAAACATGTACTACGAACGTTACATGCAATACGCATGACCTTTATTTGGTCGTGTTTTTTGTCCTTTTCATACGTCAAAATGGCGGTGTTTGGATTTGAATTTGTACTATTATTAAATGGATTGTTTTGGTAGGTAATTAAAGTTGTTCGGGGGTTTGGTAGTTAGACGTTGATCTAAGTATACATGTAAGATCATAATTCTATTTACAAGACCTTAATGAAGCAAGTTTTAAAGTAAATAAATATATTCTATTCTTAGTTTTTGATATTTTCCTCATTTGAAATTGTTCTAGTTTTTATGTATGCTTTTTGTCTTTTGCGGAACCTTAAATTGAAAGGTTTAATTAATTGAATAAATTAAAAAAAATATATAGGTACAGACGCCAGCAGGTCAAGCTACCCCAAACTGTCAAATTTTCCCAATCAACCTTGAACCTTAATGTTTTAGCAATAAAGTTGAAAATCTATTAAAGAAATTTGACAGATTGTAGTAGCTTGATGTGCTGGCGTCTGTACTATTTTTTTAACTTATTCAAAAATAAAATTACAGGAAATAAAATGTGGTCAAGGATTTTTTTTTAAATTCACTTAAGTATATTGTCATTTCTTTCTCAACAAAATTAAATTACAAGACTTTTGTCGTGCGCAACGTTGTATGCAAAAACAATGCGCAAGCGCACCCCACCTGTGTCGTGTAACGGAAGCGCGGGAACAACGCGGCACTCTTTAATGACGTCATACCTTTTTAATAGCGGCAACATTGTTAAGTGGAGACAAAATAAAATTTGTGGTTACCAAAAAATAACATAATTTCGGGATTTTTTTTAGACTAAAATGAGCTTTTGAAGAATAAATAAACCACAAAAAGATCTTAGTGCATTGTTTGTTGATACACAATAACATTGTAATGTATGTAAAAGAAATGGACGCAAATTTTCAAGATATTTCCGAAAGCTATATACATCAGTACTGATCAATGTACTCTTTCAATGTTTTCGAACTAGCTGTTGCCCGCGACTTCGCCTTTGTATTGTATTATGTATTTCATCATTTTTAATACAAATAACGAGGATGGAAATAGTTCATCTCCTTAAGGGGCCGTATTATGACATGGAATGATGATGGCATTAATGCGTCATAATACGGACCCAGCTCCCAGTCTATCTATCTGTCAAATTTCTTAACAATGGGTTTAGTGGTTTAGGCGTGAAAAGCTAGCAGACAGACAAATACATACTTTTGGCTTTTATAATTTAGGATGGATTACAAAAACGAGAAACTTAAGCCCAACTTTCAATGTCTTCGAAACACTTAGTTTCCTATAATAATAGAGATAAAAAGGCATCCAGGCAGGGGGTCCTCGGCGCCACTGAAGATAATCCTCGCCTTGTAATTAATCCCATCAAATTAATTTTCCACTTTTAACCAAGTTTAATTAGCTAGTTTACCCGTGAGAATAAACGTCTGCCGGCCATAACAATTACGGATTTAATATTTTTATGTCTAATGCTTGTGTGTAAATTCTGTGTAATTAAAATTTAATTACTTCGAATTTAATTTACGCTATTTGTTTGGTTGGGTTTTTTAATGTTTGTCTATAATACTTCTTAATGTAATTAATTAATATTTTATATTATTTATTGATTGCGTTTTTGAAGGGGTCCGTGGCTAAATAATAATAGCTGCACAGGTCGATCGATCAGATTAAGCTGCGCTTGCCGCGGTTGGTCTGTGGTTGGGTGACCATCTTTACATACCGCAGAAAGCACGTTAAAGCGTTGTTCTCGGCTGACATTCGTGGATCTTTGACAGTCGTTACGGGTAGTCAGAAGCTCGAAAGTCTGACAACCAGTCTTACGAAGGGATACCGTGTTACCCAGTAACTGGGTTTTGGAGGTCAGATAGGCAGTCGCTGCATGTAAAATACGGGTATTCAGCTGCATCCGGTTAGACTGGAAGCCGACCCCAACATATGTAGCTGGGAAAAGGCTAGGCAGATGATGATTTGTTGATTGCGTTTTTGGTCTTTTTGTACAGAGGCGGCTGGTAATTTTATATTCTGTGTTCTTCGATTGCACAGTTTTATTTGTTAGGTGCATCCAGATAGAGCGAGGCGTGCGCCGCAAATGATTTTTTATATGTTAGATGCCTCAGCCTGAGGCAGCCGATATATGCGAGGCTTACCATCCCAAGCCGTAATGTCTTAAGTGTGCGTCCAACTTTTCAGTTACAATTTTTAGGATACATGTAACATGATTAAAATAGTCATGTGTCTTACTTCATTGTACAGACGCCAGCACATAAAGCTACAAGTTTTCAACTTTATTGCTAAAGCATTAAGGTCTAAGGTTGATTGGGAAAATTTTACAGTTTCGGGTAGCTTGACCTGCTGGCGTCTGTACTGAAAACTGTCAACGTGCTTTATTGCTTTGAAAAAACATCTCGACGGCTCCAGAATTTAGCTTCTGATATCTTCGAATTTTCCTACTTATCTTTTATATTTTTAGGGTTCAAAACTTAAAAGGAAAAGCGAAACCTTTATAATACCGCTTTCTTGTTTTATAACAGCATCCTTTCATCCAATCCATGTGGCATTAAGCCTTTATTCATCGGTAGATCTATTCATCAACTCCAGAATTCACCCACATACATCCCAACAATTTTCATACTACAACAAGTTTTTCATACAAATACTCGTAAAATCAATGAAACACACATGTGAGTGATCGTCGCCAGATGGGCCGCACTTGTGTTTTCATTGGGGGATGCGGTGGGAACGCTCGCGCATCTGTGCGCGTTGCTTGCGCAGGCGCTGCCGAGGGCGCGTACGAACGGATATAAAGGATGAGGGAGATATGTAGATGCTTAATTACGCGGTATTATTATCACTTTTCTTTGAAATCTTTCCGATGTGGTGTGCCACTTGAACAATATTTAAAGAGTTTACGATCATCTGCAAAATGGTTACTTACCTAGAATAAATTGGTTTCATTGAAACCGTAGCGTCAAAGGTCAACATAAACTAAAAAAATAAAAGTGTTATATTTTAAAACATATCGATTTCATGATATTGTAAGTACTTACTGTTTTTGATGTGCATGTAAGTACCTAGAGGAGTCATCATCTGCCTAGCCTTTCCCAACTATGTTGGGGTCGGACTTGTTTCAAAGTAGTGTCAAACTTGCAGAGCTTTTTCGATTACTGTACTTTTAATGATATCTACACATTTTGTTAGCACATTAACTTCTATTAATTTGTCTAAACACATCGTCTCAAAATGACGCCACTATAATTTTTAGATCACAATTACCTGACCTACTTTAAAATCCAACTTACCCTACTTCTTAGCCGATTAATTTGTCATCTAATCGTTCAAACCTTGATTGGTCAACCAACAAACTGTCGGAATGACACGCGGAAAATTGGTCACTTTGATCTATTATATGCTACTACCATTAGTGTATAAAACCAAGGTCATATGACCAGGTTGCTGTCATACGTAGCTATTAGAGATAATGATCAGGTAAGGTCAATATTGCGCATTAATTCTCATTATGTTGGTAGTTAGACGCGTTCCGTGAGAATGTGTCTTGATTTTATATGTAACAAAAGTATTAAGTACCTATAGTTGGTCTTTTATGCTAAGTGGAACTTGTCAGTCTTTATATCGGACCGTGGACGTATGCTAATAAAAAAGGTCCACAACTCAAAGCTATATAGATCTATATCACAGGTTCTCAACCATATTTTGCCCCCTTTGAGATAATTTTTTTTCTAGAGCACCCAATTTTTTTTTTACTTACCTTCTGTCGTGAATCTGATACAGCTATTGCCACGATTTTATTTAAAAGTGTAATATTATATAGTCGTAAGATAGGATAATAATTTTTTCTGGGTCTTCTACTGCCCCCCTGAGAGTCTCAAACGCCTACGAGGGGGCGTTATCGCCCACGATGAGGACCTATAGTCTATATGAAAACAGGAGAGATATCTGCAAAAGAATAATATGTAAGGAAAGTAGGGAGGCCTTTGCCCAGCAGTGGGACTATAGTGGGCAAAAAAAAAGAAGAGAACAATTAATTGTTATCGTTTAACATTTATGCCCCAATATCCGCACCTCTCCTTCACAATCCGAAGGATTTTGTTAAAAATTCATTATCCATTGCTTCATGTTTGAAAAATTCTTCTACTCGACGACGTTTAATAACACAATGAATATTGCTGAATTGTCAAATTACATATGTGGCATTGTGACTGTGAGTTTGTACCCAATTACATCCGCAGGTGAAGAAAACATGCGGCTAGGAGATAAGATGTGGACAGGCAGAGACAGCTAGGACCGGGGTTGGGGACAAAAGACTACCGTAACGTTACCCTATGAGTGTATCAACTAGCAACCACTTAAAATATTTTAGTTAACCAAATTTTTATTCCAAGTTTTGTCGACGCCGTCCCTAAGGACCAGTCATCAAGGCTTTTGTAGGGGAGGTCTTTTCAATAGTGGACATACGTCTTTATATACAGATCTTTGTAATTCCAAATATTGATCATCTATGGATGATATCTATCTTAGGGATATAAGCTTTTCTCTGAACAAATCCATCACTCATAAATGCATGGTAAGCGTGTGATATATGAAAAGGCAGTAGCTACTAATGATTATTTATTAAGTCATTCATATTCATAATCTGTGAGAGTTTTCTCATTGTGTTTACTGAAATCTGGCTTCTTAGTTTCGAGCCAAATAATTTCGGTAGTTACTTAAGTCAATTAGGCTAATTTAAATCGATAACAAGTTTAAACACTGATATACATCTGTCTTGACTTTTTTGCCTTGTTTTTTTGGGGTCGGATTCCAGTCTCACCGTATGCCGCTGAATACCAGTATTTTACAAGGAACGCCTGCCTAGTGCCTAGTTACTGGGTAACATGATACCCCCTGGTAAGACTGGTTGTCAGACTTTCGGACTTCTGACTACCCGTAACGACTGTCAAAGATCTATCAATGACAGCCGGGACCAACAGTTTATTCAAGCACTAGTCATATTTCTATTTAAGCTTTTAGTCTAATTTTAGAAATAGAATATAAATGAACTTTTATAAAAACAAATGAATGGCTGAAGTTTTTTATAGCTACCTAATAAATTATGTCAAGCCATTGACATAATGGATTAGGTATAAAAAGTTAAACACCAGTGGTCCTTGAACTTTGTGTATAACGAAATTAATGAACGCTAAGAATAAAAGCATAATAGCTCGAACTCGAATTGTATCGATCTTTATAAATCTCATACAATTTGTTATCAACCGTCTGATTGACTCAGAATTTTTATTCACCGTGACCAATCGGAACAATCAGTTTGTTGCGTCTGCCTTAGGGTTGCCCGCGTTAATTAAGATTTTTTTTTCACAATACGCTTAAAATTTATGAGAACCTAGTAATTATTAGGGTGAGGATTGTTACTTGGGATTTGTTTAATTATAAACTATTTATAAAAAAAAAACAAGAAAGAAAGAAAATAAAGAATAATTGTTTGTTCTGAAGAAAAAAGGCGACTACAAAAAAAAAAAAATACACTAATACTAAATAACCAAAATACTCGTATTCAACGAATAAAAGTTTAACAATATTCAAGAGGATAAGAAACACAGAGCAGTGTTCAATGAAAAATTAAATCTTCTAACTAAGTTGAATAGAAAACTTCTTTCTGAATTCTAAGATAACTTCCTAGGGCACAAGATTTGTCATTTTGCTGTAAGTTCTCCCCTTTTTTTTCTTATATTATTCTTTCCGTTTGTTACTATCATTATCATTATAACCATCCGAAGCCCGACTTCACCGACTGCTGGACATAAGCCTCTCTCTCTTGGCCAATTCTCACGATCCTGTGCCAGCTTCGTCCAGTTCCTACCTGCGATGGTGACTACCATACATAGCACTAACACGCACAAAAATAATTTCAGTATAACAAACTGTATTTGCCAATAACCTAACATCCTGACGACCCTGACATTTATACCGCGGCACCTTTGATCGCTACTTGCTTGTTCATACCAATTAACTAGCTGGAGCACACGGCTTCGCCTCCCTAACTAACTTGAATCAACCGTATTTAATTACGTAGAGTAAGATGCCACAATTTCTGTTAATTACTACAATTTCTTGTAATTGGTCTGTGTAACTATTTCGTCTTTAATCGCTATTTTGTGAAGATTGATATTTATATGTGGCTAAACGTCTTTCAAAATTTTTGCTGGCCTCAACCAGCAATATCTTGTGACTTTGTTTACGTGGTCTTGTCATACTTCACAGTGAAGACCAGCGGGGTAATTGTTTAACATACATACTTACTTACATGGAGGTCGGATAGGCAGTCGCTCCATGTGAAATACTGGTATTCAACTGCATTTGGTTAGATTGGAAGCAGACCTCAACATAGTTGGGGAAAGGCAAGGCAGATGAAGATGACGATGACATGCAATGGCAATTGATGGCAATACTTTTAATTTTGACAGTTCAGCTACGTTCATTGCGTTATATACGTTGTTGAGCAGACGAATTTTTCAAACCAAAGAAGCAATGGATTATTTCCTTCAAAACCCTCGGATTGTTATTGTGTTACGCAATTAGGGTGCAGAACTACTACCATCTAAATTAATCGCGACTCAAAGGACCATATTTTCTCGAAATTCAATGAAACCTACTTACACGAATCTCTTGACACGCAAAAAGGGCCGCAACCGATGTTAGATCTCGCCAGTGTTAAAATCGTCTCCAGCCCGATATTACTCAAGTCTGTGCTGATAAATGGTTCTATTCTATAGGATCGATTTATGCATCGATTTAGCGTATCCCATTAGGCCACTATTATAGGAGTAACGCGTGTAACTCGGTTGGAGGAGACAGTTTGGGTATTCAAGTGTCGGATTCCGCTCGGGGGAAACTGGACGACTTGAAGTCTTTAATCGAGTGAAACTGGGTGGGGCGGTCTGAATGGAGAACATTGAGGTTAGGACTAGGTTTTAGAGAGCTGGATGGTGTTTTAACTGCTTTTTTGTTGGCATTCATTGTTTCATTATGATTCTAACGCCCACTGCAAAACATTAACCTCTCAGCGGTCATAGGTCAAATTTGTGAAAGTACTTTTTGACTTTGTTCTTTGTTCAAATAATTATAGTGTACAAAGTACAGAGTGTGTTATCTAGCTGATTTTTGCTGTTTTAAAAAATGGCACCTATAATTAAAAAAAAAAAGAACATCAAGAACTACTATGTGACTCAAAGAGAGATGAATATAAATATCGATGGATGGAGAGGGCGTCCATCGACATTTATATAGACCAATGAAAAGTTGAATGAATTGTTTGAGAGATGATATGGAAGAAAAGGAGTGAATGGTAAAGTGACGGCTGGCAGGGGAGAGTGGGAGATAAAAACGTGTTGCGTCGACCCCGAGTAACATGGGACATGACCTAGAGATAATATACATTTTGACTAAAAACCATCCAGAACCTTCACCTCGGTACATTTGTGTGCTGGATGTATTAAATATATAGATAAAACTGTTCATCCATATCATTCACCACATAGAAGCACTATACTGTCTAAAGCCCTAAAATGACCCCACTATCAGTAACTATCATTACTAGCTCCGTATCGGCGCCGGTACCGGTAATCGTGTTGTCATGTAGCACCGCAGGAGCCCCAACTATGGTCATAGACCATGTTATGCCTGTACCCATAACGATTTGTCACAGGTATCAATTCTATAAATCCTTAGTATCTCTGTTCCATAGGCCACTTGTTTGAATTTGCATTTTCAGATTAAACGTGGTGTAAGGAAGTGTTGGTTGTGATAATATTAATAAATAAGTTATTGTTGAATGGCAAGATATGGACGGGGATTCTGTTTTGAAAGGGTCCTGTAAGTAGGCGATAAGGGATATAGGATGGCTACTTTATTTTGATATGTCGAGGAAGAAGGGACTAAAAAGGCTCGTGTTTTCCGAGACTGTAAACGTTTTTGTTCTATATATTCATTACCGTTGATGAAAATTGTAAGATCTCATACTGCACACTCAAGATTGAGTAATAATTTGAGCCCGAAACGTTGTCCAAAGTTCAAAATCCAGCTCCACTGTTCGAAAAAGTAAACCAGTTTCTTGACCAACGGAAACGCAATATTTGCATATTAGCTGTATTCTCAGTGTAAAAAATAAAGTCCTTATTCTTTTACCAATATTGGCGTATTGGCTAACAGCACCAGTTCCTACATTTGCACGACTGGAAGCATCCCAGACATAAACATTTGCGTACTAGCCCCACCTGTACCTTAGGAACAAATCTTCTACAGCCAACGCAGACATTTGCGTATTGGCCACTATCAAGCGTGGGCTTGCCAGATAAATAGTCCAATTTACAACCACGACTGACTAATGGTGTACTAATGAACTAGCGACACATACTCCGATGGCAATAATGTGGTACATAGATGATAAAACGAGGAGATAAACGTGGAATATAAAGTGGATTGTTCGATTTGTAGCGTGGCTTTTAATTAGATGGCTTTAGGGAATGGCGTAAGTGTGGGCTATGTTTCTTGTTTGTGGGCGGTGACTTGTGGCTTAAGATGCGTTAAGCGATGGTTTAGTGTCGGTTCGGGGCTTAGGGGACACATTAGAGGCATTAATGGCTTTCTGGGTATATTGGATTTTGAAGGAGGAGTTGGAATCGACTTTGAGCTAATATGGAGATGTTTAATTAACAAAGACCAATCAACTTTAGTAATTTTGTTGGTCCTTCTCAATTAATCAACTGTCATTTGGTCCTTTTTCAGTAAGTAGATGTTTTTTTAAACTGGTAGAAGTGCAATCAAATTTATACTAGCTGGTTTTGCAACACCCTCTTGCACTTTAAAATTCTAGTCCATCTTTAAGGGAATCACGCTAATTAATTAACTAAGTATGTTCTTCTTTCCCAATGTTGGTGCATTTAACATACTGGTTCTTAGTGCTGGAATGTAGAAAAATGCGGATCGTCGATTGGCGGCAATTTGTTTAATCATCTCGTTTTATGCGCTTGCGCATAGGAGTTGAGGATGGTTTAGACATGCATTTCAAATGATGGACTAATCATTAGGTACAGCTAAAAGCTTATTGAGATGATAAAATATTTTGGGGTACTTAATTTTTTTCTTACTTTTTGGGCAAAAATCTTATAAACAAAACTTTAGTCTCGCGAAACAACTAGCCAGACTACTTAGCTAACAAAAATAATGATGCTTTTATTCGGTAAAAAAAACGACTGTTTTTATTCGGTAACCAGTTCTTCACTTCTTTATAAAATCTTCACAAAATAATTAAACAAGTTTACATTCACACCAGTTACCGAGCTAAGTACGTCAGTTAAATCCAGTCACATAATATCTTAGCGAATATTTGTCGAAGAAAGTCTAGATCATACACTTTCTTTAGCTTGCTGCTGAGACCCGCCATTTAAGGCGTTATGTTATGAGTGCAAAGCGCACTGCACGATTTCACCGGGCAATTAAAATTAATATGTGGGCAACTCGTTCTTTGGCATAATACCATTTTGTTGTAGGGCTGCTACTGTTACCGATATCAGATACAGTTATTTGAAATGAAATAACTACTATAAACCCCATATGGTGATTTCTGTAAGTAGATCTTTCATATACTTTTACACGACAAACTTTTGGTCAATATTTTAAAATATATGTTGCTGGCATTTCCTAGATGACTGATCCCTGAGAAGAAATTAACATTTTTATAAAATTTAACATTTAACCTGTCTGCCTTCAAAGCAAGAGTGAACAGGCATCATCTGGGCACGCTCGTTCCATCATAGATCATCCATCCATCGCTTTCCATCAGGCGTGATCGAGGTGAAGAGCAAGCCCATTCGACAATAACAAAAAAATAGACAAACTCGGGAGGTCATTGTTTCTATTACTGTCGAATATTTTGGGGTTTAAAGTGCGTTTTGAACTGTCATGTATAATTTTAATTTGATTATCTGAGGTGCACGAAAACAAGTTTTAAAAGCTTGCAATGATATAGTTACTGTTATAAATTAGGCACTGGGAAGTTATTTGTAGTTTGATTTAGATATTTGTAAACTTTAGTTTGTAATGTTGGTGAATTTTCTATTTTTATTTTCGCAGCAATAATTTAACTTAAACTGGAACCATTTATTTCAATTAAACCATTTACAGGCACTTTTGAATTGTCAAGGACTCGACCAGTCGGGAAGAAGAAGCTATTTGCCCATTCCAAAGCATTGTAGGTCCCTATGTAGAAAAAAAACGGAATGTTATATTGAATTGATATAAAAACAGAGTTTCTCGCAAGATCAATTTCAAAATTTCTTCGCCGTACAACCCTATCATAAATGGAAAAATGCAAAAACTCGCAATGTAATTGAGATCAATATTTATCGTTTATCTGAACTGGTCTCGGATTGCGGATAACTTCTCAATTCGGTGGTTACAAAGTAAGTATTCTTGGCCGGTCTTAATAAAATCTGCCGAAAGTGCACCTCTTTTACGTAAATGTTTGGCATTTTATTATATTCAAAACGTTCTCAAGATATTATTACGAGATTTCTTGGTTATGTAGGTTATTTGGTTCTTTTGCGCTACTGTTTGGTACTGTTCTGGATAGCATAATCATCGATATGGGAAGACAAGGCTTTTTATTTCTCATGTTGATTACAAAGATATATTTTGGTCCTTATGATCTCAATTGGTCCTTAGAACATTCGCACTTCAATTCGTCACCTTCTTTGTTTTTAATGCCGTCGTCTCTGTGTCTGTGATTCTAAGAGTTTATAAAAAATATTGCATATTTTTGTCTATTTGACCACTAACGCCGTCAGTATACATGATAAATCTCAGGATCGGAGAGCGTTGTCATTAAATTTAAAAATAGTTACATACCACGAACAAGTACCCAAAATAGTCACAGTTCAAATTCAAGTTAAATTACGTATCTAGTTCGACCAACTTCCAAACCACAGCCTTAAAGCAAAAGATATCTCGGAGCCTATTATCAGCATTCAGCATAACAATGGAGGGCCGATGTTAGGGCCTTATACAGAGCGATTGTCCCAAGTCCTTCGACGCTCCTAATGCGTGCGAGCTTGTGTGAACTGTATTGTTTACCTAACAAGATGGTGTTAGTTATACATTTTTTTTTGGTCCTTTGAGTACCTGGTGTTGTCTTGTTTAAAGTTTGATAGGTTTTGTTGGTTACCCCAGTTTTAACAGTTGTAGGTTCTGAATTTCGTCGGTTTTTTGTTTTGTAAATCAAAATGATTACGAGTTCTTTTTTAAGTAATAAGTTTTATGGAGTCATACTTAGATTTACCTTCATCACAAAATCAGCCTGTTGTTAGTCTATTGTTCATTTTTTTTTGGTTCTAAATCATATCTCTGTGCACATCAAATACGAAGACATTCCTACCATTGATATAAGAATGGTCAATGCCTTGGACGACAGAAGATATTAAAGTCATCCCATTACTACCAAAATCAGACCTCAAACCTCCAAGAGAAAGCTCCAATGCTCCAATCAAATTATTAATGACACAGCGACATATTAGCTCAGCATTTTGCGGCCATGTTCCTCGCATTTCGTCATCCATTGTGTGCTCAAACGGTATTAATGAATTGCCCGTCGATTTATCACCGAACAATGGACACCGAAGCGCTTTTGTCGCACGAAAACCGCTCGATAATTGTGTTAACAGAGTGGTCCACAAGATTAATGGTGGAAAAAGTTTAGTGAACTCTTCATACACATGAGATTTAGAGTTTAAATAGTTATGTAAAGGTATGAAAGATGCATCGTTTGACCCTTTTTTGGGCTAATAGAAGTTCTTCATTTGTTTTTACCGAATGCTGACAACAATGAAGGTTGTATCTGAACTGCCCATGATGATGAGTTCACCCAATTTTAAAATCTTTTCTTATCTCTGTTTATCATTCTTGTTTTAAGTTTTCTCATTATAAAATTTTGTGTATCTACGATTCTGCACCTACTACAGGTTCTTTGTCATATAACTGCTGCATCTTTTTTCCAATTCAAATTGTTTTCGGCAATATATGTGGCTAAGTCTTCTACAAATATGCCATCTTTGTCAGTTTCCTAAACATAATTTTTAAAGTTCAAACCTCGTCGACAGCGCAAAACGTTCAGTCATAAAAATACATGCTCTAACACCCGGAATATATCTCCAACCATCAATACCATATTACCATTTCCTTTTATACTTATTATATGTTAGATATAGATCTATATTCAGGAAAATCTTATTCTAAACGGCCATAGAAATCGCGATTGGACTCCATGTTTTATGCCCATCGTTCTAGGAATAACGGGACCTACACTAGACCATAACATGCATTATAACGGCCTCATTGCCATGTGGCCTGGTCTGGTTAATGCAGGCCTTTTTGTCCGGATAATGTTATGGTATGTTACAGAACTCTGGAGAAGGGAAAATTGATTTTGAATTTTTGATGTTGTTGGATTTTGTGTGTACTATGTAGTGTTGAAAAGTGGACTCTATGTCCTGAGATATAGTTATGTGACAAGCCCAGGAATCATTTAGTTATTTTTTATCTGTGCCTTGTTCCCTTAAGTCTACATATTGAATGTTTATTTTGATTTTCTTTAGTATTTATACAGCATGTCACGGAGATCGATGCGCAACCAGTTACAATGGATTCAGTACATGATTCTGAATCCGACTGCACTAAAATTATTAGTCGATTATTAAAACAAAAAATGCTGTTTCATGCATGAAACAGGAGATTTTTTTTCATTTCTACGCATGGGGTTTAGAATCAGGTGCTGAATTCATGGTTTCAGTTTGCACGCGATGTTGCCACCCTGTATATGCCCGTGTTGTTAGTCAACTCATTATTGTAAATGATGCTCAAGCATGTTTTTTGATTTACAGATGACATATTTCATGGTAGACCATCTATTCTCAAAACACATAGAGATTTATGTTGGAGCATTGATCTAGACCGTTCAGATGTTTATTGCTGTTTTGAAGCATTTACTTTTATGGTTATTTGTACTGGTTCTGGGTATGTTTGTTAATCGTCATCTTGGACCCGTTGCATGAAACTTTAACAGTTATTTCTTTGTTTTGAAGGGTTCTATGGGGTATATGAACACTAATATATCTGCATCCTTTTTATGTTGAATTTGGTCATTATTATCTTGGGGGCAGTGATGGCCAAATGGCCGTGACTTACGAGTCTTATGTTCGAACCCTGACGCTTTACTTTCTGTAAATTATTTCACATCACCACTGCTCTCAAAATGGTGAAAGAAAATATCGTGAGAAAACCAGCATATCCTTGAACCAAAACTTCGAAGACATGTGTCATCCACCAACCCACACTGCGCCCGCGTGGTGAATTACGACCCGCTCCCTCTCACAGAGAGGAGGCCTGTGTTCCAGCAGTAGGAACATTGTAGGCTGATTATACATCATACATCTTTTATTATAAGTAAGTATTCTTCTTCTGCATATGTCTATTAGCCGTCATCTCAGTATTCTCTCTCTTTGGTTTACCATTTGTTCTAACTTTCCTATCTATAACTTTATATTCTCTTATTTTATCACTCCCCATACCCCAAAACATGATACATATAATCTCCAAAACACCGTATCTAGTCCCCGAGAAGAGATGTTATTGATACAAAAGCGAAGTGAAATCGTGTCGCGTTGCCAGCGGATGTTACGTATAAACGACGGCATCCGCTATTACCGCTGATTTGAGGCCCCTGTTACCTATAGTATACTATCAGGCTATCAGCCGTGTTACTCGACCTTCATTGACATGGGTCATTATGTGGACTGTGATAAACATTATTTATGATTAGGAGCTGGTTGTGTCCCACAGCAGGGAAAAGGCCTCTCCTCCGACTTTTAATTTTTCTCTCTCTTTTGTAATTCGGATACGGTCTGCTCGGCCATTGAGGAGGTAACTCGTCACGCCATTTCCTGAGTCTACCGCATCGCTGATTCGTGTTGCCAGGAACCCAATCTGTGGCTTCTCTTGCCCAATTCTGATATGACATGCGGCAGATGAAGCCTGCCCAGTTCCAATTTTAATTTGGCTGCTGTGTTGCCTACGTCTGCGATATGTGTTTTGGAACGGAGTATAAGTACTGTTTCTTATACGGTCAGTAAGTTTGCTTCCTCCATATGCTCGCTGGCAGACCCTGAAATGGAATATGAAGATAAGATGGGAGATAAGGCATGGTTGATAGTACAAGGAGAAAATGGGATTAGGAAAAGTAGAAGAAACTGTTTGGGAGTCACTAAAGCTACTAAAAGCAGGCCACCATATTTGGCAGTCCCTGAAGCCATTAAAAAAAAGACTAGAATATTCTTAAATAGAAAGAAAACTTGGTAGATGCTTGCGAAGAGTAAATATTTCTTACAAACATATTTATTTACACTACTAAAAACTGTATGGATGGTGTGTTCTGTTTCGAAGAGTGTCTCACTCAAACTCTGGAGATTTTTGTATCTTAGGTTGGCAACGAGGAGGTAAGCTCTTTAATGTTGCAGGTGCCTTTCAAAAGCATCTGGCTCCATCAAGAGAGCTATACCCTTTCAAACTCCGACCATAAACTTCAGCCATAACATCTTTTCCAATTTCCAAATGATAATAATAATAACACCCCTCCCCGCCATATTTGATAACGTCGCAAAACTGTGAACCGTATGATGCGCGTACGCTGCTGCGTACTGTCCGCTACGGAGGGTGAGCACGACCCCTGCTACACGGGGTGGTAATAATAATTGTTATCGATGTTACTAGACGTTGTAGTAGAAAGTTAATTGTTTACTTGGAGGGCATAATTTTAAAGCATGTCGTTTTCAATTAGTTATTTACATTAATCAGCTACATATTCGTTTCATCATCTACCTAGCCTTTTCCCAACTATGTTGAGGTCGGCTTCCAGTCTAACCGGATGCAGCTGAATACCAGTATTTTACATGGAGCGACTGCCTATCTGACCTCCTCAACCGAGTTACTGGGTAATACGATACCCCTTGGCAAGACTGGTTGTCAGACTTTCGGGTTACTGATGACCCGTAACGAGACTACATTTTCGATTATCTATCTAACCAATTTCAAAATTGATTCGAGTAAACTAATTACCGTTGTACTATAAATAATTGTCTTGAATACGCTACTTAAGGGTTTTTCAGCGATTTTTCAAACATTTTTACAGAAAGCTTAAGAAATGTACAGTCGCCAAAGGAGATAAGTAACCAGGGTCGTCGGATATAGTTGAAGTTTAGTAAACAGCCGATGAATGTTTTAGAATGAAAATTTGCTTTGATAACTGAACTGTTTGTTTTCTATTAATTAAGTTAAATTTTATTCTAATTAAATATCCATCGGTTTCTTACTAAACTTCAACTATATCCGACGACCCTGGTGACTTATCTCCTTTGGCGACCGTACATAAGTACCTAAAGCACCCATTATGTAGGTTCTATACAAAACAATTAATAATTTTACAATCTAATTAGAAAGCTATTTACTACCAATAAAGATACACAATTGATCATTGTTGTTATCTGTCACAGTGACAAGCTGCTAATTGATCACGGTAATTAAGTTTGGTGATCAACTTTTATTTTAGTGTCGTTCTTTTAGGCAAACAGGTTAGTAGAAGACAGACAGGGATAATAAATATTGTGTGAGTTCCGTTTGTAAAAACAACATAGGTCAATAATACAAATGGTTTCCAAATCGCATACCCTTTTGTTTTTATTGCTGCGCGGTGGAAATCCTCATGGACTTCCTCCATCGTGGTGTTCCACCTCTGCCTATGGCCGGGGGTGCGGGACGAATGCCGGGGCTCCCCCGACAGGCCTCATCCCGCTGTTCCTCAGTGGGTCACACACCTAGAAGACATAGTTATTACTATGACATAGACATAGATATTATTACAAAAAAAAAAACAATTTTTATCTTGCATTTAAAGTTTAAACTTAAAAAAAATCACCATTTATCTATACCCCGGGGTTTCTGAAGAGACCGAGAACTGAAACATGATGTATGATGCAACAAAACGTAGTAAGGTAAAGCAACCCTGACCACCATAGTGAATTAGTGACCCCTTCGAGCTACGAAGACCAGAACAACAGCAATCCTAAAACCAATTACATAAAACAAATTGAACAACCCATAATTCCATTAGAGCTGATTAAATAACAATAACCACACCATGCTAGGAACCCAAAACCGGCCAACACCCACGCGGTGTACTAGTAGTGGGCCACTAATGTCCACTAACGGTACATAATGTGCCTTTGGCCCAGCTTCCGCGACCCGGCCATATGGATCATAATCATTTGTGTTTTTCTATTTAATTTAATTAACGGAATTTGTAATGATGAATTTGAATTAGAGGCTACTTTAGGGTTAATGGGTTAACCAAAGGTACCTGTGGACAACGGTCCAGATGTTGAAGTGAGGAGAGGTCGTCAGGTCAAATCCTACCCTTTACAGTATGGACGTGAACCAACTCCTATCACTGGCATAGCTTTTTGTGTGGGAAATCATCAAATAACTTCTCCCGCTCTGGACGGAGCGAGAGGGCGTGTCAGACTTTTACTGACTAAATAAAACCCACCCGTGTTCCTTCAGTTGCCTGTGCCAGGGGCCACGGTAACTCTTTCGAAAGCAACCACCAACTCCTATCACTGGCACACCTGCCGATCTAAAAATGTCACTTTCATAGTGACATTTTTAAAGCTAAAGACTTAGGTGAAGTGAGCTTGAAGTGAGCTGTCAATAATGTCAATTCTTAACATCAGGTGAAAAGCCCTTCAAACTCACTTCAGAAGGAGAAGTTTTAAGATGACCTTTAATAAAGAAAGCCTTTACTAGAAGGAATAACGATAATAATTTCGCTCTTATTATTAATCAATGTTTAATGTAATAGGAGTTTATAAAGGTCCACTTTAGGATGTGACAACAGAAATCTTGACACTGAACATTAGCTAGTAATTTAATTTACCTAATAATAGTTTTCAACTACCATAACGACAATTTTGATTACCTTTTAAATCATAAAACTCATAACAATACTCCAAACTATCTTATCGTAAAACATTACAACATTGTTATTAAATTATACTTCTCAAATAAAAATTATTTATCACAACTCCTAAACAAACTTCGTAATTACTGTAACTAATTACTTATTATTTGAAAGTGATTATCAATTACGTTGTAACAGCCACTCCATTGAAAACTCGCGCTTAATTAAATTACCTAAATAAACAATAACAATGAATCATAATGATTGAAAAGCGTGGATACGATTACTTCTAATTAACTTTGCTTATCAATGAAGAACGTCGTCAACTTTGACTATAATGACGTTAATTGACCCGAGAATTAGTGAGATTTTAAGTTAGTTTTCGTCCAAAGTCTATCAGTTAGATCATATAACTGGCACTTGTAGATGTCAAAAAGTTTCCTTTGACATTTTTTTCGTTCTATATGATACGCTTGACGTATAAAAATATATTTTGAAAAAAATTTGCCATTAGTTACTATTTTTAACAATTGGTTTTTACCAATTGTTAAAAATAGTAACTAATGGCAAATTTTTTTCAAAATATATTTTTTGATCAATTTTTAGATTATCTAATGATATAATATAATTGTTAATGGTCAAATAATTAACTAATAGTTAACAAAATAATCATTAGTGACTATTAGATAAAACATTAGTTACTATTTTTAACCATTGGTTGAGTTAACTACGAATCAAAAAACCGGCTCTAAGAGCCATTTGCGAGAAAATGCCCTGTCTTGGATAGCAGCTTAACTATAGTTAAAACTTCATAAGTGGTTAAATTCCTCCGTGAAAAATGCCGCAGAAAAAAAACACACAAACCAATAATCCACATATGTACTATCACGCATACCAATACATTGTGGAAACATCCAAAAATCTTATGAGAACCGCGAAAGATTTTCCTATCCCGCATTCCAAGATGGCGGCGCCTCTACAACTGTCAAACAAGCCTGATTCACCGTGAAATCGCTAAACGCAACCAATTATTGTTTTATACGAATATATATGTATTGAACATATCGGCATTTATCGAACATCAACATGCGATTACACTCCCGTAGAGTTTGACAATTAGCGTTACCAGATTTGGGTATCGGTCTCTCGGTATTTGGTATCTGGTACCAGAGTGCGTGGTGTCCGGTTCTCAGTTTTTGTGGGTTCGGCTTAAACTGTAGTTATGGCTAAACTTGTTTTCGTTTATCAATTGACTGGAAGTTTGAGTTTAATATTGAATAATGAGATAAGTGTTTCCCGTTCTTTCCATGTTTATGAATAGGTTTTTCGACCGTCTATTGCCTTGGAACCAGCTGGTGACTAACCAAACTTTGGTTTGGATTTCATGAATATTAAGTCGCATATCACCTTACGTATTTATTTTCACATTTAGATAAAATGAATGAAAAACATTCTCCACCTCAAACATTCTCCTCTTCGAACAGTATTTACGAAATCAGAAATCGCTTTTAAATATCTAAATTATAACTCGATATATTTGTAAGCGTATACCCCCGCGGGGTTCGTGTCACAACCATGAATTTTAAGTAAGTACACATGTGGTCAGAATCCCATAATGCTGTCAAAATGACAATAATGAGCTCTCTAAACACAAATAAACATCGAATGTAATTTTTTTTGTCGATACTTGTATTATGTTAACATGGACATCAGTATTTTGGACGGATACTAGGTTTTTATCGATAGATGTCTTCAATGACAGTTCTATTGGTTGGATTTTCTGCAAAAACCATTTCGTGTTTTTTAAACTTTTAACTAAGTATTTGGCGCTCTTAAAAATTACAAGATAAAAGGTTGATCATTTTAATTATTTTGTCCCTGAAGCATAGGTCGTCATTGCCATAACTTATAGATAAATTAGTTTCAAGTTATATGTCTTTGCTAACACGGCAAATACTCCTGAAACCTTGGAGTTGATAGTTTCCACATAATTCTCACTATCAAAGCTTTTTCTTATCTCGTGTTAACATTATCTTTGTCGCCGTGTCAATTTACACGAATATGCAAATACGGGGATAGAGGTGGGCTCTTTGTAGCGGACTTTTGTCAATCTAGGGATTTATGTCGGTTGTTTTGAAGATCGTTTGACTAAAATATTCTAAGTATCGAAAAGATAAGTTTAAGGATAGAACGAAATCATGTAAGCTCTTATATTTTCTTGTAAGTTACTCTGGCATCAAAAGTTTTACCGACAATATGAAATTATGACAAAAGCTAAGAAATAAAATCTAGACACGATAATGTACGAAGCCAAGTTCGGAAAAAGGATAACGCAACAGTAGCCTTACGTCAAATTTATTATTTATTTATTTTTAGCCTATGAGGTCCCGCTGCAGGATAAAGGCGGCCTCTCTTTCTCCTTGCCACTACTCTCTGTCTTTAGCTAGTGTGAAACAATCCTGTCTGTAGGCGTAAAGCTCGCCACACCCTCTCCTGGGTCTGCCTCGATGTCGCCAGAAGTTTTCTAAAATTCCACTTCGTAACTACATATTCCATTTTCGTAACTACATATTTAATTATTATTCATTATCACTCTTTACATCCCAAGCCTTATCAGAACTCAATGCAGATCAAGTCGTAACTCGACCACCACTATCAGGAACCTATCACACGCCTCGCGGAAACGCACGATCGTAGGCGATTTTTAAATATATTTTTTTAAACTAATGTTTATATATTTTTAGTACTCTTATCAGAATTTTACGGGTAATGTTCCCACGGTCCAGATAGGTTTATCAGTACTTCCTGAATGACTCAACGATACTCGAATCTGATGATTTTTGTGCGCGTATTTACATGTGTAATTTCAATTGATACTGTTGTTGTTTCCTTGTGTTCAATGTTCCGGGTAGTTAAGTGTTTTGTCCCAGGAGAAAAAAAAGCTAAAGCATCAACATTTTGGTTTGGAAGTAAATGCAGAATCATAATAAAGCAAACAGAATGTATCATGCTCACAAAAGCTTCACTCGAACAAGCTGTTTTCCCTTCTCTTCTCTTCTTCTCTTTCTTTCTCTGGCAAATTCTTTTCTTTAGCAGTATTGTCGATTTAACCGTGTAACATGTTATTCCAAAAAAACATAAAGGATATTCAATCACATTATACCAATTACCCATGCAGTTTCTTTTAACAAACATCATCGTACACATTGGTCGTGAAACTCCAAACTTGGTGTATTTGAAAAGCGGCGCAAGCGCAGTATACCAAAGTAAGTGATCAATAAAACATCAATAAGAGCCAGTCATTACTTGATAGTCATTCCTCAAGCAGTGGTTCACATCGATCAATGTCCTTTACGATCAAAGTGCTGTAAGCGGCTGCGTACGCGCAGGGATGTATAGAGCGAGTTTTATGATTCTGATAGGACATTGCCTATGAACCAGCGGGTTAGTGCCATTAATTTTGACAAATCTCCAATATTCAATGCGTTATGTACATTGTCGAGCAGGCGAATTTTCATAACACAGAAAATGAATAGGGATGCAGATCTGAGGGGCAATTCTCGTAATTTTAAGAAAGTTCATAGTCTGATCTCAGTCTCAATCTGTCAAAAATCCATCTAATTTCCCTACATTTTTGACAAGTGTTTGACATTGATTGTCGCTGAGATGAGATTGTGACTTGATTTTGAACGTTTTTAATTACGAGAATTGGCATTCTGTTTCGAAGTTTATGAAAAGCTAGCTGTTTGATTAAGCTGTTAGCATCTAGAAAACAGTGCGTGTTTAGACTGAAATTAAAATAATCATTAACAAATGATTCATTCATTGCAATTATGACATGCTTTTATGAGGATAAAGGATTGAAAGTATGGCGTGAAAAAGTTGTCTACTTACAACAACAGTATCAGTGACAGGCTGCCAATCTAACACCAAATAGAACAGTAGGCCTGTCATCTGTCAATACAAATTCTATCATCGATGCTATCTCTTTGGCAGCAAGCACTTGCCAAAAGTGTGAGCGCCATTTTATTTACTGTGTCTTTAAAAAAAGAATGTTATGTTCTGCAGTCTGAATTCTTTCTTTTTTTTTACATTTATTTTTATGGCATGGTTTTTTCTGGATTTTCTGACATTTGTGCCTGTTATTTTTGATACAGGAGAAATTTCAAATACATAGTCTGCAAAGTTTATTTATAAACTAGTTTTAAAATCTGGTGTGCAAGTTACTTTGACGTCAAAAGTTTTTTTATCGCTTGTCAAATCTAGGTTATCGGAAGTATGTCTGTTATATATTTTGTTTTACATAATTAATGCCTTTTACAACACCTATTTAAAATCAAACTAGTTTTCGGTTGCAGATTTAAATTGCCCAACGGCTATTAAATTAATGTCGTAGGTGTTTAGATTAAGTAGTTTTTGAGCTAAATGAATGTAGATAAAAGAGTGCATTTATTAGGAACACGCCAGAAAAGACGCTGTTTAGTTTCCCTAAATCATAGGATTCATCCAATTCCATTCAAAATTTTCCTTAACCCTCCAATTCAGCTTTAGCAAATAACCTTACCACGTCAAAACTTCCTTTTATTTCTTCATAAACCCACACGACAATGGGCAGAAAATTATCAGTCAGCCTCCCGCCGATCCTGCGTTCCTCAACAGCAAAAACAATGGATGACCTTATAAGGTGATGGCAGTCGCATCCAGTTTTTACCCTAGCACCCGACCGATACGCGAATTTGGGAAGTTATGTGAAAAAACGAATATGCAGACCTTTCGCTTTGTTTAACTTTTCGAAGTTTCGCAGTTTCGGGGATCTTAACGACTGTGTGTTTTTCGGTTTGACTTCGTGTGGTGGTGGGGGCAGATAGAGGTCGAGATGTCGCCTACAGGAGTTTCTGTGGGATTTGTGGGTCTTTTTGTATTGACTATTTTTTAGTCGGATCCCCTGATCTGATTTCCTGCTGGTTAAGTATTATTATGTTTTAATTTCTCTCTGATCCGCTATAAACTTGTCATTGCGGTCTGATCCCCTTCCTGTTTTTGTTTTATTTGACTTTTGATTTTGAAATATTAAATGAAACCGGATAATATACCATAATACGACTAAGTTAAAGTCAAGACTAAGTGTGCTAGATCTATTTAAGTTTATTTGTCTCTGACTACAATCTATTTTGGGACACATTTAGACTAATATAAATGAAAGGTTCCCAAAAGCCCTTTACAAACCATTTGGTATGCGGATCATGGCATTTATCTGATCCCAGTTGAACGAGTGACCTGAAATTATTAGTGTCCTTGACTATCTCGAAACAATGCGCGTGAGCATTGTCGAATTGTATCATAGACTGGTTTCACTTTATGGTATTTGTTGGAAATGAATTAAATGTCATTTTGTAGTGTTGGCTCATTGGAAGGTTATGGTGTACAACAGCATCTAGTTATGGTGAAAAAGGGTGACAATGTATCCACATTGTCACCCTTTTTCACCATAACTGATGACATGATGTATCCACATCATTATGGTCATTTGTAGAGGTTTCTTTGTACAGATGCCAGCAGGTCAAGCTACCAGAAACTGTCAAATTTTCCCAATCAACCTTGAACCTCAATGCTTTAGCGATAAAGTTGAAAATCTATTAAATGAATTTGACAGATTGTAGTAGCTTGTTGAGCTGGCGTCTGCGCCTATTTGTATGGTAGTACTGTCACGGTAACCTCTAGGGGTCTGCTACCGAGCTAAAAAAACGTTTTGTATGCTTTGATTCTGTCTACCAAGTTAAAAATTATTGCTTTCCTTCTTTCCGTTATTAAGTCAAAAGCTCAGTCCTTCTGTAGATCACATTCAAATAGATCTAAGCGCATGTTTAAAATTGCGTAATTCTGGAGAAATGCTTAAACCTAACTTAGTTTATCAGTGTTTACTTAGTTTGAACTTGTTCCCACGCGTGTCAATCACCGAACATGTTTATATGTGTGACGATAACCTATCAAGTGCCTACGATGGATGAGTTATTCTCCTTTCCTGTCATTTTTGGACATTATTTGCTATAATTACGTAATTTTTAACTTGAACCGGAGATAAATTATAAAAGTTTCATATAATGTTATAGAGACACCATTGTTTAGGTATGTTTTCCCGATTTCTGTGTTGGTTTTCGTTGTTAAGCAACAAATAAATGCATCAATAATGCAAAAATAATAAATAGGGTTGTGTGAATATAGAAAATATTATTCCTACATTTACTCGTACGTCTTTTACGCTTGTTTGTAGCTAAAAATCAAGGAAGAATTAAATTGTGGGCATTTTTTTTTATTTAGCCTAGTTTCGCGCGGACTCGTTTTTCCCGCGGTTGTTTTTTTTTGCACACACTGACTGAGTTTCTTTGACGCGCTGAGATGCGCTCTCTTGGATTGTGAACGTTCGGCTCAACACTTACAGTTGAAAATTCAGTGTGCGATAAAATCCCACGGGGATATTTTTACGTCGTTTATGCCTACGTCGGCTTATACTGTTAAAGTTAATTTCTGACAATACCAAAAATAAATATCATCCATCATTATGTTAGTAAAAGATTTACCCACACCCATGTCAGTACAGTAACACTTTCAAGTATGTTTACATTTTTACAAGAGTTAAGTAAACAAGTGAAATGGACGCTTATCATGTTTTAATTTTTCCAAAAATTGTTTATCGCTTGTCCAAATACATGCTTATCTGATTCCGCTTAGAAGCTTAAAATGAGCGAAATTCGTTTGATTTTCCCACAGATGTGTCTTGCAAAAAAAAAGTTACTTAATTTTTTTTTAATGTATTTTTGTGTACATAATTTGAGTGATAGCTTTTTAATGCAAATATGTTTAATATTTTTTTGTGCTTTTTAACATTACATTTGCGTACTTTCCCACGAAAAAGATAATTTAAGTACTTAACGTCCATACTTATAGGTACCTACTAGTCTTACCAAGGGGTATCGTATTACCCAGTAACTGGGTTGTGGAGGTCAAATAGGCAGTCGCTCCATGTAAAATACTGGTAGACGGGAAGCCGACCCCAACATAGTTGGGAAAAGGTGAGGCAGATGATGATGACTTATAGGTACTAATCTGCGGTGCTAAACGCGAAATCGATATCTCAGCAAAAGTTAGTGTCGAGAAAATTGATTTGAGGTAAAACTGAGATAGGGATTTTTTTAAAAGGGATTTTGTAAATAAGATACCGCTATTTGGCTTAGCTCATTGGATGCGTATTTCTTTAAGCTATCCGATGCCATAAAAATCAACTTTACGATTTTTTTTGAGATACCACTTCTGTGCTTAGCACGGCAGTAATCTGTATTTGCACTCCGAAAATGGCCCACGTCTAGATTTTTGACAATATCAACACCATTTTCATTAACTTTAAGCAAATTGATGGTAGGTACGCATGACGACATATCAAGCATAGCAAGCTATACATTTCCAGTATAAGCTGACTTCTATTCGTACGAAAAGCCTATACAATGCGAGGTCAGCTAAAACAGCACCCGCTTTGCGTAACACACGTCAATCGCAATCTGAATCATTTTGAAGGATATTGCTAATCCATTGCTTCTAATGTTCGAAAAATTTGTCTGCTCAACAACGTAAATAACGCAATGAATGTTGTTGAACTGTCAAACTGAAAGCCATTCCTACGGTTAAAGTTCGTTTTTTAATCCCAGAAACTAATCTGACATTTAGGTGTTTTGTGTTTGCGTTTTTTAGTATAGAAATTTGATATTACACCTGTTTGTTTTCTTTGTTTATTTTTGTTCTTTTAAAACCCTGTTTTTTAACCTGTCAAATTAGTATCTGGGTTTAAAAAAACGAATTATAGTGTGTTACGCAATTACCCCGATGAAAATGTGCAGCTTGATATGTCGTCGTATGTAGCAGCATTAATGTTATAAGTCACAGCATCACATCTCATCACTTTTAGTAAAATCCATTGGAACGGGATGTTTTTTGCTGGCACGAGCAAAATCAATGACATCTTTTTACGAATCAACTTTACATTTGTAGTACAAAAGAATCAATGAATAGTCTCCTACAGGGCTATAGTCAACCACACATCTGCAGCATTACGAAGATTACCCTTATTGCTAGGACATAAAGGTCCTGTTCATGTCAAATTGTTACCACTGATGTGTGAACTGTGGTTGACTGTACAAAAAACTACAGTTTTTACTCCATCACTATTTATATTTGTTTATTTAAATTAAATAAAGCCGCCATTTTGAGTCCAATTTCCTGGACTAAATGTATCCGATATGTTTGGGTGGTCTGGATTCTGACTGATCGATACATCGAGATTATATCGATCGATACTCGAGTGTTGATAACAAATCGAATGTTTAAGTTTTTTCGTCGCTACTACTGTTTTTATAGGGCAATCTTCTTTAATATCTGATGCTGTATCTGTATATTTTATGTAAATAAGTACTTTTGAAATATGTGCATAAATTATCATATAAAGGATTGTTCTGAATTTTATTTAGTAAAAAGTATTTTCTACTTGGTGTCTCATAGTCTACTGCTAAACCAAGGATTCTTCAAGTTCCACCAACATTTAACAAAACAAGTCTATCTACCGCATTGAAAACCTTAGCAAAAGCACTTCCACCCCCAAAAAAACAGACCCACTACAAATTCTCATTTTACATTTTTCCTTATATTCCATACACCTCATTTCGCTTCCCAAAATGCTTTAAGGCTTAAATGCTCACTATCACGGCATCAGCAATACTTCTCGGGGACAGCAGCAATATGTTTGAGCACTCCCCGTCACTTGATCTGTATCTCGCACTTTACCACCGGATCATTCGGATGCTTTTGTCGCCAATCAATCTTGTTTAAACTTATTTTTTTCTGTTTTTGCATTTAAAATTTTTCGTCCAAGTTGACACTTGTGGTTTACACGTCTTTACACGTCGGTGCAGAAGTTTTGGGCCAGATTGCTTTGCTCGAAGTTATTCTATAATGTAGTGTAGTGTTGTATTATTCTATATTATGTGTTAGCTCAGCTGATAAAATATAAGTATTGTTTTTATTTACGATCTGTAAATCCTTATCGAAATATCACATTGGCCTCAGGCCAGAGGTAGACACATACCGATTTCTTTCGCAATCTCTAACAAATCTAATTGCAGCTTTTTATCAAGATCTGTCAAATATTCAGAATTTTTATTTCAAATCTCAGCGGTGACCCAGATGTCCTTTTGTGGTCATGTATAATGACTGTCATAGTCATAACGTTGCTGCAATTAATCAGACAAAATAAATGTATATAATTTTTAAGCTAAGCTATAATTATTTGTTTATCAATAAAGCAGTATTTTCTGTTTTATTATTTTTAAGTAATTCTTCTTACTGATGGTAATTCACTTGGTAGCATAGATGGTTTCATATTTCTGAAAGACTAACTCCTTGACAATTCAAAAGTGCTTGTAATTGTTTTTTTTATTAGCCATTAAGGTCCCACTGCTGGGCAAAGGCCACCCTACTCTTCTTCCACCAATTCGTTTGTAATAGGTTTAGTTGAAATAAAGTCTTTGAGATTAAGTTTGAATATGATAAATCCGTTATCTTTGAATTTTCTTCTATGTTTTTTCCCCGTACACATAGTAACTTATACCTAGGATAGGCAACTATGACAAATACAAGCTTATTCGAATACGATTATATCATGATAATTATGTCTCCTACATTCTTAGGAATATTTATCGCAGCCAGTCACTGGTAACATCAAGTGCACACTTGCTAATTTGTGACGTTTTCTTTTTCTCAGGTTTCGTGTCATGTTCGCCCTCGCCATGCAAAAATAGCGGAACTTGCCTGTCCGCGCCGAGAGGAGAATATTTTTGCAAGTAAGTGCTTTCATTTATTACCATTGCACGTGGAGCATTTAATGCTGAAAAACCTATTTAGCTTTAATTTGATCATGTTTGTTAGAAACTTGTGAATCAAGTAAAAAATTGTGCGATTAAAATAAGAAATTGGAATAATAACTATCCTTTCAACTCGTGTCATATGTCGTGCCGTGCATATTCTATACAAATCTACTCAAATCTTCCTGGCTATTCAAATGGAGTTTATTAACAACTAAAACATCACAATATGGGTAAGGCTATAATATCCTGTTCTCCAAAAATCCAAAATATTTTCAAAATAATATCAAACTATAATTATAATTACGAACCCAAAAACTCAAAAAAATTGTTACTACTTTCCGAAAATTGATACCCCATCCATATGCCATGGAACCGTTAGAAATTATTATTTCACCGCGCCCCATAGATACACACACGTATAAGTACGTTACACGACTGTGTGCGTAACTGTGGTGTGCGCGCACGCATGTGTGTGTGTCTCGATCAACGGACAGATGCGCAAGCCCTTGGAACTCAAGTGGGTCCTTAATTGCGTTAAAAAATATATTGCGGTAATGAATTTGTTGGGTTGTTGGGTTCCTCCAAATAAATCATCTGTTTGAATGTAGGTAGAGAAATAATGTAAGCTTTTGTTGATATACATTATTTTTGTGAATTGTGTTTTATCCGCAGTAAATTTGAATTATGGTTGCGTCTTCACTATTTAACACAAATGTTTAAATAAATGGAATCCGTTACCATAATAATATTTATTTAGTTTTGATCGATCATAAAAATTACTTTTTCAAAACTGCTCAAATGTTATAAATAATTTCGGGTACCTTGTACTTACGCAGGATTCAAAAGTGATTTTCTCCTAACGTATTGGTAGATATTTTATGTTCTTACGAAAATTACATATTATCGAAACCATGCTATTATGAAATAGGTCTTTACCCAAAGTTGCAATTTTTATAACACGAGAAAATCGCTTTTGCCTTTTTCGTAATATTACAGTTATTTATACTTGTGACTACGGAACCCAAACACCAACTCCTTGGCCATCCTTTAGCCAGTCTTAAACCTAATGGCTTACAATCACGTCGATTGATATGTGACGTTGAGCCAATATATTGCAGTTGGCCACTTCGATGATACGCCAACAAAAAGTCTGGACGTCTTTTTTTCCTAAATTGCTTTTAGCCTGACTTTGAAGAAGGTAATAAACATTGGAGTAAGGATTTAAAAATCCACAAAAAGAAAAAAGTTGAATGAGAGGGTTAAGGAGAACTATAGTTACATGACGAAGGACTATAATCTTATCAATAATAGAATCTTTTACTGTTAAAAGATTCTATTATTGATAAGATTACGGTCCTTCCATACTTATTTTACCTCTGACAGCAGCAAACCAACAGCAACTTTAATGTAAAGAAAGTAAAGATCATTGTTATTTTGATAGACTTGTTACTTGCAGCAACCTTATTATAAGGACAATAAAGTGCACTGAGATTTTGACAGTATTGCAAAATCAGAGGCAAATTAACTGTGAACGGACTGTATATTGACTTAAACATTTGAGATGGTAACAAACTCACATTATCAAAACCAAAGACAACACACATCTTGCAGCAACACAAAATTCTGATAACCCTACTTTTTAAATGGATTCCGGGGACAATGACAATGCGCTCGCGACGTCTCGAGAGCAAGCATCGCTTGTCCGCAAATATTATGACACGCCATCCAATAACTTGGCAGAAATGACACTGCAATAACAAGTAAAGGCTGAAGCTTAAGGCCCATAAGGGTCCCTTTTGTTGGAACCCTCAAGCTTTTAAAATATGAACTTGCTCGTTAAAAGCTCTTTCTTTGACCCCAAGACATGTTTTCAAAGGATTGAAAAGGCCCTTCGTTATGATGAACCGTTTTTACGATTTTAAATCCGCCATGGTGATTTGCTGTACAGAAATCGTGAAGTTTTGGGGACCGAAGTTCATTTATAGCAGTGGTATTTTTAACGGTTACCGGTTAGATATGTAGGTATGCCTTTTGACTATACTACTGTCATTCTCAGCTAATATTGACCATGTATTATAGTTCATAAGCAATGGCCCCGTGGTATGGACCCCGACTTACGAATTGTAAGTCGTGAGTTCGAAACCCAGGTCGACTTTTCTTTTTTAATTTAATTTCATCACCACTCCTCTCAGAACGGTACAGGAAAACATCGCGATTAAACTGACATGTCCTAGAACCAAAAAAACGAAGACATGCATCATCCGCCGACCCGCACTGGGCCCGCGTGGGCCCACTCCCTCTTACAGAGAGGAGGCCTGTGTCCCAGAAGCGTGAACGTTATAGACTGATTATGCTATTATAGTTTAAGCAAAACTTCCTAAAAAATGACATCTAGCACTTTATGCAACTTTTACAAACAATATCTTGTACACTGTAAAACATGTACCTTTATTAAAACCTGTTGCGATATCAATCTCCAAGTCTAGATGTATTAAGTCATGTAACATGACGAAACTCAGACGAAATACTGACTGATTATCTTGTTTGTTTGATGAGTGGTTCCTAGAAATTGGTGGAACATGTTCTTTGTAAGATTTCATGGTGGTAACCATATTAAGAGTTTATAATGAGTGTTCATAATTATTGCAAAAAAAACAGACGCTTAGACGAGGGCCATACCAACGGGTATGGATTTCTAAATTTAGAAAGAAAAGAAAGAAAGAAAGAAAATACGTTTATTTGCGGTATACATGACGCAAAAAAGAACATAAAAAACAATAAAAAAAAACAATAAGAAACAGCACACAAAACGCAAACAGCACGCAAAACGGCTATCGCTCAGCATTATGCTGCGACCCTATGCAAGACAGAGCCCCAGCGCTGGTTTTCAGCGACAGCCGGCGCCGACGACGTAATGACGTCGTACGGTGCAGCAAACAATTATCCACCAACAAGTATTAAAATAATAATAAATTCAGTAACAGTTCAGTTCAGTTCAGTTCAGTATTCATTTAGTAATAATTTCAGTAACTAGGAACATGTTCTTTGTAAGGTTTCATGTTAGTAAAATTAATTTAGTTATTATGATTTCCATAATGATGGTTTAAATATTATCGCAATAATTCAGAAGCTTAGAAGATCACAAATATAGTCAACCGCATTGTTCTACGAAAGTCGAACGAACTTCTATGACTTATAGGCGTTGTCAATTTCAAATTCCTAGTTACTGATATTTATAACTTCTAAAGTTGTAAATATCAGTCACTAGATGGTGGGTATTTTTATATGATTTTAAAGTAATCATGGTAAATTTTAATGAACAATTTAAGAACGCATCCAAAAATTTGTCATTCGAAATATACAATGAGAAAAGAACCTAAATAAAAAATATTAACATCAGCCCCGGTATTAGTGTGCATTCTAATTAGAATTTACAATAACTCACAAAAGTCCCGTACTCAGATAAAAGAAGACCAACCAAGAACCAGTTATAACCAAAGAAGTTTACAATCGCAGGTAATTCTTACCTTACCGTGGTAAGGCACAGTCCCGGGGTAATAAATAGTGGTCCGCTATCAGATGGCCATATATGTCATGTTATGTGCAGGGATTCACACTAGCTGCCCTACCAGAGGTTCCAAGTGAGAAAGAAGTGAGAATTGGATTTAAAAGTGACGAAGACTTTGTAATTCTAAATGATATAAAGGTCCTTTGGCTGAAAACAAAGAGTTATCTTGGTATAATACGAAGTTTGCGCAATGTAAACTTTTAGCTTAGAAGTTCAAATGAACGAGAAGATCGATTTATGAATATTGTATACCTTAAATATAACTGAAAATGATTGAGTACAAAATCTTGTAGCCCTGTATATGCTCTAATGTCAGGAATGAGAATACTTAATTGTTTATAAAAAATAAGGACCGCATCGAAATATCAAGGGAGTTACTAAGTCCCTTACTCTGTTGCTAAACAAAGACATTTCCATATTTTTCCACCTTTAACTATATTATTTTATCTGATCCAATATTTATACAAAGCTTTCAGATTGTCTCGCTAGCATATATTTTTCTTCCTTTCGCCACATTATCACGTATGGGACCAATAGTACGGCCAACGGCGCGGCAGATCCCTTTGTTTTGTGCTCATTAAAATGGCTGCTTTTATGGTGATAATGGCAACTACTATGACCATAAGGTCTGGCGGAAGTTGTAACACCGCTATCAAATACATATTTGTATCGAGTATCTCCTTATCGATATCTATGCCTGGTTTTATAGCATTTGTATGTGAATTTCTGTGATTTTCCTTCTGTGCCACTCTATTTAGGTCCGTCACATTATGACTTCAATGTTTTTGTGCCTATGTTGCTCAGAGGGGCAATTGTAGTAATTTTAAGAACGTTCACAGTCTGATCTCAGTCTCAATCTGTCAAAAATACCCCTAATTTCCCTAAATTTTTGACGAGTTTTTTGACTTTGATTATCGCTGAGATGAGATTGCGACTAGATTTTGAAAGTTTTTAATTACGAGAATTGGCCTTCTGATCTGTAAAAACAAGTGCAATTCTTTACTTTAAATTCAGCTGAACATGACTCATATCGTTTTTGACTCAACCGGACATTCCAAGTTAGAGCTTGCTACATCTACATTACCTACCAAAAAAGTTTCTATTGGTTTTTTTACCCCAAAAAAGCAACCATAAAGTATGAAAGGTACTTTTGGAAGATGCATAGATAATAGATAACAATTGTCCACTCGTCTAGACGCCTAATGGAGGTGGGCGGCCGGCCCCGATTCCGCTGATGTCATGCGCGCGCGCACTAAGATGCCCGGATCTATGACCACGATCTACTTGAGGATTATTTGTTTTAGTAATAACTTTTTTTGTGGGTTGAGTGAGTGAGATGTACCAGAATTTTAAAAATGTACAATAGATTAGTTTTTTCAATTCAATAAACTTTGTTGTCTAAATTGAATGAAGCTATAAAATCATTATACAATTTTATTTGAAACGTAAAGTAATAATTTCAATGTTATCTCCAATTGACAAAATTATTGTTACCTACAAGAGGGGAGATTCACCCTAACATTAGAAATACAAAAGAATGTTTGTGAATGACCCTAACACGTGTTTCCTTCTCAAATTGACATTCAAAATCATTAGGATTATCAAATCAATAGCGTTTATGGTATCACATTCACCTTCCTTAGCCTCTATTACAAATATTTATAGCCCGAAATCGTTCGTATAATCGAAATTATTCGACAGCAATTTAGGTACATCACTATTACTGACTATAACAATTACGTTTATTCGGTTTCGTATCGAAGGGATAATGGGTTGTTTTACAGCAAGGCTAGGTTGATCAATTCAATAGCGTCGAAATAAGATAACATTAATTTTAGTTTCGTTTTTTTTTTTCGAAATCAATGTCGATTCGGAAAAAAAAAATCTCTATGTTCAGTTTTTAATAGTGATGTTTACCACTTTACCAAATAATAATTATATTTTAACTGTTTTTATCGCTTTACCACATTATAATTACATTTTAATTGTTTTTACTGGTTTTCCAATAATAATTAATTTTTAAATATTAATGGCTTTTAATTCACCTAAAAAGCAAAAGAAAAAAGCTTTGGTAAAAGTTACAATAATTTAAAGGATATTATATTCCTACTTTGACGAATATTTTGGTCACACCGTAATGTAATAGACAGACTTAGGTTTATGCATGAGAAATAGCTCAATTAACTGCAACCATATACTTAGTATTATTTCACACAGTAAAACAAAGCAACGATTTAACCCAAAAGTACCGAAATCTAACATTACACACACACTGGATTGAACCCACGACCCTTGGTCAGACATGCTCACGAAAACGTTATTTGTGTGATGAAATACGTTACGTTGAGTTACTTGAATTACTTGATGACTAATCTGCGTACGCGCCGGCAGGAGGTCAAGTTATTGTAGAATGTGTTGTGTGATTACGGTTTTTATTTACCCTATGACGGGTATGTAGTGACACATGCGAATTAAATATCTGCCGTTTCATGTACTATTTACAAATGTATGAAAAAGATGTTTTAATGATCGATGAAGACACGGTTGGCGCAGTGGCTGAGCGATCGACTGCTGCGCTGCGTGTCGCGGGTTCGATTCCCGCACGGAACAAATATTTGTATTGCCTACAGGTAGTTGTTCCGGGTCTGGCTGTTTGTGTATGTGAGTTTAAATGTTTGTAAACGCACCCACGATATAGGAGTAATTCTTACTGTGGAGCAAAGTTTTTAAAAAAAAAAAAAGATCGGAAAACTTGTTCAAATACTCATGAGTACTTTCACTCCCTGAAAATCAAAGTTCCTTTTCAGTTTTTCATACCTACTATGTTTTTTCATGTTTTGTCAATCAGATATTAATTATATTTCTTGATATTAGGTAAGTAAATGCTAGAGTTTTATGGGAGAAAACATCAGTATCACCAAACTAAATAACATTTCGGTCTCGAGAATTTTAATTCATTCTCACATTAGCTCGCATTTTCATGCTAATTCGTAAATTAGTTTGTGACACCCAATAAAGATCAGCCAGCCTTTTTCTCTAATTCCCAATTTACGGGTATCCACAAATAATACTTAACGTTTCTTTACACACACGATAAAACTGCCAAGATCCAGTTTTACAGCATGCATTATGTATTTACCATACGTCGTCGTGAGACATAAACTTTTATGGTACTGTGATACTGAATTACAAAATGTAATAATAGATGATAGTATAAAATTCTATGCATATGTAAAAATATGTTAAAGGAAGACTGTGGGCGAGCTTTCGTACACAGGGCGGTACAGCAATGCTAATCTTCAAACTAGATGTTATGCAAGCGATCATGATATTTATTTTTAGCCAGATATACCTCGTATGCCTCGTTGGTCTAGTAGTCGCAAGGGCAACTGCTGAGCATGAGGTCCTGGGTTCGATTCCCTGGTCGGCAAAGTGTTATTGGGTTTTTCCATTAGCAATTCCTCAGTACCAGCCCGGAGTCTGGATTTAGGACCGTATGATGGCAATAGGCTCGCCCCCTACATGGTAGTTAAACATACCTAACTGGCGAAATGTGGGTTTAGTAAAGGTACACCTCTGTCTAACCCTTCGGGGTTTACAGGCGTGAAGTTATGTTATGTTGATAATAGTTTAATTGTTGAAGGTATTTATAATTTTAAGGATAAATAAGTACGTCATTACCTAGAATGAAAGTATCTTGATATTGCCGACTTTGCAAAACAATATTACGCGTCGACCCTTTAGCTGTTGCAGCAGATGAATCAGCAGTGGGGAGTGATGATGACCTTTAAGAGGTGGCTGCTCGATAAGGGACCAAGAATAGAGCTCAATAGCGTGCTATTGGAGATGCCTATGTCCAGCAATGGACACCTGTAGCCTACAGATGTCCACTGCTAAGCTGCAATCATTATCAGCCTACAGGCTGTAGGCTGATGGTGATGATTAATGGTGATGATTATGTTTGCTAAATTTAACCCAGCAGTGGTTCGCCAGTCTTCATCAACAATAAAGAAACATAATTTTACTGTCTGTCAAGTATCATTAGATACAGTAGTTAAAAGAGTTCACACGAACGGTTACGAAATAAGAAACCAGACCAAGAAGTATTGCAATGTTGTGTAATGTTGGTTTAGAAGAGGGTAATGTGTTTTGAGTATGTAGTGTTGCTATTTGACTGACTGTATTGCCAATAGTAGTGTCAAGACATTGTCCTTTGTTTTGACACTAGTTCTGTTTTGCATAACAATGACTAGTTTATGCTTTTGTTATCTTTTGCGTTGTTTAGTTAAATAGTTTAAAACAAAAACTCCTTCGGACTCCATCTATCAAAGCGTGTTTTCATTACTTAGGGTCAGGGCAAGATTCACAGATCGAATTTGATTTTACTTTGCTAAGTAAAGTAAGCGTCGCATACTAATATGATCATTATTCGCATGAAATGCATGGTTTGCTTAACAAAGTAAAGTCACAGTGTGCTCTATGAATCTTACCCTTAGCGTTGAAGATACTTTCGTACTTTAGCATAAACACAAAATTGCATAAAATCAAGAGATACAAACTAGAGACTTAACAAAAAGTTGCTATCGATAACCAATTTGATTCGTCTTAAGCCTTTAAGAAACCGGTCATAAAATACTACAAATAAAATTATGCATAAAATATCTTATGAATGACTAAAAATACTCAGATAGAATCAAAAATAATACTCAAAAAGCCCAATCTGTTCCAACAAGGTTCGTTCCGTTTCCGTAGTTTCGTAACAGTAATGTTAGTACTAAATGAGTTTATAATAAAAGGATTCCGCTGGGCACCATCTTCGGCCCTTTCCCTTCGGCCACTAAGAAATGCATTAGTTTAATTGTAGACCAACATCGAGCTCTCGTTACACCGGATTGGGATAAAAAAAGGCTTTTTAGAGTTCGTTGTAAGTGGGGAATTGGTATTGACTTTGAGCATGGTTTTTTTGGTGAAATAAATTACGTAATCGATTTTAAGACGTCTTTTGTTTTTTAGGAATGAGAGAATGAGTTGATTTCTGCTGATCGATTCTGTAAAAATCTCACCGTGAAAAGTTAGGTGAAGTGAGCTGTCAATAGTGTCAATCCCTAGCATTAGTTGGAATGACAGCTCACTCCACGCTCACTTACACTAAGTTTTCACGGTGAGCTGATTACAAAATCGCACTGCTGTTTTGAAAATCTTCATTTTTTAGAGGAATAATGAACGTAAAAGTTAACAGTATTTGCTTTCGTAAATGAGTACTTAATCATTGAAAAACACTCGTCTGTATTGGACGTTCAGATTCTTATCTTTTACGAAGAACATCTTCATGTAACTTTTAACCATATTTACCTACATGTTTTTTCTTAATATTTACAAGTCATGTTTTTCTCGTAACATAAACGACACCTGCCTAAATAAATTTCTTAAAAAGTTACGGAACCAGTTTCTTACGAGCTACAACCAAGCGACCACGACCATGCGACCATTTCTCGGTTTGTTTGACTTAGTTGAAGGAAGATAATAGCGGCGACTTCCTCAAATTCGTTTCGAGATGACTCGCCTAAGAGCGTGAGAAACAAAAAGATAGTTTTAGAATTATTTTTGAAGGTAGTGTGAAGTGTTGGCATATAACCTCTTTAGTTATTATTTTTTATTTAAATAAGTACTACATTTTTTCAAATGTCAATGGTTCTATTGCCATTATCTTAACATTGTCAATATTTTCGTCATTCTAAAGAAATTATAAGGACTAGAGAAAGGATATTCACAGAGGGTTTGAAAACGTATCTTTATTTAATTTAATTGGGAACTGCTGTTGCTTCTAACCAAGTTTTTTAAAACAGAACCTTCATTAAAACACCTAGCTAATCAAATCAACTTAACAATCTACGATCAAGTTGAATTGAAATTATAATCATGTACTAAACCAGATCTTGACGATACGGTGCCATTCAATGCAATCAGCCTCAGAATCCCAGTCTTCACAGGTCTTCGGCACTTGTAAAGATTAGATCTTAATGAATCACGTGCATAGTGTCACTTTGTGGCACTTTTTGTGCCGCTGGAGTATTATCTTTCTGGACTTTGTAGTTATGTACCTAGAGATAAAACTGTATCTTTATTTGCCTTTGTTCAATCTTACATTTGGGTATCATTTGTGATTTTGTACAACTCTGTATTTTGAATTTTAGGACCTTCCATTTTATTTTTACCCGTGACGTCATCTCGATTATCTTCATCAACAAGCTTCACAACAATATGCTGCTATGTCGTCTACATAACCCTTTTACAAAAATAAAAAACGGATCAAAAAGGCAGATCTTAACCATACACTTGTATCGGCGATAATGACTCTCATCGTATGCCATTATAAGCTCAATTACCATAAATATAGGTTGCAGAATCCCTCGTTACGTATTCATAACACGTGGACAGTGCACTGTTTTGAAGTGGTTAAAACTTTCTGGCTTCTGGGAAAGAAAGAAAAGGGAATGTCAATTAATCGAGTCTCTTCAATTTAAGGAAAAAGTAAGAACTTGCTGAAATCGAATTTGTCTCCATTTTTGTTTGTTAAAAATTTGGATACCCATCATCTTTACTAATAATAAAGCTGAACTCGTTAGTTAGTTCGTTTTTTTGTTGGTTTGAATGCGCTAATCTCTGAAACTACCAGTTCTTGAGGAAGGCTGTAAGTTATTTAATATTACGCTACGACTCTTAGGAGCTAAGCAAAAATAAAAATAGTCAGATAGTACGCTAAGCGATAACGAAGTAATGGGGCAAAGTTATCGGATATCTATTTTACTAGCTGCGCCCCGCGGTTTCACTCGCATAAGTTTCGATCCCGTGGAAATATCGGGATAAAAAGTATTATATATGTTAATCCTGGTTATAAACTATCTGTGTGCCAAATGTCATCCAAATCCGTGCAGAAGTTTTTGCGTGAAAGAGTAACAAACATCCATCCATCCATCCATCCATCCATACAAACTTTCACGTTTATAATATCCGTAGGAGTAGGATTAGTAAGATAAGATAGGATGTAAGAAATTTCGTGCGGTCGAAGTCGCGGGTAGTCATTTATAAATGAAGAAATACTTTTAATATCCCCAAACCCGATTCGAAAAACCACTCACCCTAGAACCACTTATAATGGAACTCCCGAATGGGTCCCAGAGAAATACGTGCCAAAAGTAACACCAAAAAGATGAATTCCTTTTGTGACTTTAAAACACGTCCCTGTCTGGACCATGTTTGTCTTTAAGTTTAAATAAGTGTTCTGCTGACCACCATGACACTTTAAGGACAAACTGCGGTCAAAAAGATCAATTACAAGACTTGTACAACTTTAAAAACCTTTTAGCTTCATGTGGTCCGTTATTAAGTCTACAGAGGAATCTTGGCGGTTCGAATTGTGGTTAATTATATTCTTTATGTGAGAAGTAATATTCTGTATAATGTAAGCAAGGTTTGATTCTGAAGCTTATGTCGATACATATGCAGCTGCTTGAGTTATATCATCAGCTATTCGCAGAGCATACACTCATACACAATAATTTATCCTTCAAATCCTTATAGGAGTATTTCTTCCTTCGTCTTTGTTGAACAATCGATGCTCACATACCTACAACGACGTATAAGGCATAAAATTATGATATATTATTTCATACAACGCGCGCAGCAAAATAAACTTGATACACCGTCCCGGAACAACGAATCACATATATGCGCACCCGCAAACCGCCGCCATTGTCTCAAATTCGCCCAAACAAACCGGTTCTCGAGATAATAGCACCAAAACGATCGTCCACGCACGCGGTCTCGGAGAAATTCCGACCAAAGTAGTTTTATTCGTTAAAACTTTAGGGAATCCTGTCCGAAGGCATCTTTCGATAAAAAGTCATAGACGTTCGGTTATTTATCGCTGGACCAACAAATAAATTATGAAACGACCATAATGGACGCTACTGTGATTTTAAATATTATTTCTTATCATCTTGGAACAGGGAATTTTATTCTGCTACCGGTACAGGCCATTAACGGTGATAGAAAATTAGTGGCGTCTAACGATTAATTGAATATTAATGTTTTTGATTGGATTCCGGAGGCTCCAGTTATGAGATACGGCTCTGGCTATACGTTACATTATTATGAAGCTGTCATCTTGGTAAACAATTTTATTTTTACATGAGAATTAAATTGGAAGACCGAGGAACTCGACCAATTTGTTTCAATATCAATAAAATATAAATAAATATCATTCTAGATCGATTAAAATTGATGTTAGCCACACTTTTATTTGCCATGAAGCCCCGTAGGGATAAATTCAAAGCAGACTACAGATTACACTTTGTCATTATCAGACACTTGCCTTAGAGCGGCAAAAGATTTCCTACACGGCACCAATGAATAATAATAAGCCCAAAGGTATTGAACCATGACTTTATGCTATAAATAATGTGATACAATCTTTGCTCGGTCGGCAACTTGTACATACTGAGTCATTATAGGCACACTAGCCTTATGACGTTGGTACATGCAAATGTGTGCTTCTGTTGCAAGTTGAATAGGCATTTAGTATAACAGCACCATAACTGGCTCAGCTTGAATATCGTATACGGTATTACCGTCCTTTAGTTTAGCTTTAGGTAAATATCGTTTTAGGAATTTCCGGCGTTCAGAATTTGAATATTTGTGGTACGATATGTAGATATACCAGAACATTTTAAATAATCCTTTTATTATAAAAGGTGATTCATGTGAATATGGTAAAGATGTAGCATTAATAAATCAATTTATAAAAAGTGCTGACAAAAACTACGACGAAAACGTAAAAAATAACAACGTACAAGAAATAATAGGATTAGACAAGAAAAATGAAGTGACAGCTTTTGTCCAAGGAAAAATGTTAAGAGAAGCTCTTGGGTTCAAGTAATTGTGTATATGACAACACTCATTTAGTAAAAATTCAAATCGATGGATTAAATTGGTGAAGATATTCATGATGTTTTATCGAACATGTCAAAACACGGTGTTAACCAGCTGAGTAATAACAGGAATATATCAAATATTTGAATAATACAACTGTTTTATTATTCATAGATGAAAGATTTTGGGTATTAACTAACAGCTTAGAACCGTGCGAAATGATTACAAGAGATGTACCGCTTTGTCATGATTTCATATTAAGGATTCACCAAATTAATCTGCGACATATTAAGTATTCTTTATTTAGATTTTTTTAAGATCCTTTGAAGATTATCGAAACTTTTAATCTAAAAACCTCTAGCTTTCCTAATATTTTATCAATAAATCTAGGTTAATCCTTGGACAAAGCTATGCATTCCAAGTCATTCGAACAAAGACCAGCCACTGCTAATCCATGCGAATGGTCCACAATAGGCTGGTCACGGGCGAGTCGATTTTTTGCACCTTTTTTCGATGCGATATCGACCCTCGATGATTTATTTTCGTATTCAAGTTTAGTATTTGGCAGATGTTCAGCGGACGTTTGATGGTGGCATTTGCATTTATATCTGTTTTAGCTTGGTGTGAAGGTTCTTTAGTTTTTAGTTGGTTATTATGTGTTGGCAGTATGATTTGGCCAATTTTGTCTTCAAATCATACTGTAGCAAAAGCCAAATTGTTATTTTTATCTTAAAGGATACCATAAAGAGTTTTAACGATGATGAGTTTTAAAATTACACTTTTTAGTTAAATGATTATATTTCTGTAATTACAAACACTTTTACACGTCGTCATATTTTAAAAACTAGATGAGGTCGGCGTTTCCTATCTGACTAATCTGAGAAGAAAGGCCGAAACAAACTCAGAGGTCACAATTTGTTTAAAGTCCAGAGATAATCTTGGTTAGATTATGTGTAGACCTTGTAGATTGATAACATGAGTTAACGGTAAACCTTTGTAATACTTGGTTTGTATTTCAGTAGTGCTTCGATATCTTTGAATTTCAATCAAGATGAACACTGTACTAAATGCATACGATAGTATTGAGGCAGTTAACATTAGCACTTCAGACATAGTCCTAATGCTTGTCTAGTCTATTTCTCTAAATTGATGGCTAGTTCGTAACAGTTTCCAATCTAAATTTATAACAGCATTAAAGTTTCTCAATTCAACTACAATTCAAATTGAATCAATGCTTGTTCTCGTTGCGAACATCGATTCCCTTTACCGTATTGTAATTTAGCTAGCTATCACATTTAGAATGGCACCGTTCCCTCGTCCTTTGGCCAAACTGGAGCATGTGGAGTTTATGGCCTTTAATTAAATTAGTTCTCGAACATTTAATTTATGTAATGTGGCGACTGTCATTACCTGTTGGTAATTATTGTAAATTCTGTATGGGTTGTAGTTTTGCTTGCTTTAATGGTTTTATAGCATTTTTCGCTTGGTACTACTTAGTATGTAGTAAATTTGTTAGGGGTGACAAAGGGTGTGGTCTTCCAAATTTCAAGATAAACTTCATTGTATAACAAAATAGAACATAACATCGCGCCTTCTCTCCTCGAAGGGTTAGACAGAGTTGTGTCTATAGTACACCCACATTTCGGCAGTTATGTTTAAGTCCCATGTAATAGGGGGCGAGCCTATTGCCACCATCGGGCACTAATTCCAGACTACGGGCTGCTGCTAAGATATTCCAAATGGAAAATCTCAAAAAAAAAAAATCTCAAATCTCTTTTTTTTTTGTGTGTTTATGTTCTATTTTATGCGTCATGTTTGCCGCAAATAAACGTATTTTCTTTCTTTTTTTCTTTCTCAATAACATTTTGCCCGACCCGGGAATCGAACCCAGGACCTCATGCTGAGCAGTAGCACTTGCAACGGCTAGACCAACGAGGCTGTCACTTGGTTCTATACTCCATTTACATTCCATTTATCTATTAGGAAACCGTTTCTTAATTTTTTTTTATTGGAACCTGCATTAAAATATATTGTACACCTTATAGGTATGTTACAGCGATCCTTTATAATAACCATAAGAATTGATATTTCACCTGTGACAAACAATAAATGAATTATCTTCGTCGTTAAACCTTCAATTTAAGAGTCTTTACTTTAAGATTTTGTGTAACACTTATTCAAAGTATTTCTTTGTTCTCATGAGGAGAATGTGTTTATCTATCAGCTTTGACAGTAACCGAAAACAAATCGTTGCTCGTTTAACTAAGGCCATCCATCGACCTTAACATTTTGATAAAACATTCCGCAGTCTATGCCTCAAATTATAATATTTATTCTAATTGACATTTTATTCAGAGATTCGGTCTAAAAAAGATGTTATAAGTGTTATGTTAACGAAGTTTCCCACCATAACCTGCATTTTATTCTAGTGTTTTTAATTGCTTATTTATTTTAATTAAACTACGTTTACATCGGCCTTCCACGAAAATGAATTACTTTTATTTCGTTTGCTCATCTGAAATTGCAGATTTTGACCTAGGATAGTATGAATATTATTCAAATGTTCATCATTATCATCATCATGAATGCTTTTGATTCAACACCAAGCCTGTATTATTTTCTATAATATTTTTCTGTGCTCTATAGGTACAGACGCTAGCATATCAAGGTACTACAATCTGTCAAATTTCTTTAATAGATTTTCAATTTAATCGCTAAAGTATTAGGTTCAAGGTTGATTGGGAAAACTTGACAGTTTCGGGTAGCTTGATGTGCTGGCATCTGTACACGCCCATTCTTTCTGACATTTTTCTTTACTTACTATATTTACCTTTCCACAATAGCAAAAAATGGTCAAACTTTAACAAGCCTCCTGAAAACAATACTCAACAATCACGACTGTCAGGCATTTGAATCAAACATCAAGCCTCATCAAGTCAGTCGGATCAGTCCTAATGAACGCTTGCGACGCCATTTATGGGCTCGTTCGCTGCGCCCGCGCAATCGGCTCAGCGATATCTGTATCACATCGCATTGTCGTTAACGATGCGGATTGTGTGAAATGTGGAACGGTTCTGGTCTTCTATATTGTTAGAGGAGACGCGTGAATTTTGTATTTTTAGTCTTGTTACATTAAGAAAACGCTTAGATTTCAGTTTTGGGGTATAATCATGCAGGTACCAACCCAAAGCTAAAATCAAAAGTAACAAAATGGGTTGGGAAAATATATTATGGTCTTATTTTTGTGGTTGCATGTTATCATATGATCGAACCGTAAGGAAATGCGATAGTTAAGAAGTATCCAAATGTAGAATAGTGTGGTAGAATAGTACCCAGATGTCCTATCTTTGGTATTGTTCGTCGTATCGTTAAGCTCTTAAGTTCTGAGCTGAGCTGCATGATGACAAATGTCAGTAACTCAATCTGAGTAGTGCTTTCCTCAAAAGACAATTTCAGACACCAATCTACATGGTCATCACATGATCTGACCAAGATTATGTCTGGACGTTAAAAGAGACTGTGACCTCTGAGTTTGTTTCGGCCTTCCTTCTCAGAGTAGTCAGATAGAAAACGCAGACCTCATCTAATTTTTAAAATATGATTGACGTGTAAAAGTGTTTGTACAAACCTACTGACAGAAATAAAATCATTTTATCATTTCGTAAGAGGATGCGAGGTTGCCAAATTTTATCAATCACTTTAGCAGTGCCCACAGTTTCAAAAAATGTATGCACCGCTACGCAACCAACTTACCATCATATCAAACGGGAATCACATATGATATTATATATTCAATAAATGTAATAATCACGATCATTCAAGATCACGATATTAAGATATTGACAGCTAAATGCAGGCGGAACCACGGTCAGTATGCATCTCGATGGAATATTCTCCATTAATGATACAAAATCTTGATATGGCGTTCATTAAAGCGATACAAAGGTCTTGGAATCCAAATTTAGTGTCTATGAAATTTAAATATGTATATTTAAATTATTGATAAAGATTTTATGGATAGTCTTATTGAGACGTTATGGTTCAGTAGACTTTTGGTTGAACGTGAAACTAAAATTGATTTTGATTTAGTCCGTGTGAAGTTTAAAACTAAAAGTACTAATTCTGATATTGATAATATCTTTAATTAAATTGTACCAAGAGGAAACCAAGAAACTATTCACGTTATTAATAATACACACACCATAAACATAACATCACGCCTGTAATCCCCGAAGGGTTAGTTAGAGGTGCGAAAAGAGGAATAAGAAAAAAAAAAAGAACATTGAGAAGTGATTTTGTTGTTCTAAATAATATATTAATAAAGAAGTATCTTTAAAACATTAAATATTATTTTTACAAGCTAACACTAAAATATATATATATATATATTATATACAAGTATATAATAAAAATAATAAAGAAAAAGGCAGGAGCTCATTGTCAATGGCATAAGTGCCCAAAAGGCTGGCAGCATTATCACATTGCATGGAAATGCTGATTCTTTGGGCTAAAAATAGGCCAGCCCTCTGGTCACGTGAAGAGTCAATCAAACGCTTAGCGATGTCCCGAAAATTCGATGAGCACTCGGACCCCAAGGGCCGAATATAATATTACAATACCAAGTTCCAAAAGAAATCGGTAATCAAGACGATATCGATACTGCTGATATAGACAATTGACGCTAAAGACTGTTGAAACAAAGCACGATCTATCTATTTACTGTAACGATTGTGAATCCATAGGCACACATTATTTACGATCTGCACGATACTGACATTAGTCCGGACAAATAGACACAAATCATCTCGCAGTTTCAAATGAGGCTTATTTACTGTTTGAAGGGAATGGTTTGTAACTCGTCACCTGTTTTGGATTAAGGATCCCGCAGAAAGGTGCGACGCGACAGCGCGACGTGACTCTAGTAGAACAACTTCGATGGAAATTGTTCTACCAGAGTCCTGTCGCACCTGTCTGCAGGAGCCTTTAACCAATTGAAAGCAAGAACTTCACACTCTTCAAAACAAGGGAAATTATGAGAATTTTCAACTTTGACAATAATAACAAGAATTTTGACCACAACAGTTACTTCATTCTTGGAACACTTGAGAGCGCTATTTTCTGACATAAAAACAGTTATAAAAAAAAACCTTTGTCGTATTATCACGGTTTATCTTGATGACAACATAAGTAATAAAGAACTTGGACTTCTACTAAAAGTGCCGACTTTACCACTACAGAACCTCCCTTTGTTGAAGAAATATCGACCTTAAATTGTAAGTCATAGAGGTTATAGAAATAGTTATGATGTTTTTGTACGATTTCCGTGAAAATTCACCTGCGCTCGCGCCTATCTCGATGCATGAAGCACGTCTCATTCGGTCGCTATGTTTTTATCTTACATTCATATGTCTTAATGGTCTTAGACCACATGAGTAAGCACGAAGGGTTCATACGAAGTTATTTTCTTAACCGTACAGTTATTTAAATTGTTACGTTTTTTTTCAGAATTGTCTTTGATATGTAATTTTCAAAATTTTAGTTTTGTTACAAGATTCTAGACATTTCGAAATCGTCTAGTCTATAAGCTCGAGTAATAACGAGACTTAATTTGCTGAATTCCATTTTTTTTTCATGAAAAATATCCCTTTTTTTCATAGAAAACTGTTGTTGTTACTCTTTCAATATTATAGTCGTCGTAGTTTTTAACACCTCTTCCTGTATTGCCTTCTCCAGCAACTACTCTAAAAAACTAAACCTTAATCTTACTCGTGCAATATACTGATTGATAATCTGCCTTTAATATCAGCACCATCATCATCGTCGTTGACGATCAGATCCTAACGAATCGCTCTAATGATCCCCTCGAGCGTAACAATGCGATTGTTAAGACATGATGTATCGAGGTATTTAATCACTCATTCAATACGTTTAAATAGTATTGGTAAATCAGTCTGCATGTATGGTATGTGCTGCCACCCACAGAACGGTATCGACGAGATTGGGATAGACTTAGCTTGCGTTGGGTGAAGTTGATACTGATTTTGTAATTCATCATTATCATCAATAAAACCTTGTACAAATGTTGCAGCACGTCGTCATTGTACCTACATAAGCTCAAAATTATACAATTAACTAAACAATCAACATCTATTCTTTTACCAAAAATATATGCAAGAAAAGCTCGATACTTGGCTAAAATCGCTGACATACGATGCAACTGAAAAACTTGTGAACATTCACACTCATATACGCTAACACACCCTCAGACACACACACACACACACACACACACATACACACACACACACACACACACACACACACACACACCAGGTCACACTTACACTACACTTATCCCGTAATTTTATTCTTTGTTTTTTTTACCCTCCCTAACTTCATTTTTTAACTACTTATATTTAGTTTAGAATATATTTTTGTTATCTGGAACGAACTACCCTCTCACTAGGATGCGGGCGTTGATAGCTGCGCCACAGTTATTAACTTTTGCAGTTATCATCGTTTAACTATTTTTATGATTGTATTTGTTTTTGTTCCAAAATAAACGATTTATATTTTATTTTTATTTATCATTGGTAGCCTTGTCCACCAATTGCCGAGTATATGCTTCATGCCTGTTTTTCCATTCTTCTCTGGTTTATGCGAGTCTCATCGAGGTCTTACCTGCAATCGTTTACCCATGGTCTTCTGTTGGTCTGCCAGCGCTCCTTCCTTCCTTCTCCACCTTTGTAGTTACCTAAAACATAATTATCACACCTCTCAACATGACTTCGACAGTCAGTGTCATTTAAATATCAGGCTCAACATTTCTAGCTTCGTTTTAGATGTTTTATGTGCAGTGAAGGATTACTGTTATGATACATATTTGCTTTACACTCTGTAGAAGAGCCTAAGCTTGGCAATGAAGATCTTTATTGCCTTCCTCATTTGTCCTCTCTTCTTTCAGAATAATCTCTAGATTACTCTTCAATTCTTAAATCATCTGTTGCTTGTTAAATATCTGCCTGTATGTATTATCGTCACCATCAGCCTTATTTTATTCATTACTGAGTATAGGCTTCCTCCCTTTTGTACGGACGCCAGCACATCAAGTTACTATAATCTGTCAAATTCCTTTAATAGATTTTCAACTCTATCACTAAATCATTAAGGTTCAAGGTTGATTGGGGAAATTTGACAGTTTCGGGTAGCTTGACCTGCTGTCGTCTGTACCATGTCTTTCCCTATGTGAGTACCAGACATTTAATACCATTAATTGACTATTAATAGATAATCACAATATCATTCTACTACGTCACACAATGAAGCGTACTCTCAAAATGATTCTTGTTAGAAGCTTAGCGCGTAACACGAGCTATCCATCTAAACTGTATTACAACATCTGAAACTATCAATTATACGTTTAATGAAATAATAGCGATGGGGGATCACGACTTATGGCATGAATAGGGCTGGCTTACTATATGATCAAGGCTAAATGAGGCCATCATATCCGATTTGGTGATATCTATACTAATCTATATTTAATATTATTAGAAAGTGGTAAAATTTGTGAGGTTTTATGTAGGGGTAATTCTTTAGAACTACTGATTGGATTACAAAAAATATTTTACTTATGGGAAGCTACATTATCCTTGAGTTACAGGCGATATTCAAAAATAAAATAGGCCATAATTAAAAATGTTGTATGAGACTGTCTGCTTTACAAGCGGGCAAAGCCGCGACTTTGTGCTAGTCGCTAATAAAAAGCGCTTCTAGGTAATCTTAGGTAAGGAAAATTTTCAAAGGTAGGTTTATTTTGACACATGGAGCTGTAGCAGTTTTAAGCAGCTACAAAAAAAGCTGTTTTAGGATGTGAAAATGCGAATATTATCACACTTTTCGACTTCTGTATGGTGGACGATTCACTAGATTTTCCAACGATTGTTATTGATAGTAGTTTTGTCTGATGGCGCTAGAACTAAATATGTATTTTTTAATGCCTGAATACATATTTAAAAGGTTTTTAGGATAAATGACCTCAGTAAGTGAGAGAGATATAGAGATGAAGAAAATAATGAATGCAACGAATAATCTTGAAAGGATTACGGTGCAGCTGCACAAGCAACCCTACAAAACAGCGTGTCTTGCGCTTGCGTCGTTTGTTATAGTAAAACGAGATTATGTTGGTATTTAACTGAATCAAAGCATTGTCACATATATACCGGTGAGTGATTTTGATTGACAGTTAGTTCAAAATGGTTGCAAGGAGCCCATTAGGTTTATATTGGATCAGAAGTTACTTTATTCAGTTAATGGTCTTATTAGTTTTGTGTTTCGGCGTATGAAGGACCATTACTAAACGTGAGTTGTCTCTAAGGACCAACCAGTAATGAATAGTTGTGTTCATGCAAATTAGTTTTTGGTTTATTAGTTGTAGAAGTTTGACTGATGATTGCTTTTGCCCATTCGCGTGCCTAGTTAATAATAATAATAATTCCAGTAAGTGCTCGTAGGGATCTTGACCATCTTCCGGGCTCTGGGATTGTTCTGAAAGCCGTGGAATACCTCTCCACTCCTCATAAGCACCTCAGGACATGTTGCCCCCTTGTTGCTACGTCACTATGTGCTAGCGACAGTTTCCGGGGGCCCATTATTGAGTGTGCTAGTCACCCCCTGCCATTTTATCCGTGTATATATAAAACGTTGATCAGGCAGGGGCCATAGTTCTTCAATAGTTATTGGTAACCAGTCCACTTTAGCCACCCAAACCCATAGTCCAAATTTGTATTTTTCCATATCCTGCAATAGTCCTACACTAACCGGGGGTTATCCTTGGGTGCACTTGCATAGTGCGTACAGGGATAATCGTCGGGTGGTGCCACATTTCAATAAAATTTCCTAAGGGGCCTCTGGGAGTTGGCTTCGGCCCCTCGTACGCCTTCCAAAGGACCGGGACCCCATGGTCCCGAGATATGTTAAAATGTTAAAATATAATAATAATAATAATAATAATAATAACGTTTATTTAGCCAAAAAATACAGATTGACAGATTAAAAGTTCACATTCAGAGTTCATGTTGCAAATCTGTACAAAAAGGTTGATCACTATGCCTCTTAAACTAGGATATTCACCTGTATCTTAAGAGGTAGTGGTTGGTCGAGGTAATACAAGGACATGAAGAAGTTTCATAGATAGTGTAGATAAAATCTGCTCCTTGATATGATTTCTATTGTAATGATTGAAAACATGATATTTAAGTTCGTTTAAGTAGTCCGTTCCGTTGCGTCTTCAAAAATTGTGTTCTAATTAATTAAAATCTAACTGTCTATGCAATGGGAACAGTCAGGTGGTCCAGTGGTAACTACCGCGACTTACGCGTTGTAAGGTTGTGGGTTCGAACCCAGGCAGGCGATTTACTTTGTGTAAATAATTTAATCACCACTACTTTCAAAACGGTGAAGGGAAACATCGTGAGGAAACCGGCATGTTCTAGATCCAAAAAAGATCGAAGACATGTGACATCTACCTACCCAGGCCCGCGTGGAAGATTACAGCCTACTCCCTCTCAAAGAGAGGAGGCCAGTGTCGCAGCTGTGGGAACACAATAGCCTGTTAATGCTAACTGACAATTACCACATATATGAGACACCCAAGAGTTTATCACTGAAAACTTTAACGAATGATCACAACACAGAGTTTTTATTGTAATATTAACTTCACTCTCACAATCACATGGCGCTCTAAACAAAGAACATTTAATATTAATTATATGCAGATAGCAAACAATGGACAAGAGACTTTACAGGGCAATGAAACTCTAACATTAGCTGGTGTTGCAATACCGTTGCTACAGCGACTGGTGAAGAGCTATCATTAATTAAAGCATGAACACAAAAGTTATATATTATAGCTGGTAATTCATCTTTTGATTGACCATGTTGTTCATTTTATAACAATGCATTATTGTCTTCATAAAACTGATTTACAGGATCTTTCAACGGCTTAAGTGTTGTTGTAATATGGAAAGGGTTTATTGGATAAAATCGGTGATAATTGGTATCATATCTTTGTGTGTGCAAAAGTTCAGTGCTCTGATTCGATTCTATGGTCTATCCCTATGTCACGCGTAATCAGCCAATGATGTTCCTACAGCTGGGACATAGTACTCCAGCATACGGGCCCAGTGCAGGTTGGTAGATGTCATATGTCTTTGCATTTTTGGTTCTAGGACATGCCGATTTTCTCACGATGTTTTCCGTCGCCCTTTTGAGAGCAGTGGTGATGAAATGACTTACATAAAGTAAAGCGCCTGTCTGGGGTGTCGTAAATGACATCTACGAAATACTATTATTCGTAGCTGAGAACCACATGAAACATACAACCAAGTAGACATTAACCAACGCAATTCCCTCATCATTATATCGATATACCGTTATTAACACTAACTGTCAATTTATTTAGTCGATTAATCATTACCCACAAAGGCACATCCCTATTAATGCCTAGTGTTGTTTACCGACTTTCGCCCGCTGGCGTGTATCACGCAATTCTGTAGCAGTGCAACTTGAGAACAATGGTGTGTTAGGTTAGCGCTAACCTGCGCGCACGCATGCTTTCGTTTCACACAGTTTGATGTAATATAGCGCAATTTTATTGTGGCTAATGTCAAAGGCTTTTTTATAATACCTGTTATTTATTTTCTTGATGTTAGTTATTAGTGTAATTTTTGTTGCGTTATCCAGTCTCAGTATTTTCAGTCGGTTTTTTAATAACGCGGAATTATTTCTGTGTGCTGTGTAATGTTTATCTTTGCTGTTTAATATCTTTTTAATCCTTAATAACATCACAATCTGTATGACCTGAACTTGCCATAATCTTTAACATTTTAATACCTCTCGTCTCCTATCGTACTTCCTCTGAGCATTACAATACTTTGATCAACATCACGTGCTGGACCAATAACATGACTGCATCGAACATGAATCATGGAGACTTGAATTAAATTGTTATCTAACGACCGGATGACGGCTTAGAGTACAGAAGTATTATGGCTGCTTTGATCTGTATGTTAGTGTTCGATTGATAGATCAATAGCCAATAGTATGTTGGTTGGATACGATATTGTATGGAAATCGTCATCGAATTGTGTAGTAATAAAAAATGTCGCTGTGTACATCATCATCATTTCAGCCGAAAGACGTCTCGCTGAATATAGGCCTCCCAAGCGTTGCACAATTGACAGGTCCTATGCTTTCCTCATCCAGCGCATTCCCGTAACCTTCACCTCAAATCTCTCCATCTTGTGCTTTTCCATGTTGCTTTATGTACTATAAACTCATATTGAAATCTGTAACAATCAAATCGAAATCTTCAGTAAAATAACAAAAAAAAAAACATTTACTACTGCAACATACCCATATATCGAGTACAATCAACTAAGCCTATTCGATCACGACCCGATCACATACGTCAGCACCTTACGCAACACTTGAACTTTAGCTCCACACAGCATGAAACTCATCATTTGTCAGTCATCGCATCTGAACGATTTACGTAAATATCAACGGCAGGTCACTAACCTTTACCCAAAGAGGTCTATTGGTTTAGAAATGTACATATTTTGCTTGCTCTTCTTATCTTACGTTTGTTTTGAGACCACCATTAATGGAGAAACTATGCGTCATGAGGTCAGCGGTCATATGAATATTTTGTGCACGTTTATTATTGCTTTTGGGTTTAGAAACATTTGGATCATGACGGAATTCTGTTATTACTAGCTGCGCCCAACCGTTTTCCCTGCATAAGTTTCGATCCCGTGGGAACATCGGGATAAAAAGTATCCTATATATTAATCCTAGTTATAAACCATCTGTGTGCCAAATTTCATCCAAATCCGTTCATTAGTTTTTGCGTGAAAGAGTAACAAACATCCATCCATTCATCCATACAAACTTTTACGTTTATAATATTAGTAGGATTAGTACTCGTATTGGAGACAATACGAGTACTAATCCTACTAATATTATTAACTTTTAAAGACCACCTTTGGATGGATTAAAAAGAGGAGAGATCCTTCCCCTTTTTAATCCATCCGAAGGTTGTCTTTAAAAGGTTGCTCTGAGGGTTAAAACCGAACATTGTGTCACCCTTCGTAAAATTTCTACGTTTATATCTGTAATTTATATGGTATACATAATAAAGTGTTCTAAAACAAATACTGCATTATTAAAACAAAAGTTCACTCACCAATATTCATTACCGAGCTTTGTAGTTCTTTCTTTTTCAATTTCAATAGCTCTCAATGTCTCATCGCTCCCAAGACGTGACGAGACGTTCCCGAGCCACTATGACGACAAAAAACAAACTAATTTCGGATTTAGATTACTCTTTTACCGTGACTAAAAGCCTTATACCACTGTTTACTCAACATCGACCGTTTATCAACGCACGATCTTTTCTAATTCCGTGATACTGGTGATCTAAGGTTCCATGAAAATATTTGTGGCATCTTCCATGAGATTAGTTTGCGCGTGAAGTGGTAACGCAGCATGGGACTCTCAATTGGCTCTGCTGATATTCAGAATAATAGCCGTGGTGAGGGTACGGTATCATGTTTACTGGAGATACATTCAAAAGAGTTAATTTCGTTTCGGCGTCTGCTTCTCCTGTTTTATAATGATCCATTGTGGCATCTGTAGTATTTAACCGTTCAATGTCCAACTTCATTATCGGTCCAGATTCTTGGAAAGTACAGTAGTAAGCCGCTATCTTATTTAATATTTACATTCCATTATTGAAGAACGTATATTTGTCCGTAATAAAATCTTTTCGTATTCGGTCATAAACTTCTAAAAGAAAAATGAGCTGTCTTTCACTAAACATAATATTTTCCGTGGCTAACCACTTAATATCTAAAACTCCGTAAATTACATCGTCTCCTGCTCTATTTAACAGCATTCCCATGTCGTATAACTAATTAACTATATTTAACAGCTGCCGCATTTTAACTGATGCTTCTATTTAACGAATATTACACTTAACTACCACTAAATGTCACTCCATATATTTGTTAGTACCTTCAACACGTACAATGTGCCCTTTGACTGGTTGTGCGTGTTAATTCCTTTTACTTATCATTGTTATGTTAATTTTGTACTTTCTTTTCAACAACTCGATCGAATTTCTCTGGGACTTGTTAGGAAGTTTCATTTACAAGTATCGTTGTCGACTCAATATTACAATAGTGTCTTCTTCAATCGAACATAGAACTTCTTTTGTTTTTTGAGTGCTGCCTTGAAAAGTTCTTGGCAGCATGTTTTTATCAGCGCATCTATTTATTTGTATAGGATCATTTTGTATCGTATGGTTTTATTTAGATAGCTATGGATATTTCCCTTCGTTTCGTGCACTTAAGGTATGCGTATCAATTCCCATTGAGAAGTACGCCTATCAAAAGTAGGAACAATGTTTTTCACAGTAGTTGACCGGCTTTTTGCTGTCGTATCTTTCACTATTGTCTGATCGACCATTTCGGACATGACGGGCCTTAATTGGAAGTTATTGCAGCTGAAAACGATTGGTATTGTAAATTATTACATCGTGCCACCAATCAGCGTGATTGATCCAACTGAGTAATGCGCGCACGCAGAATTTTAATTGAAGCCTTTAAATGGATTGATCGGAATGACATTTACGAATGTTTTGATAACATAGCGATTCCTTGAAGTGAGGAAACAATGAAGTTTCTTGCGCGTGTTTCAAGTTTTTCTTGACCTGAGTATTGTTCCTCTCAAAATTTCAACATCTTCATCCCAATAAATCTCTACACTGTACATTTAAACCAAAATTGAGCTCACTATCTGCAGCTTCTGCCTGTGGTTTACCAGATGCCACTTGACCACAAATTATCCTACATTCTTAACCCTTTACAGCTCAACTCAAAATATTTTTTTTATCCCTATATTATTTACCTGTCTTTGTATTATTTTCATCAAGACATTCTCTGACTGTGTGTATGTCTGTAGCAGTTCGCAGTAACACATTGTGGCTGATCTTTAACCTATTATTACTGGGTATGTTTGAGCACGGTATGGTCGCCACGCCCTGTGCTGATCGATGGCTGGTTTCTGTAATTAAATAGATGAACTTTGAGTTCGGTGATTACCTTATTTTGCCTCATCTTAATTTGGGACGAGAGAGTTGTAAAAGCATGACAAAACTGCTCTATATTTAGGTACGGATGTCATAGTTGACCACATCCCCTTCAAGCAGAATTCTGTCTTTAATCTTTACAATTAAAGACTAATTTTCTGTATCAAGAAACTCAGATGGAATCAAAGTATAGTGATTTGAAGGAGTTTACACTTTGTGTTCTGCGATCGAAGGTCTAATTTTGAGTATTAGGAGAGATATTATAATCGATTTCTTAAAACGGGCTGTTACTAAGTAAATATTCAGAGATGAAGTTCCAAATCGATTCGTTGGATGTTTATTTAGGAAAAAAGTGTTCGTGCCTCTTCAAAGTTGAACTGAGCAGGTATCGATTTGACATCGAGTGGAGTATCAATCGATTGTGTGGATTCGATGCGTCATAATATTGTTGCTTGTAGTGTAAACATAATGTGTTTATTCGACTCGTGGTTGTCTTGATTGTAAATGAGCATTTGTAAGTTTATATTTCTTATTATTCTAGCATTGATTTTAGAAAGTCTGATAGAACATTGAGAATTTTCAGCAGTGCGATAGACTTTTATGATATCTTAATCTCTTTATGGAAATATATTTATGACTTAAATCTCTAACGCAATTACGAAAATATATGACTTTCGGATTAAATATAAACTAATTAATATTTAATTTAATTAATAGTTCCATAAATCACGAGCTAAGCCCAACATACAAACAAGAACTATGCAAAAACTCTCACATAAAATAACTAATAAAAATATAATATCGTTAAAGGAAAATTTATTATATGCTACCTAATTTTTAATCGTCCCCGGAATGTCTGGTATATTAAAATATATTCAAGAGATAATAAGACCACATGATATTAAAAGTCTCTCTAATTTGGTGGTATGTCCATTACTAATTATGTATTCCTGATATCGTCCATTGAAACAAGCACAAACCCCGAATGTTAATAAAATTAAAATGAGCTTCGGTAAAACAAGTCTGTACATGGTTCAAGTTGGGAGATGAAAGCGATGAAATCTAAAAACAAAACTGTGTAAGGCGGGTTGTTTCACGTCCACTTGACGCACGCGTATTCGTCAAAAATGGCGCTAACTATCGTCAAACAAAAAAAGCGGCCAAGTGCGAGTCGGACTCGCCCATGAGGGGGTTTCGTAGCAGCAAATTGCGGTTTACGATTTATGACGTATAAAAAAAAACTACTTACTAGATCTCGTTCAAAACAATTTTCGGCGGAAGTTTGCATCGTAATGTACATCATATATTTTTTTTAGTTTTATCATTCTCTTATTTTAGAAGTTACAAGGGGGACACACATTTTACCACTTTGGAAGTGTCTCTCGCGCAAACTATTCAGTTTAGAAAAAAATGATATTAGAAACCTCAGTATCATTTTTTAATACCTATCCATAGATACCACACACGTAAGGGTTTGATGAAAAAACATTTTGAGTTTCAGTTCTAAGTATGGGGAACCCCCAAAATTTATTGTTTTTTTTCTATTTTTGTGTGAAAATCTTAATGCGGTTCACAGAATACATCTACTTACCAAGTTTCAACAGTATAATTCTTATAGTTTCAGAAAAAAAGTGGCTGTGACATACAAACGGACAGACAGACAGACATGACGAATCTATAAGGGTTCCGTTTTTTGCCAATTGACTTCGGAACCCTAAAAAAGCGTTGTTTCAAATTACAATTACAAAACTATGGCCTTGATTTACGTCAAATACTTACGATTACGTACTCGTTATTATAAAAAAATAATATTTTTTAAGACAGAGAAATGAAGTTATTGATGGCATTATTAGTTGCTCAGTAAAGTAATAATCCCATCAATAACTTCATTTACTGATTAGTTAATTGATATAACGATACCAGAAGTATCAATTAACGTAAGGGACATTTTGGCGAAAATGAGTTATATATGTCATTGGATTCAGAATGTTCAGCTCTATCGATTGGTATTATTGAAAAAATTCTATCGTTAAAAAAAATTCCCTTACAGTAAAAAATTTTGGCCTGCGTAAAACGATTTATGACAAAAAAAATGATGTAACAGACGTTTACATTTTTTTTTCTCTGAAAAATAAAGTAAGTCATAGTGTTAAAAAATTTACACACTTACCTTAAACCTCAAATCAGTCGATTTAAATAACATGTCCCTTACTTTAATTCATGATTAGAGGTTTTTAAGAATTAATCATCATAAAATTAGTTATCATCATAATTATCTGTCTGCCCATTTCTAATTATTTATTCTTGTGTAATAATATAAATTTCTTATATTAATATTCATATCATTTATATTATTTTATTCATTCATCTTTCAGGAAATTCATATTTTTTCATCTGTCTTTCGTTTCCAGTACATTCATTCAATTACTTAATAAATAAGACTGTTGGTTGAGTCTGAGAAAACATATTTTTTTTATTCATTTGGTGATTATAATTATAAAGCTATTTAAACGTAATTATTAAAAGTACAGAGTTTGTAGGACTGTTAATTAAAAGAGATCACGGAGTCAATTACACATAATTATTTTTACATTGTTAACTAGGTGTGTATGACTGTTAATTAGAACACTGTTACTTTTAGAACATTTATTTAAACTAATAAAAAGTTTTATAGACTGATTAGTGTGTTGAATTTATAATAATTACGCGGACATAAAAGTCGAAAATAAAAAAATATATAATAACAATAAATCGTTTTATTTTTGTGTCCCTAAATTTCATTTAAATCTGTGTTAGCTAAGCTGAAACTAACATTAATCATGCAAATAACCTATTTCCATGGTGTTAAAATACCATAATTTTAGTAGATAATCTATAGTTACATCAAATTGCAACACTGTAAAAGTCCTTTACAATAGAATTACGTATAATTTTCTATTGCTCTTGCTGCTTACACTATGCTTGACGGTTTACACATAAAATATTAGTAACGTAAGGCACAACTAAACATATTTTTTTAACGTAAGGGACATGCTATATTTTAAACTGCTGGGTATTCCTAAATCTTGCGTTTATAGCATGAAAGAAGAGGAAATTCTAAGAAACTTTGCTCTAGACACAATTAAAATTGGAGCAGACAGTAAAAAGTTATAGACAGATTTCAAAAAATAAAATCGTTTTTTGGCTCTCCTGAAAAACCGTGTTTTGTCCCTTACATTAATTGATACTTCTGGTATCGATAATTTATTTTGTCTATCGACAACCTATATTTATTTGTATTGACAGCCATTTAGGCAAATGCTTGTCACATTAAAAACGTTTACATAGCCAGATTCATTAAGTTTGACAATTTATATTTTTATTACGATCTGCATGAAACCAGAATCAACTCGCTACAGGTTTCAAAAACAGCTCAGTTTGCCAGGTGTTCTACTGCAGTTGGTCAGGATCGCTTGCTCCCCTCTCTTAGACCCAAAAACCCCATAAAAAGCGTTAATACGGTGCCGACGACCGATTACCCAGTTCATTTGAATAAGCCCCCGAAATTGTATTGAATTAAAAAAAAAACCAAATAAATAATGCTTTAAGCAGGAATGCATCGAAGGATGAACTCAAGATATCAACCAATCGCCAGAAAGGAAGAATAAAGAACGGTCCCTGATTGGTCGATGAGGCTGGTTTTGGATTTCAATCTCATTCAGCTTTATCTTTGCCTAATGTAGTTCCCATTAATTCTTTGTATGTATTTGTCTTAGAGATTTAATGAGACACCTTGGTTTATAATTTTTATAGATGTATAGATCTGATCATGAATTTTCATTTAGGTTAATTTGGAGGTAGGACGTGTTCGAGTTTCCAATGTTCTGATTTACATCATAATGTTCAAATAAATTATGCTTCTTATAAACGGTAATTTCTATAATAGGCTCATTTATTATTTGCATTATTAATGTATCAGAGAGGCCATTTACTAAATTAGTATGAATGAAAAAAGTGCTCATATGACCTGAAGAACTGCTGTATTAATTAAGTGTTCGTCATAATAATATGTATAACATAACTGCAGCAAGAGAAGTTATAAAATTCAAAAATCCCTTAACCTGTACGCATATCGTCAAGATGACGGTCAACGTTTATAGCATCCAAAGCGGCTTAAGCGTCAATCATGAAATTTGGATTAAACCCTAATTCCTTAAGACGAGAGAGTTACCGTAGACTTCACTTAAGCGTTAAGAAATTCATCGCTATACCTTAAGCTTAGCATTAATTTTTATTATCATAATGCATAACACAAAACAAACAAAAAAGGAAGACAGTTTCCAGAAGCAATGTTTTGAAAAATTAACAGTTCCAATGAGTAAAACCGTGATCTCAATACACAATTCCTTTTGTAAAATGGTCCGAAATAATGTTAGTCTAGTCTAGAATCGTGTGATTAGTTATGCACAGAGCCATCTCTTAACCTATGTGATTGTCCGCAGCTGTAAACAATATCCGGGTAGCATCAGTACCGGTTGAAGCTCCACTTTTGTACGTTTTCTAGGGTTTTATGGTTACGATGCATTGGAATAAGGAGGCCAGAGAGCAATCGAAATATTTTGAAAACTTTAAGGATTTATATATAATATTTATTTATGCATCTAGCTAGGGAAAGATGTTAAATCTGAAACAGACATAACAATTGACATTGATAATGAAAAAGTGGAAACTAAATTAGGATAACGGATAAATGAAATGGATACATATAAGAAAGAGAAACAATTGGTAGGACGACGACATTGAAAAGACTTTTTCTAGAATGAATACTGTCTCGATTAAACCTGCAGATAAAATAGAAGATAATAATACAAAATAAAATATCGAGCCAATAGAAAAAGCTGCAATACGAGAAAAATCACACTGACTTATAAATCGAGATATATCAAAGGATATTTTCTTAGATCTGACTCGTGAATATTCACATAATCGTGAGATGTCGTAAAAATTGATACATACGATTGTTATTAGAAATATTAGATCTATGGGGCCGTAAAGTCTTTTGATTTTCGTTACCCACTTTTATTAATGTTAATCTACTAAAAGACTTTACTGCTCCGAACCCGTTTGATGCACAAATTGGTCTTCCAAGATAGATGGTGCTATGAACTTTATTGGTGTGTGATTTTACGATTGGATTATTCCATATCTTTTCATTTGTGGGCAATTGAGGACCGAGGCAGCTTATTATGGTTTTGTATAATATGGGAGAGTTTTATGTATGAAAAGATTTCATCTCATTTTCGTGGATAGATTTTTCAAAAGAGGGAAGTCAATTGTGAATTCATATTATTTTCATCTCCAGCAATAAGGTTGACCTCGCCTTTGAACGTCCCATCAACTATAATTAAACTTACTCCATACTAATAATTCAAAAACGTAAAAATAGTCCATACAGTTATTACCTCTAACTTTTTTCTCTCATCCTCCCGTCATAAATTACCAATAGAGTCCATTTGAATTATAATCGTCTTCTCAAATAAAGCTAATTACCCATACAAAGCGGCAACCCTCTTTAATTATGACAGCTTGAAAGCTGGGCGGCCACCTGCCCACTCCTCTGTCTAACCTGTTGATGATTCATACTTAAACTATAGTACTTAACAAGCCCTAATTTCGAAATCTGTGAGATATTAAAATGACCTTGCGATCTTGTTTCCTTGATTACTTCTTGTTACGATTTCATTGCTTGGCTTTGACTATTATTTTTGCTATCGTTGTTTTCATTATACTTAAGCTTGGATTTGGGTATATCTTTTAGCTTATTTCTGTCTGTTTAAATATCATCGTTTTATGATTTTAGGTTATTATATTTATTTATAACGCCATTAAATTTATATAGCATTGAAAATGCGATATTTCCATCCCACATTTACACGTGTCTAGCTAGACCATCTTATAATAATAACTGTCACTCTAGCTCCATGATTGTAATCTCCCACACAATCAGTGGAACAAATCATATCATCAAACTAGTTATGACTGGTGATGCAACTAGGTATGCAAATTGTCCAGCGTCGGGTCATCGGCCGCCATGTTTGAGCATCGTCGCGCCCCCATTGGTCGGATCTGAATCGATTCGTACTGCGCCCGCGCAGTTAAGGTCAATGTCGATACGCCTTTGATCTGCTACCGATTTTTGATCTAGAATTAATCTTGCGGTCAGTTCTCTGGTTTTCCATTAGTTTTTTGGGACATTTTCTGTTTTTTTTTTTGCTGAATTTTAAAGTGACGTCATATTCTTCGTTTTATTATCTCTTGGGTGTTTATATCGCTTTCATTGCGTTTTATTATCCATAATGAATCGTGTATGTAATTATTTTAAAATTATTTAGTAGATTATGCGAATGTTCTTCATTACGAAATTATTAATTTCTGCAACGAACAAAGACAGTCAATGAAAATGTGAATGTGAAAATCTATAAATTCGTCTAAACGGCGATAAGGCGTCACATTATACTATTACCTTTGATAACATCTACACGCGAGCTGCCCGCGGCCCGGCCCCTGTGCATACGTCACTTTGAAAGACATGCTTTCACATTTTAGGTATAAATTTGAACTTGAATTTTCGGAATGTAACTTAGCCTTAAAGCTCTATATACGGATATCAAAAAGTACTCTATATCGTAGTGATGGTATATTTCATTTATTCCAAGGTCTATCTTGAAACGAAGATGCACGACCGTTGAACTAAAAATAGCAATTCAAAATATTAAAGTACCAATTATCAAGGTAATCAGATGGGCAATTCTTGTAATTTTAAGAACGTTCACAGTCTGATCTCAGTCTCAATCTGTCAAAAATACCTCTAATTTCCCTACATTTTTTACAAGTTTTTGACATTTTTGTCTGTCGCTGAGATGAGACTGCGACTAGATTTTGAACGTTTTAAATTACGAGAATTGCCCTTCTGATGGTATCTGCAATATTCATATTCAATAGCGTTAGTCCATGGATTCATTCGATTCTCATATCGATTAGCATCTTTTGTATCCTATATGGCAAGCGACATCGCGGCAGGCCCAGACGGAGATGGCGGGATGAGCTGGACTCCTTCAACAAGAACTGGTCCTCAGAAGCTTTTAACATAGAGAAGTGGAAGGAGAGTAGGGAGGCCTTTGCCCTGCAGTGGGACTTCACAGGCTTTTAATAATAATAATAATATTCGATGTCTCGAACTCCAACAAAAAAGTGTTACTTCTACCATAGTGTTACCTGTCTATAAAAAGTCCCATTTGATTGACCAGAGGTTCTCACATTGATGTAATTTCTAGGAACGAAATAATTTGCATCTCTGAGATGACCTTCTGCTTCTATGGCATGTAGAAATGTATTTATAGTTATGAATTCACAAATTAATCACGTTTTTGATTGTTGTATGTCATCATCATCTTAAATTAGTTTTTGTTCCGTAATATCGTTTAGGATAATTTTTTGATAAAACTTTTTCGTCTTCACTCGATTCAGTATTCCATCTCCTACAGTGATCCATTAAATTTTTATGGAATTAGCTAACATTGATCATGGAGTTATTGCAATCATAAAATATTATTGCCGTTTTTAAATCAAATATTAGTACCACTTACTTATATTTATTTTGAGAAAACGTGGGCGACATGGTAATTTTCTTCAACTTCAATGCCATCTTACTCCACACATCTTAAATCACGGCCTGGTTCCCAAGATTTCCTGTATCATAAAGAACTGTTCACAGTATCTACCGCGTCGCCATCAATAAATTTCATATTACATACTGAATACATCCATATGTATGTATCGCCACTATTTCTCGCTTGCATATTTGAATCTTTAATAAGAGCGCATAATAGTTATATTTCATGCCCTATTTATATAACCACTTCATTTATAAGTTTCTCGAGTATCTAGGTAAGTGATAACTGTATTTATCTTAATTTATATTTCCTGTATCTAGGTTGTTTTTTTTTGCTAATAAGGAGATGATGGCGGTTAGGAACTCATTTGTAGAAGCGAAATTAGCTGTGGATAGGAGATAATGAGATGAGCTAAATTTTCGAAAACCTATCTTATCATCTAATTAATTGCCAAGATCATCTTAATTAATTTAAAAAGAATACATATCTGCCGAGTTCTTTAAATTCACATAAATTGTATTATATAAAGAGCTTAAGTAAATATTCCGCTCAATCTTGTATTTACATAAAATGTTAAGCTTGCGTAGCTGAGTCATGGTTAATTTCAGGCGCCTTGAGGTATCAGCTCGTTATTTCACTATTGTGTGAATGCAAATCAAATAGAAAAGTAACTCAACTTGGACCAAATAATATATCTTTGAATAACTATGCAGTAATACCATTTACTTGGGTACTTTAAGATCTCAGTTTAAAACATTTTGGGTAAGTACACGTAGTAAGGTAACTGAAGGAACAAATGCACAGTGTCTTTACTTGTACCCCTCTTGTGTTAACCGATCATTGATATGCCCGAGTATATAATTTAAGAAAAGATAACCACAAAGCTGTGGCCAAAAAGCATTACAAGCATCTAAAATTGTATCATACTCTTCCTCATTCACAACAGAGAACCAATCAAAAGCTCAAACCACATTTGGAATCGATTATAAATCAATTTCAATTCTATCATACCACACATTATTATTACCAACATTGTTTCCAATGTAAAAAGGCAGCAAGAACCGGTGGTTAGGCCAGGTCGGAGCGCCTGGGGCGGTGGCACGAGGCCAATCGAGAGAACGAAGCCTCGAGGGCTCCCATGCGAGCCAAGCCTCTTTCCCACCAACACGTAAATATACCGCCACGGCATCCTAGGCTGTACCGTTCGAATTTTATCAAGAGCTCTGCGAAATTACTAGCATGAAACAATTTTGGATTTTGGACTATACTAATTTGCTCAATAGATTCGCTGTTTTTTGCTCCAGATAAGCCTTTTTGTGTCTACGTTTTTGCAGCTGTCGCTAAAACTGACGTTGGTTTCAAACTTTTTCAGGTATCTATAATTAATAAGCTATTCATCCATTACATTACCTGTCGCAATAAACTCAAGTTCGTTAGCTCCTATAATCTTTGCTTAGAACTGAATATAATCTTGAATATATTGCTCAAGACTGTAATGTACAAACTATAATCTCCTTAAAGTAATGTTTCTAGTTTGAAACTTATCTTGCTTAATAAATGCAGCTTTCGCCCTGTGCTTGTTTACGTATAAATGTCTTTATTACTGTACATTATACGATCTGTTTATTCGCTTTCTAAAACAAAATCGCAAACGACATGTCATTCTCACATACATAATAAGATTGCTCAATTATTCAGAGAAATAATCTGGGTGAATTCAAGAGGCGTTCGTCTTGAGCGTTTTAACGTCTGAAGCGTGTCTTTCTGTCACAATAGGGTGACAGAACGCGTTACCCAATCGTTATTTATTTTAAGAAGTGTTTGTCTATGGTTTAAGTTACCAGCTTTGGAAGGCAAAGTAATGTTTTGGTATGATTTAATGCGCTATTGCAACAGGAATACCAAGACTGCCTTCAAAAGCCGTTCATTGTTTTCAAATCATAGCATTGAAGAATAATATAGTCGTACGTTATACTTATCTGTGATCCAGTCAGTTGTTTGGATTTCAATAATGACACCAAGATCTAAACACTGATTAGACAAAAGCGGATCGGCTCAGTCGGCTCGCAATGGTCGATACCAAATTAGCTATCGCTGTCGTCCCAAACTTGTGTCTGGGAGAACGGCTTTAGTATTTGCATATAATGGCTGAGCGGCGCGACCACGACTCAGATTTGGAGCACAGATCTGAGTGTCGTGCGCCTCTCCGCCACTCCATACATCATACCACCCGATTACGATTCAATCCCGGCTTAGCACAACAGTGTGTCAACCAACACAGGAGTTTCCCTCAGCAAATATTTGCCAATTACGCTGCACAATCAGTAGCTCGTTTGCAGGCAGCTCCAAAAATGACACCGAGATGCTAACACAGAAAAACTTAATAAAAGTTTATTGACTTTAAACCTCATTAAAAATAAAGTTCGCATGACTCACGGCGGCGAGCAGTGTTGATGGAAAATATTCAGCAATCTTTATCACCGTGACATACGGCTCAAAATTGCTCATATGCCAGTTATGACAGCAGTACTAGTATATGTACTCACGTATTCTTATGGTTTTAACTACCGACTGGTTGGTTATTCGAGTTGTTGCGCCGTTTAGCACGGTGACCCGACCCCGGGCGTGCTCGCCAGTACAATCTCATTGATTCGATATGAGATTAAGCGACGTCCGTGAATGTTTCCATTTTGAATCCGCGGTGATGCTCGCTTGAACTCGCACCCGGATGTCATGTTCGATTTACATTTCGTTCTCTTGTTGCCGCATTCAATAGCAGTCGTGCTCTAGAGGTATTTACGAGCGAGTACATGATTGACGGTGGTGCGACGTCTGATGTAGACACAATTGTTACGTCCCGAGCACCGATAGATCGGGTTCTCACTATAAAAAAGATGGAATTCGATAATCGCAAAAAAGTGTTACAATCGCTGGGGTCGCGTGTTTCCCCAGCTATCAGTATGCACGTCGCACACGAGTCCACATGTCTTGTTTACAATCCGGTGTCGCACGTAGCGATCGTGAAGGAACAATTATGTTGCTAAACCATGGACTATTGTATTCGCGGTTTGTGCGACCGTTAGTCGCGACCTTGAGCGTGATACGTTGAACTCTGGCGCTCAACTTGAGGTATTAATCGCTGCGGTTCCAAAAAGAGAAAAACCCTCTCGGAAAGTGAAGTCGCAGAGATACGAGACGGTCGTTACTAAGCGTGCATTCGTTTGGTTCGAGCGCCCGAGGCCAATCATGTCTCGGTATAATAAAGGGTTGCGCGCGTCTTTTCGGCCCGGCTTTTAGATTTATGGTCGAGGTAGGCCGCGAGCCGCCGCCGCTGACGCCCGCTCCATACGTTTGTCACACCACTATCACGATCGAATGCTTGTATCCTCTATTGACTTCAGTAATTGCCAACATGTGCTCAATAGCACAGCGCACCGAGCACCAATGTAGTCCACAATTAAAATTTAAAAAGAATTGAGCACTATGATTAATCCTCCTAAATGTAACATGACATGGTTACGCCCATATTAATATTTATGCTGATCGAAGTAGATATCGTAAATCGAAAGACTTTTGTTTTTATTCGGTGATGCTATCGGTGTTACGAAACAAATATGGATGATTATTTATTTTATTTTTTTCTTATGCCTGGAAGCGTTATTCGGTGCCCCGATTTGGGTCTGAAGGTTGATTTACACACCTCTTCAATATGTTATTTGGAGTCCCTGCAATTATTCTAAACATCTGTGTTCGATTTCTGCAGCTCACTCGCAACTTTTTTTATTTCATTTACTTGGATGATATTCTCATCCTTGTTAACAGTTAGCACATTAAAGGATTCTCATTAAAGCCTCACACATCTGTTGGAGATGTTATCTTAGATCTAGCGCCAACTGGAGCTGCTGTTTCAGGCTCGGACGCGGTTCTCGTAAGCCGTTAAATGATCCGATTGATCTCGTATCTTGCTTCGTTTATGTTCAACAGTCCTGTTTCTGTTCCTTTAGGTTTCCAATTACATGCTGATTTAATTCTAGAATTAATGGAGATGGATTTATTTAATTTATTTAAGCTTTTAGTTGCTACTTATTTAGAGCCATTATAAATTTTATTGAGATTTTGGATTAAGTTTCCGTTTTGTATGAAAAGAAACAATTTGTCAGCATTTTTGGAAATTTCGTAATAGTTGACTACACTACTATGTTTTGCAAAATTGGCAGTCATACTATTCAAGTCAGTTTTTTAAAAAGTGTAGATTTTTGCGTAATGACAGGAAAAATATAGAAAGCTATCAAAGCATAAACAGACAAAAAATATGATTCTCATAACAATGATAACAATTTTTGCAAAACCAAGACAAGCTTCGCATTGAAACTCATAAAGATTTAAAGACCAGTTCAACTAAAGTGGTCAGCAATACATTATCAGTGATTACGTCAGTTAATTGGATGCGTCCAGCAGATTAATAACTAGACCTTAATGGCAATTAGCATAGATTATAGAATTCTATGGCTATACTGTAATAGCTTGAGAAGTAAATACTGACATGAACACTAGTTCCATTCACTGAGGACAATTTAATTTGCTTTTACTTTATTTAATGTTGTTCTGCTTTAAAATGCCTTTCATTTACATGCAGAGTTAATGGGATTTTCTATTGCCTTTTGTGGTTAATTTGTCTTAATCCTTGCCTATTTCAACCTCCTGCTTTGCCCATAGTACAGCTTCGTTTTTCTATTGAAGAGTTCTTCTAGTTCCTTGAACTGAAATTAATTAATTTGATTGTCTAGTTTACCAAAAACTGCGTGGTTGCCTGTTCGTTATTAAAAACTTTTCGTTCATTACATCATATTATAACCCTGTATGTAGCCACTACTCTTCAACATTACATAACCCACCTTGCTTATATTCAACTACAATATGTAAAACTGACAGCATATGAAACCTTAAACTTCAATCATCTTGACATTACTTACATAACAACCGGCCATGACAGAACTGCATCGAGGCAAAATTTCTGCCCGATCTCTCACGGAGAGACGCGTCTGCCCACGGGGGAAAGGGGGAGGGGTATTGCACGTGTGTGCAGTAACTCGATCCCGGTGTATAGATAATTCCGTATTGTTGGGTACATAATGAAGCAAGGGGATGATGAATAGATGCAGGATCGCTTTGGTATAATGGTAATTTTTATTTTTAATTTGTGAAGGTGTATTTATTGGGATTGGAGAGGGAGATGGTTATCAATTGGCATATATTATGATAAGGTGAAACTGAACTAAATATATTACTGTTATTGGAGCAGAGATTGCTTTGTAGATGTTTTACTACTACTCTAGTCTTTGTTCGTTGACGAGAAAATACAAGAAAGGCACTCTTTCACCAACCCAATTTTCTCAGCAACAATCCATGCAATGATTGTCCCCCCATTACTAGGTGCATTAAACTAAATAACCTCCGATTTGTAGTTCATAAAGCACAATGCTATCACCTTGACGATGACGTCGACGGTGTCAGCAGACGTGTGCTCAATGGGATCGACGGATGTTGTTCTGCGGGTGCCCACAGATCAAGCGACAGATGTGTTACAACCTTTTTGTTATGTTCAAGCATCTGTGAGGTCAGGGACATAAAAAAGGGTTCGTTGATCAAATTGGCAGTTGCGACTGTTTGTGCATTAAGTGTAAATAGTCCAACTGCTCATTTTAATTCAATGTCATCAATAGTTTGTAATGTTTCGATAAGGCTATGTAAAATATCTTTACTATCAATTTTAAATGTTTTACAAGAAACGTGCAAGCTATCGTTAAGTTATTCAATAGACCATTAACGAGCCACGTTATCGCTATTTTTATTATATTCCTTTCAAAACAAGTTGCCAACATTGTGTGTACACTTAAGAAAAACTTCGAAAAAAATATTCGTACCACAAAGTTGCCTACAATTATAAATTTTACGATCAATTTATGTCGAACATTATCCAATTTTAATTAAAACTATAGAACAAGGGATTCTGAGCTAAGGTATCCAGTCAAGCAGATGTGGAGGAACTTCAGTTACATCTGCAATTAAGCCGCCGACCTTGCTCGGAACTGGTTCTTCGTTTACCGTTGATTGATGAGTTTAAAATTTGTGATATACCTATCTTTCTTTCGTCGGGTAAGTTTTTGAATTTCAAATGAGATTTTTATGGTTAAGTTATATTAGATTCTGACAAGATTTATTGTTGTCTTTCGCGTTAATTACTATGTTTGAGTGGTTTAGTACCTATGACTTTCGCAAATATTATCATCATACCATAAAATAATATTATTATCCATACTAAAATTACAATCGTTCATATTCAAACTCGCACTCAAAACATTTATTTGAATTAAACCAACTACAGACACTTTTAACTGTAAAGGAGTCGGTCAGTCAGAAAGATTACTATAGTTGCTAATTCCGAAGCGTAATCCCTACTACGCTGGAGTTTCTTGGTCATTCTTCTTCATAGGAAGGGTCCTATGAAGAAGAATGACCAAGAAACTCCATGGAAACTCTTTCAAATCAAAATATTATTCGCAAATACAGTACCAACCATCCAACTCAATATATTCACATTATAATCTACTCTATGAAAGTTGGGAGCGCAAGCTGCGCGCGCCTCACACACACGAGCGCGTTGCGCGTGCGCCTGTGTGCGTGCGCGTGGGAACGGGCGCGGCGGACGCGTGCGCGGATTGTGACATGCGACTATTGTGAATTATTTAAACAAATCAACATTTTTTTACCTTTACGTTACGACTTGATTTGTTTTAGCTATATGATCTGGAGTTATGGAATTATAGAGAAGGAATTATTGTCATGTCCAGTTTTTGTGAATTTGTTGCTAGGCTGTCAATCGCTCAGGTGATGCTGCGCTTTCTAAAGCTTTTGTTGGTGCTTTATAATCTGAAAATTTAGTAGTCGGACGAGTCCGAATCCAAAATACAATATTTCATCTACCTACTAGAAACTCTTGGTTCTTCAAATCCTTTGAACTATCATTTGCACTCCATATAAGTAATAGTCCAACATTGAACATGACTTAGCTAACCGTATCTTCACCGAGCTCCCAAACCTTGTATTATATAACCTCTATTTGTCTATCGCCATCTAAATGATTCGATGTAAAGATTAAAATATGACTTGCACGATCTGACTGATTATTTTATGATGAAGATACTGTTTGTTACCTGTTATGGTATGAGTATCTAACACTATACATAATGTTGTATTTAGTAATACTTTTAAAATTGTCCATGATATTGACTATAAGTACTTGTAATTGTGTTATTTATTTATTTAATACTTCAAGCACTTTATTCTTTATTCTTTATTAAGTTAAAGTTATATTGATGAAAAAGAACTTGAATTCTGGGATCCTAACAAATTCGTAGCTAGTCTAGTAAATTACTTAGCTACTTTTGCTGTGCCCGGCAAGGTCCAGAATGATCATATTCTGTAACCTACCACCTAAGTTCACGTATGGAAGCAATAAATATATTGAGTAGGTATTGAGTAAATCGAATAGTTCCGTATCTGTTGCACACCTGCTGAGTTGATTAATGTGAAGTTATATTATATATTTTATATCTTTATCCTAAAATGGCATGGTTATGCCAATTGTTAATTCATTCAGTTTCTTGTTTTTACCAGTTTTACATAATTTATATTCAGACTTAACTTGTGTAGTTTTTGAGTGGTTCTTAGGAGCATTCTCTTACAAAACATCATTATTTATATCCAAAAATGCGTAAGCACCTGCACCAAAATTTATTTGATTTGCATTAATACTTGAATCTTTTAAAATATTTAGTAGTAGGTATAAAATCTTTTTCGACATCACACTCGGACAAAATCTCCGTTTGCAGTCATTACCATTTGCCAAATGTTTGTAGAGTCACGATTTCGCAACCACCTCGGATTTCAGTATTATTACATTGGCCAACCTTTTATATGCCGAAAGATTGCCAACTGTACGCCAAATCCGGGATTTGGACCGAATATTTTTTTTGCGAACAAGTGTCTTTATTTTGAAACAATTGGGAAAACCAAATTCTTATACCTTCGGGATTTTCTTGAATGAGTAAGATAAGCTAAATAAAGAAAACAATATCCCATTCTAAACTCCAAATAAAAAAGAATCTTCAATAAATAGAAAACACAGTACGAATATTCTTGTACCTACACTTGTAACTAAAGACTTAAACTTGTTGTACTTAAGGTTCAAAATCTCGTCCACTATCTATACCTACCTAAGGTACTCATTGTGAGATGGCGTATTGTCCTGGATGCGCGAGAGCATAGACCCTCTGTATTATTTGTTCGCGTTCCATGCGCCTCTCTGCGTTTAATGTCCTCGGTAAATTGACTTTTGTTAGTGTCATTAGATTTTATGCATTTGTTAGTTGGTTATTGTTATCTGCAGTGATAATACATGTTTGATTATTGGCTTTTATAACAACAGATTTTGCTTTCTTATTTTTTGTCTTAGTTCAATACTTAAGAAGTTTCCACAAGCTTCAAGTTTAGCGCTTGTCTGTAACTTTGGATTTCTTTCGACGTTATCTACCATCCGTAAGCTTGCTGCCGCCGTAATTGCAACAATAAACTACCTATCACAACAATCTTGCTTATTAAGAAACATCGACTCATCTCATTTAGCGAGAGCCCCACTATAAATCTCGTGGTCTTTCTATAGAAAAACTTGAAGAATTCGAGTGCACGGAGGTTACCTATTACGAGTAGGTGCGGGTGTCCCGATCTCCCCCCTCTCGCTACCGTGGCCACGCCTCTCGGCAAATTGCGTCCGCCGTTGCGCTTGCGCCGCGCGTTCGCCCAATCACGTACTAACATAGATCTGAATTTAAGCGATCTAGATGCTTGAACTGTCTGAGGTTATGTTAGTACTTTGGTAAGTGGTAAAAAAAAAACTGAAATAGCAGATGTGTATGTGTAGTGTAACGATGTGTCTGCAATAGGCTTTGCTTATGAAAAGCTCACCAGTGTGAAAGTCGTGTTTAGTTTTACATAATATTCTATCTAAGATGCAAGAAAATGATTAGTGATATACTTTTTGTGTGGTAGTACAATAGCTTCTACCTATTGGTCGTGTTGAGTCATTGGCCCATACAAGCAAAAAGCAGCACGTCATCTAACTTGGAAATACAATATCATCACAAAATTAAACACCCACACTTCGTCAAAAATAAACCATATCAAATAATATTTCGCACGAAGTCCAGACAGGACACTATTTATTGCTACAATGTGCCACTATCAACTCTCCTATCTATTTTAAATCCTAGGACATAAAGTTGCTATAAAGGGGTTCAAAAACCTTTAGGTTATTACGTCAATTACTGGGGTCGTGTGGGTACTTATCGGCTAGTGTCTGCGGGGCACTATCGGGAAGATTTACACGGAGAGGGAAGTCTCCCGAGTTCGAGATACAATCCAGCGCCTTTGTGTTCGTATCTCTAATTGTAGTTACGCTAATTAAGGGTCTAGCTAGATCTACTGCAGATTCTTCTACATTGTCTTTGGCTTTAGGAATTTCTTGTAAAATAGTTTTTAAGGTTAGATCAAGTTCAGTGGGGGTTTTATTGGTTTTTTACTATTGTGACACGTTTGCAAAGGTGATATTTTTTTAAACTTATTACTTAGTGGATGAGTGACGCACGGAACTGAAAAGTATGGCAGAAGAATGGGATGAAGTGAAGGGGGGAAGTAGTGGGTGATTCCGAGCTGAAATGATGATGATGAACTAAGCAGTTCGTTAAGAAAATTGGTAGCAAAATATTTTAGAATTCCTGAAGTTTGAACTAGACGGAAGTTAGAGAAACCGTTTGCAAAACAGTGAGGTAATCAAAAATCCGGTACCAAAAGAGCATTGCTAATCTAATTTTACACTTACAAACCACACCATAACAGATATTTCTGAGAATTGGAGAAATCTGATCGCCGTACGTTAGCAGCATTTTTACGCATGTTAAAACAACACATGTCCGTCTGTATGTCACATGCTAACATGTGAGAATGAGGTCCAACATTATTTTTATGTTCATGTTCAACACATAAGTAGGCTAAAGTAGGTGTTTTTGGAGCAATGAGCATCATAAAACTAGTATTCTCGGTTGTAAAATAACGTTTCTTTCTTAGATGTCAAAGTCCATTTTGATTAACCATTTTTTGTATTTGAAACTACTTAGCCATGTACTTATTTTAATAGACTGCTTCGTTGGTCTAGTGGTCGTAAACACTACAGCTTTAACCGAGGTTCTGGGTTCGATTCTCGGGTCGGGCAGTATTGTCGGGTTTTTCCATCTGGTATTTCTTAGTAGCAGCTCTGGATTTATGCCCAGCACTGCCTGGTTGATGGGAATAGGCTCGGCCTATATTAAATGGGACTTAAACATATAGCTAGCGAAAAGTGGATGTATCATAAGGTGCACCTTTGCTTAACCCCTCAAGGAATATAATGTTATTTCTATATAGGCAGCAGAAATACCAAGCGTCTATTCTAAAACCACAAAACGCCTAACCCTATAAACTAAACAAGCCTTAAAAATCCATTCGCAAAACAAATAAGACATTGTAACCACAATTTGCATACAAAGCCAGGAGAAAAGAGAAGTATTTATTGAACAAGCGAAATGTAATGTTTTAGTTGCGCGCGCACCCGATGAGCTATGGCGCTGCGTCCGCGCATGCTACCGTGCGTTTTATACTCCTGCCATATTGACTTTTGTTTATTTTTCAACGAACAGTTTATGTGGCTATGTGTGACTGTTAATTTTGTGTGATGGAACTGCTGTGTTATGGAAGTCGGTCTTAATAAAAGGTTTTTCTTGTAACTTATTAAGTCGTAATCGTAAAAAATATTTAGGAGTCTATAATGGTTTTATTCTGTTACGTCCGCAATAAAAAAGGGAACTGCATCATCATTCATTTTGCATAATTAATTTACTAAATACCTCTCAATAAAACACAAAAATTTAACCGTTCTAAGACGGTAACGAAATAAACTTAAAACCAAATGCGCCTTTCATACAAATTAACACCAATTAACATAATTCCCATACAAAAAATCCCATTAAAACGGTTGAACATCATGAGTCCGTTGCACTTCTTTTCCGCCCTTTACGGGTCGCATAACTGGGCATGTCCATAGATGCGCAGGCGCACCTAATGATGACAGGAACTGAACTGGTTCGGCTGCTGTATGTTCTCTTAGGAAAAAAGTGGGGAATCTTGTAGAAAAACACTTTTTCTGGTCTGACCAGCTTGTTACCGTTATAGCTACAAATTGGTATGAAGTGATTAGTAGGTACAAGGTGATGTGGTATCGATGCTTGCCTTAGATGTTCAGAGGTAATAGGATCTCAGTCAGTTGGATTGTATATGTTTGAAAAAGGTTGTCGTAAACTTATGCTTGTTATCGTCAATGAAAGTAACGATTGCTCTGGTTTAGAGGTTTTCGCAGAACTGAGCTTTACATTTATTTTATTTCCTCTTTTATTATTATCACTGCATTTATCGACGGCACCCAAAAAAAATAAGACATTCAAAAATTCGCAATCGAAAGATCCGCCGATATAAAATCTTAATCTTCGACCGAAAATAACATGCACATTACGATGACACTGCTGCGCTAAACGATTTAACGTCAAGATACACCCTATGCGCGTGCTGCGAAGCGCACGCAGGCCGTCAGCGCGCATCAGATAACTACGACATGCGAAGCTATGCGCGCTTCCACGAACCGAACCCAACAGAATATTTGTCGTCTGTAATCATATTATGCATGCATTCATACGTGCCCATGCTAATTATGATGTACCAAGTGTGGTTGGTACTGTTACATTTGGTACACACGCATTTGGAAATATAATTATTTTTGGAACAGATGTTACGTGACGATTATTGAAGTATTTGTCAATGGTGCAACACTGCAACCATAACCATAAAGATCAACCAAAAACAAAACAAAATTTGTAAATTTTGAATGAAAAGATGAACAGCTTTAAACTGTAGCACTAGTTTTTGTTTATATGCATATATTTTTGCGTCATTATTATCAAGTGGAAGATAATATTAGTGTCTCCAAACTTGCCTTTTCGATACTAAACTTATTCTACACCACCTTCTACATGTTTAACTTTAATATCATTAACAGAATTCGATCTTACAAAAAGACCACTTTTTGCTTTGACTTTGTAACATTAAATGGTTCAACCCTTTAAAAGTTCACTAAGCTCAGCGTATCGTATAACATAGAGCAAGCACGCAACTATTTATTTATTGCGGGCACTGGCTGCGACACGGGATCTCCTGTCGCCAGCTATAAATTATGGTCGCACAACCAACCTTGGTCTTGCGCGCTTTCCAACTAGCCGTGTGCTTTGACACAAATGTGGTCCTACAATCTTTGGTGTACAAGGACCAATTATTTGTAAAGTGGAAAGTGAAATATTTAATAAATTTGTAGCGGAATAAGAAAGATAGTTGATGGTAATAACTGTTGAGCTATATTTAACTGTGAAAGTTATGACTAATCTAAATCATTGTCTCCGAATCCGGATTCATTAGGCCGCAAAAAACGACAACAAGTAAAGAAGCTTAGAATGAGAAAAGATTCAGCCGGCGGTGACACAGAAAACCAGTTATCATAACAAATCATAAAATACAGCTAACGATGAGATGCCGCCAACATGAAATTGCACATAAAACCTCTGTGTTACCGTGTCCGCACATCGGTTCCTCTTTTTCACCCACCTCTATAATTAGATCTGCGATAATAATAATATATTGTTCGCCCTATAATGAAGATTTAGCTCCTAGTCTTGTTAGCCGAACAAAAGCCCTATTTTCAAGACAGGTTATAATTTTTAGAGATAATCTCTGGAGCGGTGGCCATCGTCATCTAGCAGTCTTATTGTTTCGCTGATGCCGTAATTAAGAGCGGTGAGAAGCTTCCTCGGGTCTCGTGATATAATTTCAGTTTATATTCAAGACATTTTTATAACCTAGTCGGTAATAAAAGGTTTCTTGGCAGATGAGCCGGTAATGACGTTTGTAAATGAGTCTCAAGATTATCTTTTCTAATCTGGTAAACTTTGCCATTTTGTTTTAATACCTGGAATTTGTATCTTGATCTCATAATCTGTGTTTTTGTCAGCTTTTTTCCTGGTAATCATAAGTTTTAGTTCAAGTTTGCGAGCTAAAATATTCTGAAACATCTCAGCATTTGCAATGCTATCATCGAAGTTGTAGGTCCAGTGCATGCACCCTCTGGCGAGGTCACTGCGTGGGTAGCCAACAGGCTTGTCCTCCCACGCCAGCACATACAGGCTCACAGGCTCACCTCAGCTTTAATATACCAACCTAACGAAATCACGATAATGCCATTTGTATTTGGTGGAATCCATTGTTTGGATCCAAAACATTTTGCTGAAGCAAAAGTAAATCCTTGGAGTGTTTTGTATATTTCAATGTTGCTGGATCTGTGCCTGGAAAATGTGTTTTAGGCTAACATTATAATGGTTAAGGCAAGTAAATATCAGCATGTTTCATCTTTTCAGACTCAACTTTCCCATTTATCAACGCTTGTAGAGTCAGAAGTAATAAAACATTAATATTCATAATTATTAGAAAATAAATAACGTTATATCTATAGTCATTTTATGAGGTTTACGGCCTATAAACTATGGGGTTATAATTGTTACAAATAATATAAACAATATTAAATACACAAACCATTTAAAATGAATGTATAATCAAACAGCCAATATGGGTTTATGATGTTCAATTTGTGTAAAATGTCTATGGATTGTTGGCTACAGTTTATTTTTCCCACAACACCTGAAGTGTCGGTATTGGAATGGTTCAATCAATGAGATTTACTTCGTTTAGTTAAGAAAATTAACATACACATGGGTGGGTACATTTAGATCGAGACTGCTATCTGTAATATAAACTAATATAATAAAAGTGCTGTGGGTGTTGTTATACATATATCCTTTATACTGATCTTTCTTTAATCACACTATATATTAACAGACTTTGTTTATTAAAGGCTAGTACAGTTTCATTTGTGTAACTGTAACAGAAATCTGTATCTGTAAATCAAGATATGGGCACATATTTTACCTTCACCATATTTCGAAAAATTCGAGTTCCTCCAGTAAAAACTGCACTTCCAGAATTTTGTGACGTGCATAAATCAATGGGAGCGACAATGATTTATTTTATATGCGTACATTCTGTTCGGTTATCATGTCATTGTAATTTATCGTGAGATTATGATAATATGGGCTTTTTACGGCCAAGAAAAGATTTTCTCGCTTACGTGGGCGTTCCTCGACCGTTTTATCTCTGAACATATTGGGTGCACCACCAATTGTGTCAGGGCTGTCTATATCAATAATGTTCTTAACCGTTGCTTTGTTATTTACTATCAATAATGTATTTAGGATTTCGAAAATAGAAAAGCTCTTTTTTTTTCTCCATCTTTTAGACCCATATTTATGAAGCACTTTTATTTGGGTATTTACGGCAACCAGAAATATGTAGTTCCTATTTCAATATCACCTTACGAGGGAGGACTCAAATGAGAGTTGATGATAGTTGCCGAAAATATGACCGGCCTATGTCCAGCAGTGGACTGCTACAGGCTGATGATGAGATGGATTAGTCAATACTTAATCATCCTCATGTAGATGATGGCAGATAAGAACAAAACATAGAAAGTACCTGTAAGTAGCTGTTTCTGCAAGGTGTAGAAGATAACTGAGGAAAATTGATTACTTAATGGCGTTCTTAGACGATGAGCTAGCGAACCATGATTACCTACATTATGGCAATCTGCAAAAACACCATCATTATACATCTTGGTGTTTGTTTTTGGTTTGCTTTTAGTAGTTTATATTGTTAGTTCTTTTTTTGTTCGTTACAGAAATTTCTAGTTTGAGACTGCTCTTTTTAAACTTTATAGAAATATTGATTATCTGTGAGAGCTTAAAATTTACCAGCTTCATCTTTGGATCAATCCCTCATAGCTAAAATGTTACGTAAATGACATTCTATGAGACCAGTTCCACAACGACTACACGATAACACTAGGAAGTGGTGAAGGGCGGGCGTTTTTGGGGGACTGTCTTTTGTAATTTTGACGTTTTAAAAGTGCTGATTCTCAGTCTAATTTGAATAAATGACTTTTGATTTTTGTTTTTTTTTTTGACGAAAAATGACCCATATTTTTAGTCACATTTCCAATTTAATATTGAAACTCAAAAACGCACCATAGCGATACAAAGGCGAGGGCTGCGCGTGCGCACGTCACGTGGTCGTGTTCGCGACGTATCTGCGTTATTTATTGTCGACGTCCGGCCCGAGCTGCACGACTGCACACCTACGTACCAACACAGCGAGTATGTTATAAGCCCTATAATGCAAGGAATATGTTATGTCGGTTTATCCCAGAAATTTTTGTTTTTTTTTATGTGGCAAATGAATATGTATGAAAAATAAAGTTGTCATTGACATGTGGCAGTAAGATTAAATATAATTTAAATAATATGTGCAAGAATTATTTATTTATTAATATATTCGCAAAACAAAATATTAAGGTTTTGTTTACATACTCATATAGTGAATATTAAAAGTGAATTAGTATTCAGTATGCAACTCGATACAACGTCAATTTTTATCATAATTAATTTAATCACAGAAACCTGTCACACAGCTTTAACATAAAGTTCATTAAAACAAGATAACAAGATCGGGTGTTTCATGCCCCTATTTTTACATACATAATTCATATGGATATAATATCTGCAGGTAAAACAAAGTCTGAAACTCCTATAAAGTTAAACCATCTGATAGAAAAGGCTGAGCTCACAGAGCCATTGTATGCCATAAAGACCTCCAACGGAGGTATAGTAATAAATACTAGCACTTTAAATAGAGTAGCTTTATCACATAAACCTTTACACATGTATTGCGGCTCGGATGTAATACCAAAAAGTAAAATAACCCTTCATGAAAAGACTACAGCTCTATGAATCAGGACAGTCATACAATGGGTCGGAGATATATACAGCATACATTTTGAAGCCAATGGACTCAAAAGAGTGTAAAATTACAAGCACAAGTCACAGGTTACTCACAGTGGCGGTCTTTAAATGGCTTATTATTCACTTAGGAGAAAAGTGGATGTTCCGATTCGCGAATGGTAACGAGCTCCTCATACAAATCTGTCTTCCTTTCGTTTGCATCTTTAGGCAATACATCTTTAGCTTGAGGAAATCCCAACTATAGCTGTTACCAATTTAATTTGAGGAGAGAATGAAAAAACAAACTGTCAAATAACTGTCAAAGATTTTTTAATTTAGACCAGTAACTGTTTGTCATTTGTTTTCTACATTACTAATATGCAATTTCCTTTGTTTCAGTTGTACATCCAGATACGCGGGCGAGTTCTGTCAGCACCTGAACCCTTGCCACAGCGAGTCCAGTCCTCGATGCCAGAATGGAGGGTCTTGCCGCGTCAGGCCAGGAGTCAGTGGAGGACCACCTTCCTTCGCCTGTGACTGTCCTCTGGGCTACAGCGCGTCACTATGCGAGATAAGGATACCGGCTGCCTGCGATTCTGCACCTTGTTTGAATGGAGCTACGTGTCGATTGACATCACTGGACACGTATGAATGTGATTGTCCACCGGGTTATACAGGTTAGTTTTGATTTTATTGTAAAACAACATATTTTTTTAGGTTTGAGTCTCAAATTTCGAAAATGATGTTGTAATGACCTGCACTCACATTTTATAGTGACTAAATACAATCGTTATGTTTGGAAATAAATGGATAAAAGTTGATGAAGAATATAACTCCTCAAGCGTTAGAGTGATTGTTTTATTTAATTATAAAGTGTTATACCGCAGTTTATATCTGTTGGCTTCATTAAATTTCACATAAGGCGTCTGAATTTCAATTTACACGAAACGTGTTTATAATCGACGTGCCTAACAGGAGGGTACAATTTCTTATTTTCGTTTGATTGCCTCTCTTCACCTCCAATCATCGTTACCCTCTTTACTTCTCGCTTCTTCAACCTCTACGCAATCATCCAGTTCATAATCATCGTCAGAAATAGCTAAGATATTATCAAGATAATTGTCTGTCCGTCTGTCTGTATCTTATATCCTTTATGCGTAATTGGTTACGCACTTTGATGACTAATAAACAGGTGTTTGTGATACAAGATATGAATTATGATAAAGATATAGCTAGAACATGAAGAATTGATTTTAATCTTTGTTTCATTAATTGGCATCGTCTTAGAGACCGTTTATAGCTCATATCCTACACCATTTATGGCTTTTGTTATGACCATGACCACAACGGTAAGCGGTATTTATCCACATTTGTTCTTAACGACGTAATGTTTAAGAATAAAATCAGAATATACATGCAATAAAAAACGACCAGTCGTTCGAATTAACTCTGGATCGAAAGAGCTAGAAGTTATGGGGTAGAGGCCTTTGCCCAGCAGTGGGCTGATGCAGGCTAACAGTAACATACAATGAACGATCATAGGAAACGATGTCTGAAAAAAAATCCTTATTTGAGATTTGATCCCGCAGGATGACCAATTAAGAAATTCTAATCCCAACTCAAATAAGGCTACAGGTCAATTAGGCCACAAATCAAGAGAATCCATAGATAACGAACTAACAGACAACACAACACATTCAATTCCGTAAATCTTAAATCACCATCAAAATATTGAACGATTGAATATACTTAGAAACGTAAACGGTATCAATAAAAGTCAATATAAATCCGTCATCTAAAACGATGAAGATTTTTATATTACAGTTGGTATAAAATAAATTACGAATATAAAAGACGTACAACTAAAAGCGAAATTCGATCAATCAGTGCCTCGAGCAAAACTTGTTTCACAATTATGTTATCAAAATGATTTAGTGAACTATTAATGTTGTAAGCAGAAGAAGGAGTATCTAGTAAATTTTGGAAAGTTGTTACCGCCGTTTCCTTTCAAATACTCTATTATAGTGATATACTGCTAAATCTTATTCTGTTCTACATAAGGTCTATAGTTTAATGTCATTAAAAGTCTTTCTGTCACGATTTGACATGCATGCATTGCATGCAGCTTAGAAGCGACAAGTTTTGTTTCAAAAGTTCACAATTCTTGATCATGGACACATTGACAATGGTAGTATGAAGAGAGAGAAATGGAAGAGTCATAAACTCATGATTTACATTATACCTGTGGTCGAGTCCTCATTCATTCCCTTCATTCCACATTCAGACTTTGCTCGCGTTCTTTTTTCGATCGTGAGATAGAATTGATTCTGCAATTAGTTTCGCTAAATTTCCAAGATTATATAGTTCCATTTCTTTATTATTCCGTCTCTCCGCCATTCATTCTTTAATAGTTTAACTACATATTTTATATCCTTTTAAGGATTAGCTTTGAGTACTAAGTACTGACATGTCTTAGCTATTTTTATTTGTTGTATTGCCGTTACATACCATAAAGTTGATGGCCATAAAAATATCGTAAATTGTTATATGATGCAATGGTTAAAATGACGTTTATTTTTAGGTTGTCTCGTAATATTTTAGTTACAAACAGGACGTCTGTTATTATATTTTTACTTTAATTGCAGGTTTTTGTTAAAAAGGTTCGTTATTGCTTTCAATTGTACGTGACTTTCTGAGATTGTTTGTAACTATCTGATGTTGTATCATTTTGTACTTTGTGGAAATTACTTTTAATACTTTTCTGAAGGGCAGAAGCAGGTGCTACTGCATTATGAGCTGCTAATAGTAGGGCTCAAACGAGTAGAGATTTTTATAAGAATATATATTTATATGGGACACTATAAAAGAAATTGGTCAAAGCCAAATGAGATCATAATTGTTAATAAAAAGCTACACTAAACTGACGATAATCTTCATTTAATTTTGCCGTTATTATTTATTTGATCTGTTCAAATATTTACTGTAGATTGCGAATCTTTATGATGCTTATGGTCGTAAATAAATTAATGTATATAACTCGTAATCTTGTCGTTGGTAAATTCCAATTCAACGTTATATACTAAGAATAAGTACCTAAGGCCTATAGTATATAACGTTGCAACGAATATTAAACATTTAATGGAAACAATATAATCATAATAAATAGTCAATGGCGCCGATTCCCTTGTTCACAAAAAAACTAAATTTAAGTTTATTGCATCTTTTTCTTTCTATTTCATTAAGAAAAGGATAGGGTCTATCCTGTCAAATTAAGATACTCCATAGACAAATTAGACGTGATTAAAAACATGGCTACTAAAAAACGTCAATTTACGTCAGGCGCTGACTATTTGACAGGACTAAACTAATATTTGTCTTCTGTCCTTTTCTTAAAGAAATAGAAAGAAAAAGATGCACTGACTTAAATTTAGTTTAGATTGTGAACGAGAGAATCGGTGCCAGTATCAATATTCGTTTAAAGGCCATATCACGTTTACATAATTTTTATTGATCACTTACTATGTAGGTTCTCTTTGCATCATCTGATTGTAGTTAAATAATAATTAATATGGATTTTTAATAACAGTTTTCTAATATTCAATGATCTTTATGACGGCTTCTATAACACTCGGAAAGTCACTTATTTAATACTAAACTGATACTAAATTAGATCTAGAAATTATTTCAATTTCAACCAGACGACACGGTTGGCGCAGTCGATTGACTGCTGCGATGCGTGTCGCGGGTTCTATTCCCGCACGGAACAAATATTTGTATTGCCTACAGGTAGTTGTTCCGGGTCTGGCTGTTTGTATATGTGAGTTTAAATGTTTGTAAACGCACCCACGATACAGGAGTAATTCCTAGTGTGGGGCAACGTTTTTAAAAAATAAATAAAAATAAAGAATAAAGAACCATCTAGGTTTGTTTTAAAAAGCTAATGCTACAAAAAATCTCGCAACTTACGTCACACGTACCTAAACAGTCTACATGAGCAAGTCGCCACCATAAGAAGGGAATTTGTGCAAAAAATCCTATGCGCCTGCGCAGCCGCCATCTATGGCGAGCAATTATGGTCCGCACTGACGTGTAGAAGCTCAATATTTTTCTATAAGTGGGGCTAGTGATTTAGAATATGGTACGAGGTAATGTATTGGTTTTTTAGGACCAAATTCTCTCAATGATGGGAAAAAATTGAATTACTTTTTTGTTTTACTGTGAATAGTGAAGTTAATGATTGGTTAGTCACTACTTTTTTTGCTGAATGTGCCTTTTAGTTAATCACTAAAAACTGCATTTCTTTGCCGGAATTCGAAGTCACGATTTTTGGACGCCACCGGAATTAGCTGTGAGTCACAGCCAAAAAAACCGCAGAAAAAGTAAATAAGAAATAATGAAATAACCGGTGTTGAATGACTGCGACGACCAATTACTGTCAGTAGCACGTCTACCTACTTTTGACGAAACCGCCATCGCGGCAAGTCTAATCAAAGACAATTTTCAATTAAACGAATACATCATTTTAATAGATTACACGGAAAATTACATATTACAAAGTGTTTGGATCACACGGGAGTCGGAGAAAGCCATAGAAAGTCTGCAATTTGTCATTTCCTGAACAACGTGTAATACTTTTTGAATATCAGCCGTGTCATAAACGCGTTGTGTGAACGCGATCAATTTGTTTTTCAATAGTTTATGCAACTGATGAATTAGTCGGTTTGCCTTTTTGCTGTCGGTCTCATCTTTGATGTTTGTGGAATTCCACGGTGTTTTGTGGTTCTTTTGGACCCTTGATTTGTTAGATTTTGCCATAATAATAGGAGGGGGTAGCCAATGTTTCATTGGGGCAATAAGGATCAATTACATAATTTTTTTGGGATCTACTCAAACTTCTGATAAATATGATCACAATCATATATTTGTCAGAATATGGTACATTATATGGTCTTAAAATTAGTCAATGTTATCATCACATTCTTCCACGTGTACGGTCTTACATATTATAATTATTATAGAACAGATATTATTAGGTCAATACTCGTATGACTAGTATAACATGAAATTGACTGGACTGCTCCACTCAAATCTGTGTGTCTGTCCTCAAAATACCATTTCAGACATCAATCTACATGGTCTTCACGTGATCTGACCAAGATTGTGTCTGGACTTACTCTCAGAGTAGTCAGATAAGAAACGCCGATCTCATCTAGCTTGTTTTTTTTTTTAATAATATGACGTTGAAAACTGATTCCGATCTCCTATTTACAGAATAAACCGTTCCATTTCATTCGTATACTATTTCTGCTGTTTCCTACGAGTTATTTTGTTATTCTGCCTATTGCTATTCTGTTATTTTTTCTTTAAGTTGTCATTTCAATGTTCTATGGTCCTAGGAGAATAGGAGATCAAAATAGCAGACTCAAAGCAATAACCTTTTTATTGCGTCGTAAAGAGCCTCGAGTAAATAGGTACATATCAGGCGTTAAACATTTTGTTTCTAAACTTGCATACAGATCGAAGCAGTGCCCATAACACCAATTGAGCTCGTTCCACCAATCAAACCGAATTCTTTCGTTTAGTCTATTAGTCAGCCTAGCATTCTTATTAGATGATGAAATTTTGTGAGGTCAGGTTGAGTTAGTGGATCGGCCATTTTGGGATTTGCGACTCTGTTGTTTTTGCTTCCTAATTCAACTTTTGTTAGCCCGCTCTCTCTCTCTATAACTATCGGGGAAAAGTCTTTAATTTCTTCCTTCATATTTTCACGACCCTCATACGTATTCTTCTTCCAATTTTGGTAGAATTTATCCAATCCATCCCGAAATGTCTTTCGTGGTCTATCGCGATCCCAACTCATTCAACTCTGCTAGCAAAAACTTCCATGCTGAATGTAAGAGTTCATATAACTGATGTTACGTTATAAAAGGAAGGAATGAATGGAATATTGACACAGTCGCCATGCATGTCCAACGGATGATGATGTTTTCAATTATAATTGTTGCTATTCGGAAGTGGAAAAACGACACTGCCCGTGTTATTGTCGCCTCAGACCTCTTTCATAACTGTTTCTATAGTATCTTTATTTAGAAGAAGCATGATGTTTGTGGATACAAAGTACTTATTTATATTATTTAGTCCAAATCACTATGACCTCTTTTCGTATGTATGCCAAACTTTCTTCTCACCATTCCCATAGTTATTACTAATTCATATGCACATAACACACAAAAAATCAATTGTAAAACGATGTCAAATTCCCAAATTATATCCGAAACAACAATTAAATTATTCAATTAACAATCGATTATGACTTATCGATATAAAATTGCAATCTCGGATACAAATGATACGATTCATATCGCCTCTTCGACTCGTCTATATGCAAATTGTATTTTAGTCATCTTTACTGGTTCACACGTATCTTCATTAATATTCCTGATTAGGTAATTATATGGCTATTGGAGTTTTCCTTAATGATAGGTTTATGAGCTTTTATATGTGATATATGTTTGTTAGTCTATTTTATTAGTTCATTCGTCTGTGTCGTCGAATAGAGCAATGTCTCCTGGCCTTGGAGATGAGTTATTAAGTTCGTATTTTGCATAAGCTATTAAAAAATGTCAGGATTTTAATTGTTCTTTGACGTTTCTCTTGAAAGAAGAATTCTTTTGTATTTTTTGTTTGGTCCTGATGGACCGGTTACATAAAGTTTTATATTTTAGTCTTATGACAAAAGTTTATGTTGCCAACTGTGATGTATGTGAATGTAGTTGCTACTGTGAATATCTTCTAATTTCCTTATCTTTTCCTCAGGTGACGAATGCTCCCACGAAGACCACTGCGCATCTCAACCCTGTCGCAACGGAGGCCGGTGTGTCGCCGACAACACCACCACCGCCGGCTACTCCTGTGCTTGTCCCCCTGGCTTCACCGGCTCCCGTTGTACCGAAGACGTGGTCGAATGCTCCAGTGGGTCCGGCCCCTGCCACCATGGCCGGTGCTTCAATACCCACGGGTCTTACACCTGTGTGTGTGAGCCGGGGTATACGGGGAGGGATTGTGATGCGGAGTATGTTCCCTGTGAACCGTCGCCGTGTCATCATGATGGAAGGTGTACGCCGCTGGATCAGCTGAGATACGAGTGTGATTGTCCGCCTGGTAAGTGAACTTTTTTAGTTATAAATGTGTAGTTATATTATATCTTCTCTCTGGACCTTTTAGCATGAGGATGTTCAATCTGCCTAGGCTTTTCCCGACTATGTTGGGGTCAGCTTCCAGTCTAATCCTGATGCAGCTGAATACGGTTGGTAAGACTGGTTGTCAGACTTTTGTGCTTCTGAACACCCGTAACGACTTTCAAAGATTTAAGAATCACAGCTGGGACTAACGGCTTAACGAGGCATGAAGATGTTATAGTTCAATAATACAAATACAATAGATTCTATGCTGAATTACGGGACACAAGCTTATCGGTTTTAAATCGTTTGTTTGTCTTATTAAGAAGCTTTATAGTCTTGACGTCATAATTACTAAGACAGATTCAATTAATTACTAACAACCAACGATACTTAGATGTAATCAGTTAACCTAACAAGATAATAACCTACCCCCACCAGGTAGTAGAACCAATGAGCACTAATCTTATCAACTAGAACAGGGCGTGTGTTCCAAAGATATTTCACCACGTACTGCCTCGTACAATAACTTTCTTTATGACCATATTGGCTATGCTGGGCAGTATTATTCAATCAGAGAGATGTACAATGTTGCAGTACTAGTTGCCATAACAGGTGCTACCGAGACTGGCCAGCTAGGCAGTAAGGTTTTCGCAACAGGACGGGCGTGGCAGTCGTTAGGTGTATATTTATTGGTTATATGTGTTGGTGTAGTAGATATTAAGATTATAGAAGGACAGGTAATGGTCTTAGTCTATAAATGGACTGAATAACGGCTTAGATCTGTTGGGTATAAAGACTAACCTTAGAGAAATCTACAATGACATAAAATATAATATAGCGTTAAAAAGAACAAAACGTTAGCCTAGTAGTAAAACTATACTTGGGAAAACAACTTTTGAACTATAATCAAAGAAGAAATAATAATCTAAAGTCTATTCAAACTAATGTTTCAAATTGATGTTATCTCAAGTTAAACAAATATCAACTTCATTTTAATGTTAATTAAGTTCATTTCAGAGTGACTAGCACTATTAAAAAAGTTATAAAAATGTTTGAAGTTGTTGTGTAAAATGAACTTTATTGCGTAGGATTTAAACTTTTTTCCATAAACTCATATTTGTTTACATTTTTGGCAAATAAATCGCGAATGCAGATTAGATAACATTACCGTCCCATTTTTTAAACTTAACTATCCATACGGTATTGTATCAAGTGAAGTTCAGAAAACACAACTCATTTCCAAAGATAATTCACAATTTACGCACTATAACTGCGTTTTCATTAAACACGACCGAGACACCTTATTAAACCAACGTACACTAGACCAGACCAACTTTCCAAGGTCTAACAGACCGACATAAATTTCTCGTACCAATAAACTCCATAAGCTATAGCAAATATAATTCACACTATGTAATGTCAATGCTCTTGAAAGGACTCGAGAAAGTTCGAGATATTTACTGTCTTATCGTACCAAGTTTATGCGTTACCTTTAAATATGGTTTGTATGTGAATTGTATTAATTATATCGTCTTTACCTTGGTAATTTCTAGACTTGTTTCTGGCTTGATTAGTTAGGAAAGTGGGTGATTTTATCAGGACCTGTTTAAGGTTAAGTTCAGAAGAGATGCTGTTGTCAGGTTTTGTATATATGCGTTTACGGATGTACGAACTATACTGAATTTAACACTAAGAATTTCATTCATGTTGTAAAGTCATGACTTGATTCTAAAACAGAATTTATAGACCAAAAATACTCATATTTTTTTCATCAACTATACAAGCTCAATGAAAATGTTATACACGTCTTTTGATTACGAAACTGCAAAGCGCAACAACGATCGACTAGATTTCGAAAGTAAACGAAAAAGCTAGCACAGCCAAACAACAAAAAATAAATATAAACAAACACTCTATCTAGACTAACATCCCTAGTCTCACGAACATACGCACTAAGCAATAAAACGGACAGTCATAATCGTGTCTGCGTTATTTACGTCACGGCTCACAACCCGCTCTGAAAGGCGACCGTGGCCCGAGGCGACCACGACTCGTACGAAAGCGGTACACAAAATGGGTATACTGCATAAATCTATAATGTTAATGTACTATGTTTATCTATACTGTAAATAGTTACAGTTCTTGTAGGTATTTGATTTAGCATGAGGAATCTTTGTTGGTCTTTGTGGCTTGGTGAAGTAGGATAGATACCTAGAAGCTTTTAAGGCAGGTGATGACCTATTCGACCATGTTTAGTTAAGCAGTAAATATAAAGAATTTAGGCTGTCTGCTTTAATGGTCGCAAGCACTACTATCGATTCGATTCCCAGGTCGGGCAGTGTTCTTGGATTTTTCTATCTGGAATTTGTCAGTAGCAGCCCGGATTTTGGATTTGTGCCCAGTTGATAGCAATAGGCTCGCCCCCTATTACATGGGACTTAAACATAACTGGCGAAATGTGGGTATACTACAGGGCACACCTCTGCCCAACCCTACGGGTAAACAAGACATGATGTTATGTTATAAAGAATTTACTCAGGAAAACTAGGTTTTAGTAGAAAAAGGCTCAAATAAAGTGCCTTACTATATTACTGGAGGAAGATAAGACTGCAGAGGCTTTGTTGGTGGTTTGCATGATATAAGATGCAAACTCACAATATACTGTAATGTAAATTATAAAGCTGGTAGTAAAAATGGTACAAATATCAGCAAATCTATTCTTGTAAAATTTGTTGCTAAGCTAACTCAAAATAAAGCTGCGGACGGTCAGACAGATAGACGGACGGACATGGTGAAACTATGAGGGTTCCTTGTTGACTACGGAACCCTAAAAAGTGGGTTAACCACAATAGTTCAGTAAGTAAAAGTTAATTCTCACGGCTTGTTGATTTCAATTTATTGTCATCGTCCTGAATGAGCTTATAAGTTGTCATAACTTGTGCAAATGTCTGGATATATGCGCAGGCGGCTTAAAGAGACATCAAAATATGATGTACGACTACCGGCTTAATCTTAATCTCAAGAAAGGATATCATGATTCATACAACAGCAGAATAAAGGAAAAAAGTTTAAATTAAACATATCCAATGCTTCCACGCTCCATTATTTTAATACCCATATATGTAATTCGCTAAAAACTAACCGCACTGACGCAACAGTTACGTCACAATTTTTGTAGTTGCGCTGGCACATCTAGGATTCATTAGCTTCATTACGCTCTTGCAAAATGGTGGTGAGCAGTTTCAACATCTAGTGCTGTGAAATGTTCCATATTTCGAGGTTCCATATTAAGTTTCTGAGTAAAAATTGCGAAACAAGGAAATGATGGTTATAGTGAAAAGCACTGTGAATCTAATAAAGCTTTTTGTAATTGTATATGTATATGTAGGTAGTCTGCAATTAAGTTCACGTACTGTTTTACTTACGTAAGGCAAGTAGATAAGGAACACGCAATGAAAAGTTAATGATTAATACGTATAAGTTTTTAAACACTACAAACTGAACTATAAGCCCAACAAATTTCAACCTTTCATCCGGAAAGAAACTTAAGAACGTCATCACAACATACATAACATCTCAACTTTCTTAACGAAATCATGCGTTTAAAGCCATAAAATAAGACCAACTATCACACACTTGAAGCATACCAAATAATTGTCCAATGACTCAATACATTTCAATGAAAAGCACTTTCTCCCATACATTCCGCTCTGGAGACATCCATCGACCACTTAAATTAGCTCAATGACGTCACACCCCATGCCCAAGTGTGGGAAAAGTAATACAAACTTAATTAACACCCGAAGTAAAGTAGTTTTGTTTATTGACTTAACATTTCTACAACGAACGGTTGATCATGTGGTAAAATACTCGAAATTGTTATTGGGAGCTTTATTTTTATCTAATTGGGGTCTGCTTTGCTAATAATAACATGATTTTTATATTAATTGGAAGTCACATAAAACTTTAATACATGACTTTATCTTCCTTTTTTTCGTAGTTATTCTAAATCCATTTCGTTCAGTTCATCGTTTTTCATGTTTTAGCATATAAAACATTCCGTGCTTTTTTCTATTATTCTCGGATTATCATTCACTTTAATTCCAACTCCTGCGTCATTTACAGTAATCTCAACAAATGCATAATCAAGTATTTAACTTTAGCTAGGCTGTCAGGTTTTTACCGCATTCCCATTCAAGTAACTATAATTTTAATACTGAGCTCTGCACGCTTCGCTAACTCACTTGATTACATGTTTAATAAGGCAATCTGCATTGTAATAAATACATTCACAATTACTATTGATTCTGTGTTCCATATTCTGTATTTTAATACTTGTGTCAGTAGCTAAATGCTATGATTATGATTAATAATAACATATCCCAGTGATATATCTTGATGTAGTATCTCATTATTGTTATTTTTAGCATTATTTACCTTATATCCTTTATTTCTTGAAATATCATGGTTTTGATTCTTATCACTTTTCAATCTCATATTATTATTACCTATCGCTGGAAAATGTAATCGTTGATCAGGTTGAATTATTATGAGGTAAATATTCGATGCTTATCTAAAAACAAGTTAATTATTCGTTTAAAAACTTGCTCACACGTGCTTCACGAAACATCCCAACTTAATATGTTCGAACATCCTTCTTCTAAATTAAAAACAATCAATCATACACCATAGAACAATTCATTACGTATTTCCATTTCCTCCACTAAAAATAGATATAATGATATTATTAATTTTCCTATTAGTTAATGTTTGAGTCATTAACACATGTCTAAATAGCCCTAACATATGTGTGTCTGAAATAACAGCTTCCGTACAAGTCCCAAGTTATGGGAATGTAGGGATCTCTCACACTTCTATAATATGGTAATCTGACTGTCAATTTAGATTCTTAAACGTTTACGTTACACGAAACACTAATATTTGTTGCCAGTATTTGTGTGTGTATTCAATCATGGGCTATAGCGGACAAAGGTAAATAAAGCGAGAGAAATTGGGGATCGTGTTTGAAGAAGCAATGAAATAGAATTTGAAATGTCTGGACAAACATTTGGTAAGATTGTCGATATCGCACTAAACTTCTTGGGAAAGAGAAGAAAATAAGTGTACTTGACATAATCCGTAGAAAAGCTGTTGACAGAGAACTTGAATAAACATTCAAAATTGAGGAAAAAATCAAAGAATGATCTACACAACAACAGAATGATAATATAAAAGTCTTTACTGTACCAACAGATTTTATTAAACTAATGAATGTTTAATCCCAAGCTCAGAAGGAAGCACTATATATTATGTTAATTTACTAATGGAAATTTAATTTGAATGCATCGATTTCTCAACTAAAATAGTGAAATGTTTAAATGTATATACAATAAAACTTAAGAAATTTTATTTCCAAACACATAAAATTGACGGTGTGAAGATAAAATCTGCGTTTGTGCATCACTCGTGACAGTTTTATTGTGATCTTTGCTTTATGCTCATACCGCCGTAACTATTTCCAATCTTATTAAGTACTAATTAGGATTAAATCATTTAATTATACCGAGATTTTAAAAGTTGATTTTTTATTATCATGTTTATGGTTCTTTATTCCCTAAATGAGATGGAAGGTGCGTTGACGTAATTTGGGAAAACTCAATTTCTTGTTGGTGTAAATTAAATCAAGTTTATGAATACTAAAATAAATATAATCAGCCTATAATGTCCCCACTGCTGGGACCCAGGCCTCCTCTCTTTGTGAGGGGGTGAGTCGTAATTCACGCGGGCCCAGTGCGGCTTGGTAGATTTTTGGTTCTGGGACATGCCGGTTTTCTCACTATGTTTTCCTTCAAAGTTTTGAGAGCAGTGGTGATGAAATTATTTACCTATCTGGGTTCGAACCCGCGACCTACAACTCTTAAGGCCGTTACTATTGGGGCACCACTGCTCCAATACTAAAATAACCGATATACATATATCATTTTGATCTTCTACCAACAAAACACATTCCTTCCACTAATCTATTTTCAGCAAACGAGTAACTGCAAAAGCAATCCTAGTAAAAATCGTTACCAAAATATTGCCTCCCGTCTTTCCGCATGCTGGTTTCGAGGCAAAAAAAGGCGTCGAGAGATTTAAACGAGGCGCCTCCACCATAAACAGTTGCACATGTGTTACTCGTGGGAACTGGCCGGTTAATGAACATAATGAGATTCTTTACTCGCTAATCAAACTGTATGAAACGCGGTGTGATTTCGACACTCAGGGATTGACCATTGATCAGCTAGTTGTAGCTACTATTGTTAGCCGATCTTTATCAATAGCTGTTGTTGGTTCTAATTGAATTGTATTAATTGTCTCGTGAGATTCGTTACACAGATATTCTTTTGTTTCATTTGAGTTTATTGTCTCGTTAATAAAGTTTTTTTGTTGTCCTCTACTTAGTGCTTAGCGTGTTGTTTTAAGAGACAAAAAATAAATCCATGACTAAACTAAGATCTAAAGACTTCTTGTGATATGGTCGAGTGAATTTTAATTATAATGATTATCGTTAAGTTTAAATGACCAGGTTTTTTAGCAAACATACTCCAACAGTCTTAGCAAGATTTAAGATTTTTTTTCAAGTAAAGACATTCCTACTTATTTTTTAATAAGGATTGTCATGGTAAATATATTTTTGACACGAAACATCAACCATTTATATAATAAATTACAAGTGTTTTTAATCCATATGGTGCTTTAACACTTCAGCCGAAAATAGAAAACAGATGTGGTACTTAGAATAAAGAGTCTATCAAAATTTAAGAGGATAGATGACTTGGGAACGGTTTCTAATAGGAACTCTCATGAATGATTCATAGTCTAAGAATTTACGATTTGGCATCAAACTGTATACTTCAGTTACAGCTTCCTTTTAAACGATTTTCTATAGATCTGATTGTATTATGAATGCATTCCTCTCCATGCTTAAAATTCTAGCTTCGTTATATGGCTTCTCTTGTACTTCATATTTTAAGTTGTATTTTCTGTTATGGGATTGCAAAGTATCTAGTGGTGCCCTACCGATATAAGTTGTTGCACTTGAACACGCATGTGGTTCAACATATGCAGCTGAGCTGTAACGTGTTGAGTAAAAATCGATAAACAATTTTGAACGTCATGAGTTGTTTATTATTTAACACGGTAACATGGAATGCTGTGGTTAGTGCTAAAACTTAAATAAAATGAGCTGGAATATTATCATCCCAAGATATAATTTTGTAGTACAATAGGAATTCACGGAAGCCTAGCTATTCATTTTCTTGGATACATATCTCAAGTTCAGCATAGAAACCCACATAAATATACCTAATAGTTCCTCTAAGCAATTTATAATTCCACCATTATCTAAATCTCTCATCTTTCCCCAGGTTATCGCGGCCAGAACTGCGAGATCGACATCGACGACTGTCCCGGCCATTTGTGCCAGAACGGGGCAACCTGTGTCGACGGGCTCAATTCTTACACTTGCGAGTGCCCACCCACTTTCACCGGGACCCTCTGCGAGACCGATGTCGATGAATGCGCTCTTAGGTAAGTCGGATTTGACCTTAGCTGCTACATTGTTATGATGTCCTGGTACTTTCTGATCTGTATCAGTATTTTAATTGTGAGTGTTAGCAGCATCAATATAATTTATGTTAGTAACGTGTATGTACAAATTAGTAATGTTAAACTTAAAGTTGGTGACAATGAATTTCCTGGAAATATTATTAAGCATTCTGTAAGCCATGAACAAGCGGAACATAGATACTTCAAACACTTTATATACAAGCTAAACTTTAGAAATGCTGTAACATTGTTTATTGAAAGCTAACAAGACAATTCTAAAGTATTTTCTAACATCGTAGCCAACGCTATTCTTTGATCATTCAAGTCGTAAAGGACAGTCAGGTTAACTGACAGTATTGACAATCAAACTGAATGACAAGAGAATAGGTTCTTGATGTTCGATAGGGAATACGAGACGAAATAATAGCTTTTATTACAACGCAGAAACCTTTCACGATGATAGCACCATTTGTCAGAATATTTTATTGTTCAACAGTCATTAAAAATATAAAGATGAAATTACATATGTCACAAACTCTTTGATATTCTTGTCCATAGTAACTCGTGTCATTCACATAAATTCGGCTATTTTTGTACCTCAGGTTCTTAGAATATCAAAACTAGTCAAGTAATTTAATTTACAAATCAGCATAACAGAGATGGTATCGCGGGTGAAGGGCGGGCGTGTTTGGGGGACTGTCTTTTATAATTTTGACGTTCGAAAAGTGCTGATTCTCAGCTTAGTTTGAATAAATGACTTTTGATTTTGATTTTAATCTAGATAAATGAAGATATCCGTCGATCGACGCGGTTACGATCTTCGCGCGAATCAACAAAGCGGGGACCGTTACTTCGATAAAGCTCTCCAGCAAACACTGTCAATTATTTTAAATTAATTGCTGTTTTATAAAACGTCACTGCTGTATTGAGCCGTAGCCAATAGGTTTAGTTACCGGCTTTTTAAGAATCAGTAAGAAGTGAACGTCTACCGACCGTCTTAAGTATGACTCAGTCGATAAATTTTTAGCGACAATTAAATTTCATTCGCAAACAATTTTATGTGCAGTTATACAGCTCGCCAATTTGTAGCATCATGTATCCTTCTTGGTCCTCGAAGCACTGCCTATAATTGACAATGAAATATTACGGCTGCTGCAACGAATGTCATAGAATTATCGACTTTATTGACCAGATGAAAGGGGCGCGGTATGCTCGGATTGGAAAATATGTGTTGCCAGATATTATTCGCTTGTCAAGGAATCGGCGCGGCCCAATTAAGCCAGCGTCCCGACAAAACGAAGTCTGGAACGGATCGGATGATTGCACCGACGAAAAAATAGATTTAACCAAAGATTACTCTTTATTACGAACACACAAGGCTGAATTTTGGGAGGGAGATCATTTTAAAAACAACACCGCGTTCCGATCTCTGTAATTCAATATCAGACGCCATCTTGGATGACGCTGCGCATGCGACTATGTCCATGTTATACTTTTTTGCGTAACTCGTTAAAAACCGACAAGTTAATGAAACGAATTACTGCCAAATGTTATTATAAACGAGCTAATGATATCTACATCTGTATTGAGATGGTTTTTTGTATGATACAATATCATCTCGGCTGTGTGTCGATGTATTGGGCGTTAATTACAAAATAACTCGTCAAGAAGTCAACGGCCCCGCGACTCAAGCGACGACAGAATAGCGGACTGCGGAACACACTTTATTCTTCCTGTTTACATTGTTATGTTTATTCTTTTGATTTTTTCCAAGTGTGCTCTGTACTAATTCTCCTAATTTTTTTATTTGTTAAGTCTTCACTATTCTTTCTTACTATTATTATGTCTTGAACCGGCTCATGTGTAATATTGTGCAATATTTGTTGCTAGATCGTTTTCAACCTTGACATTTTCGTCCAATAATCGTTTAAATATTTCTCCATTTCATTTGGGTCCTTAAACTTTATCAGAATTATTATCTTTTTCTCCTAAACCGGTCATTTTGAAAAACAGGTGATTATTTCTTCCGCTTACTTCTCACAACTTAGTCTAAGAGCAACGTCCTAAGTCGCCATGTGCGATGCGCCGTTCCTACATTAATTGTTAGCTAATGATTGGCTACAAAAAACGCCATGATGTTCCTACGTTCGCACGGTAATAGTAAGCTTCGTTCATATCATATACTTTCGCGTCTGTACACGCAAATGACTTCATTTTTTCCAGTAATTGACTTCTGAAGTGATGATTAGATATATTAACGATCGTTAACGTTTTCTTTATTAAATAAATATTCGAAAATGATTTGTATAAATTGATTTATGACTCCTAGACTCTGATATCAGCGGGGGTTTCATATTTATAAGTCTTCATTGTCCTTCATCGGATTGTGAGAACATGATAAATTCATTTGGCTTCTGTTTCATCTTTGGTCGAGTTTTTAATCGGATCAAGTTTACATCCGCTATGATTTTTAGCAAAGATTATGGCTTCTGTATATGTCCGGAATTAAAGGCTTCGTCTGGATACAAAAAAACCTTTGTCCAGTAGCTACGGCTTAAAAGTTAACGCTACTTGGAAGTATTTTTTATCGCACGGGAATTAATTTACCTGTGTTCGGTTTATTCTCAGTTTCGTTAAATGTCGCGTGTATCGAATGGTTGGTATTCAAAACATTCACTTTATCGTTCATAATCGTGAATATTTTAGAAGAGATTAACTGTACTATAGTGCGATCGTGCCCAAAATATGTCAAAAATGTAACATTCCAATGGGGCGTTTACAAATCTTGTAGATGGAGATTGATGGATGTCTGGGAGATGAAAGATGAGGCGCCTATTCTTTTTATCTTCCTTGCAGCTTGAACAATAGTAGACGATGCTAGAGGTGCAACATCAATACAATATGATTGGACTAGAGAATGTTTTGCTTGATTATTTTTTATTACTGTTTTATTCACGGCTTCGTAAAACCTATCTTTATGATGCTCAAGTCAAACATATAAAACTTGACCCTTAATTTTCTTTATCTATCCCATAAGATTTTAATCCAGCCGCCAAGAGACTCCCAATGGTGATCAATTAAACAAAGTAGAAATCATTATTAAAAAAATCGAAGAATTTATAACCACTCAAAAAACATCTCTTTTTTGGGTCCTCTGATATATTGTCTACGTCATAAAAGTAATACGATTATAAAAATGAATATTATTACCCATTTCTTTTGAATTAATCGTGTCTATACAAACTATTAATATTTCGACCATCTATGGATACGTTAGACCTCCCGCTGCAAAGGCCTCTTACGAAACCAAACAACTTATATTTTTACCCTGACCTGTATTCAAATATTCCTTATCACAACCCAATAAAGTTCAACTTCGATCACAAAATCCCTTCTTGAATGAAAGGATAACTTTGTATGGACACACTTTAGCGTGGTGTTGTTGCTTGTGTTTTGTTTTACTTACAGCATGTACTACGGGGTTTACTTTAATTATGTAATATTGACCTTTATTCCTATCCAGTTTAGCTCTGTTTTTAGTTGTGGTTTCGTTTCATGGGATAGTGTCACAGTATCCGAGTCGCTGGCTCATGAAACGCGTCAGATAAATGCGTGCCCAATATCGGGTTACGTCTTGGTGCCTTTACTCTTTTATTTTCATTTGGTTTGAAGCTCTTTGAGGTGGAAGTCGATACAGTTTTTTATAATAAAGTTTTATGCTAGATCGCGTCGCGCCTAAGGTGTTGTGTTTTTCGGTAGTAAAAATTTGGAACATTTTATTTTGAAATTCTATTAAATCTTGACATATACATATTACGTTTATTATTTCAATCGGTTGATTCTTCTAATCAATGACGAGCTCTAGAAATATTTCACAAAATTAGAAATATTTCTATATATAGCAATAGCTATCCAAGATTTTGCTACATGAGCTATCGTTTTTAAAATTACTTGTGGAGTCTGCCTGTTGTTTTAAAGCACCATCTATGTCTCTTATTGACAAACAATAGCCAACACCAAGTCCACGATTAATTCTGTTTCATCAATCATCTCGCTACGTCCCCTAAGGGATAAACAAGTATAATCTAGTGTCAGTCATGACTTACGATGTCTCCGTTGCGTTTGCGCCGGAAGCATAGACAACGGTACAGGTGGCGCTGCTATCGTATTACCATGCTTAGAAATTTATTATTAAGCTTGCATCTTGTATTTGTCTTATTTCATATGAAAGTCGTAACGTAGGCTTTCATTTGTCATACTTTATCGTTGAATTGGAAAATATTTTTGGTCCTTATGATCGCTGATAAAATAATGATTGATGATTTTTTTCTTCCTCATCTTTGCATAATAATATCTATATAATATCTAAAAGCGCCGGTAGTGCAAAGCGTTCCATTGATTTTTGGTCCGGATTCTATTGATGAATATTTCTGCTGAAAATTTGAATAATTTCTAATTATTTGAAAATGTATTTTTTTCCTATCAATTCGCTTCAACGCCGCATCAATTTTCTTATCCCAGCAAATAGCTACGTATGCCTAAAGAAACTCTCAATTAAAACGCCTCTTCCTCTATTTGGTTAAAATGTTGATAGTACCACCAGAATTCTTGATCACATTACATGTTTATTCATGATGTGTCCCGTAGCTGTTCAATTATTCGTAAGTATGCCTTTTAATTAATGAAATGAGGAAAGTTTAATTATAACAAACGATAATGTTTGTTCTTGTTGATATGGGACATGTTTGGATAGAAAGGCTAGTTAAGCATATTCTATTAAAACGACCTTTGATGCAGCTGGCAATAAAAGGAATAATGTTTTTGTTGGACTGAAGGACCAATTTTGGAAAGTGATTTTTTTTATTTCTAATAAATTTTAAAAACGTCTCACGTTACTGGCCGTAGCTATAAAATTCCAATAAAATACGGAGACTATTAAAAACACACCTACATTATAAGCATCAAAGAACCAATCAGCCACTTATCCAGTCTAAAAAACATAACCTTACCTAACCCTAAAACAGTTACAGAAGTCTCCAACAAATTACTCACTCCTGGATTTACAACGTGTCGGCAGAAGCAGGCAACCATCTTGTTAGGCGCACAATTTTATTTTTTACCCCGATTCCAAGGGAATTGGCTGGCTAGGAAATTGTCGCATAAGTACGCACTATTATAACTGTTCAGCTGATGGTGGCTATAGGCGGAGAATGTGTCAGCTGCCTGTCTTCCTGCGAAGGTCGTAAGAGTCAATTGAACTTTAGACATTGGTTCTATATGTCTTGTTTTGTGGATAACAGGATCCTGTTATGTTAAATTATTATAAAGTTTATATTGTGCATCATTATAACTTAAAACTTCTTATAATGAAGTTACTTCTTCAATAGATTTACGCTTGATTTCATGTCCGTCATTTTTTTAAGCATCATTGCTTGCAAGATGACTTGATCCAAATGTTTAGAAAATTCCACTTGCCCTTAGAACAACAAAGAATTAGTTTTATTACATAAACGGGTTCTTAACATTCTAGCAACGTTGCCATAATTTGTAACTGACTGGCTACCAGATCGCCGATAGGATATTCAATTTGAGCATCATCGATGGGCTATTAATCATTGCTAATCGATTATTTTATATGCCGAGGAGTAATCTGCTCAGAAACGCGTACAGTCGCTTACAGATGTTGTATGATAAAGGCTATTAAGGTTATGCGAAACTGGTATTTTATCCTTTTCTTTATTATCGTCTGCTTTATTATGAAACTTAAGTTTTGTTTCTAAAGTGGTGGTGTCAGATTGATTTTTGTAACTATTTTTATTTTATTATGTGCTACTTGTGTGATTTCGTCTGTACATGGTACTTTCTTGTTTACATCAATCACCTTCGAAGGCATATTGTCAATCTCTTTTATTTCCTTAAAACCCTAACGAGTGTACTCGAAACCCGTTATTTTGTCAAACTTCATCACTTTTTTTGCATATCCTTACTGTACCGTCCTCAGCAATCAGCCTCATATAAAACTTTTTATAAACAAACTTTTTGAACATGATACTTTTATGAGGAAATTGCTTCGGTACAATTTGCGCTCAGCACGCAGTGTCGGTGTAGATCGTTAAGCGAGGCTGCGCTTGCGCATGATGGTGCTACCGGGTACTTGAAGCGGTTGGCTTAAGTGGGGAGAAAGGGCGGGTGGATAAACGATGATTGTGAAGGGAGTAATTATAATCAGGTACCGTAGGTGGTCTCAACTTTTATTTGTATGTTTTAATTATTTATAGGAATGTTGCTTTATTGCCTGAGGCTGACTTCCCAATTAATTAAAGTGATATATAACTGCAGTTAAAGAATTATGATATGATGGCTGATTTTATTCCTTTACGTATGATAATTAAATCAAACATCTTTGACCACATTGAAACCAGGAAGTAGCTGGTAACGGTATGATGTGTGTTATGTTTCTCCAGCATTAACAACATAATCAGGTTTTATCAAAGAAACATCATAGAAACTAAATCAAAGCCAGTTACATCTAAAGATCAAATCTTCGATCCTGATCCGAACGTCGGCGTCGGCGCAACCAGTGGGTCCCGTAAAGCGGAGTGATTAATGATGATGACCCCCGCAATCATCTCGGTTCACTTCCGTGCAGAGCTAGTGATGAATGGACCCTCATCCCGGTCTAATAGATAAGTGATGATAGTTATATTGCCAGCTAACATGAGGTAAAAAGGATTTGGCTACTGCATGCTGCGAGGCTACTGATGAAGATAGAGTTTTCCTTGTTGAGGGGTTTTGGGAGTAGCAATTATTATATCGATTCTAAGTCACGGCAGCGATTTTCCTCGTCGTGTTTTTAAATTGATATACTGAATGTAACCAAAATCTGTACTGGATGGACTGTTGTGAATGATGATATGGTTAGAAAGGAGGTTATAATCGAGATGACGACTAATAGAGAAGTATGGAAGAAAAACACATGTTGCGCCGACCCCAAAAAAAAAAAAATAGGATAAGGGCAGGTGAATGGTGATAAAGAGATAACCAAGATCATAAATGAATACAGATTGAATGTAATGACTGTTTTCAGTCTAGAAAGTATATGGCAAAATGAACTGTTAGAAACAAAATGAGTAACGACGTCATATAAACCAATAAATTAATAATTTATTTATATCATAAGCTATGGTTTCCGTCACTGGTATGCAGATTTTACAACGCATTTCATAATGCTGTCAGATATAGTTAAAAATCAACAATTTATTGACACTCCCACCGGATTTACGATGGTAAGCCTACGAAATATTAAACTGCGGTTTGGATTTAGCTTGGTTCAAGTCAATGGTGACAAGCGAGATAGCTTTAGCATATTCTGTATATATTTCTCTCTTTCTTTCCTTCGCAATACTGTTTCTATCTGTGCCTTCTTTGTATTCTTCTTTTCTTGGGTCTGAAATATCCTCTTCTTTTTGCAATATTGAACGTTACTGTGTCTGTTTTATGATGTCCATGAACATTATGTTCAGTATGCGTGGGTCTTTTTATTACCTGTATCGCTTTATTACCTTCAATAGCATCATCCCTTTGTTAATGGCTAAGTCTCACTACTTACGTTTTATTGATTTCGCCAATCGCTTACAGAGTAATGTTCATTTATGATATATCAACACTAGCTTGAATTTCTGAAATCATATTAAAAACAGCCATAATAATTATGTAGAACTAAATTGTTAAAATCTGTGACCATCTTAGAAAGCAAATACGTTTATTTGCGATGTTTCTTTTGCAGTCCGCTTGTCGTTCATTCTATAGCGTTTGTAATAACTCCAAAAGGTTCTATTTTGATTTATAACTAGTTTGGTAACGTAACAGTTTGTTTGAATTCTAAATAAAAGTGTTAATTCCGCAATAAGATTAGGATTCTAAATAGTACACTGAATTCAACTTAGTAAAAGCTTTTTCTACGTTTAACTTATTCAAATGTTTTGTAACTATAGTATTATGTGTTTGGTCTTTAATTAGGCTATAAGTAACTGTTTAGCCTTGTGCCTGTTTTACTATCCCACTGTTTGCTGAGGACCTCCTTTCCTCTCTTCTCTCTTTCTGCTTATCATTTTCTAGTTACGTCTTAGGTCAATCGTATATACTTAAAACGACCCATTTCTTTCCAGGCGTGATGAACTAGATTAATTTCAATTTCCATATACTTATATTTTACCTCTTCTCTTGTTTTATTTTAATTATTTCAATAAAATACCTCTCTACCACACCTACTCCTTAACTTATCAATCTGACACCACCAACATACGACCCCTTAACTATATATTAAAGGTTTGGCAATATTGTTTGCAATTTGATCTGATATGCGCGGGCGCTCGTGCCGCGCCCGTTCTCGATCCTTGCCGATCGTACCCGATTGTGCCCGACCGGCCGCATAAATCTTTCGTAATACGGACTTTAGTGATTTACATTGCGCCTTTAACCTTTATTGTGGAAATATTTAAATGTAATTACTATGATTTTTCGTGAATATTTTAACGGGTTTGGTTGAACAGCCTGCCCTAGACGATCAGAGAACTTAGCGAGCTATTCGGGCTGGTTGGCTTCATGATTTCTTATGTAAAGTAGGTAGGTCTACGGTCTGTTAGAATATTACATAGACAGATCATTTAATGAGGGAAATATTTAAATGATCCTCTAAAAACTGAATGACCTTCTAATGATGGACACTTTTTTAAATTAATGAACCTCTTAAAACTTTTTGCGCTTCTAATGATGCTCTTTTATTTAATAATTAAACCTGTTTTTAACTTACTTGGCCATTTATTATTTTTAGGACTCTAAAATAGGAATTATTTGATATTTACGACGTGTTTATAATAATATTTTTAGGAGCGCAAAATGGGAATTATTAGTGGTTCGATTAAATACATGCAATTTCTTGATTAATCCGAATAAATGTAAAGAGTTTTAATCTCTTCAAAAAAAGACCTGAAAACGTAATGAAAAGATAAGAAATTTCCACAACTACGCAACTAAATGAATTTTTAACTCCACAATACATATTAAATCTACAAAGTCACATTAAATATAAGAAAATATGCTAAACGGCTACCAATGAGAGCAACTTAAAATCTGCACCAAATTCCACCCCGAAATTACGACGAAGGTTTTACACAAAAATTCAAACCTCCTTAATAAGCTATATTTAAATGGTTTTAAAACTACCTAAAACTGGTAAAAAAAGATGGCGGCCGCGCTTTGTTAATTTCTCGCGGAAAACATTGCCTTTTCAAGCATTCTTTGTTGTACTTTAAGTTTACTTTCGACATGCGTTGTATCATTACTTTATGGTAATTACCTACTTATTTGCGGTGACAGAAACGAGGAAGATGTTTTGTAATTTCCCAAAGAGATTTAAGATAGGTACAATAGAGAGGCTATGCAAAGAAATGTCATAGAAAAACTGTGATCCCATGTCTCAGTGACGCCATCTAGTATAATATAGCAAAATTAGAGCGGCAATTGGGAACATCTTAACACAAAAAATTGCAAAAATGAATTAAATTTAGTAAAATATATTCAGCTATTGCACGGTAGGTGGCCAGTGTGGTCAGTGTTGCCAGATCCGATTTTCAATCCGTGGAGTAAGCCTGAAAAACCTTATATACTTAGTTCAAATGGTAAATAAATATAAAAAAAAAAACTAAACAAATTAAACAAAACTTGTCTCAAACAGTAAAAACGATTTTAGAATTGTATTCGCTACTATCCATTGTCCGTGTCGCCGTCTATGACTAGGTATCAGTTTCAGTGTGTGTTTATGTACAGACGCCAGCAGGTCAAGCTACACGAAACTGTCAAATTTTCCCAATCAACCTTGAACCTTAATGCTTTAGCGATAAAGTTGAAAATCTATTAAAGAAATTTGACAGATTGTAGTAGCTTTATGTGCTGGCGTCCGTACATTTTAAAATAAAATCATTTCAAATGTGCCTGCTTTGCAGGTTATTTCGCTTTTTGTGTAAAGTAGAGCTATTACATCACAAAGCGCATATTTTCTTTGCAATATTGTCGGTTGTGTTTCGGTTTTAGCAAAATATATTTTTTTCACGTATGTTTGAAAATATTTGTAAATCTTGTATCCGTATGTATACGTACATCCGAGGCGAGGTCCAAAATCCGTAGATCTATGAAAAAATCCGTAGGTCTGGCAATACAGGGTGACACTAAGTAGTATAAAACCTGTGGTAGGGATTTTACCATTTTGATATAAATGTATCGATAATATTGAAAAAAGTTACTAAGACTTTTTTTTTCGCATTTGAATAGATTGAAACAAGTGCCAAAAAATTAGGAAAGCAATAAAATGATTAGCAGTTTCAATGTTTACAAGTTATTTATTTATAAAATTATTTTTACATACAAATTACTAATTATCGTTATTATGATCTAGTGATCCAAGTGTCAGACTGCAGCTGATGACGAGGACATGAATGCGATTCCCACAGGACACAAATATTTTTGTGATGAATATAAGTGATTGTGTTGGTCCGGGTGTTTCTTATGTTTATAAGTAGTATTTCTTTTGTAAATAAGTATTTATTTACAAAAGAAAGTATTTAAGTATTATATCCATTGCGTAGTATCCATAGTATAAGCTCTGCTCTGCGGTTTGAAGCAAACAGGTCAGTCGACCATGCGTACGTACAAAATATAAAAGTCAAAAACACTCATACCGCTAATATTGAGGAAACTACGGACGTTCAATTTAAAAATGTTATGCCTGACGATCGATAGAATAATGATAGCGACTACCACCACCACATCAGAGCATGGGCTACCTGTGTCCCCAACGTCAGACCTACCATCCATTGACGAACTTTTAAAAGTGGTTAACAAACTCCCACTTACTAAAGGATCAATAAAATAAAATTTTAACCGGTTTACATCGCGTTCAGTTTTTAATTTCTTGACGTTCTGAATACCTTGCACGTCCACTCAAATCTGTGTGGTTATTTCCTCAAAAGACAATTTCAGACCACTTCACTTCTAGTACAGGGTACCGATCCTTTTTTTTTAATTGATCGACCAGTCTTTCCGAAGTAGATGTTCTCTCTTTTATAATGCTTCGAGCATAATTTTGACGAAGCAGATGGAAACCAATTTTCTTCTCTACGGTCTGTCTGAACAAACCGTATCCACTTTTCACCTACATGAATTAATAGTACTTGTTCATTTATTGACATTTAAATAAAATGACATGATTATCTTCAAACAGTATTATATTTTAAGTGTTATTTATTATTTACCTTAATAAATATTATCGATAACAAAATCGATAAACAACATCACATCTCAACGAGGCAGTAGTAAAACTACTCCGCAATAGAGGGCGTTTATAACAAAATTAGCAAATTTTCTAGATCTGTTTAGGAAAATTGTTTAATTTTAATTACTGAGTAAATATAAATAATTCATACGAAAATAAACCGAAGTTAGGTCCAGCCGTTTTACTATAACCAGATTTACAATATCGCAATGCGCAACTTGGCATATTTGCTTAGAAAATGTTTGTTTTTGGTGGACACAAATACGTCTTGACACGCAGGCGTACCACACTAGACTGAGCGACTTTTGACCACTAGGACAAATGTATTGGATTACGATTTTGTTCGCAATGTCCCGTCTATTGTCAAGTAAATAATTTAATGTCTTTGTAATTTCCTCTTGTGACCGTTGTTAGGCTAATGTAGAATAATGAAATTTTCCATGTTTTGATATTTGTTTATATATTTTTGTGCTGTATATTTTGGCGTCTGGTACAGTCTGGTGAAGTCACATCTATGGTAACAAGTTGACATTGATAGCTGCTGTTTTATATAGTAGCGAATAAGAGCGATTTTCGTAGTGCACATGTTACTAGTGTTCTTTCAACTGTAGCATCTATACGAAAAATGATTTTAATTCTCATATTGATGCTGCTAACACCTGACTATTTTATCTATTATATTTTTTGCCATATTCAACGCTGTCAACATCTAACATCATTTCTTTTCCAGGCCTCTGGTCTGTCAGAACGGAGCCACCTGCACGAACTCGGTGGGAGGATTCTCCTGTATCTGCGTGAACGGCTGGACTGGTCCAGAATGTTCTGTCAACATCGACGACTGCGCAGGCGCGGCGTGCTTCAACGGTGCTACTTGCATTGACAGGGTTGGGGCGTTCTACTGCAAGTGCACGCCGGGGAAGACTGGTAAGTTATTTTTTTTGCTCGTTGTAGCTACTTTTCCCCAAGATATCTAAAGAAGATATTCTGCCATACCTACACTATTTACTCATCATCATCATCATCATCATATCAGCCGCACGACACCCACTGCTGGGTATAGGCCTCCCCTAAGGATCTCCACGACGATCGGTCCTGCGCTGCCTGCATCCACTGGCTTCCCGCGACCTTCACCAGATCGTCGGTCCACCTTGTCGGGGGCCTACCCACTGAGCGTCGTCCGGTGCGCGGTCGCCATTCCAGAACCTTTCCGCCCCAACGGCCATCGGTTCTTCTCGCTATGTGTCCCGCCCATTGCCACTTCAGCTGAGCAATCCTTCGAGCGATGTCGGTTACTTTAGTTCTCCTGCGGATCTCCTCGTTTCTGATTCGATCACGCAGGGAAACGCCGAGCATGGCTCTCTCCATTGCACGCTGGGTGACCTTGAGCCTTCTTATGAGACCCATAGTTAGCGACCATGTTTCACTGCCGTAAGTCATCACTGGCAACACACACTGTTCGTAGACTTTTGTCTTGAGACACTGAGGTAAGTCGGACGCGAAGATTTTTCGAAGCTTCCCGAATGCTGCCCACCCAAGTTGGATTCGACGAGAGATCTCTTTCTCGATGTTGGACCTACCTAGCTGGACTGCCTGTCCTAGGTATACGTAATGGTCAACAACTTCAAGTGTAGTGTTCCCAACATGAACTGGAGAGGGTACCACATGGGCGTTTGACATAATTTTCGTCTTATCCATGTTCATCCTAAGACCCACTCTTTGGGAAGCACTACGGAGATCTTCGAGCATTGTGTTCAGGTCTTCCATGGTCTCAGCCATAAGGACTATATCATCGGCAAACCGAAGGTGTGTTAGGTACTGGCCATTAATGTTGATGCCGAGTCCTTTCCAGTCCAAGAGCTTAAAGATATCCTCCAACGCAGCTGTGAACAGTTTCGGAGAAATAACGTCTCCCTGTCTCACACCACGCTGCAGTTGGATAGGATTTGTGTTCTGGTTCTGTACTCGGATCGTCATGGTGGCATTTTGGTATAAGTACCTCAACACTTCGATATACCTATAGTCCACTTGGCACCTTTGGAGAGACTGCAGTACCGCCCAGGTTTCAGCACTATTTACTACGGGCTATGAACTCAAAGGTAGAAAGTTAATATGGTAGTTCCTGAAACTAAATTGATATTGATTTTATCAGTGTTGCTAATGACTTTGATACGGATATTGTACAATATTACAGTCAATTTTCTGTAGTGAAATAAAAACGAGAATTGACAGCCACATACTAATTTCACGTATCTGTATTGGAAACTGTTTTTCATTAAAAGGATAAATAATCAACAACTGCGTTATTTAAAACTGACTTTCCTCTCCTCAGGTCTACTCTGTCATTTAGACGACGCGTGCACCTCCAACCCTTGTCACGCGGATGCGATCTGTGACACCAGCCCCATCAACGGCTCCTATACTTGCTCCTGCGCATCCGGGTACAAAGGACTAGACTGCTCCGAGGACATCGATGAATGTGAACAGGGTAAGTTTGAAATTTAAGTTTTATGAAATAGAAGATCTTTATATTTTAGTTTCATGTTTTCAAGTAGGAGTTATAATAAATTTGTAACGACTGGGACCGCCAAAGCAAGGATCTTAAAGTTTTAGGGGTCTGTTGATTGGTAATTTTTTTTCGGTCCTACACGATAAACACAGAGGTTTCAAAATTGAAGAAATGGTTACCCATCCACTCACTGACCTCGGCAAGGATAGCTTAACCTTGTGGTTCTTGTGTCAGCCCCACATTCTTTCAACCCCACGAGCTATTTTCATGCTACAAAGTAGCTCATGATGATACGGGAACAAGAAGCGTTGCAACGTTATTCCTCATATTGGAGAGATTACAAGAAGCTCTCTAATCTAGTCCCTTATGTTAAGAAAACTCTATTTATTTATCTAACACACTCTAATACTCTTCTTCCTTCTCAGGATCACCATGCGAGCACGACGGTATCTGCGTGAACACTCCAGGGTCTTTCGCTTGCAACTGTTCCGTGGGTTTCACAGGACCGCGATGTGAGACTAATGTCAATGAGTGCGAGAGTCACCCCTGCAGGAACGACGGGTCTTGTCTCGATGACCCTGGCACCTTCAGATGTGTCTGCATGCCTGGTAAGTGAACTTGATATTTGTTAAGATTTTGTTTTTCTAAGGGGTATCTATTCGCATGGTGGATTTCCCTTTGACATAACTTAGAAAACAGTACGGAGTACACATAGGTGGAGAAAATTTGTCTCATTATAGAGAGATTACCAAAACAGGTAAGCTGGCATCAATTTTATAGCTTTATGATAAATTTTTATGTCTGACCGACCATTACTGGGTACTAATTAATACTCTCGTATCTTTGTCAATTTTGAAGCGTAGCCTCCGTGGCGTAGCATTGCAAAGCTTTTTCATCCTCAAGCCACGTTTTCAGGTCATTTCAGAACAGTATTTAGATATGACCAAGTAAGTAAATTACTAAGCAATAGGTATGTTCCGTTTCTGGCATTACTCATTGAAAGTGTTAACTAACTTTGCTCACATAGTTATCACAAGCACAACTACCTACATTAGAACCAGTCCGAACTGAGTCAGTAGATTAATATTCAAACAACTTATCTTTCTGAAACAAACACACAAATTGCCTTATCAGGAATCTCAACGGCTATATCACTTATTTGCGTAGAAACCTGTACATTTAGCGAACATTGTAATAAACAGTACTTAGGTACTCCTGTGCTGTTAGTAAGAGTATATGCAGCTAAATAGTTTGGTTAGCAGGATAACGATGCATCAAGCTCATGGCTAGAGCATAAGGGTGCTTACATAAAGAAGCGGGCTTTCGGGCCCGACTCCCGGTACAGATCTCTGCAAGTGATCTTCGGAAGGAAACGGTTACATGTTTCACCTGTTTCTTTATGAGTGAGCGCATAAGTTAATATGGGACTATTTTATCCGTACCTACCGGTACCGACTTGTCATTACAGGGAACCCGCTTCTTTATGCATGCACCCTTAGACTGGCAAGTTTGATAATAATATACCTAATGAGTTCAAACTTCAGGTCGGATTATAATTGTGCAAACCAATTCTTTCCAAGCATTTGATTAATTTACAAGTTGAAGCGTTAATTGTAATACTAAAAGTGTCAAGTTCTACTGTGACTAAGACGCGAGTAACACAGAAGTATACACTAGACACTCTCAAACCGCGATCTAAATGGCAAAGAAAATAATTATAGTCTATTGATAAACTTTTGACATGACCACTGGCGGTTACAAAATGACACGTATTTTTAATATGGTCTTCAGCAGTTGTCGTCAGCCATTCATGAACAACTATGTATATTGTAAGGAGTTGTCTGCACCGACGTATGTCTCTCTTTTGCCAACTGTACCTAAGTGCAGGTAGGGCCTGATTTCTCCAGTAAACCTAGGCTAAAGCCACTAACTTACAATTTGCTTCCAGTTGACGGCAAGCTTGATGATTATCATTATTCCTATTATGTAGACAGAGACGGGCGATAGACCGCGAGGTTAGGGCTGGCACTTCTCCCTGTCTATTCTTGTTGGTAATTTTGGTCAGAACTTTACCATTTCCTATTTTATCCATTCCAACCGAACCGAATAGCTAACTGGGGACTCGGGGTACTTAAAATAATATGGGTATTTCCAGGCCACATTGCTTTTCAAGATTTCAACTGATTTAGAATAATATTCCATCTTACACTCTTGTTTTAAAAATGTAACAGACACCTACCTGACTATAATTACTCCGACTTTTTTTTGCAATTTTGCTGCTAACGTTTTCCTTGTAAACATTTTCTCATCAAACAATTAAAGGAAATGGAAGGCAGGATATGGAATTCTAGCGATTATCAACACTAGATACCACCGTTGTTATAACAATTAAAATCCTCCATTTTTACCCTGGTAGGTACTTTAGTTAAAAAAAAAGGATAGGAGAAAAAAATAAAGAAAGAAAAAAAGAGGAAAGAAGGACGGAAGACAAAAAAAAATATTGAAGGGTTAGTAAAATTGTTACTAACCCTATGGACTCCTGTCTGAAAAAAAGGTTTTCTATTCTATTCTTAACCATCAGTTAGGTTACTGATTGCTCCAATTTCCACCAGTAGCCGTACCAGCCCTATCGGGGACCCGATTCCCATGGCGATGAGAGCGTCTGCGCCCGCGCATTGTCTTGACGCGGAAACAAGTGCGCGCAGACCTAACTATCAACGTCACAGTTAACGTAATCTTTGCTACGCTGCGCTGCGCTAAACATTGTGCTATAATACGTAGTATTATTGCTGTCCCCTGTATTTTCATTCAGAGAGCGGCTCAAGAAGCGGGCTGCGTGACGATTTTGTCTTACGTAAGGACATGGTTGCTATAAAACCAGTGCTTTTCCGAGACGAGTAGAAAATTAGAAACGATGAAACGTGTGAAGGTAGAATGATCAGTGTAAAAAACGTACATAAACTTAAAAATAAGTTTTAGTGGGCCATCCAATTTTATTAGTTACTAGCTGCGTTTCACGGTTTTACGTATAAGTTACGATCCCGTGGGAATATCGGGATAAAAAGCATTCTGTGTGTTAATCCTGGTTACAAACTATCTGTGTGCCAAATTTCATCCAAATCCGTTCAGTAGTTTTTGCGTGAAAGAGTGACAAACATCCATCCATCTTCACAAACTTTCGTATTTATCTTTTCGTAGGATATTTAGTTTGGGACAAAAACATGGATGAATCGAAAATGATCAGTTTGCCAAAAATAACCATCAAAAATCTTCATCTCGTGCCTCAGTAGGACTTGTGACAATTTGACCAGTGCAAAGCAATTTCTAAATAAAATATCGGTCACTTGTTGAAATTTTATATGAAAATTCAGACAAATTAAACACGGGTGATATGACGTTTTGCAGATCTTTCCTCACCCCATAAGAAGATGCAAAATTTGATTTGACATCATAGTGTATTAATGAGGTCCATTATTGAGTACAAAGGCTTCAAAACTTGCACAAAAGTACGCAAGTAGCTTGCATGCCGTTACGGTATTCACCAATCAAAAGTTGTTATGGCACACGGCATGCAAGCTACCTGCAGACTTTTGTGCAAGTTACAGGCATGTGTATTCCGGGCTTTACACTGCCCTTCGTCCCACTCCTTCAGCCATTCATTAACCACGCACCTCATTGCAAAAGACAAAAGGAAATCGGAAACTTATACCACGATAAACTTAGTTCTCGTCATTATTAATGCTTTAAGTATTAAAATCTTTTAACACAATCTGTTATTGCTAAATGCAATGTCGAAGGGTATCGGCGCATCTTTATTTGGTGTCCCCTTGAGTTCGGATGGCCTAAAAACCGTGAGAATTGTGTATTATTTATAACGTATTATTTTTAAACATGATAAACAAGTGGGTTTCAATGTTAGATTATCATTGATTGACTCTAAAAGAAAATACTTTGATGAACGAAACCACAATAGTCTTGACTCGGAGAGTGCGATCCTGAGCAAGCGCGTGTGCTGATGATCGTTCCTTCACCATATAAAGACGTTTTTGCCCAGCATTGGTGCAATATCTATATTAATATAATTATAATATATTGGGAGCAGTGGTGGAACAGTGGTAATGGACCCAACTTACGAGTTGTAGGTCGTGAGTTCGAACCCAGGCAGGCACTTTACTTTGTGTAAGTTATTTCATCACCACTGCTCTCAAAACGGTGAAGGAAAACATCGTGAGGAAACCGGCATGTCTTAGAAACACAAATTCGAAGACATGTGACATCCACCAACCCGCACTGGGCCCGCGTGGAGGATTATGGCCCACTCCCTCTCACGGAGAGGAGGCCTGTGTCCCAGCAGTGGGAATATTGACTATGGTGCAATATCTATAGGCCGGTTTCCAAACTCAAAGCAAGTTTTTTCAATTGGACCATTAAAGGGCAATGTTTATTATTTACTCTTAAAATAACAGTAGGTATCACTCCTTTTGAAAATAAACAATGAAAAGTATTGTCTTGACCGAGCTGATGAGCTTTCTGACTTCTTTAAATCTTACGTAACTACGTAACTAGTTTAAGATTTCTTATAAAACGTCCGAGGACACTATAAGACAGTCCATTAAACTCAAAACACAAGTCAAGTGGACATAACATGTTAAAATATGTCAGAAACGCAATGGTGCGAGCAAGACCACTCTCTGGAACGGCTTTACTCCCATGAGTAAGCCGACCAAGTGATATAGTACAGGCGACAATACTATTGTGCTTATACACCGCTACCTATTTCAAAAGTCCGGGTTATAGTAAAGTTGTTAAGGTATAATTTTCTACTTTAATAATGCACAATTTTTGTGTTGTTTTGTCCTGTTACTCCTTTTAAATTTTGCCATGAAATAGGGGAATTCTTGTTTAGTTTGATGGTCTGTATAATTTATAGTGTAGTGTGTATATTGAAGTAATCTAAAGTCTTCCAAAGATTGATATGATTTATCAATTTTGAGTCATGACATTTTGCAAGTTCGGGTTTTTCCTGGAATTCTGTCTGTTTTCATCAATAGCATTCTTATTTATTTCTAAAGACTCCTCAACTAAAAATACTATCCACATTTACTTAGTGTAAGAAATATGAATGAAAATTGCAAAACCAGCAGCCCATTGTATCTCATCCCACGGAAGGCAAGAGGGGGGGTCTGAGTAGTAGGTAGTAGGTAAGCGACTCCTCTGCCCTTTAACCTAGCATTTCCTGTTAAAGGTGTTAATTTTATGCCTAGACTTATGTTGGGTCTGCCACGTGGTTCTATCTGTATAGCTATCCATAATCCATACCTATGGCTATGAATGTAAGGTTCCAATGTTTTTCTTGGAGACTCCATAAATGTAGCAAACATGGTTAATAGGGATGCAAAGGTCAGTCGGGACGAAACTTTAAAATGGATTTTAATGTTGAATTTTTTGTTGCCAACAAGGGCACTTAATCGTTAATTATAATACAGTAAACACGTTAGAGTCCTTTTTGGCAACTTACTAAAATTATTTCAATGTTAAAATGCCTTTTAAAGTTTTGTCGCGATTCACCCCTGCATTTCTATTCACCCCGTTTGATGGCATAAGTTGAACGAAATAAAAGAGATTGAACATTATTATCATCCATATCATTGTCACCTGTCGCCATAAGTTTTATAATAAGTATAGGCTCCAGCTCTCAACATTGATCACCTGTCGTAGTGAGTTATATAGGACTTTTGAAGTAACTATCGGGACCGAAGGTCAGCCATTTTGTGTCCCTAATGGCCGATTCCTAGTTTACGCACCGTTATTGGTTAACATTTAGACTCTTGTATCTTTACCAATAATGAAGAAAATACTTCATAGCTTTGCATAGTAGACCCTCTGATATGGAAGTAGCTATCACAAGCAAAATTAGCTTACGAATCAATTGATGGCAATAAAATGTTTACCATTGGTAAGGAAAACGATTCGTTTTTGATTAGAGGAACCGAGCATGAGTGGGCTTAAGGCTTTGGGGACTCCAGTTTTCCTTACTTGTAATGATATTACGTTTTATCAATGACGAAAGACTAGGTAGGTATTGTCCCAATCAAGACGTTAAGTGTTTTCTTACATGTCTCTTTAGCTCATACAAACTCATAATATTTCGTTAAACAACAAGGAATTGAGTCGTCATTACATCGAGACCACAAGTTCATCTGGTTTTGCTCGTGTTACCTCGCGATGCTCGACTGAGCTCGAACTTGTCACGCCACTACAAATAAGGGCATGCCTGCACTGTATGACGACATTATAGTTTTTATAAAAACATCTCTACAGGTCTTTGAACTGTATTATTTTAAAAAAAAGCTACCGTTGGGTTTGTTTTTTTTTTTAATAATTGACGCTTTTCTAGGACATCTGCTGTTTAAAAATTAACGATTTTCTGACCAGTAATATGGATGCAGTAACTGGCCAGCTGGAAATATATTATCAAAAGAAACGTCTTTTAAAAAGATACCAAGATAGCGGCAGTAATTTGCAAGCTTTTTGTAAAATAATTTATGAAGCGATACTTACAGTTAGTTTCGTAAAAAAATGCACACCATCCATCACTCTTTTCATCCATCTAACATCCATATATCAATCATAATTCCCAAGAGCCAAGCCAAGATTTTTTACTAAAGCTAGATAGCTGACTTGAAAACCTTTTAGGACTATTAAATCGGAAATGCTGGCAAAATGACCTTTTTGTTTGACTGTCCTGACGGCCTGTACCTACTTAACTGTTATGTATGAAGCTTACGACTGACTGGCTGTTGAGTTTCCCTATGTATCTTTTATGGCAATGTATTCTTAGTATATTTCCTAAAAATAAATACAGATATATACCTACACTCTGACCGCGGTTATACTAACTTGAGAGCTTTTTCTCTATTTGAGTAGGTAAATTAATAAGGTAAATTAATCGTCCTTAACAATATTAAACAAGCAGTTGATATCAACGTAAAACAGCTTAGAGATTACGCCGAGAGGACAGAAAAGCAGCGTCCGCCTGTCTGTCGATAACAAACTCATCATTCATCTGCAAAACTTGCAAAAAGAAATTTTCCTTAGGCATATCAAAATCAAATGTCATTTATTCAAATTAGGCTGAGAATCAGCACTTTTCGAACGTCAAAATTACAAAAGACAGTCCCCCAAAAACGACCGCCCTTCACCCATATGTTTGGCAGTGGTTACTTTGTGAGCAGATTATCATGACGGACCTTTCAGCTGTAAATGTTAATAAAGCAACAATTCCCACAACTTTTGGGGTTTCCCAAACAAATACCTACATAGTAATAAATACATAATATTTAAAGCATTTAGAGCCAGCTGGGCATATGTATTTAAAACTGGTATTAGGCATTCATGTATGCGAATAGTAACCATTAGCATGCACCAAACATTCTCATTGTGGCTTGTGATCCGAAATCGTGACGGTAGAGGCACGGCGTAAACTATAGGATGTCTTGATAATATACATGGTATATTATCAAGCGAGGGATGGTACTCCTAGGTACTCTTATTTGGCAACTTTTGAGGCAACATCGTAGTGTCCTGTCTAAATCTACCTAATCTAGTTTAGAACATTATTTTTTGACTAGTTAAAGCGTTTGTTATTAAGACAGTGACTGCCACCGCGGTCACCGGTGACCACCAACAATAGATTTTCCATTGTGTCTGTTGTCTGACAACAAATCAGAACACTTAGATTAGCAGAACGAGAGAAGATACTCCTACTCCTACCCCCATAGGAATAAGGCGTGCATTTGTGTAAGTGTATGTAAATATAATTTATCATCATTCACAAAAAAAAAATGTAACAAATAATAGGTCATTGCCAAACCTGCTACTAGTTACAGGTTGAGTACAAGTTGGACAGAGCTTAACGTTTGATCTAATTCTGTGACAGAACCGTTGGAACCTTCTTTTTTTTTTTTTTTCGGATGGGAAATCATCAAATGACCCCTGCCGCTCTGGGTGGAGCGGAAGGGAGTGTCAGACTCTTACTGACTAAAACCCACCCATGTTCCTTCCTTTGCCCTTTATGTTCCGGGGTAGCGGTAACCCTTTCGGACAATCCCGCTGACCCAGCAGGCTTCGGCCCTAAGGGGCCCCTCAAATTATGCTGACAACTCTTTGAGGCGTGCGTGGAACACTTACGCGCCGTCCGGCACGGGCCTGGTCCTGATCGGACGATGAGCTACCCATTGCTCTCCACCCGCAGGCCCGTGCCTACGGTGGCCGGGAATCGTCACGCGGCTCCCGACGCCCGGATGTTCTCCCGCGGCGGTTGGGACGGGAGCCTCTCTTCTCCCTCATCCGTCCCGCCACCGTTGGAACCTTTGTTATTAATGACGTCAATCGCAGGAAGGATAGAAGAAGGTGATGGAATCATCACTTTCTATTTAAAAAATAACTTTTATTTTTAGTTCATTCACCGATCAGCTAACCCGTATCCTTGACGCCCAAATAAAACCGCTCATCTCTCATGCCTTAGTCCCAAATGACCACTACATGCGCCGGCGCACAGAGGCGGGGCATCCCTTCCCTAGCCTCACCATCACCACTCAATAGGCTAAATCGCTCATAGAACCACCACGACTTAGTTATAACACATTTTATTGGCATTGTTTTTGGGTATTGTTAATTCTGCAATAGCACTAGCATCAAGGCTATAACTAAAATAAAGTACTGTATATCCAACGGCTAAAAATAGACCGATTGTCTGTATTATAAGGAAGTAAGCCTCTTTGGTCTCGTTGCAACCGCTACTGCTGAGCATGAGGGCTCGGGTTCGATTCCCAGGTCGGGCAGTGTTATTGGGTTTTTTCTATTTGGAATTTCTCAGTAGTAACCTGGAGTCTGGATTTGTGTCCGGTTGACGGCCATAGGCTCGTCGCCCTCTGTTACATGAGACATAAACATAACTGGTGAATTGTGGTTGTATTAGGTATAGGTGCACCTCTGTCTAACCCCTCGGGGAATACAGGTGTGATGTTATGTTGTGTGTTTCTGGCACATCAATAGGATTGAAGTCCCCTTGTGTGAGGGTACTTTTACCATTCCAGTGCAAGATATTACTATCCTAGCATCATTTATTTTCATTTTCTGTTTACTAACTTATTTGTCTTTCATTTATTTCCATCTAGGTGTACAGGAAAGGTTATGTTAGCTTCTGTTATGAGAGCACCGTCTCCATTAAGTTAGATTCCATTCCCTCGATCTCGTTTAGAACTGGTACAAGATATTTCTACATATTTTCTTTATTTTTTCTTAAAATAAAGTAAGATTCTACCACTCTAGAACCGCTATTTAAATATTTAATTTACGTTTAAGGACTTAAACGGTCGCCCATTTAAGATTATTTTCATCAGGTAAACTGAGCTCTAAGACATTGCACATAAGAGTCATTCAACTGCAATTATTTTCATTTTTTGCTATGCAGAACCACATTCCCAATTTGGCGGGATAGTGATTTTCTTAAGAATAATATTGCCAACTTAAAACGTTACATTAACAAACGAATCTGAACGTAATGTCTATAAGATAGAGGTCATGGAACTGCAGCTTTATTTTTGCTTCTTTAAAAGGGCACACTCGATACTGGTCGGAGCTAGATTGTCCTGCCTCGAGCACTTCTCCATTCATCTTTCGAGTATCAACTTTAGCGCTCTGAATTACAGTTCATATCTCTTTGTCACACTTCATCGTCCACTGCAGCGTCGGATAGGGTAAACAATGAGCAATTATGAGTCCTATAAAGGTGATGTAAGGTAGTTTTTTGAATGGGGTAGTTGATGGCATGGTTTTGATGGGACTGGAACGCTGACGTCAATTAGCATTCTCGAGAGACGGGTCTATGGTATAAACATAAAATCTGTTTGTCCGTCATAATGGCATTCATGTGAAGTCTTTAAGAACTGAGCGAACAGTCTATTGTATGGGTTCTATTGTAATGTATAATTTGATTTTAGGACAATAGAATGATGGTGATGGACTGAGCTTCATTTTTGTATGGTTTTGTTTCATTAGATTGCCGTGTGCATTGCTTGGATCAATGACGAGTGGATATTTCTAAACTGTCGGTTCCGTTGTCGAACAACGAATGGTTTTGGTAACCAATCCTAGCATTTGACAACACTTGAAAGACCTGTATAATATACCTGTTAAATATAAAACGGTCTGCTATGCTAAGCAATTTACATTATTGCTCGAAGACTATAGCTTTGAAACTGCCGAACATATGATTGCGTATGTGATTCAAAAATATCAGAATCGGATAAGAGAAAGAAAATAATCTTCCGGCAAAATACAGTATTTTTTTAAGTATGTACTGACTAAGGGTTCAACGGCCGCTGATAGTATATTAACTTGATTTTTTTTGTTTTATCGTCTCAGTCGTCGTAGTGTTTCGCTAGCTAATTTAATTTGACCCCGTATTTTTTAATGCTATTACTTATTGAATGTCTTCAGTCTTCACAAGCCTTCAGGGAAAAATAAACCAAAACTCGTCCCTGTCACACAACTAAGTTACATCTAAGTGAACATTGTAGCCACCATCATGTACAACATTTTACGATGCCCGGCTAACTTAAAGCCTATACTTTAAACTAAGGCAGTCACTCAAGCTATATTATTACTTGAACTTGAAAGGCAATAAACAGCTGTGATTATGTTTTGTTTGTGCTATTTGTAAAAGTATTTTAATTGTTTTTGAAGAAAAAGTTATAGCGGCTAATATTATAAGTTTTGTCTTTTTAGTCCTTATGATCCTATAATCATTTGTTTTCTTATGTTCTTCCTTTACTCCCAAATATCTAATTTCCTTGGTTCCTTTGTTTTCATGAAGTTACTCCCTTAGCCAAGATCTGGCAAGTTTACTATTTCAACGTCTACAAAATATCGCGTTTAGCGATAAGACCGCCCATTGTGTCACCATGAAAAAGTTCTACATTTATATGTGTAATTTATATGGTGTGCATAATAAAAAGTATTTTATTCTATGTGGATTTGGGTAAGTTCAGGATAATAGCTGAGGCAGCAGAATTGAAAAGCCCTGACTCAGATGTTTTTTAAAAATTGCATTGTTAGACTTGCTTCTTCTCTCGCAGTACGTTGTTACAGGCGAGTATGACGCCTGTAAATACGTAACGCAATAAAGTATATTATTATTACTTACCTATTGGTTGACTTCATATTTCCAGCCCTGATCTCCCCGAAGACTTAGTCCTGCACACGATCACGTTAGACTTTAGTGGAGCTTTCAAACCATTTATCTTAGTAGCCTTAAGCCTTTACTGACATTGCCTGGATCTTGTCCTTTCCAATACCCAACCCATCCAGGCTTAGTTGTTCTGTTGCATAATTTATCACATAGTTAATTTTATTCTCTTCTTTCTTCCAGGATTCACGGGAACACAATGCGAGGTGGAGATCGACGAATGCGCCAACAACCCCTGTCTCAACGGAGGAATCTGCCACGACATGATCAACGCGTTTAGGTGTTCTTGTGTGATAGGGTAAGTCATCATCGGTACTTGTATCATTTACGTTCAAACATTTAGTTTAAATATACTGAACTTCAACCCTTCATTTGTGACCTTTTGGAGAAGCTACAATTTCACTCATGTTCATACTTAACACAATGAAAACCTTCCCACATACCTATTGCCGATGGTTTATAGCAGTTTATTCGACTCGAGATTATTATAAATATCAAAAGTCACTTGGACACTTGGCACTTCGTATCATATGCTTTTTCTCTATGAGGATTCTCTAAGATTTAAATTGCATTCATCTGTCCAATAATATCAACTGCAACTTTTATATCCACTATTCTTTACATCTAAAAACCTTATCTAATCTCTCCTTTCCTCCTTCAGGTTTACGGGCGCTCGTTGTCAAGTGAACATAGATGACTGCGCATCAAGTCCTTGTCGTAATGGCGGGACCTGTCACGACTCTGTCGCTGGGTACACCTGCGAATGTCCACCTGGATATACTGGTAAGTTTTGATCTCCTGCGTTTATTGTACGTAGTCCTTAACATAAAAATAAATCATATAGTCGAAGCCAGAACTTGCCAAGTAAGAGGCGAAAGAGCTATGCGTTTTTTAAATCCTTGTTAGATATGATTTGTTGTTTGTGGATAGGCATAATTTTTACGTTGCTGAATGAACGTTGACGTCATCAAACTACTGGACATTCTTTGGATAGTAAGCTCTTTCAACATTTCAGAGGTATCAGTTACCACTCAATAAACTTAAATTAAATCTTAGCCATTGTGTCTGTACAAAAGTTCTGAAAAACTTTCTTAGATTCGGCTTCTTCCATATTCCTCATCATCTCTTCAAATCCACAGGAATGTCATGTGAGACGAACATCAATGACTGCTTATCAGCGCCTTGTCACCGCGGCGAGTGCATCGATGGAGACAACAGCTTCACCTGCAACTGTCACCCAGGGTACACCGGCAGGGTCTGTCAGACCCAGATCAACGAGTGCGAGTCCAACCCTTGCCAGTTTGGAGGTAAACTTTAGTACCAACTGCTTTAATTGTAGATGATAATTTTCTCAGGGTGTACCTACCAGTCCTGAGATATTCGGATGCCCATATCTTAATGGCCTAAAGGTTCAGGGACCTATTTCTTAGTCATTATATTGAGTGAGTTAAACGGTAGAATGCTAATTACAGAAATAATTAAAAAGGCATTGTGTCTCGCGTGGACCCACGTTCCATACCGAGGGTTAAGCATCATAGTTTGATGGTGATAGAACGTCGGGTAATAATGAGGAAATCTGGGGGCCTACTCCGAAGTGGTATCGGCCGTTTCCTGCTACGAACTTACTATTTGGTTCGGTCAGTACCGATCCTACACTCCCACACTCTTTCGAATATTGACTATGGTCCCGACCCAACTGAGCCGATCCGAACTTTTTTCGCATTTTTCAATAATATTCGGTTCGGCCATGTGTCGGTCTGATCCGATCATTCGCACTTTGCACTTCGTAGTAGACCTCGTGAACTTCTACCCGCCCATTACCTAATGTTCGTTCCTTCTCTGTATGAGAAGAGGTTTTTGAGGACAAGTGTGACCTCATCATTGAATGAACCATTGATAAGTTTTATGTGATTGCATTAACATTTTATTCACGTTTTGCTTAAGTTTGGAGTGATGCTTTCAAGTGATTCATCGTGATGTATGTGCAGTATGTTGGTGCTTGTCACGCCACAATCGATGTGTCACGTTATCTGTAATGGGACAACCAAAGTGATTGTCGTTTCTTTTTTTAATTCTTTAAGAGAAAAAGCTCTTTAAAATCCTTCTTTGAAAGTACCTAAATCACAGTTATTTCCATCAATTTCGACAAAGCCGTACCTAACACCATGTCTCGGTTTTGGGCGATTGTGTCCTGAAACATCATCATCATCTACCTAGCCTTTTCCCAACTATGTTGGGGTCGGCTTCCAGTCTAACCGGATGCAGCTGAATACCAGTATTTTACATGGAGCGACTGCCTATCTGTCCTCCACAACCCAATTACTGGGTAATACGATACCCCTTGGTAAGACTGGTTGTCAGATTCAACACAACAACACAAACAAACAAAAACAAAAAAACAACCCAACACACACCCCCAAATACCCCAAAAACACAAACCCAAAAAAAAAACATAAACCCCTTTATTCATAAACATTGCTTAAACTTGAGAGACATTTAAATGTCAAAAATGTATGGTTAAAACAGTCGCTAATCATTACTTAACTTTATGCAATATTTATGAATAAACCCCATAATTTTTAAAGAAAGTCCTTTAGTTGTGTTCGTTTCTTGTGGTGTTGCTTTTCAGAATGTTCAAAAGCATTGACGAATATGTCATGCTTTGTTTGAACACTTACAAGCACATCGTTTATTCATTGTAAAATATTAGTGTCTAAACATCTTCCATTCTTCTCCAGGACACTGCGAAGACTTGATAGGTGGTTACCAATGCCGCTGCAAGCCAGGAACATCGGGCCGCAACTGTGAGATCAACGTCAACGAATGCTACTCCAACCCCTGCAGGAATGGGGCCACCTGCATCGATGGTATCAACAGGTAAGAAATTGTGAATTTCTCTTTTATTTAAAGCAGCGATATTTCTTTCTTTCTCACTTTGTCATGTGCAACACCACAGTGCGTTAGCGTATAAACTTAAAACAGGAATTTGAGATAATTTTCAAACTATGGCACAACAAACTGAATGTCATACTTAACAAAGTTCAAATTCCATTGCCACCAAAAACTTATTAGGACCTTTTTTGTTACAAATGGTCACTCAAAAATCAACTTAGAATACATTTCACTAAAGTAGATAACTGATTAAGTGGCGATGGAATGTAAATTATCTGAGAATAAGAACACTGCTATAGTTGCATTCCGCTTCGTACTTTTTTCGCCGCACTTAACAATTCTATCATATCCACTGAAGTATTCTGTGCAGGGTGACTATTACTTTTCGAAATGCGTGTTGACAATCATATCCTGCACCTTTCACACTTAATATTATGTACCAATCACCACTATTTTAACGCTTATTTATTTTCTTTACATGCAGCAATACTTATTTTGAGTAAGTTTCCCAATCATTTAGTAGAATTAAACGCATGGTATTTAATGAATTCGTTGGCTTTCTTTTAAACAAAAAAAAAAACTACTTGAGTCATGTAACTGGGGTTCAGTAGTTTTTCGTCTGGCTGATGCATGTAATCAAAATAAATCGTGAAAGTATTTATATATTAAAATTATAATCCTTTTTTTTTGCTATGCATCCTCCTGATGCACCCCACTCCTAAAGCTAGCACCCCACTCCTAAAGCTACGTTTTGCGACATGATCCCTTACCACAACTGTCCTATCGTCAACAACCTCTAACACTGCCCTGGTCTCCTCAGGTACACCTGCGAGTGCATCCCAGGGTTCACGGGCCAGCACTGCGAGACGAACATCAACGAATGCCTGTCGAACCCGTGCGCCAACGGTGGCAAGTGCGTGGACAGGATCAACGGATTCCGGTGTGAATGCCCTAGAGGATATTATGACGCTAGGTACGGACGGTAGCAGGATAACGGAGGCTGGACAACTACTTTAAGGGTTTTGGGATTAGTTTTATCGAAATGCTGAAAGGACTGGATACTACAGAAACCTCAACTGTTAAAAGGACTTCCCTAAAAGACACTATAATAATATTACTACCGTGCAAGCTTTGGGTGAACAAACTTCAATATCATTGCACTATGTTGCTGATCAGCAATCAAAAACCATGTAGCGTTGGTTTCTACAATTTAGCTATATGGTCTCTCAAGTCCATTTTTTTTAAATAAGATCTTCCAAAATATATACAGACTGGTCAAGAATTCTCTATAAGCACTTTTTACAAAATTCTCCTCTAAGTGTAGTTCTCTAAAAAACCTGCAGTTTCACACATTTCTGGTACTCATGAGATGTTTCCTTTACAGATGCCTATCAGACGTGAACGAGTGCGCTTCGAACCCTTGCATTAACGGCGGCTCCTGTGAAGATGGTGTCAACCAGTTCATCTGCCACTGTTTGCCTGGATATGGAGGTAAGTGTTAATCGTACAATAGATATCTTTATCGGTAGTCTTTGTAGCAGAAAAGCAGTTGAAAAAGCACAATAAATCACTAGCAATGCGGGTTCTGAACAAGCATTCTCTTGAGTTCTGAAATTGTATGTTTTAAGTAGGTTCACGTCAATGTTTAAATTTCAATGGGCGTGGTTTGCACACTTTGAACTCAATCACTTTTGCTAATACTAAGTAGGCGCGGTTCTCTAGCTAGCTTTAGCTCTGTTGAGCTATTGCAAGTTTTGGTCTAGTGAATGAGCTATATTGTCGTAGATTGAGGCACCAAGTTGTGGTCTTAGCCTAGAGCAGTGCAAGTTGTTATTTTTTGGGCGCCGAACCATAACAGCGCAATTATTGGTGTCAAGTTGTACTCTTAAAGATGATTTTCTTTGTACAGTGTTTCGGACTATTGATTCTAATGCATCCCCTATGTTTCAGGTCAACGCTGTGAACGTGACATAGACGAATGCAGTTCCAACCCTTGTCAGCACGGAGGAACTTGTCACGATAGACTGAACGCTTACAAATGCGACTGTGTGCTTGGATTTACTGGTAAGAACTTCTTTATTCTCCCTCATTACCACGAAGTGAGGGTTTAGCTTACCACCAGTGTACTGGAAAATGAACTTTCAATGAAATGATCTACGCTTACCGTCGGTTGGATGACAAGTTTCGAAACAGTCTATAGTTAAGAATAATTATGTTGAAAGTTTTTCTCTATCTCCTTCATATTACGTTACCTCTCTTAATTCTTAAATAACCACAAATGTCCTTCTCCGCAGGTGTGAACTGCGAGACGAACATCGACGACTGCGCCGGCAACCCGTGCCTGCACGGCGGCTCGTGCATCGACCTCGTCAACGGGTACCGCTGCGTGTGCGCGCCGCCGCACTCCGGGCGGAACTGCGAGAACACCCTGGATCCTTGTACTCCTAACCAGTGAGTATCTTCATCATTATGAGCCTGTTTACACTGCTAAATATAAGCAATGCTTCTAGATTTCTTCATGGAGATGACATGATGAGCCTGTTAGTACTACTATTGGACTACTTTTAGACTCCTACACTAAGTCTTCGAATTCAGCCATACTGCCATAATTTCAATATTCAAAAAACGTATAGCACTTCATGATAACACTGTCTTCTACTGAGATATTCAATCTTGAAACTTTTTGTTTTTAGCTGCTGCCATTGTGGTAAATGTAGATTCGCTGATCAGCAACTTGATCAGGTTTTCAGAAACCGGTACTTTGTCGACGACTATGACATGGTGCCGCACTAGCTAAACTATCGCATTTTCGAAATTAAGCTTCTGTTTATACAATCACCTCATATAATCCTCTCTTTCTCTGCAGATGTCGTCATGGCGGCCGCTGCGTAGCCGAAGCATCATACGCAGAGTTCACTTGCCAATGTCCTGTGGGCTGGACGGGCGCGCTCTGCGAAAGAGATGTAGACGAATGTGCCGTCACAGCCCCTTGTCATAACGAAGCAACTTGCATCAACACGGAGGGCTCTTACGCCTGTCTGTGTGCGAGAGGGTACGAGGGGAAGGACTGCGCTATCAATACTGATGATTGTGCTTCATGTGAGTATATTGACTTGCTAAATATTTACTTTACAAAAAAATAGTAGCCCACCGGTATCGGGAACAGGGGTCTGGGCTCCAGAGAGAGGAACCTCCTGACAATGCGAGACGTGTCCAGAAGTACCGCTTCCTGAATCAAGCCCTTGATCCAGCTGCCCAACGAGAGCCTCCTCAGGTGTTGGTCGAGGCTCTTGGCTATTAACCCATTGGCTGTCACGACTATCGGCACAATTAGTGCTGAGTCCACGTGCCACGTCGACAACCTCGCGAGCCAAGTCAAGATACTTGATATTATTATTATTATAAAAAAATCAGCTGTTTCACAGAACATTGCAATACCTATGTGATCAAAATTTATGGAACAGCTAATTATTTTTTAACAACCGACGAAAAATTTCTACGCTAGGGAGTCTAGAATCATGTGCTGACTTCAGGGTTACAGTTTGCGCGTCGAGGTCCCTGTCACCCAGCATAAGGATTGGTATATGCGGTAGTTTGTTACTTCCACCATACCCTTAATAAGAATAACAGGTATTTTCAGGAACTGAAGATGTAAATTGAAACGTTAAAATCTCTTACAAATGGTCATGGAAGTGAAGTAAAAGACTCTTTCTCCTAACCAATTTCAACATACCGATTTGATAAAAATTCGGAGTTGTCCAGGCTAGATTCCATACATAGAGGTTGGCATCATCATCATCGTTTCAGCCGGAAGATGTCCACTGCTGGACATAGGCCTCCCCCAAGCACCTCCACTTCGACCGGTTCTGTGTTTCTCGCATCCACAGACATACACTTTGCATACATTTATTTATTTATTTAAATTGTAACATTATCATTCCCTTTTATCACACAGTCCCATGTCAAAACGGCGCTACATGTCTGGATTCGATCGGTGACTACAACTGCGTGTGCGCAAGCGGGTTCGCGGGCAAACACTGCGAGGTGGACATCGACGAGTGCCAGTCTAGACCCTGCATGAATGGAGCTACTTGCAATCAGGTAAGCAAGAGGAAATATAAAAAAATATTATATGTGTTCATGTTATTCATTAGGACTAGCAAGATTCCCCCCAAATGAGTCCTGATACTATATACAGACCATATTACCTACCTATACATAATAATGTTATTCTTCATTCCAGTACGTGGCATCATACACCTGCACCTGCCCTCTAGGCTTCTCTGGCATCAACTGCCAGACCAATGACGAGGACTGCACAGAATCCAGCTGCATGAACGGAGGCTCCTGCATCGATGGCATCAACTCCTACAACTGCTCGTGTCCACCTGGGTAAGTGTTCATCGTTACAATTTTAGCCTTTATAACTATTATGGGTTAGTGTCCAATGTTACTGGACACTGAGGAATCATTTTGGTAACCAGCAATAATAAACCTAGAGTTTAATCGCTGTTATCAACCTTATCGAACTTAGTCTAAACCTATATACTACGACTAGTTGTTGGACTCGGGATTTGTTTAGATTTCTCTTAGGTTTCAGTTCTAGCTCTTTAAAGCCAGTGTAGCGGTATCTACAACGCCACATGCGAACAACGCGTCATACTGACGTCAAGCAAATCCTGCATATCGCAAGCAGAGTTTACCGCGCAATTAGCATACATACAAACTTCCCGACAACGGGGCAATTGCCCGTCAGACACAACACCCGTCTGGTCGGAGGATCCTCCTTTTTCTATGGAGGATGAGTGAACTTTATACCCTATTCCTCATACCTCTAAACCAGTATCAAAGGCTTTCCATACTTTGTGGGCAGCAAAGGATCACAAAACTCAATTGTTTACGTTTTTTTTTAACTCAGGAGAGGCTAGCTGAACACAACTTTAAGCAATTAACATCACAATAAGCTTTTGAAACTCAAACTCAAAGCCATTACCATTCCAGGCACTTTTGAATTGTCAAATACTCAGTCAGTTAGTCAGAAAGTTAAAGTTAGGTGCCCATTCCAAAACGTAGATCTCTATGGAGAAGAACGGGCAAGAAACTCCAAGGACACTCTTTTAAATCAAGATATTACAAAACCCTGGGTGAAGCAAGATCGGCACCTCTTCTATTTCAGTTGTATTATCTCAAAATACTTCTCTTTAATATTTTATGTCACAAAACTTATTTTTTCCTTCTTTATTTCCAGCTACACGGGCTCAAACTGCCAGTTCCGTATAAACATGTGTGACAGTTCCCCGTGCGACAATGGCGCCACCTGTCACGATCACATCACGTACTATACCTGTCACTGTCCTTACGGGTACACCGGGAAACACTGCGAGACCTTTGTTGATTGGTAAGTATGGCTAATACAAGACATAGGGTTGCTTTTAACTTTTATGTGAATTGGCTAGTTGACTAATTTTTTTTTATTATTTAAATTGAAGCTTTTTTACCTGACACATAGCTTGGTATAACCAGTTTTTTTAATATCTTCGGAAATTAAAAAGATATATGCGTTCAAAACTCTCAATTAGACAGAGAGGGAAATACTGAATTGTGACATCATAGTTCAGTATCGCCATATAAATTACATGCAAAACTTCGTTTTGCGAGAAAGAGATAGACAAAAAGCTTTTATAAGTTATAAGTTTTTTATTTTTCGACCGATTTCAAATTTGATTTCGAATTTTGTTATCGTATTACGCATGTGAATATATTATCTACTAGAATATATTGTATTCAATATCATGTAACTACCCAATTGTACATATTTCTAGTAAGCAATCGTTCAAGGAGAGGAGGATATAACATGCTTTTAATTTGGTTAATGAACATTATAAAAAAAAATCTTAAAAAAAAAGAATTTCAACGTTTGGCATCGACTGTTACTGTGTGAGAGCTTAACATTAGAGGTACACTAAAAGCATTTTTTCTGCTATGCGATACTTTATATCCAATTTATACATTGAATATAGAGGAGTGGCTGGAAAGCATTTTAATGTAATTTTAACGTTCCGTTTCGAAATTTACATGCATATTTGTATTCACCATATCTCAATTTTACAAGCAAATCTAACCCACTCTTTTGCCCACAGGTGTGAAAACAACCCGTGTGAGAATGGAGCCACATGTTCACAGAAGGGTCCACAGTACACATGTACTTGTGCCCCGGGATGGTCCGGAAAATTGTGTGACGTCGAGATGGTGTCCTGTAAAGACGCGGCTATCAGGAAAGGTATGGATTTCAGAGGTAATTTAGTGCTAAATACTTATGAACATTTTTGAAATATTACCTTATTTTTACTTTATTTTATACCTTCTTGAAATTCTTATAATTCATTATCCGTTTTGCTAAAGTGTCTTATCCATCAATTACGTTTGTCCCCAGGTGTAAAATTAAAAGCACTATGCAACAACGGTTCTTGCGAGGATATCGGCAACTCTCACCGATGCCACTGCCTCGAAGGTTACACAGGATCTTACTGCCAAAAGGAAATCAACGAATGTGACTCTGCACCTTGCCAGAACGGAGCACTGTGCAAAGACCTCGTAGGAACCTACCAGTGTCAATGTGCGAAAGGTTTCCAGGGACAAAACTGCGAACTGAACGTAAACGACTGCCTTCCCAACCCATGTCAGAATGGAGGAACCTGTCACGATCTCATCAACAACTTCTCATGCTCTTGTCCCTTCGGAACTCTTGGAAAAATCTGTGAAATCAACGTAAATGACTGCAAACAAGATGCCTGTCACAACAACGGCACTTGTATCGATAAAGTTGGAGGTTTTGAGTGCAAGTGTCCACCTGGCTTCGTTGGTCCGAGATGCGAAGGAGATATCAATGAATGTTTGTCAAACCCATGTTCAACTCCTGGGACTCAAGACTGCGTCCAACTTGTCAACGATTACCATTGCAACTGCAAACCTGGCTTCATGGGCAGACATTGCGACGCCAAAGTTAACTTCTGCGCTAACTCGCCCTGTCAGAACGGAGGTATTTGCACAGCCATACAGGGAGGTCACGAGTGTCTCTGCAGTGATGGCTTCTACGGCAAGAACTGCGAATATTCAGGATACGCTTGCGATTCTAACCCCTGCCAGAATGGAGGATACTGCCGAACCTCAGAAATCGGAGGCTACGTCTGCGATTGTCCATCAGGCTTATCGGGCATAAACTGCGAAATTGACTCCATGAACGAATGCCTCAGCAACCCTTGTAAGCATCCAGAGGCTAGATGTATTGACAAGCCTGGTGACTACCTCTGTTACTGCCCGCGACAATGGACTGGTAAGAGCTGCGACATCCACGACCCTCACTCCAGAGGTGGTTACGGTAGCCCAGTAGGAGTGAACGGAGGGTTTAGCGCCAAGAATCCAGGACTTACCTTCGAAGAGTTAGACCTGGCCTTCCAAAAAGAACAATGCGTGAAGAAGGGTTGTAAAGAAAAGCAAGGCGACCACCACTGTGATGAAGAATGCAATACTTACGCGTGCGAGTTTGATGGAAACGACTGCTCTTTAGGTCTGAATCCTTGGGCAAACTGCACAGCGCCAATAAAATGCTGGGAAGTCTTCATGGATGGCGAATGCAATGAAGTGTGCAACACCCAAGCTTGTTTGTTCGACGGCAGAGATTGCCAGAAGTCCCTACAACGCTGCAATCCAATCTATGACGCGTACTGTCAGAAACATTACGCTAACGGCCATTGTGACTACGGATGCAACAACGCTGAATGTAATTGGGATGGTCTTGACTGCGAGAACGAGCCACCACACCTGGCCGAAGGTGTTATGTCAGTTACTTTACTGATGGACATGAAGACATTCAAGGAGAATTCCGTCGCTTTCCTCCGAGATTTAGGCCATCAGTTGCGAACAACGATATTGATAAAGAAAGACCATTTAGGCAACGATATGGTCTACCCGTGGAAAGGATCAACAGACGTTGGTTTACAAGACACGGAGTTCGGGAAGAAACACAACATCGTCTTCACAGAAAGGGGACAAACAGGAGTGCAGGTTTACCTAGAAATTGATAACAGAAAATGTACATCTATGTCCAGTTCCGAATGCTTTTTCTCAGCGAGAGAAGCTGCAGAGTTCTTGGCAGCTACAGCTTCCAAGCACTCCTTGTCGCCTGACTTCCCTATCTTTTCCATCAAGGGAGTGAATACCCCCGAAGATACAGCTGACGTGCCAACTAACTCCAAATACGTCTTCATCGGAGTAATCCTGGTCCTTCTGGCTGGATTATTGATTGGTGTACTTGTCACTGCCCAAAGGAAGAGAGCAGCTGGTATAACATGGTTCCCCGAAGGTTTTATCCGCAACAACTCCTCCACCAGGCGAAGGTCACGCAGACGTGGTCCTGATGGGCAGGAGATGCGGAACTTGAACAAAGGATCTATTGGTTGTATTGATGTGGATATCAATGGCGGACATATGGGTCCTCCTCACCATTGGTCGGATGAAGATGATGATGGGTCGGCGCCTCCGAGAGCTAAGCGAGCAAGAGGGCCTGGCGATGCTAATGGCGCTCCAGGAGGTTATGCGTCAGACCATACTGCTATAACGGATTATGAGGAAGCTGGTCATGATGGCAGGGTCTGGACTCAACAGCATCTGGATGCAGCTGATATCAGAGTACCGCCCAGTATGATGACGCCACCAGCTATCGTGAGTATTGACTTATTTACCATATTTATCATGGAATTATTATTATTATATTTGTCGCATCAAGAGTGGCCGGAATGCGAAACATCGGGTCTTCTTCACGATCCGACATAGTTAAACTTAGCTATGGGCACTGTCGTGGGTACTCGAACAGAAGATATTTTTAAATCAAAGTAATTTTATTAATTCTCACAATTTTACAATAAACCGAAACAAACACGTGCGTTGGTACTGAGTGTCTGCCAAGACAGTCGAAACTCAACTGACCGAACACTCGGTCGGTCCCTTCCCTGTCCTCGCTGCATCCCCTCTATCGACGATCGTGTCCAAGCAATATGGCGCCACGCCACGCTTGCGTTTCCGGTGACGATTATTATTAGGTTTACAAAATAAATTGTTAGATGGCGCTGCGTATTGACCATGGCGCCATCAATCCACGACACGGCCATCCCTGACTAGCACCCGTCCTCGGGTGTAGTACCTGTGGACAAAAATTAACTCAGACAGTAATCTAGCTCGGCTATCCTGCCAGTGAAGCAAAGATTAATTCTATATGGTACTTTATTTCATCTAAATCTAAGTGAAATAATCAGCTGTACTAAGGCTTCATACAAGAAGCTTCCGTAGAACACACATTGGAAAAGATCCGATCAACAAGTTACACAATAATGCTTACAAAATTGTCTACCATAATTCATCAGCAATGTACAACCAACTCATGAAACTTTCACAATACACTGTGCACCAACACAGATCATAATCGCACCAACGATTATCAGACCCATCGCCACATGTTGCTCATGAGGTGCGGTCTCAAGTTTAGAGTATGGGTGTACAAGCCTGCTAATCAGATGTGGTCTCACTACCACTGTCACTGACTATGACATCTAATTCTCGAGGAACTTGATGATCGGGGATCTTCCTCACACGATCATGGGGGTCAGATTACCACACAAGTTACTACCACGCAGGCTATTGCCATACTATATTGCCTAAACTTTCTTTGACAAGAAAGCACTGGGATCAAAATCACCGGAATTAAAACAAAATGAAAACTTCTCACCGGATTCAATTGCTAGGTGATCAGTGGCTGGCTTCACAGTGCAGGCATTCACCCGGTGCTCTACGTTGCCGCTGCTAGTCTTGGTGTCCTTTTTCGGGCAGCGAGTGGCGATATGACCTGGTTCGTTGCAGTAGTAGCGCGTAGGCGACGATGTTTTGTTTGGTACACTGCTCGGAATGCCGACATAGCAAACTTAAACGCGCGGCTCGCTACTTGCCGCTGCTGCAGGTGCTGGCCTGGAATGAAACATGACCGCAAAGTATCACATAGCTCGGTCACTCCTGACCACATTTGGTACAGGCAAAAACACAATTAAAATTCGAACAAACTAAAAATAGCAGAGTTCAGAGTGTTACCCACTATTTGATTCCCAAATCTCAAGGTTACAATAAAAATAATCAACCAAGATGAATGTGTCTCATACTATCTAGTAACCTCCAGTTACTTAACTCGTTAAATTAATTTGCGCATGGGCCCCCTCGGATCGCCAAATCACTCTTGGACTTTTTGGTTTCTCACGAAACCCCACACAACACACACAACTTAATCTCTACTCTGTTTCAGCAACAAAACTATTACTTGACTTTCCTCAAATTCGTTAGTAATACTCTGATCAAAACTACCATCGATAACAAAAGGTTCCTTTAAGCCTTAGTAATAATTGGTCTGGGACTGTATCGACTTAGATCACACACAAAGCTCATGGCCCGGCTGCCGCAGCAGCTAGTGACACTCATGCCACCCATATCGTCATCACCTCTTGTGATACGATCTACACACATCACTTCACATAGAGTCTACGACTCCCAGGTCATTACAAGACCAACACAACAATCGTCTCCTTTGAGACCCAGGTTCCCGCTGCACCACCAGCTGGCCATCGCCCCCAGAACAAGTCACAAGTGAGTTGCAGTTACGACTACAGACAAGTACGTACAGTGCGACCTAATAGCCATGGTATGTGCTCTACTACTCGGTGGAGGAACTCTTCTCACCGTCTTCTACGTTTAAGTCGTTAGGAACTCTACTTAGAGGCATCTTTCGTATGCGATTGTAAGCGTACGTATAAGTGCGCCTGGATTTAAAGACTTTTAGAGTATTGATTCAACCAGAGTCATGTAAACAAACTTTGATTATTATCTAATCATAGCGTAAATCATCAACCAAAGCCATGTACCATTGTTCTCCACATTAACAATCATTTTTATCACTAAGAGCCTTAGACACCTGGAAACCCACACACGAGTAAACCACTCTAACGCCACGGCTCTCCAGCCAACCAGCAATCGCATTGCTCTCACACATCCAACGCATGGATCCGTGTGCATCACCCTGTGACACCACACAACTTTACTACGGCCGATAGAGAACCCCTACTCGCGTGCTTCCCATAATCTAGGCTTGCTCATATCACGACTGTGATCACTATCTACTTCGACTGGTACATGACCTACTGGCATCTTTCTTTACCTATCGTGAGCATACTTGTAAGGTTAGAATTTAAAGTTTTTATCTTATAGCGATTACCCGCCAAAACTTCCGCTACCTTAAACGGACCTCTGAACTCCCGATCTAACATAATCTTATAATCTGATTTCACTCTTCGTTTTCTAATAACATGAAATCGTCAACCGAACATTTTGTTATAGCTGCCTTTGTTCTATCAAATCTGACAACAAAAACTCTGTGTGTGACATGTTAATCGAAAAGCCTAGGTTTCAATATTTCACGTAGGTAATATCATAATATTACTTTGCAAGTAAATGTCGGGTAGAAAATAGTAATAAAATCTCAAGCTGTTGCTCGTTAATCGCAACACTACATGTGATATGTTCTGTGCTGACTAAACATGTTTGACCAATACTAGTCAATGCAACAATGTTATTAACTCGTTTGCCACTTAATTTGGCTGCACAACCCGCTTTTAATAAACGAGCATTCAGCATCAGAATCGCAAACAAAACAATACAGCTCACCTTTATTTTCTAACGTGTCTGAGGGTAGTTGTACAACGTCCACTCGCCGTACACGACTTCTAGCACGTTTTCCACCATCTGCTTAGCTGCCACTACTCGTGCACAGGAATGCGATATATCCTGGTTTCCCTCACTTGCAGCACACGAAAGGCTTCGCTGACGGCTGCGGGGCTGCTGTTCCATCAGACGCATCCATTTTTGACACTAGCATCTTCATTTTGAACACGTGGGTCGTTGTGGATTTATCCCACTTCTGATGTCGCATCAAGAGTGGCCGGAATGCGAAACATCGGGTCTTCTTCACGATCCGACATAGTTAAACTTAGCTATGGGCACTGTCGTGGGTACTCGAACAGAAGATATTTTTAAATCAAAGTAATTTTATTAATTCTCACAATTTTACAATAAACCGAAACAAACACGTGCGTTGGTACTGAGTGTCTGCCAAGACAGTCGAAACTCAACTGACCGAACACTCGGTCGGTCCCTTCCCTGTCCTCGCTGCATCCCCTCTACCGACGATCGTGTCCAAGCAATATGGCGCCACGCCACGCTTGCGTTTCCGGTGACGATTATTATTAGGTTTACAAAATAAATTGTTAGATGGCGCTGCGTATTGACCATGGCGCCATCAATCCACGACATATTTATATCTCTAAATTAATATAGCCCTCCCATTTTTTCCAGCATGATGGTCACGTAGAGGTAGATGCCCGAGGACCTCTCGGCATGACGCCTCTTATGGTAGCTGCGGTGCGAGGAGGCGGGCTGGATACAGGATCTGATGCTGAAGATGAACAGACTGCTCATATCATATCGGAACTGGTCGCTCAAGGAGCTCAGTTGAATGCCGCCATGGATAAGACTGGGGAGACTAGTTTGCATTTGGCTGCGAGGTAAGGAAAATTCTTCAGTGAAATAGGAGGTCTCATAATAATAACGTCAACTTCCTGAAAACGTAAGGGCCGAAAGTACTAGTATAAATGAATATGAACATCTTTGCAACCATAACCTGTAGATAAAACAAAACACAAATAAAAACACAAAACCTTGACCGAATTTGAAACAAAATATGTTTCGTAGATCATAATTTCTTTGTTCAATATCAAATCATAAAATCTGTACCCTTCTAACTTCTACTTGTTCCCCTAGATACGCACGCGCGGATGCAGCGAAACGTCTCCTAGACGCGGGCGCAGATGCGAACTCACAGGACAACACGGGGCGCACGCCACTGCACGCGGCAGTCGCTGCGGATGCCATGGGCGTGTTCCAGATATTACTCAGGAACAGAGCCACGAATCTGAATGCGAGGATGCATGATGGAACTACACCACTTATTTTGGCTGCTAGGTAAGTGTGGAATTCTTTTATTTACTTCATAACATCACTAGTTTTTCCTTGATTCGGCTTGGAAATTTGATTGTGGTAATGTCTGAATTGCAAGGGCAGTAAATGTAACCTTGTTATTAGACGTTTTTAAGATGATAACTAATAAGAATAACTAATAAAGATAACTTCTAAAGCTGTAAAAAGAGTATTAATGGATAAATGAGCGACTGACGTCATTTTCTCTCGAAAAAAAAATTGCAGACAATCTTGGTTTAATAATTGAATTTCAAGTTTCTATAATGTATTACTTAACTGTAACAATTTTTTTTTAATTTTTCGAACATCAACTTTATTTTATAATAATGTACTAAATAGTATGCTTAAAACATGAATAATCAAATCAATTTTGAGTTTCATTGTCACTGTTAAATAAAATAGGTACAAAAAAATATTTTTACCCCTACAGGCTAGCCATAGAAGGCATGGTGGAGGACCTAATCAATGCAGACGCGGACATAAACGCAGCGGACAACAGTGGCAAGACGGCGCTGCACTGGGCCGCGGCGGTCAACAATATTGATGCTGTCAATGTGCTGCTAGCTCATGGAGCGAACAGAGATGCACAGGATGATAAGGTGAGCTTTCTTAAACAATATAACAATTACGACTGCTTGCCCTGTGCTGCAAGTTATGTTACAAATCACAGGCAATAAGGGGCGAGTCTATTGTCATGAGCAGTGGTTCCCCAGTGGTATCGGCCGCGACTTACGAGTTGTAGGTTGTAGGTTCGAACCCAGACTGGAGGTCTACTACGAAGTGCAAAGTGCGAATGATCGGATCGGACCGACACATGGCCGAACCGAATATTATTGAAAAATGCGAAAAAAATTCGGATCGGCTCAGTTGGGTCGGGACCATAGTCAATATTCGAAAGAGTGTAGCAGTGTAGGATCGGGACCGACCGAACCAAATAGTAACTTCGTAGCAGGAAACGGCCGAACATTCGGCCGATACCACTTCGGAGTAGACCCCAGGCTCTTTACTTTGTGAAAGATCTTTCTCAAATTATCTGATCTTGATAAATTTCTTTCATGCGTTGTTTGTCGTCCATTTCTTTGCTTTCACAAAATATCTAATCTTACTTATTCTTTCCTAGGACGAAACGCCTCTGTTCCTAGGTGCCCGCGAAGGTTCCTACGGAGCATGCCGAGCGTTGCTAGACGCTATGGCAAACAGGGAGATAACAGACCACATGGACCGACTACCAAGAGACGTGGCCCAGGAGAGGATGCACGACGATATCGTGAGGCTACTCGACGAACACTGTCCGAGGCCACCGCCGCAGCATCACCATCTCATGCGTGAGTTTGCTAAGGGTAATTTGAATATACACATTTTTGAAGGATACGAGTATATATAATGGATTGGGAGCGGGGGTGAAGTCTTCGTTGTGATATCAGTCTCCTTCTGTAGGAATGACATAATTTAGGGTACTCTATTCTTATAAAATGGCAAATATTTAGGAGTGAGAACGTTCTAAATAATTCATGAAATTCTTGAGTTTGTACTTATTGAATTTAGAATAGGTACCTACCTAATATGTAGTTAATCGTGAGGAAACCGGCATGTCCTAGAACATCTACCAACCCGCACTGAGCCCGCGTGTTGGATTACGGCCCTATTCCTCTCACCAAAAGGAGGTCTGTGTCCCAGCAGTGGGAACATTATAGGCTGATTATGTTATATAAACGAGACTTTAGCTTCTTGGTTACGAAGTGTGGTGCTCAGAAAACTAGAGCCCCTATTTACCTACGTAATTCTGCTGAATCTTGGTTTTCGTAATTTTTACTGCAAAATTCAGAGCATCACCAACAAACCCTTTCTTCCAAATCTTTAAGCTATTTGACATGCCACCATTCGGTGGTCGAAGACAAAAACCGACAACTAACGAAGTCCTCTTCCACAGCGTCACCGAACCCGCACCCGCAGCTGATCAGTCAGCCGACTGTCATCAGCACGTCTGCCAAAGGGAAGCCGAAGAAGTCGCGCGCGAAAGCCGGCCCCGACAGCCCCGACCAGGCATACGACAACAACAACTTGCAGACTACGCAAATTAGACGGTATGTTTATGTTATATTTTTAGTAGGTAGAGAAAATGATAAGTATCGACAGCCAGGCTAAGGAGAACGCGCCGAAACAAGATGAAGACCCAGCACCAGCCAGTGACAGCGCGAGTAGGGGAAGATCAACGAAACGATGGATGAACAGTGTGAGAGATGATATGGCTAGAAAGGGGGTGACACTTGGACACTATGGAAAAAAATGACGTGTCGCCGACCTCAAGTAAATTGGAATAAGGGCAGGAGAATGATGATGCTGCACTGGTTGACATCATCACGTCAACGTCGGCTGCCGCTGGAAACCAGCGCTGGGGCTCTGTCTCGTATAGGGTCTTAGCATTATGCTGAGCGATGGCCGTTTCGCGTGAATGTGACGCATGTTTACTCCCAACTTGTTATTTTTTTTTTGTGTGTTTATGTTCTTTTTTAGGCGTCATGTTTGCCGCAAATAAATGCATTTTCTTTCTTTTTTTCTTTAAAACAGTAGCTACAGGGGGGGAGGGGGTTTCCTTTAAGGTTGTTGCAGATTTGGAGTTTAAACCCTTTTCGAACCTAATTATATATTCTCTAGATTCCATATTGATAACCAAAATATCGCACCGTGTCCGGAAAAAACATCACCCATTCGTAGGAATAATAATAATATTAAAATAATAATAATAGATAATAGAAACATATTTTCGAGCCGTTTGGGGTCGAAACCCTCGGGTCGTGGGGTCCGAGTGCTCATTGCTTGTTCAATGAAATCTTTAAACGGCTGGTTGACACTTGCCGTGCCCCTAGGGTAAGCATTACCATACAACGTGGTAATGCAGCCAGTCTCTTTGGTACATTACCAGTCGACAGCGATGCGGAGGATTATTTCGACGCAATATTTTAGCTTTTTTAGTTAGATTAGGATATAATATTTTTACTTTAATAATTTGTAGTTTATTTAACATTAGAAGCCTGTTTAGGTATACTTCGTAGATTATACAGTTTCAATTTTAAGAGGCTCGTTTTGATGGTTTCGTCCTAATGTGTTTCCATATTTTTTTGTTACAGGAAGCCTAGCGTAAAAAAGAACAATAAGAAAGTGGCGCAAGAAGTGCCACAGAGCGTGGAGAGTTTGGGTTCCAGTCTGAGCCCGGTCGAATCACCGCTCCAAAATTTACAGGTAAATAACTAATTCCATTTGGAGAACTTTTTACTAACTTAAATATTTAGAACGCACAACATAACAGGTCAATTTCTGAAACTATTAGCCCTACAAAGCATGATCTTCCTAAAAGTTCGATTAATAAGAGAGATCTCGATGACTAAAATCTTGTGGCATTCTATTTATATTCGTTCAATCTGTTTGGGTGGCAGGAAGTAAAAATCTTATGAAATGTAAGATTTTTTTACAGGACTGTTGTACGAATTTATTAGTCAAACTGCGTTTGAAAGCAATGTATATTGTTTAGGCCCCTTAGGTGAATACAAGAGACTCCTTGGCATTGTATTCTAAAACTATTAAGTATTGTGTAGGACTTGCCGTCGCCGTACGACGCAACGTCGCTGTACTCGAACGCGATGGCGCAGTTCGTAGGCATCGAGCAGCTAGTGCAGCACAAGCAGCCGCCAAGCTATGAGGACTGCGTCAAGGTAATACACTACAATATTCTATACTCAACATGATTTATCTAGTTCTACAACAATATTTTGATTTAAAAAAGCCTCGATGGAGTTTCTTGCCCGAACTTTTTCATAGGAACCTACTATGTTTTGGAATCAGCTTCAATTTTCTGTCTGACCGACTTCTCCCGACATTTCTAAAGTGCTTGTAATTGGTTTAATTCAAATGAACGCTTTTGGTTTGATTTTATACATTATTTTTATAAAAAAGGACATTGGAATCTATGGAAGAAAATGAACATCTCCAATCTCTATGATTTCAAAAGCTGCTGCATAGCTCTTAGTTGGGATATAACATTCTTCATTGCCGATGAATATGAATTATTTTCTTATAATTTTCCAAGGTTTTGTTGAAACGTCTGTTTAGAATTTTAGCAACGTTTTTTTTGGGTTAGGAACAGTCTAACAACAGTTTGTTAAGATTTTATGTTTACATTGATTATCAGTTTAGCGCATATTTGGAAAGATTATTGAATACTAGTTGCGCCCCGCGGTTTCACCCTCATAAGTTCCGATCCCGTGGGAATATCGGGATAAAAAGTATCCTATGTGTTCATCCTGGTTATAGACTATCTCTGTGCCAAATTTCATCCAAATCCGTTTAGTAGTTTGCGTGACAGAGTAACAAACATCCGTCCATCCATCCATCCATCCATACAAACTTTCACGTTTATAATATTAGTAGGAAGTAGGATAGTAGGATTATTTAAACAAAACGGTTGCTGTTTTATAACTTTTTTATAGTATCTATGTATCTCATATATGTTTGAATATTAAAAGTGTATTTATAAGAACTAGTAACTAATGAAACCAGTGCTTCGTCCCGCAGACGGGTCAGACGCTGCAACAGTCGTTCGGCGGCGGCGCGCTCGGAGCGTCCCTCTCGCCGCCCTACTCCAACCACTCCCCCACGCACAGCAATCACACCACATCGCCGCATGCGTATATAGGTAAGAGTCACATCTTTATTCTTATTGAAAATCGAATTTATGAACCAAAAAATTCGATTAAAAAAACTAGAATTTGTTGAACTTACAATGTTATTGTGTAAAATGTGGTAAGTCAACTGAGGGCTGATTTTTCAATCGACAGATATTTTTATTCGGGGAATAAAATTAACGTGCTGACAGTTTTTGTATGGAAGAACTGTCAAAAAATCAAAATTATTCTTCGGCTAAAGTTATCTGGCGAAGGAAAAATCAGCCCATAATCTATTTAGCTTCGTATACATTTCATCACTTAAAGCTTTTGTTTTATGTTAAACATTTTGTGAAGTAAGATTATAAATGATTTTTCAATGAAATCTATTAAATAAAACGCGCTTTGTAGAAACTTAAACTGATTTAGTTAAAGTACACAGAGATTATTGACACTAATTTTCTCGATTTTTAGTCTCCCTGTTTTATGAGAACTAGTATTGTAAAAAGGTTTGTTTCCCAGGATCTCCATCCCCGGGCAAGTCCCGGCCCTCCCTGCCCACGTCGCCGGCGCACATGGCGGCGCTGCGCCACTCGCACCAGCACCAGCTCGACGCCGCGGCCTACTCGGCGCTCGCGCATCTGAGTGAGTATATCCTGTTATTTAATTATAGTATCTTTATAGTTTAGCATTCTGCTTACGTCATTCGAGAGCCAAAAGATCCTTGTAGCACTGTGCGTGTGTGCTTTAGCAAGCCATCGCCATACACCACAAGGGTTCACAAGGTAGACCGATGGCTTGCTAAAGGTCGCAGGAATCTGCTGAATGCGTGAGGCACAAGACCACTCGTTGTGGTGATTGGAGGCTTTGATAGCGCCTATGTCCAGCAGTGGAGGTCTTCAGGCTGAAAGAGGATCAGAATAGCATCTCAAGAAACTTTAGCATTTTGACAGATATTTCGATATTTTCAATATACAGTGAAGCCTGGTTAAGTGGGACCTGGATAAGTGAGAAACCTCTATTATTAATTGTGTTATTAATATTCAATATTTCCTGCTTCTACAGGTGCCAATGGACAACACAATGCACAGCTACAAGCGGTGATGACGCACGCAGCCGCACTTGGACAAGTGCAGGGCGCGCAGCATCCCGCGCTGACGAATATGATGTCAAGTAAGTATGGTCGCCCTAAACCTTTGGAATTTTGGTACAAAGTAGTGATGACCCAGTGGTAATGCCCCTAACTTATGTGTCGCTCGTGGGTTCGAACCCGGACTGGCGCTTTACTTTGCGTAATTAATTTCATCACTACTGCTCTCAAAAGAGGGGCTTGTGGCTAAGTATTTATTTATTTATTAGTAATAACAGCCGCACGGCCACTCACAGGTTAAGTTACGCTTGTCGAGATTGGTCCGTGGATAGATGACCATCTTCACATACCAAGACCCCTCCAAGCTTCGGAAAGCCGTTGGTCCCGGTTGTCATTCCATTACCAAGGGGTATCGTATTACCCAGCAACTGGGTTGTGGAGGTCAGATAGCACTCCATGTAAAATTAACATTCAGCTGCATCCGGTTAGACTGGAAGCCGACCCCAACATAGTTGGGAAAATGGCTAGGCAGATAATGACCACTGCTCTCAAAACGGTGAACAAACACATCGTGAAGAAACCTGGCATGTCCTAGAACCAAAAATTTGAAGACATATGACATCTATCAACCCGCGCTGGGCCCGAGTGGTGGCTTATAACCCACGTCCTCTCACAAAGAGGCCCCACTCATATGCCCCAGCAGTGGGAACATTCTAGGCTGATGACGCTAAGCAGGACTTTCTAAAACCTTTTTTCTACAGGTCTATACGGCGGCTGGGGCATCGGTGACACATTCCCGACGCCATCGCCAGAATCACCAGATCATTGGTCGACACCATCGCCGCAGACGCCACTCACGCAATCCCCGCACTCTGATTGGTCGGACCGCGCCGCGCTGTCCCCAAACGACATGCAGCAGACCAATAAGGGGGCGACAGAAGCCATCTATATATAGAGATAAGTTAAGATTTGGGTTTAGATGAATTTCCGACGTTCTTTGTTTTTGTAAGTGGTCGCTTTTTGTTGGATTTGGTGGATAAAGTGCCATCTGCATATGACTCTCTTTTGCAATAAAGTTTTTGCCTCGAACTGGTGCTAAAATCCTGAATTAAAAATGACAAATGGCCAAAATAATTTCCCGGCTCCCGTAATTTTAAGTTTAAGATTCAAACTTACGTACCTCTAGTAAGATCCTGGACCTTCCAAAAATAAAAAAAAAATAAACTCAAAATGTTCAATTAATTTTCGCACAAGTTTCCCAATATCTTTCAGTTTTATACGTCATTTTTTATGGTCATATAAACGTCACGTTCAACTACAAAAGCACCACAAAATAAGAACGTCGAGCCGCATACGAATGAAGACAATGTACAGAACGACGCGTGGGTTACCGTTCGGCGTCCATTGCCGCGTTCGTTGGACGTCGAGCGGCGGTGTCGTGAACTTAGACTGACTTGTACAGCCATGACTTGAGTGTATAGCTATTAACGTAGTGTAGAATAATGCACTAACATTTGGTAATCTCGTGATTTTTTAGCATTCCCTGTTCGGTGTGTTTTTAATTACGCGCAATATATTCATTACGACAGGCCAGTGACCGTTTCACAGACTGCTCAGTGTAATAATTTGGCTAGTAACCATAATTGGGTGAGCCCGACTCGCTCCTAACCCTTTTTTTTTAACAATGAAGCTTGATTTAGGCTCTTTTACATTGACTATAATTTTGAGTACGCATATTTTTTTTAAATAAAAAATATTAATGATAATATTTTTATTGTCTTTTATGTCTCGAAATAAAAACTAAAACTTGCCATATTAATAAATAGAGAATTTCATGCAAAGAATAATTAATGGCCGTTGTTAAAAAAATGCGAATAAAAATATAAGTAGTCTAATTTAATGTTCAAGAAGTATAGTGAAAAGCTTCTTTCGAACAGCATCAAAAATACACCGAATTTTAATAATCACATTTTGATAAATGACACACTTGTTACGTTGTTGATTTTTTTATTATTTACTTGTTTGTAAGCTGTGTTTTGGACCGTTGGTTTCATTGCACATGAGATTGTTAAGTGCAGTTGATGACGTCACCCACACAAGATGGAAGCCCGGTAGGCGTCAACTACACATTTGTACGGAAATTATTTATGTGTGATTCTGTAGCTTAGGATTTTATCGCTTTTAGTGTGTAGATAGTTTCGATTTGTTACTAAAGCTGGGGTAAAATTAATAGCTAATTATTTGTTTTTTTATTAATTAAATTAAGCGTGGCTTTTGGAATGGAAAAATAGTGAATAAAGTTGAAAAAGGGTTTTTAAGAAAAACGAGTTTAAATCGGCTTTAGAAACAAATTGCGTTAATTTAGTATTTAAATGTAATATTGACTGAGATTGCTGCCGCCACACTATGGGCCAGAAACGTGCGTACCGTCTCAAAAATCTGTAACTTTTTTGTTGATTGAAGTAATTAGCTGAAATTTAGCACGTATAGTATGTGCTAAATTTAGAGTACATACAATCCAATAATGACAAATATATTGTCAAATTTTTTAACAAAAATTTGTCATTATTGACAAATTTACTGTCAAATTTTTTGACAAAAATTTGTCAATAATTTAGTTTGAAGAATAACATAGAACCTTTTAATAAGTTCCTCGTCAACACCTGTAATTTCAGAAGCGCAATAGTAGTTCTCAAAAAAAACGCCGAGCTGTATTGCCGTCATTGCTGTTTCCACTTCCTTGTCGGGACTTATCAACGTGCAATCCCATTCGGCTTCGAAACAAACTTTGTACAAGCTTTTTCTTGTCTTCTTTACTTTTTTTATCTTCCGGAGTTCTCGCAGCCCATTTTTTAAATGAAAGGTTATATGAAATATGTAAAATTAACTCCATGCACCTGATCCACGCGTCCAACGTGGACAAACCATATTCGTAAGCATTTACATTATCTGGCTTTGATTCAGTCTTCTCCAAATTATTCATTTCGCTTGGTTTAGCCCCACACACTGTACACACAGCTCCAGAACTTGTGTCAGTTAGAACTTGTGTAACTTTTCCATCCACCATAGTTAGGAATAGGTCGTGACTTATTTCAATTACCTGCTTCTCCTTGTGCATCTTTGAAGTTTGCAAATTATTAATTTGACCCCGAATATCACCAACCACTGATCGGGTTTTCTCGGGCATTTCTTTTGCAAGTTCCATCAGGATTGGTCGGCAATAACGAATAAAAGGACAAGCCGGATTTTGCCAAATTACCTCATTTGTTTCTGTGTCAGTCAGCTTTATGGGTACTAAAGACGCTATAAATAAGTTTGCATCTGAGACTAAGTCACTCTCATCTGTTAAATTTGTTTTTTTACTTTGCCCCGATGAATCATCACATCCCCACTTGGTAAACAATTTAAGAGATTTTCTTGTTGGGTTGTAAACATTTTCAATCTTTAAGATGCGAGCAGAAGTGTGATCTAGCAAATCCAATCACAACTAATTTTGGTATATTTTGTATTTTCCCCCCAACAGGCATTTTTCGTTTCATTTCAAGGGGGCAGATTCGGGCAATTATTTTTTTTGCCCTGACTTCTATATTAGCTGCTCTATGTGATGCTATGACGACATGGGCAGAAACTGCTAACTGTCAAAAGTCTATGTGAAGTTTCTAATAAGGATAGAATATTAAGTCCTGAAATAAAAATTCTATACCTCCCCAGTTTTCACATAATGGTCCACTTAAATTATTTTGAAATAGAAGTACTTCATAACCATTCTAACCATATATCACATTTACAAATTTTCTGTGAAAATAATGAAAATATGACCAAGTAAACTGGTGGAATTGTGTTCTACATAATTGACATAATTTTGAGCGTCAACTTGCAAGCCTTAGTCTAATAGTAAAAATGAGAAATAGTATATTTTAACTGCTATATAATATGCATTGGACATTCAGTTAGACATATTCAATATAGAACATTACGAAAACCTATTTTTGAGACAGTACGCACGGTTCTGTCCCATAGTGCGCCATCGCATTTCTCACATTTATTTTAGTATTTTATTTTTTTTTTGTTTGTTTTGCAGACTTTATTATTTGATCTGGCAATAATCTCAGTTTTTAATATTATAATTGATAGTTTACATATCTTCCGTATCGAATCATTCCATGATTGCTTCCAATTGTAATTTTATGTGCAGAGGTGCAAAAATTTGAGAAAAATACCTTTCTAGCAGGTGTAACAAACATTTTGGTATTATTTGATAATACAAAAAAGAGCAAAATCGAATCCATTCCGTGTATACAATGTTGCCATTACTTACATAATATTGCCACCTCTCGCATAGTGCATATTTCCAATTGATATAAGATCTCATTCATTCCATTTGCGCTTTAAAATGACAACACTAGTTGATTTGTTATTATTATTATTATTAAAATAGTTGACACGGGATCACTCATGCTCAATTTTTACTCAATTCCATACATACTCTATTATATTGTAATATATTTTATATAATTAAGTAATTTTAACGTTTTAAAAGCTTCCGATGTTGTAACGCCTACATCTTTGTAAATATTTTTAACATTTTTTTTTAAATGTAAGTAATATTTAAATGCGAATGAAATAACTGATCTTCGTAGTTTTTACGATAGTGTTATAGTTTTAATTTTATTTTTTTTGTGTCATCTTTAATGTGCCAATGAGCAGATTTGAATACTGTACCGTTAGTGAAACGCACAGTAATTTTACATGTGTATTACTAGTTTTAGCATAAATATATGGATAAGCGAATTGTGCTTCCTAACTGCTTATGTTTAAGCAATAAAGGCCCTATAAATGTAGGAATTGGCTAAAGTACAAAAGGATAAAATTCGTAAAATTTCGAAGTAAAAAAAATAAAAAAATAAACTGCAAATTGTAACTAATGAAATACATGACAAAATAAAGACTGTAAAAGATAATTAAGTGCAAAACATTATACTCGTTAACATAACTCCATGTTTTTATATCTTTGTGTGTGTGTAAAAAGTAACAACTCGGTATATTTTTGTGGAAGCTGGGACATCTCTAAATGCACTTTGAAGGCACTTTGTTACGAATAAAATGATGAGAATGATCTTCAATCCGTGTGCCTTTTAATTAAGATGTAATTTAAAACTATTACATTAGTTTAGTGACGTAGCAGTAGTTCGTAAACTTGTAAATATATTTTAAACAATTATTTTCATTGAAGATAATTGCATTTAAATTGTAAGGAAAAAATGAAATTTTAATAAACGTTCTCCCGTAATGACAATAAAGGAATAAAATAAACTTGGTTGTTTTATTGTCTCTTGGTCTTATAGTCTACTGGCGGCACCTAAGAATTGCCAAATACCTAATGATAATACCAAATACAGAAGGCACGGAAGTAGTTGGTAATGCTTATTATTTTCATGCCATTAAGAGATACATACCTAATCAGCCTATAATGTTCCCACTGCTGGGATTGCTCTCTGTGAGAGGGAGTGGGCCGTAATTCACTACGCGGATTTAGTGCGAGTTGGTAGATGTAACATGTCTTCGAATTTTTGGTTCTAGGACATGCCCGTTTCCTCACGATGTCTTCCTAAACAGTATTGAGAGCAGTGGTGATGAAATAATTTACACAAAGTAAAGCGCCTGTCTGGATTCGAACCTAGGACCTACAATTTGGAAGTCAAGATCGTTACCACTGGTCCACCAGTGCTCCAACAGATAGATCACGACATAACATTTGACAAATATTACCATGCTTAATATCAAACTCAAACTCAAAGTATTTATTTAAATTAAACCAATTACAGGCACTTTTGAATTGTCAAGGGGTCGGTCAGTCAGAAAAATGAAGCTAGTTGCCCATTCCAAAGCGTAGTAGGTACCTATGGAGAAGAACGGGCAAGAAACTCCATGGACACTCTTTTAAATCAAAATATGGTTACAAAGTATTAGTTACATCATTCATGTTAAAAATTATGCTTGTGAGAACGATGCAGAACGTTAAAAGCGTCCGTAATGAAAAGTTTAAAACAATCCAAATATTAAATTAAATTAAAATAAGCCATGGCAGCAAAGAGATGACCAGTCCCTACTGACGGCGCCCGTATTAAAATTCAACATGGTATATTACTTTTCATACACCCATACATACCGACACACACTCACGCGCACTTCCCATGGCTGTAGGCAAAAAATACAGAACGCCACCTGCTACGATCGTCACATATTCTTATTCGCACACGCACGCCTGTTGCCAGTACTACGCACCTGACCTTTCTGAAGAACATCACCAATAAGGTCACTGACTAAATGTCCTCCTAGCCCCCTTTCCTCCTGGCTTTTCTACTCATATCTGATAAAATTTAAATACTACTACTTTTAATTTTTTTCATTGGAGTTACCGATGTAGCTTGCAAAGAAAGCAAGCTGAAGTGGCAGTGGGCTCGCCATGTTTGACGAAGGATCAATGGCCGATGGAGCTGACCAGTCCTGGAGTGAAGACCGCGTATCAGTAAGCGTTGTGTGGGACGCCCCCAGTGGCATAGCGTGGGTATAGGCTGCCCGGGGCGGAAGACAATTTTGCCGCCCTCTTAATTAGGTATTTCAATTTAATGTATACTATACATTATATACATTAATTCTAGAGAACTTTTCGGCAAGAACAGTCATCATTATTTTGCATTATACAGGTTAGATTTTAAATAAAAGTTTAAAAAAAAAAAAAACTTTTAAACAAAACATCATTCAAAGAAAGGGGATTCCCCGAATTCGTCACAGAATAAGCAATGAAAAATTCCGTGCTCTTTTCAATAGGTCCGAATTTATAGTTACGTTAAAAATATGAAATGTTTCAAATATTTACAAAATATATTTTATTATTTACTGTGAAATTTTGCCGCCCCCTAAAAAGTGCCGCCCGGGGCGGGTCGCCCCCCCCCGCCCCCACTACACTACGCCACTGGACGCCCCCCAGCTATATGGACACCCGACCCCAAAAAGGTGGCTGGGACAGACTGGATGCGGAAGACGGAAGACAGGGTGTTGTGGAGCAGCCTGGGAGAAACCTATGTACAGCTTTAGTTGATTGATATAAATCTAATAAGTAAAATGAAATAGTAAAACCATAGAGAATTTATCTTATTTTTTAAACCTTTCGCCAACCTAATTTACCTACCATAGCTGTCAAAATAATTTTAGAATACCCTCACTTGTTTCATGTTTTAATAGAATTTCATTCGAAACAGTGAGAAGCGACGGTTTAGCGAGAACCACGTCGACTACGTCTAGTCACAGATACATTGTAGTTCAGTAAATAAGAGATATATTTATATATATTAGAAAGACTAGTACCTATTTATTATTCAGAAGATGCATTTTATATTAGAAGCAAGAAGTCATTGTTGTATTTACTTTAGCATTTAGTATGACGAGAACTGTCGTCTGGAGATACGTACGGAGCATCATTTCACAGTAAGTTTGCTATGAATCATTATAATTTTCAAGTAGTGCATTTTTTACGAATGGCTGACTGAAAATTGTGTTTATCGTGTACTGAAGTGACTGATTTTCTGTGTGTGAGAAATATTGGTTATGAGATTCCAACAGTATTGAAATGGGGTTAACATATTACTGCGGTATATTTTTCTACCAAGGGTACATTGGTTTTTAAGTATCTAATCTGTCATTACAGTGAATTTCAATAGATTAAAGTCTCGTGTTTATTGGTAGGAAACTCCACTATAAATACTAACGTTTCGAATTATGGTTGAAAACTATAAACGTAGCACGGTAGTACGTTACAAATTACTAATAGGTAGGTTCCTACCTGAATTATCAAACCCTTCACTTTCCCAAACTCGATTGCTAGATCAACATGAGTTCTCTCGAGCCCCGTGGTGGGCTCACATCCCGCTGGTGCGCAGTCGCCGCTGCTATGGCCGCCCTAGTAACGGCCACGACCATCGGCAACGCAGCCGTGTTGATCGCGCTGCGGCGGTCACGGACAGCGCCCGCGCATTACCCGCTGGCGAGTTTGGCGGCTGCTGATCTGCTGGTGGGACTGTTCGTGCTGCCTGTGGCTGCTGCGAGGGAGCTGTTTATGTTTCAATTGGGTAAGTAGTAGCCTGAGGGCCTAGACAAGTGGCAATCGCTTCAAAGTATTACCATACGTTTATAACGATTTTAAACAACTTGTGGCTAAGTTATAACAGCCGCACGGGTAGATCAATCAGATTAAGTTACGCTTGCAGCGGTTGGTCCGCGGATGGGTGACCGTCTTTACATACCAAGACCTCTCCGTGGCTCGGAAAGCACCTTAAGCTGTTGGTCCCGGCTGTCATTCGTGGATCTTTGACATTCGTTACGGGTCGTCAGAAGCCCGAAAGTCTGTTTGCAATAGTGCGCAATGTAACGCACGTAAGACATTGTGCTTATGGGTGCATGCAACGGTACTGGGGCTGTAGGAGTATTTAAAGTTGTGTTATAACATTACAAACTTGTTTTCGTAAAAAAACGCCAGTAACAGTTGGAACTTTGACCTTCAATATCTCCGTAACCAGAAGGTTCCCAGGTATGGTCCAGAACAAAAAAATGACAACAATGACGGGGAGCATAAGTGACTGTCAGCTTCGTCAAGTGTTTTTTACATCCGTTATAGTACGAAGTTATTTTTTTATGGTTTTGTATTATTTTTATTATTCGGGCTGACAGTTTTTTTTTAATTACTGCATATTTTTGACGAACAAAAGTACCTTTTTTGTAACTATTTGAAATAAACGCCTCGACTTTGACTTATGAAAGATTAAATCATAATTCGACTTTAGTTGTATTTGGTATTGTTTACGGAAAATATTTTTATAAAATACTAGCCGCGCCCCGCGGTTTCACCCGCATAAGTTTTGATCCCGTGAGAATATCGGGATAAAAAGCATCCTATGTGTTATTCCTGATTATAAACTATCTGTGTACCAAACTTCATCCAAATCCGTTCCGGAGTTTTTACATGAAAGAGTAACAAACATCCATCCTCACAAACTTTCGCGTTTACAAGATTAGTAGGAAGTAGGATATAGAAACTGCATTACAGAGTTTGATTACGGCCCTAAATACCTTTCAATAAACCTTTCAGACTCACTAATCTGCAGCTTCTGGAAGACTCTAGACATCATGTGCTGCACAGCATCCATCCTCTCACTCTGCTGCCTCGGCTGGGAGCGCTGGTGCGGCATCACAGCTCCTTTTGCTCGAGCTAGACGAGCTAAACGAGCCAGGCTGTTCGCTGGTCTGGTCTGGCCAATATCCTTAGCTGTGGCGCTGCCAACAAGTTTTATACCGTATCCGAAAACCTTGATTCACGAGGAGAAGGGATGTCCTGATAATACTAATGTTGGGTGAGTTACTTTTTTTGATATTTCTTGTGCCAGGGTCGGACCTTTAGAAGGCGTACAAGGGGTCGAAGCCAACTCGCAGAAGTCCGTTAGAAGTTTTTAATGAAATGAGGCATCAACCGGCGATTATCCCTGTTCACACTATGCAAATGCACCCAAGGACAACCTCCGGTTGGTGTAGGACTATGGCAGGGTATGGAAACAAAGATACTGGATTATGGGTTTGGGTGGCTAAAGGGAACTGGTTGTTTAGCACTATGATAAAATGGCAGGGGGTGACTTGCACACTCAATAATCAAATGGGCCCCCAAAAACGGTCGCTAGCACATACCAAGTCGTAAGCTACCTTCAAAAATCATAATACATTCTGTACAGCCGCTAATATTTCCCATAATTGACTATGGTGATGTAAGATTTTTTACTTATTGTTTTGTTTATCCAGCTACGTGTTCTACTGCGCAACCCTATCTTTCTACCTACCTGCTATCGTGATGGTTACGTTGTACGCTCGCATCCTCTGCGCTTTGTCAGTACCACTGCAGATTCGTTCGCACCGGGGCGGCTTGCCCTGTCCGGATACTGGAGAAGCGGTAAGCATAATAGCATAATCAATCTGTAATGTTCCCACTGCTTAGGCACAGGCCTCCTCTCTGTGAGAGGGACTGGGCCTCAATCCACCACACTGGGCCAGTACAGATTGGTGGATGTCACATATCTTTGAATTTTTGGTTCTAGGATTTGCTGGTTTCCTCACGATGTATTCCTTCAGCGTTTTCACAGCAGTGGTGATGAAATAATTTACTCACAAAGTAAAGTGCTTTCGTGGCTTCCTGGACTCGAACCCAAGCAGGGCCGTAATTCTCTATGACACAATGAACGAAACCAAGCGAAATCAACGCGAGATTGACGGGATTGCCGAAGGAATTGACGTGGTTTTAAAGTAAGAAATATTTATGTGGTCATAGTGAATTAGGGCTCAGGCAAAAGACGCACGGCGCGGCGTTGACTTGTAAGCCGCGGCCGTAACCAATGGGCCACCACTGCACACTAGTCAGGCAGTTGCTGATACATAATCATCTACCTACCTAAAATCCCGCAATCATCGTCAACTGTTCATCTTCTTCGTGTCGCTGGCACGACTGTATTTTAAATGCTACCTTGACAGAATGGCAGTAGGGTGTGATTGTGGAGCTATGTCACAAACCATGCTCCACCAGGAGGTGGATGATGGTGGATGGTGGATGTGGAGGTGGCACAGAGGGCAGGATAGGAATCCTTCCCTCTGTGTCCCAAAACATGCAGTCAAAGTGACCTCTGCGCTGCCACCGACAACGCCATGGAAGTGGCAAAGTTTTGGGAAAACCGTCAACTGTTGATCTAACTGTTGATCTGTTGATCTGACTAAGCAGAACTTAGGAATCAGAATGCGATTAAACAATATTTGTAAACAAGTATAATTCATATTGTAACATCACCATTCTCCTGTCTTTATCCCAATTTAGTTGTGGTCGGCACAACATGTCTTTTTCTTCTATACTTCTCTATTAGTCGTCATCTCGGTAGTAACCCTCTTTTTAACCTTTCTAGTAATAATTAATATTGTAACGTAACGTAATATTTCGTGTATTTTCTTTTTCAGGGAAATTCTTCTAAGCCGGGGTTAAAAAGATGTGTCACTGTAGACATTATCTGTACGCAGGAACTCCAATCGAATGCTGTGTAAGTTACACTGCCCTTCATTTCTATGTTTCTGACTGTCTTGATTTTTGAGTATTAGATAGCTAATTCATTTGCCCTTTTTAGTTAATTTTTTTCTTGTTTTATTTCTTATTTATTAACTTTAATTTCTTTTTTTACTCAACGATATCTACTTACCCAATGTAAATCCGTACTAGTTTGTATAAATTGGAAAATGTATAGGTACAGAGGCCAGCACATCAAGCTACCCGAAACTGTCCAATTTTCCCAATCAACCTTGAACCTAATGCTTTAGCGATAAAGTTGTAAATCTATTACAGAAATTTGACAGATTATAGTAGCTTGATGTGCTGCGTCTGTACTATACAGGGTTATTGGTAAAACACCAACAACATCTTAAGAGGTCATTGTACTCATCATTATGAACAACTTTTACTATGGGACCAAACCAGAAATCGCGAAAAAAAAACAGCTGTTCCCAAAATTTATGTTCGTCTAACTCGTTAAAATGTAGGGAACAGCTGTTTTTTTTTCGCGATTTCTGGTTTGGTCCCATAGTAAAAGTGGTTTATAATGATGAGTACAATGACCTCTTAAGAGGTTGTTGGTGTTTTACCAATAACCCTGTATATTTCCAATTTAAACTTGTGTTAAAAAGTTAATATTAATCTTAGTCAAGTTTAATCTCAGCTCGGGTGCCAGTGGAGACAGTCAGTGATTTATGCAATTAGAAATATTGCCATATTATTAAGCTATCGCCTTTATGTAAAATTGGAAATAAGGTTATTAATAATTTATTTCAGTGTGCCATCACCAAAAGGAAGTCACCTGAATCTCCCAGAGGGAGCTAAAGCTGATAGCTGCCCAGCGTCACCTGTGAAGCACCCTGGAGCACCGTAAGTGTATTTACCTGCTAAGTAGCACTTTCTTATACATGGTGTATCAGAAAGGTGTGATCAAATTGAAGGGTGTGGTACAGACCAGTATACTGAACACCTTTCTCCATGAGACTAACATCGTAATAGAGAAAAAAAATATCAACTGTCCCATACAAAAGGACAATGCTCTTGGATCTATGGAACCCCGTACCATGCTGCATCAAAGTCAAACTTTGTTTTTTATAAACTACTCCTATCGTATTAACTCCTACAAAAGTTTTTTTTCTCTAAACAAAACCCGGGTTTCGCAGATTTTCAAAAAAAAATCTAAATAACCTGAAAGTTTTGTTTGAAATGTCATACACGAACGGCCATTATTGCTCTAAAAAATGATAATCCTTTAAATAAAATTCTATTCTATTTTATTCTAGTTATTTTCAATTAATATAGAATCGGTTAAGTGTTTTACAAGCTTTTATTTAACTTGTTACATGTTTTTTGAAAGACGTGAAAATGATACTTTCAAAATTCAAGGTTATATTAATCATATCATTTGAAACGGAACGTCATGTAAAGGGAATACAACAAAATCAACACTTTTTTTACTTTAAATTAAATTCCCTGTTCAAAAATCAAATCCCCAACGCGTAATGTCGTAAAAAAATATGAAAATAATTACTATAATATTTTGATCTTCATGCACGAGACTTTTGGTACGCACGGCTACATATCAAGCTATGCAAAACCAGTATAAGCTGCCTGCTGATTGTACGAAAAACCTATACAATGCGAGGTCAGCTAAAACTGGAAATGCATAGCTTGATGTGTAGCCGTGTGTACCACTTTTGCGTTTAGTCGACATTTGACAGATTCTACTTTTGACATCATAGTCTACATATGACAGATTCTACATATGACAGATTTTACATATATTGGTCATTGTCTTATAAAACGTCCTCGACGCAAGTGACGGAACCTCAGTTCTCGAGCGGAACTTTAGTTTAGAAAATATTCCATCAATCTTCATCTATCTTTTTCTTAATGCATAGTTATGTCCGATAAATGTAAATTTCAACGTTATGTTTACAGTTGCTCTATCATATCTCGTCAGCAACGCGCCACACGGACTATCATCAGGCTGATGGCGCTGTTCCTCTTCTGCTGGACTCCGTTCTTCATCGTGCTGCCAGTTGGTAAAGAAACTTCTTTCATTCTTTTATTTTGCAAGTAATTGGCCGACACTTTTTGTACACCCTAGAGATTTTAAAATATGTCCCAGGTGCGATATTGGTTTGGTCTTCTGCTTCTTTTCGTGTCGATGGTACTCTTCCGCGTTGTTTTTTTTTTAAATTATAGTTGGTGAACGTTCGTCACCAAGGTGCAGGTGATCGGCCACTGAAGACAGTCCAGCAAGTGAGACATAGTCTGATCAGAAGCATCGCACTCGCACTGGGTGTTGGATGGGTCAGTAATCCCCCACTTTGACAAATTGTGTCTGCAACGGCCTACTTGGGTACGCAATCGTTCGAGAGATTTCCGTATAGGCCACTGCAGATCACGCCCGGGAGGCAGATGTTCCTGGGAATTAACGAATTCGTGACGTATCTTTGTGTATGAGATGTATAATAATTGTTACTGTCAAGACTGTCCACAGACACTCTTACTCCGCGTCCTACCAAAACGCAACCAAAGCGATCGGTCGCGCAAATACGCAATTGTCACGTTCTTATATTTTATTTCACTCATTTCTTTTGGGCCAAAAATATTTGAATAACTGTCGTGCTAGCGACACGAAGAAGATAAAGATTTATTCAGAATATTGGAAGGCAGGGCGTGTTTCCGAACAAAACACGGTAGTCACGTGATCGCACATCTATCGCTTTAGTTAGGTCGCGGCCATATAGGGTCCTGGGTTCGATCTGTAGGTTGCGCAGATAGGTGTTGTGTGGGTTTACCTCTAGTTAAATGAAAGTGAATATTGCTTGTGAAAGACCCATTTTATCACAGTCGAATCGAAGGGCTCTCCGAATCTAAATAAATAAATAAATAAATCCCTGGACATTTCACACAGCACCATTTGTCCCAAGCTAAGCAACCTAATGCTTGTGTTATGGTAACAAGATGGCTGATAAACTACTTATATACAATATTTTTTTTTTTTTGTAAATACATACATATTATAGATAGAAAAACACCCAGACAAATAATATGCAGATAGTGAGAAATTAAATTAAAAACATTTCTACGTCATCCTAATATTTTTGCCCTTTCCGAGAAACATTGTTTGTCGTGCAATGGCTTCGTTATTGATCTATTACCAATGTCCTTAACTATTTCCCCAGATTCCATGTGCGGCTGCGTTTGGGACTCAATCTGGCAGTGGTGCACTTGGCTTGGGTTCACTAACTCGGCCCTGAACCCTCTAGTGTACGCAGCGGCATCGCCGAGCGTCCGCCGCGCTCTGCAGGCTTCGTTGACGAGCTCGGCCAGACCTGATGTGCCGTTGACACCAACTGTTAGGAAGCGCTGAAGTGACAAGTAAATATGTACAACAAGTATAAGGATCTTTTGACCGTATAGGTTCATAACGACAGCTTCCCAAAACGTTCACTCTCCCAAAACGTCCACTTCCCAAAACGGTAATTCCCTAAATTTTTATTTCCTATTTCGTCCATTTACCAAAGTATGATTCGCGGCTGTAATCATATTTATTTATAGAATTATAATCTGAGCTTGCCGCGGTTGGTCCGTGGATGGGTGACCATCTTTATAGGAAAGCACGTTAAGCCGTTGGTCCCGGCTGTCATTCGTAGATCTGACATTTCGTATGAACGAGTAACTGGGTTGTGGAGGTCAGATAAATACTGGTAGGTACTCAGTTGCATCCGGTTAGACTGGAAGCCGACCCCAACATAGCTGAGAAAAGGCGGTGGAAAGGATGAGAATTATAATCATAAAAATCATCAATACACAATACGGGCTGATACCGGACTACCCTTACCAGCCCGTATTGTGTATTGATGATTTTTATGATTACAGGAAGAACACTTCAGGCCTCAGTTAGTAGGAGCAGGATAAGGCAGATAACATAAAGAATCAAAACAACTCAGTTTTAAAATAAATAATATTTATTTACACAATACATTCAATATTTGTGTACACTTCTTTGGCATAAACACTACCCATTTATTAATTAAAAACAAATATATAAAATTGCACTCGCAAAATACTGTTTTATGTGAAATAATAATCTACACTTAGAATTTACAAAGTTTTAACAACAACAATATTATTTACAACTTAAATAAACTTTGAAATAGACTACGAACAAATGTAACAGCCTAAAAACTAAAATATTGTGCGATATATTATTATTTTTTCTAGAAAATTAAAATTATTGTAAGGGCTCGTACACATGAGCTCGAATTTTTTCGCCCTTCGCACATGCGTCGCTCTCTCCTCAAAGACTTTGGAATTTATACTTTATGCCTCTTATCATAACGTACACGCTGCATGATCTAGCACGCCACATACGCTCAGCGCTCAAATTGTACGCGTGATCGTCATCCTACTTAATATCATAAACGCAAAAGTTTGTGAGGATGGATATTTGTTCGTCTTTCACGCAAAAACTTCTCAACGGATTTGGATGAAATTTGGCACACAGCTAGTTTGTAACCAGGTTTAACACATACTATTATTTTTTATCCCGATATTCTTACGGGATCGAAACTTATGCGGGTGAAACCGCGGAGCGCTGCTAGTTAAGAATATGTTCGTTATGACAAGAAGCATAAAGGCGACTGCTGCTGCATGCGCAATGAAATTCGTGTCATATGAACGCGGCCTAACACTGCAGTACCTACTCAACTTGTCTGGGTACATAAGTACTCATCAGTTACGTAGTTTCGGATAACTTATTATGTGTTGACAACATAGCGAAGAATATTATTATTTTTTAGAGAAGATCATGATTTTTTTTACTTTAAAGGCATCGTTTCCGTCACCTGTCAAGAAACGACTTATTTAACAACAAAAGACTCGATCACTGGTCGATCCAATTGCAAACTTCCATATGTCCATTTCTATTAATATCATTTTTCCTTAGACAAGTCTACATAAAAACAATAATATAATAACAATCTGTACATATTCTATTCTTACAGCTGGTATTTCAAGATGGCGGCTAGTGTCAAAATGGCGGACACGATCAATGGCGGGCGCGAGAGCGTGGCTGCTCCACCAAAGTCTTTGGCGTCCGGCGAACAATTCTTGCACGTGCAGCGTCCTGACAAACAGTAGCCTGGCTCGTTTTCTTCAGATACACATTCCTGAAATGACAAAACCATTGACTTTAATATTTTTAATTTTAAGTAACTCGATGTATTTTTCCGAAACCACCTTGAAATTCAGGTAGGTCATGATAGGACTTAACTAGTAGGTAATTAAAAAGGACTAATTTTAAGAATAGAGAAATAAGACTATGTTATAACGTAAAGAAGGTAAAAGTATGTGGAAAGTAAAAGGTATGTGATAAAATAATAGCCTGGTGCCAATTATATTGAAATTGAATGTTTATGCTAAGTTCTAGAAAAATTGAAATAAAAAAATAATGCTAAATTGTAAATATTTTATTATTAATAAACTGAATGAATTTAATATAATTTGTTTGCTTTCTATTCAAACTTTATAACGAGGACAGCTGCATTTACTGGGTAGGGCCTGTGACACATGGAATTCGCGAGACCCTCGCGTCTTAGACCCTCACGTAATCTTAGGATAAGATACAGATACGTAACTTAGCTTATATAAACCAAGAGTGCTTATAGTAAAGATTTTCAAAATCTAAGTACCTAAGTTTACTCTTAAGTTCTTCAACAAAAAATAGCCCAAAAATACTTCACACAAAAATTCACTCCACATACCTCATCCCTCCGACACTCTTGTCCCGGTCGCCGCCGGTGCCAGCACCTAGCGGGGGTACCGGCCGGGCGCGCGCTGTATGCGCACGCGCAGGCTCCGCCCAGGCACAGCGCGGCGCCCGGCGACCGCGCGTCAGGTAGTCCAGCCAGGCCGTCGCATTGGACGTCGTATTCGCAGCTTTCGTTGAGTTCTTTGACAGCTGTAAAGAACAAACAAAATAGATTTCAAGTTCCTTCTGACTTTTCGGAATCAATGATTTTAATCATTAAATTTGCTCTTCCCGTACTTAGGTTGCTCACACATCTCGCATGGAACTATAAATACGATTTTCTGTATGAGTGAGTGAGACAATACTATTTAAATGACATTCTCAACGAACCAGAAGGGTGACGTCCGAACGCGGTCGGGCGAGTCTAACGGTTTAAATCTTTGTTAGAAATAATGAAAAGTTTGTCCAGTCAGCATAAAAAAGTACCTAGAACTTCAAACGTAATTTAATGCTTTATTAAAGAACAACTAAGTCATCCATTTTATAAAATTAAAAATTAAAAGGTCATTGTTATAATCAGGTTACAGCGAGTACCGGGAAAAAAATAATGAACTCATAATTGTGACCTAATTTTTCTCCCATTAAGCTTCAAAATCAAATGAATAAACCCTGGCCCTATTACGTGCTAACTATAATTAACATCGAGTTAAGTAGTATGAATTAATTACATAGGCCCTAGAAATTAAGGGCATACCATTGTATCAAGAGTTCGGTAATTACCATAGTGAATGTTAATGCACTTTGATAGGAATTTCAAGGTTTATTGATATTAGGATACAAGGTTTATTGTCTACTTAATCATTGTAATTTGAAAACATTGTAAAAGCCAATTATTTGTAAAAGAGTAATCGTGGAGTTTCTTGGAACCGACGACCAATTGGAACCGTGCCCCTAGCTTCTGACGTTTCAACAGTGGCCATGTAGGTTTATCCTACTTCCTACTGTTCCTACTAATAATATTATAAATGCGAAAGTTTGTATGGATGGGTGGATAGATGGATGTTTGTTACTCTTTCACGCCAAAACTACTGAACGGATTTGGATGAAATTTGGCACACATATAGTTTATAACCAGGATTAACGCATAGGATACTTTTTATCCCAATATTCCCACGGGATCAAAACTTATGCTGGTGAAACCGCGAGGCGCAGCTAATGTGAAATTAAAATATTTTGATTTCGACTTCTAGGGGGGGTTCCCCCTAGGACCTAAAAGAACTGCCCCGTTGGCGATTGCTGGGCCTAGGTTCGAATCCCGGGTCGGCAAGGCGTTATTGGGTTTTTCCATTAGGAATGTCTCAGATACAGCCCGGAGTTTGGAAGTTGGTGGTGTGAAGCCCCCGTGCCTCGAATAACGCGTAAGCCCAACAACACTTTGCCGACCTGGGAATCGAACTCAGGACCCCACGCACAGCAGTCCTGCTTACGACCACGAGACCAACGGGGCAGTCAAACCTACCATATTCCTATATCAAACTATAGAATATCAAACTCCGGGCCAACACTGAGAATTTTCTTACACTTCAGATAAAAATCAATGATACTCACATTCCACACAGGAGTTGGTTCCATTATGCGCCACCCAATTGTCCCTGCAGCGACACGTGCCTCTGCACTCCAGACCTGCGCCCGCGCATTGGAGTTGGTCTTCACATTCTTCGCCCAGAACAGCGTCGCGTACACATCTGGGAAAAGCGGTAGAAAAATGAGACTAAAAAGTATTTTTTTTTTTAAATTCAAGTTTAAAGTAAAGTAAAAATATGATTTAAATTAATTACAATCGAGGAAAGTCAAATTCCAACTGTAATGTAGACCTGTGTATCATCACATCGTAAAAGTATAATTCACATGAGCCCGGATTTCGAAATGAGGGCAGGAGAATGATGAACATGATATCATAATCTCTTATCATAATACCTAGAACTTGTACCAACCTTGTGCCATTATCCCTAGGACTGAACTGCAGCTGGCAGGTGCAGTAGCCTCTGACACAGAAGGCCTGTCGCTCCGGGCCCTGGTCGCCGAGGTAGCAGTTCTGATCCACCACGCAACGCTCGCCAATTACTAGAAAGAAGATAGTTATCTTGTTAGTAATGAAGTATATGAAGAAAAAAAACGTAACTTGTGTTTTTTTTGTGTACGTAGGTTTGTACAAACAGTTTTACCCGTCATAAATATGTTTTTACTAGATAAGGACGGTGTTTGCTATCTGACTACTCTAGAAGAAACACAGAAAACAAACTCTGAGGTCATAGTTTCTTTGAAGTACAGTCATGTTCTTGGTCAGGATCATGGGACGTACAGTCACCAAAGGAGTTAAGTAACCAGGGGGTCTACTCCGAAGCGGTATCGGCCGAATGTTCGGCCGTTTCCTGCTACGAAGTTACTATTTGGTTCGGTCGGTTCCGATCCTACACTCCTACACTCTTTCGAATATTGACTATGGTCCCGACCTAATTGAGCCGATCCGAACTTTTTTCGCATTATTCAATAATATTAGGTTCGGCCATGTGTCGGTCCGATCCGAACATTCGCACTTTGCACTTCGTAGTAGACCCCCAGATTCTGGGCTGCTAATTTTTTTTATTACAAATGGTTAAAAAACAACTTAGAAAGCATAAAGTTATATAAGTAGATAGTCGAGTAAATGACGATGGAATGTAAATTATATAAGATTATAAATGTAAGTACTCGTATAGATGCATACTCGAAATAAAGAGGATTCAATATCTCTCTATATATATAATACTAACCGGCGGTCTCGTAACAGCGATCATCTTCGAAGTGCGCGGTGGCTGCGCATGCGCAGACTCCGTTGGCGCACTCGGAGTGGATGCCGGTCGTCGAGTGACACTGGATGTGCTGAACACATTCCTCACCAATGCGTGCCTCTGGAGTAAAAGTGTAAGGAATAAGTATAGATTGAATATTGATAGTGATGCAGAGGAAAGAGGGACATGATGTGAGGAGGGTTAAGAGTAGAAGAAGGCAAAAGAGATCATCGATGGATTGTGTGGTGGGGCTAGAAATGGGGTGAATTCACCAGGTGAGGCGAGTAGTACCAGGCTGAAGGCTGATAGAGATGTAGGTATGGAAAGAAGTGACATGCTGGGCCGACCCCACATTTCGGCAGTTATGTTTGAGTCAAATAATATAGGGGGCGAGCCTATAAATCGCCATCAACTGGGCATAACCACAAATCCAGACTCCGTGCTGCTACTGAGAAATTCCAAATGGACAAAGGCAATAGCATAAAGCCCGACCCAGGAATCGAACCTAGGACCTCATGCTCAGCAGTAGCGCTTGCGAATACTAGACCAATGAGGCGGCTACCGATCCGTATTTCCATCTAAACTAATATTATAAAGGGAAAAGATTACATTTCTTGTATGTTTTTTTTTTCTAAATGGGCCAACTCTTGACCTCGATCACGCCTGATGGAATGCGATGAACGAGGTCTATGATGGAACGAGCGTGCCCAAAAGATGCCTGTTCGCTCAGTACGTCTGATTGTCCGGTGGTAAAAGGGCGATTGTGGGATCAGGTCGTGGAGCTCCTGCGCACACTCTCCGATGTTTGTTCATTACGCTTTCACGCTAAAACGGTTGAACGGATTTGGATGAAATTTGGCACATGGGGTAGACTATGACCTGGATTAGGACATAGGACACTTTTATTCCGATATTCGCACGGGATTGAGGCTTGCGGGTGAAATCACGGGGCGAAGCTATCAAACACAAATGCTACAGAACGAGGTGCATTCAATAAGTACCTAGCCTCATCGCCAGGGCGCTGTAGTTTCAAAAGAGTTTTACCACAGTGTAGCACATTCTTTTTTAATTCTTTTTTCAAATTTTCATTCCAATCCCTTCATTTGTTTTAATTTGACAACTTATGGAAGCGAACGTGTCGATCGGTTTTACAAAAATGGAAAAAGAGCAATATCGTTCGGTGATTCGATTCCTATTTTTAGAAGGGAAAACGCGCATCGAAATCAAAGAGCGCTTGGATGCTGTGTACGGTGACTCTTCTCCATCGATGGCCACCGTCAAGAATTGGTTCAACGAGTTTGCACGTGGCCGTACGTCGGTTTTTGATGAACCACGTCCAGATGCATCGAAAACAGCTGCTACGGAGGAAAACATTAAAAAAATCCATGATCTCGTATTGACAGATCGCCGATTGAAGGTTCGGGAGCTAGCTGAGACTGTAGGCATTTCAGAAGGAACAGTGCATCATATTCTTCACGAGGAACTCTGAATGAGAAAGCTGTCGGCGCGATGGGTGCCGCGTTTACTCACACCAGAAAACAAGCGCAACCGTGAGACCACATCGGCGTGTCGTGTTTGGCGCTGTTTAAGCGGAATCCAGCGGAATTTTTCCGTCGTTTTGTGACCGTCGATGAAACCTGGATCCACTGGTACACACCAGAGACCAAGGAGCAATCAAAACAATGGATCCAGACCGGGGAACGTGCTCCAAAGAAGGCGAAAACTGTAAAATCGGCCGGAAAAGTTATGGCCACGGTAAAACAATTACAAGGCTTTACTATGCCGATTTATTGGGCCGATTCGACGCCGAATTAAAGAAAAAACGACCCCATCTGGCGAAGAAAAAAGTGCTGTTTCACCACGACAACGCACCGGTTCACACGTCTGCCGTTGCCATGGCCAAATTGGTCGAATTACGCTACGAATTGCTGCCCCATCCACCGTATTCTCCAGATTTGGCCCCTTGTGACTTCTTTCTGTTTCCTAATCTGAAAAAATCACTCGCCGGGAATAGATATGGATCAAATGAGGAGGTCATCGCCGCCACGGAGGCCTATTTTGCAGAGTTTGACAAAAACTATTTTTCGGACGGGTTAAAAAAGTTGGAGCATCGCTGGGCTAAGTGTAGCGAACTAAAAGGAGACTATGTTGAAAAATAAATTGCCACTTTTCCAAAATTTTCGTTTATGTTTTGTAGGCTAAGTATTTATTGAATGACCCTCGTACCTTTCAAGCATCCCTTGTGTGTGCTGTTGATGGCAGCATACACGAAGCCATCCTTGCAGACGCAGTAGCTGCCTAGTCGACAGAAGGCGTTGTCAGGGCAGTCCATATCAACGGCACATACATTTCCTGTCCGACCTGGATGAAGAAGAAACACCATTATATGATAGATAATAATACCAGCTTATTATTGTCGCACTGCAGGGCAAGAGCCTCGTCTCATACTGAGAAGGCACGAGCATTGATCACCACGCTTGCTCAAGACAGCCAGGTGAATTCGGACATAAAAAAAGAAAAATGAATGAAATGACCAATAACTAATACTACTAATCCTATTCCTACTAATATTATAAACGTGAAAGTTTGTATGGATGGATGGATGGATGGGTGTTTGTTACTCTTTCACGCAAAAACTACTGAACGGATTTGGATGAAATTTGGCACACATATGGTTTATAACCAGGTTTAACATATAGGATACTTTTTATCCCGATATTCTCACGGGACCAAAACTTATGCGGGTGAAACCGCGGAGCGCAGCTAGTGATTTATATTTTTATTTCTATAACTAGGATGAAAAAGAACACTTTTGTATGTGCAAAATAACTTATGTTTTAAAACTAGTTGGGTATTTTCTGTCTCACTACTCTGAGAGGAAAGATCGAAACAAACTCAGAGGTCAGATTCTCTTTTAAATTCCAGATATAATCTCTTTTGAAAAAAACACACATTTGAGTGGATCTATCCAGTCAGTGCTAGCATTTGGCAGGAATCGTGTAGCTCAGAACTTAAGGAACTCAACAAGAAAAAGTATTTTTATTTTGTAAGAACAGTGGTGGCCTAGTGGTAACGACCGCGACTTACGAGTCGTAGGTTCGAACCCAGACAGGTGCTTTACTTTGTGTAAATTATTTCATCACCACTGCTCTCAAAACGGTGAAGGAAAACATCGTGAGGAAACCTGCATGTTGTAGAACAAAAAATTCGAAGACATGTGACATCTACCAACCCACACTGGGTCCGCGTGGTGGGTTACAGCCCACTCCCTCTCACAGAGCGGAGGCTTGTGTCCCAGCATTGGGAACAGAATAGGCTGATTATGAATATCAAATTATTTAACTAACGTGACATCTGGTCGATCTATTTTACATAACAACGGTATTAGAACTAACCAACTAAATATCTACCAAGCAACTGACTTGATAACACCATTACAATCCTTTTTAGAAACTAGCAACTTATTTTACGTCAAACATCTACCGTCATTTTGAACCAATCACAGATCATCATATAGTTTGGCTTAATATCTTCTAACGGTTTCACTACATAAGATTTGTTTATTATTGCCTATAATAATAAACAAATCTTATGTAGTGAAACCGTTTTAAAACATTATTAAGATAATTAAGCAATTTAATAAGAGTTGATTCTTAATTCTTAGACATCAGTAAAAATAATATCATCATCAACTACTGACAATATTGTCCCAATCGTTTGAAACCACCTATTATATTAAAATAGCAATGTACAATCTAAGATATACTATAATTATAATCAAATATTACTTAATCGTTTATATTAATAACATTTATGTGATTTTTAAAATTTAAGACTTTTGTTTTTTGTAAACACAATACCTATCGTTTAGTCGACATTTGACAGATTCTACTTATTTAGTCAAATTAGATACTTCTACGTTGGTCCCAATTTTCGTAAATGTGACAGATGCCATTGTCCAACAAACAATATTATAATTATATCTAAATGAAATATCAACACGTGCACAATCTTGATTTCATCTACAGCAAAATAAGTTCAAGTATTTAATGAAACGAAATGAAATTGGAATCACTTTACACGTCAAATTAAAATGGCTGCGTGATAAACAGACGGGACGAAATCATAAGGGTTCCATTTTTGTCATTTGGCTACGGAAATATGGAGTTTCTAGCCCATTCTTCCCCATACGAAACCAACTTTTGGAAGGGGAAACTAGAACTAATTCTATTCTTCTAAAAATTGACGTCCAAAAGTGCCTTTTAATTGTTTACTTAAAATCAATGCTCTGACTTTGACTATCAACCCTAAAACCGTAACAAAAATATCGTGAAAATCTTGCGTCGAAAAAAGTTGTACCCTCGCTCGATAGATGGCGTTGGCGTCGAATTAGATCTCGCTATGGTTTCGTTACAACCCCGCGTATATATTGGTCATCATTTACCTAACAAAACCAATCAAGAGAGTTAGCTGTGTCTGTGTAATAACTATAAAATTTTTGAAGAATCGGGCTGTTTGTCCGATTTGTATAATTATCATAACATCGCGCCTGTACTTTCTGCAGGGTTAGGCAGAGGTGTACTTAACCCCTACTTTGCTTCGCTAGTTATGTTTAAGTCCGCGAGCCTATTGCCATCAAACGGGCACCAATGTGTACTCCGGGTTGATGGTGATAAGTTACAAATGGAAAAACTCAATAACATAACACTGCCCGACCCGATTGGTATAATTCTAATCCTACTTAATATTATAAACGTGAAAGTTTGTATGGATGGATGTTTGTTATTCATTCACGCAAAATCTACTGAACGGATTTGGATGAAATTGGGCACACATATGGTTTATAACTAGGATTAACATATAGGATACTATTTATCCCGATTTTCCCACGGGATCGAAACTTATACGGGTGAAACCGCGGGGCTCAGCTAGTAATATTATAAATCCGAAAGTAAGTTTGTTTGTTTGTTACGCTTTCGCGCTAAAACGGCTGAACGGATTTGAATGAAATTTGGCATGTGGATAGACCATGACCTGGAGAACGACATAGGCTACTTTTCATCTTGGATCGCAGACGAAGTCGCGGGCAACAGATAATGAGACATATTTTTGAAAAATCGAGCCTTTGCTCGATTTGTTAGCACAGTCATACGTTTGGGGAACCTAATCTATCTAAGCTAAGACTTAATGCTACACATATTTACCCTGTCTTTATTTAAAATGAAGATAAATACTAATAATGAGTAACATGAATGACGAATTCTCAAACAAAGAACATTAGGTAGGAACCATTGCTGATTCTGTCCAGTGACGTCATAAGAAATCTATAAAATATTGCTTAAATTAATTAATTTGAAAAATCTACCAAATTAGTCTTGCTTGTCATTGTTGGCGCATTCTTTTGTTTTTTGCTAGTAAAGTTATTCTGCTGAATTCGCTAGAAGATTTGTCTTGAGTCATGAATTCATGATTTAGTGAAGAAATATGTAAATTAGTTCATAACTTAACTTAATGAGATCACGTTTCATTTCGTTGGCAAGCTATTTTTTTAAAGAGGATCAAGTGTCCGTCTTTTTTCTTTGTAAAAGTATGGAGGTACCTACAGTTACAGAGTAAACTATAGAAATGCTATGTCTATGGAGTAAACACTAGCCGAATATCTGCTTGGGCTTTGGTGGCTGAAATAGCCTGTGGTCTCATCATCTGCCGAGCCTTTTCCCAACTATGTTGGTGTCGGTTTTCAGTCTAACAAGATGCAGCTGAATACCAATATATTACACGGAGCGACTGCTTATCTGACCTCTACAACCCAGTTACTGGGTAATATGAAACCCTTTATAAGACTGGTTGTCAGACTTTCGGACTTCTGACTCGAAGTTTTTTAAGTGAATTTTTTTGATTTTATGTATTATTTTTTGTCTCCTTTACTATTTCACATCTCTGCATCTATTGTCCTGTCTCGGGTGTGCTGGAAGAGATTTCTTATGAAATAAGCATCACCTCTGTACCTAATTTTTCTGTTCTGTTTTTTCTTGTCTGTTTATTATTTGAATTTAATTTTTGCATTGTATGTTATTTGAATGCTTATTTTATTCTAATTTTTTATAATTCTATGTTAATTAATGTAATTGGACCTGTGCCGTTTTAATTAACTATAAATAAATAAATAAATAAATTAATTAAATAATAAATAAATAAGAATGTGTACATAAATGGTAAAATAAATAAAATAAAAATAATCGAAACCGAAGTAATAGCGCGGGCGGGCGATGAAATTCTGGGTACAGCTAGTACTATTAAAATGATCAGTAAATTGTGAGATAATTCATCCTTTGTTTTACAAAGAAATAAAAAACAAAAGACATTCGTAGTCAGTACATAACAACAATACTGTTTACTGAAATCACACTACAAAGAAAACTACATGAGCTGGTATAATATTTATTCTTTCTACAGTTCAAATGACAACAAGGAAATGTTAATGTTATCAGTCATTTCGCGATAACTTTGTTTGCACGTCAGTGTAATCAGCGCCGAACAAACTATTGCGAGACTTGCCTATTTTATGGCTCGACAGTGTACAGTAGGTATATTTTTTGTATACTGAAGGTTGTTTTTTCAGGCGATTGTTTGCAAGGCTGCTCTATTTTAATCCGTCTTAAGACAAATTACGTAGATTGTTTTAAGGGGTTTTTTTATTAGTTGCAAACAAAAAAGTGCTTATGAGGTAGATCATGTTACAAACAATTTGGTTTTATACTAGCTTCTGCCCTCGTCTTCGTCCGCGTGAAAGATCACTGGGCACCATTGAATGGAAACTATACCCACGCTGAACAGAAATAAAATAGTGTGGAATAGACTAATTAATGTCTCTAGTTTACGATAGTATGGGTTGCATTAATGTGGGTACTGTCTGTTAACTAACCATTTTTGTATAGGGAAAAATAAAAAATTAAATTTTTTAAAACACGTTCAATACGGCAAGCTTCTGACAGAGTTTGCTCGTCCTTGCGTTGCGTTACGGCCGCTGTATGTCCCGTATAGGCGCGTACGCACGTACGAACACGAACATAGCGAACACAAACACCAGACCCGAACATTTGGTTCGTACGTATGGACGGCATATTCGAACACGAACGCAAACATAGTTCGAGTCGAGTTCGCGAACAACAGTCGTGAACTCTATCTTAGTAGCCATGACGGCGCCGTTGGAAGTGGTCGATTGTGAAGTAGCGGAGAATTTTTTGATGTTCGCAGTGATTCACGAAATGTTGTTTCCTAAAGCGGATCCTAGATGGTGGGTGATCCTAGATCTAGGTATACGAACAGTTTTGTTGCGTAACATTTATTAAAGCTCTTCGAACACCGTCCATACAGAACACACTACAAGGATCGCCGCGAACATGTTTGACGAACAGAGTGTTCGATGTTCGATAGTGGTACGCACGTGCGAACCAAGTTGTTGCGTATCATGTAACGCAACAAATTTGTTCGTACGTGCGTACGCGGCTTATCAGAGTTTCCTAGTATGCGTTACGGCCGCTACAAACATCGATTTTTTTATTGACCTGTTAATTTTTACTCCCATAGTTAAACAACAAAAAAAACTACATGAAATTAAAAGTGGGGTATAACTTAACAAGTTAAATCTAGTTTGGTTTTTGTAGACAAGTTTTCACAAACGGGGTCAGATTACGCCCAATGATCTTTCTTTTTCCTCCGCCTGCCCGAACTGTTACTTTGTTTTCACCAAGGGTTCTTTTGACTTTTGCTTGGTTCCTAAGGGTTAAAGCGGATCAACAAATCAGCGTGGCATTTGCTTAACACATTATTAATTGGAATCGGTTTCATTTTGACAGTTCAACAACATTCATTGCGTTATTTACGTGTTGAGCAGACAAATTTTTCGAACATATGAAGCAATGGATTAGAAATTTGCTTCAAAATGATTCAGATCCCGATTGATTGTGTGTTGCGCAATTAGGGTGCAGACCGGTGTTTCCAGAGATTACTGCCTTCAAACAAACAAACAAAATTGGGCTTAGTAGTATCGGAGACAGGGTAAGAATGGTAAATTTTCATAAATTTTCTTGAATAATTTGAACCTTTTTATTTTAAACTTCAAAAAAATATATATTTGAGACCCTTATTGTAAGCCCTTTCATTTGATACGTAACACGGTACGGTTTGCAAAACTTTTTTTTTCTTTTCCTAATTGCCTCCGAAAATTAACCCCTATATTCAAATTTAACCCCTATATTCAAATTTAAGTTACACGTCCGTGTTTGGGCCATAAAATATATGAATATATGTGAATCAAATTTCAACTTAATTGGTCCATTAGATTCGGAGAAAAACTGGCTGTGACAGACGGACAGACAAATACAAGAGTAATCCTGCTTACAGGATTACTCTTGTATCTGAAAAAACACGGAACCCTTAGGTTCCGTTTTTTCATTCTGTCTGAATGTCTGTACGGAACCCTAAAAGCGTTCTACTTCTTTTTTTTTGCTGCCGAAAAGTTGGCAAATTAGGTTAATCTGCTTTAAACCATGTTAATAAACGGTTAATGAAACCTCAGAATAACTTTTTATTTTGTTCTTAAAACTGTACAAGAGACATCCGACTCTTATTGGTTTCAGTAGAGCATCACGAAAGGAATTAATTTTGTCATCCGTGCGTGACAAACGTGGTTGAAATGTTATTGGTAACAAAGCATTAAGAAGATTAGGGATAAAGAAGAAATATTGTTTTATGACTTACTGTGTGTGCTGTGCCCAGCGGTTTCACCCGCATAAGTTTCGATCCCGTGGGAATATCAGGATAAAAAGTATGTGTAGGTAAATCCAGGGTGTCAGCTACGTTCATACCAAATTTCGTTGAAATTGGTCCAGCCGTTTGAGCGTGAAGAAGTAACAAACATACTAACACACACACACACACACTCGATCACAAACTTTCGTCTTTATAATGTTAGTGTGAAAACTTTCAAGTAAATTTTTAATATCATGGCAGTAAATCTGCCCAGGCTTTTCTCAACTTTTTTTAGGATCGGCTTTCAGTGTACCCGCATGCAGCTGAATTACCAGTATTTTACATGCAGCGGCTGCCTATTAGAAGGCCAATTCTCGTAAATAAAAACGTTCAAAATCTAGTCAATCATATCTCAGCGACAATCAATGTCAATAACTTGTCAAATGTAGGGAAGTTGAAGATATTTTCGATAGATTGAGACTGAGATCAGACTGTGAACGTTTTTAAAATTACGGAAATTGCCCTTCTCATCTCCAAAACCCAGTAACTGGGTAACACCATACGCGTACACGAAGACTGGTTTTCAGAGTTTCGGGCTTCCGACGACCCGGAACGACTGTCAAAAATCTAACTAATAACAACCGTGACTAACAGCTTAACGTGCTTTCCGAGGCACCGAGTGGTCTCGATGTGTAATGGATGGTCACCCATCCACGGGCCGACCTTGGAAATTGTTGCTTAACCTTGAAAAACGACCCGGGCGGACAGCAGCGGGCGGACAGCCGCCCGGGTCGGTCTCGTGACTAAATAATAACAGTATTATTTAGCCACGAGCCCCTCTTCTTCGAGCGACATTATAAGATACAAACTACAAAATGGCATTTTGAACAATTTCTCACTCTACGGCTATAAACCACCGTTAGTCGTAATTTTATTAAAAATTAGAGAGTAGAAAAAAATCAATTTCCTCTGATCTTTCGCGGTTTTCGATTATCCGTGGCTGTTTGCCAATGATGCTGCGTTTAGTCAGCGATGCTTCGTTTAGTGAGCGTTCGAGTGCGACAGCGCAGGTTCGAGTCCGGTTCAGATGAAACGAATCGAGTGTTGCAAATGGTTCATAACGGTTGATATCGGTATCTTTGGTTGCTACAATGGAATGTTGGGTATTGAAGCTTATTGTAAAGTATATGGTTTTGGTTTGTAATTGGTAAGATGTATTTATTCTTAATATGCCAATTGATAAAAAAAATAATCTCTGGGTAAATAATGAAGAAAAGGTCAGAAAAGATAGTGTTTATAATTATAAAACAATGTATATTGAAGGGGGAGGGTAATCTTACTTAGGTATCGTGTTACCCAGTAACTGAGTTGTGGAGGTCAGATAGGCAGTCGCTCCACGTAAAATGCTGGTAGTCAGCTGCATCCGGTTAGACTGGAAGCCGACCCCAACATAGTTTTGAAAAGGATTGGCAGATTAATTGTATATCGAAAGTTTCAAACTGGAAGACCAGAATTCATATCAGCGGCAAGACGTCTTCTGCTGGATGTAAGGCTAAACCCCTCAAAGGAAAAGAACGCCCGATCTTGCGCTGCCCGCTACTTTTAGTCATCCCTTTAATTTAAATCACCTCCAAAATGACACATTTTCAATCACAATACGAAAGATTTTGAAGGAAATTCATAATCCATTGCTTCATATATTTGAAACATTCATCTGCTCAACAATGTTAATAACGCAATGAATGTTCTTGAACTGTCAAAATAAAAGGCATTGCCATTTTAAATGCGTAACAATTACAAGCTGTCAATCAAGCCAATCTGAGACTACATTCATTGTATGTTGAAATAACCTTTTTCGGTTTAGGCATAAAACATGTATTGCAAACACAAGTATTGTTTTTTATTCAAAATACCTCTTACATTACATAAAGCCTGCCAAACTCCGTAACAGTTTCTACTCCAAACTCCCAAAATGTCCACTCAACGGAACACCTGTCCCATGACTCATGAAGACACTAATCGTTTAACTAGCATTGTCCTAACAGCTACAAGTACCTTTGCCTTGCCCTCCTTACGTCACTTATCGGGTACGGTAAGGCAATTGGCTAATGTGACTGTACACATTGGTATCTATGGAGGAAAAACTTTTCAAGGCGTGCTGTGAATTTTATTAGGCATGCATTTATTCGAACAGCCGCACAGGTCGATCGATCAGGTTAAGCTACGCTTGCCGCGGTTGTTCTATGGATGGGTGACCATGTTTCCATACCGAGAGCCTCGTGCCTCGGAAAGCAGGTTAAACCGTTGGTCCCGGCTGTCATTCGCGGATCTTTGACAGTCGTTACGGGTCGGCCCAGTAACTGGGTAGTGGAGATCAGGTAGGCAGTTGCTCCATGTAAAATACTGGTATTCAGCAGCATCCGGTCAGACTGGAAGCCGACCCCAACATAGTTGGGAAAAGGCTAGACAGATAATGATGAGTCAAATATTTCCCTTAGATTAATTTAAACTGTCTGCAACTAGAACAGTAACAAGTTTATCAACGCGTTTCTCTTCTCGATTTACGATAATATCGGTAATATAGCTAAGGAAATGGGAAGCGGATGAACGGTTTCCTACACCGTGAGAGAGTGCGTAACACACTGATTGTGTTAATTTCCCTTTAGTTATATCTTAGCTATACATAATAAACTTTATAACTGATCACAATCATTACGATCAACGAGGGGCTTGTGGCGCCATCTGCATCTCCACATTGGAACTACACATCACACTGACACGACGTCACGCAAAACTCTGCATCGCGCAAGTAAAGTTTACCGGACAACTAGTATTGTTTATTGTTAATTAAAACGATAACACAAATTACATTTAACATAGAGATTGAAACAGGTATGGTACGAGTATACAAAAATATTTCAAATACTGACATATATCAGAGGACACCCTAGCATACTTCATCTCACAAAAGATCAGATATACACGCATAATTCTACTGCATTCATCGGCAAATAGATTACATTCAGGATTCAGGAGTCAGGAGTGCGTTCAGCATCCTTAAAGTACGTCACACTGGGGTATATTATTATACAACATAACGTCTTAAATCGTTGGTCAGTTGGCCAACAGACGCGACACCCGCGCAATAATATTTGCTGCACTGAACGACGTAATTACTTCGGCGCCGGCTGCCGCTGAAAACCAGCGCTGGGGCTCTGTCTCGCATAGGGTCGCAGCATAATGCTGAGCGATAGTCGTTCTGTTTGGATGTGACGCATGTCAACCATTTCTTATTGTTTTTTTTTTGTTCTTTATGTTCTTTTTTGCGTCATGTTTACCGCAAATAAACGTATTTTCATTCTTTCTTTCCGTGTAGTCGGAGGGTCCTGCCTTTTTTATAGATAGAGGATATGTGAACTTTACACCCAGTTCCTCACATCTCTCTAGGGTCGTTGCTAAATAATAACAGCCGCATGCGTTGATCTTCAAGGTAGATAAAAGACGCCTCGCCTCAGGAAGCACGTTAAGCAGTTGGTCCCGGCAGTCATTCGTAGACCTTTGACAGATATGGGTAGTCAGAAGTCAGCCCGAAAGGCTGACAACCAGTCTTACCAATGGGTATCGTGTTACCCAGTATCTAGGTTGCGGAGGTCAGGTAAGCAGCCGCTCTATGTAAAATTCTGGTATTTAGCTGCATCTGGTTAGACCTACCTGAACATAGTTGGGAAAAGTCTACGCAAATGATGATTTTTGTATTCCCTTTTCTGTTAGATTTGAAATGATTTATTTCTACAGATGTTTCCCTGATCTCATTGACAATGTAATGTAATCGAAGTTATTAAATATCAGACGACCTATAACAAAATATATGTATGTAGGTCCTTGATAACTGAAATAAAGTGATTTACAACTTCTACAAGATTGATAAGCGGCTGACAAGCTGTGTAAGGTTCTACCATTGTTTACTGATAACAGAGTCAATGACATAAAAGTGTAAGCCTTGAAGCAAATATGTCGAAACATCGACTCATCACGAGAATTTGAAATATAACAACAGTGACGAAATAATATACAATTATCATTTTCCGTACCCAAAGGGTACCTACGGGACTCTATTACTAAGACTTCGCTGTCCATCCGTCCGTCTGTCTGTCACAGGCTGTATCTCATGAACCGTAATAGTTAGACACTTGAAATTTTCACAGAGTTTGTACTACTATGACCGCTATAAATAAAATAATAGATGTTGTTGTTGTTGTAGTTGTGTGTTGTAATAGTTGTGCTGGGAATAATAAATAAATAAATAATAATGTTAAAAATTAAAGGGGGTCTCTATAACTCTACTCTATAACGTGCTTCTTTTTAATAGTGCGAGTCTGACTCGCATTTGGCTGCGTTTTTTTTTACACATTATCACGTACCTAATGCAAAACGCCTGTATTCCCTGAGGGGGTAGGCAGTGCTTTTAATACGAGTACAGTACACCTCACATTTCACCCATCATATTTTAGTCCCAAGTTGGTAATAGAAGGCGAGTCAGCGGCCATTTACTGGCATAATTAGTGAAAAAATCCTGAATAAAAAACTGATTACTTTTTCCAACCCGAGATCACAGGAGGATCTCGGAAAATAGTTCCCCCAGATCGCATTTCGGCAATGGCAGTCAATCTCAACGGACACTAACCATCGGCGCGGAGATATTACAGTGCACAAGTGTGTACGCAGACAGAGGTCGCAAAATATATAGTAGGCAAACAAGAATTATCATAATTATTAAATTAACCATGGTGTAAAAACAGTCGGAGTGGCGGTAGGGAGACTTATGTCCTAAAGGGGACGTTTTTCGACTGAGATGGAGGTTAATCATCTATGATTGCGAGATAAATTCACGTGAGAGGGAGTGAGCCGTAATCCACCACGCGGGCCCAGTGCGGCTTTGTAGATGTCACATGTCTTCGAATGTTAACTTCTAGGGCATGCCGGTTTCCTCACGATGTTTTCCTTCACAGTTTTTAGAGCAGTGGTGATGAAATAATTCACACAAAGTAAAGCGCCTGTCTGGGTTCGAACCTACGACTTACAACTCGTCGCTTTGTTTAAAGAATAAATAGTATTGTATAGGTTTCATTATTTTCATGTCGAAAACACTCGTTTACTTTAAAAAAAGATCTTTTACTAAACTACTGTTACGTTAATGAATTCAGGGCACCTTTCAATAAAGTCAAATTATCGAACAAACATAACAAAGTGTTACCAAATTAAAACAACTATCTACTAGGTACCTTTATGGATTTTTGGCCCATCAACTTTTATTTGCGTTCACATTTTTCAATTACTTCTTATCCGTAATGTACTTGGTTATGTAACTATGCTCAATAATCGACAAAAAATGAGGTAAATGGTCAAGTGGAAATTACACAGGGACCACTCAGAGCGACATTAAAATAATAATCATTATTACAAAATTCAATCCTAGTGGTAACATTACATGAAACATTGTGCATTGCAAAATTACGCAATCTACTAATGAGAACCATTTTGATGATCATTTTGATCAATAACCACAACAAGATTCATATCATATTGACAATGTGTAGATTTTAATAGATTTGTGTAGACAAATCTATTAAAATCTACACATTGTCATTTAAATAAATGATTGAAATAAATATATAAATACTTACGTTTTTCCGGCCCCTGCCCCAAAGCGAACCCCAGAAGGGCCAAAAAGCACAATTCCCATCCCTTCATTTTCCAGGAACACAGGAATCGGGGGCAATCGGCAAACGTCGGGAGAGATCGGGAGTCGTTCGGGACGCAGGAACTCACGCGCACACGACCTCACGTCTAGGAAAAAAGTTAAAATATAATTATAGTACAACAGAGAGATAAGATCATTTTATCGCATCTCTATGATTAATTATGTGATAGGAAAAATACTCGTCACGAGATGCGCAGGAGTGGGGGTGATGATCGTTCTATTGTATTAGATGTGTAAAAGTCAAGCTCTGTTGTAAAATAACGGCCAGTTTTCGCGATGTAGCCATTTTTATATTGAAGTCAAAGAAAAAGTTACTTAAATGCTAAATTAGAGTTTGACTTGTTCTAAATCTCAAATTAGCAATTCAGAAACCGGGGCCAAGTCAAGTTGTATAACATAAGATCTAGAATAGGTTGCATTAAAAACTAGATACTTGGGCCGTATATTGTATAGGCCCATTGTAGGCCGCGTAATTGATATATCATTGGATAACGAGTGCACACAGCGCACAGTGCCAAAATGCCTGGTGAACTTGGCTACATAGAAGTTTAGCCAATTGAATTAACACCTACGTAATGTAGTCGAAATGTGACTGTACTGTATAGGTAACCCTTCGAAATGCGACTGTACTGTAGCTAACCCTTCGAAATGCGACTGTACTGTAGGTAACCCTTCGAGATGTGACTGTACTGTAGGTAACCCTTCGAAATGCGACTGTACTGTAGGTAACCCTTCGAGATGTAACTGTACTGTAGCTAACCCTTCGAAATGTGACTGTACTGTAGGTAACCCTTCGAAATGTGACTGTACTGTAGGTAACCCTTCGGGGGAAATAGTCGTGATGTTATGTAATGAGAAATAAACCAACGATCGAACAACCAACAACAATTTTTTGATGCCCAATGAGCTCATGCCTTTTTCTTTATTTTTTTATTATATAATTGTATATAATATATATGTATATATTTTAGTGTTAGCCTGTAAATTGTAATTGTTGTGTCTTTGTGAATATAAAATTTTATTCACAAAGACACAACAATTACAATTAAAATTAAATTAAATCATTCTAACGAAGCTTCTTTTGACAACAATTTCTCCAAATTACATGTAAGTTTATGACGTATTAGCGTTATTTATGCATAGTAGTTATAACCCGTCAGTCAGGTCTACACAGCATCAGCGAGACAGTGTCAAGTATTTAGTCCAGTAACACGTTTCCCTCGTTAGACGCTAGACGCTAGACAGACATGAAGCTATTGGCAATCTACATGGTCTATACTTTTGAATGTATTATATACTAGCTGCGCCCCGCGGTTTCACCCGCATAAGTTTCGATCTCGTGGGAATATCGGGATAAAAAGTATCCTATATGTTAACCCTGGTTATAAACCATCTGTGTGCCAAATTTCATCCAAATCCGTTCAGTGGTTTTTGCGTGAAAGAGTAACAAATATCCATCCATCCATACAAACTTTCGCATTTATAATATTTATCGGGATATAAATATAATATAATAATATAATATTCGTAGGAAGGATCTAGATACACCTAGTTTTAACTAAGCCGAAGAGAATGTTAAGAGCGATGTGTAGTGTTACGCTAATCGATAACATAAGAAATGAGTATACCTACAGGGTTAAATTAGATTGACTAGCTAAACTCAGCAAACGCGATGGGTCTCAATGGCACCGATTGTTCACAAACTAAATTAAATTTAAATTCAGTGTATCTTTTTCTTTCTATTTCATTAAGAAAAGGACAGAAGATAAATATTAGTTTAGTCCTGTCAAATTAAGATACTCCATAGACTAGTTTAGACGTGATTAAACAATTGGCTACTAAAAATACGTCAGGCGCTGAATAATTTGACAGGACTAAACTAATAGTTATCTTCTGTCCTTTTCTTAATGAAATAGAAAGAAAAAGATGCACTGAACTTGAATTTATCTTACTTTGTGAACAAGGGAATCGGCGCCAATATCGTATTTAGATATCGATACTCATCGCCATAGATTCGACTGGAGCAGAGTATACGCGATTCAGCGTCACGACAAAGAAGTCTCGAAAAAGAAAGAGCGCAATGTTACAGAAGCAGGTACACTTCAGAAACGTTGATAAGAAGACTGTCCCGATTTTCTCAACTAGTTTCCTAATTTAAGCCCGGACATACAAACAGACAGACATTGCGTCACAATAACAGATAGTTATTAAAGTAAATTAGCAGTAAGTGTAAAAGAAACAGCGTTATCATTCCATGTACCTGTTTGAGTTAATAGGTCACTATGTCGTTTTGCTGATAAGCACGGAATGAACATGGCGTCTTAAACCAACCGAGTAGTATAGTGGCGCCATCTAGTGATTATGTGAATTTGCTATGGTGAATTTTGATAGCCTTATTTTTGCAGGGTTTGCGAGAATACATTCAGTTGCGAAGATCGGTTTCAGCCCTCTAGAAGAGAAAGTAATTCAGTTTTAGTTTCAGAGGTGGTTGAGCTCTTTTTGATTCTGTTTTCTGCCGCAAAGCAACGTTGTCCTGTTTCGCTATGAAGAGTTTGGGTGTAAGTGTGCATAAAAACTTATTAACCACCAAGCAGCCTTCCTGAATTCGATTGTATGAGTGCCGCAAAAAAATAGGACAAGACCTACTATTGAATTGTGTATCTGGGTTATAAACTATTATATCTATTCTGTTGCAATACAAGAGGGTACTGAGGACAAGTTAACTTGACGCAGGCCGCGTCCTAACCAACGTGATCGTCGCGCGAGTATGCGATCGTCGCGTTCATTTGGTTCGGGGACTCGGTCATGTCGACAACAGGAACCTTCCGGTTTTCAAAACATCTGAAGGCCAATTCTCGTAATTAAAAACATTCAAAATCTAGTTGCAGTCTCATTTCAGCGACAATCAATGTCAAAAACTTGTCAAAAATGTCGGAAAATTAGAGGTATTTTTGACAGATTGAGACTGAGATCAGACTGTGAACGTTCTTAAAATTACGAGAATTACCCCTATGATCGCGTGAAGTCGCGTCCTACTAGAAAGCGATCGTCACTTTTTCTTCGAAAAACCGGATGGCACCCTGTGACTGAAAATGAAAAAACATTTTTCCAAAAAACAAAGTTAGGATTTCCGAAATTCCACTGTGCACGAACTGGCAGGCAACAAAAGTCTACCACTACCAGCAAGTAGCATCTACTTTATACATCCTCTCCCCTTCAAACTCAAACAGCCTAATTAAAATTTACGGCACGGTTGGCGCAGTGGTTAAGCGATTGACTGCTGCGCTGTGTGTCGCGGGTTCGATTCCCGCACGGATCAAATATTTGTATGACCTACAAGTAGTTGTTCCGGGTCTGGCTGTTTATTTTTGTGAGTTTAAATGTTTGTAAACGCACCCACGATACAGGAGAAATTCCTAGTGAGGGGCAACGTTATAAAAAAAAAATCACTTCCCACGATAAATTGTACTGTTAACAAGGCAATTACAAGATTCTTATCACCCAAATGATACACTTGAACAAAAATCGAATATAGTAAATGCTACAAATCGTTTTAAAACAATAGTTTTTACTCTATGTATAATTTCTAGGTGCTATTCGCTCTAGTGGTTCCTTTGATTCTCACGGTAACCACTGTAGCGTAGAGACATAACTTTAAAGTGAAATGCTATCATATTATATGTATTTGGTCTAAATAGAGTAGGAGAAGACCGAAGAAACGATGAATGGACTGTGTGAAAGATGAGGGAGTGACTACGGAGATGACGATTAATAGAGAAGAATGGCAAAAAGACATGTTGCGCCGTTAAATTGGGATAAGGGCAGGAGAATGATGATGATTTTGTATTCTATAGCACATAATTTGGGTAAGCGTTACTCCTGTCTCTGTCGCACAACTGTCAACCCACAAGGTGCACGATAGAGCCAGGTACATGCCCAATACAAATCACGTACTAAGTACCTTTTATAGATCTCGTCACCACCCAAAATATGAAAAGGATAATTTAAAAGAGAAAAAAATTGACATTTTCCTGAGTATCCTTGCTAGGTCCGAACCTACAACCTCGTGCTCAAGGCCGTCTATCACCATTTCTCCGTCTCTCCGTTTGGATTCCGATTATTCCAATGACTGCTATATTATGTCCCACAGTAGTCAATACTAAACAGGGTCAAATTAAATTAGCTAGTGAAACTCTGCAGACGTGATATTCTAAACATGATAGAATAAAAATAAGAAAATATTTAATTTATTTTTTTGGGGTCAACGATCGCTGGTAGTTTTGTTACGGTACTTGAAGTTTGAAAATCTTTTTTCTTTTGCTTTATCGTGTTGAGATATCGAAACCCAATGCGTCTGTGAGGTTCAATAAAAAAAAAAAATTGCAAGTGACTACACAAAAAAAAACCACCAAATTAATTTCTTTTTTGTTTTATCATGTTTAGAGGTCGATACCCATCACGTTTGCGGAGTTTCGCTAGCTAATTTAATTTAACCCTGGCTATCCTTACAAAATGTTCTGCTTTAATGCTTTGCTAAGGTGCAAAGTCTTAGGAAAAAAGGAACGGCCTATATTACTATAATTAGGTCAGGAAGAACGCTCGTTATGAAAAGTTCAAACGATGAACGGTCTTTTAAAAAGGTTATCGCTAAGATCCCACACGGAGAAGGCGATGCTTCCAATCTAAATAAAAATAGATACAATATGTACAGACGCCACAAGGTCAAGCTACCCGAAACTGTCAAATTTTCCCAATCAACCTTGAGCCTTAATGCTTTAACGATACAGTTGAAAATCTATTAAAGAAATTTGACAGACTGTAGTAGCTTAATGTGCTGGCGTCTGTACGTAACTAGGTAAATGTGTCATGTATAGAGTTTCCTCAACTTAACATTCTGCTCGAGTATCAGAGTTACACGCGCGTTGCATTCGTGCTTGCGTAAGCGCATTTACAAGTTTTTTGCATTAACTGCAAACAAATAACATTCCATGGAAAGTTGGTCATCGGCCCATCGGTTTACCACATTTGGAGCCATTTAAATAAATAATAATAATAAAGCTGAAGATTTTGTTTGTTTGAACGCACTAATCTCTGGAACTACCAGTCGGATTTGAAAAAAATATATTTTCACTAGCTGCGCCCCGCGGTTTCACCCGCATAAGTTTCGATCCCGTGGGAATATCGGGATGAAAAGTATCCTATATGTTAATCCTGGTTATAAACCATCTGTGTGCCAAATTTCATCCAAATCCGTTCAGTAGTTTTTGCGTGAAAGAGTAACAAACATCCATCCATCCATCCATACAAACTTTCACGTTTATAATATTAATTATGTAATTAATAATAATAATAGGAAGTAGGATTTCATAGCCCAATTCTTGAGGGAGGCTATTTGCTATTTAACATCACTCTAAGACCCTCAGGAGCCGAGCAAATAACACAAAGAACGCTTAGTGAAAAATAGCGGACGAAGTCGCAGGTAGAAGCTAGTATTTAAATAAAATGTTGAAAGAAATCTAGATATTTTTTTTGTTTTCCGGAACACGAAATTGAAAATGTTTAGAGGTTAAAGGGTACAGACGCCAGCACATCAAGCTACTACAATCTGTCAAATTTCTTTAATAGATTTTCAACTTTATCGATAAACCATTAAGGTCCAAAATTGGTTGGGAAAATTTGACTGTTTCGGATAGCTTGATGTGCCAGCGGGCGTCTGTACTTTTTCAACAACATTCGCTGACCAACTCAATGAATTGAAACTGGCGCAATTTTTAAAGTACTTTTATGGTCACAATAATAGTCAATTTGTAAACAATTGAACCACGACGAAAATCACGCTGAGAAAAATATTGCGTATCACTTACGCCATTATACAGGCTGTATCTTTTTGTTCATTTAACTTGATATTTTTTCTTAATGAGAAAACTGTTATATTTTCCTGTATATTATATTAATTTGGGTTGCTTGGGAAGCCGCATATTGACCTTGACAAAATCATTAAAGAATAAAATCTTAATTCAGCTATAACAATGGACGAGCCACTGTTGCCGGTGTCAACAAAATGCGACGAAAAAATGTGAATCATAGCGACAATACGACATTAGATTAAACAGCGTACGTATATCCAGTTACGTTCACTGTCTGTATACGAAAATTCAATCAAATATATCAAATAGTTTTAGATGATCTTCAAGGAGCGCAAAAAATCTTCATTTAAACAGTAGGTACACATGTAAACTACAAATTATTAAAATCAAAATATAAGTAATATCCCAACTATTAATAAAACTAAAATATTGCGTCGGAATTTTCCTCCGCATCGTTGTCGACTGGTAATTTACCCAAGAGACTGGCTGCATTAATAATAATAATAATAAAATAAATAATATATTAAAATTAACAAACATATAGACACCAACTCCATTTTGTCTGCCTCTCAAAACGGATGTAAGAATGGGTCCCGTGGTACTAAGGAGCTACTCCTCATTGATATGGCCATCAGCCAACAGGTTCGTCGTTCCCGAAAGGATCTGTCGACATGTTGGATAGATTATAAGAAGGCCTATGACTCGGTGCCACATACATGGCTCATGAGGGTGCTGGATTTGTATAAAGTAGATGCAACTCTGCGTACCTTCCTGATGTCGTGTATGGGGCAATGGAGGACGGCCCTTCGCTATCCAGGATGTCGAAATATTCAGAGGAATAGCGAACCGATAAGGATCGAGCGAGGCTTATTTCAGGGCGATAGTTTGAGTCCGCTTTGGTTCTGCTTAGCCTTGAATCCTCTAAGCACGCTGCTGGAGGATTCAGGTCTAGGCTACCGGCTGAGGAGAGGTGGTCAGGTTATATCGCACCTCCTTTACATGGATGACCTAAAACTCTTTGCTCCCAACAATTTGCAACTGATGGAGCTACTGAAAGTAACTGAAACTTTCAGTAGCGACATCAGGATGGAATTTGGTGTGGACAAATGTGCGGTCATGCATGTAAAGCGAGGGGAGATTGTGGAATCCGTGGGAACCCAACTCTCGGATTCCACAAACCTTAGAGCCCTCTCCGTATCCGAAACCTATAAGTATTTGGGTATGTCGGAAGCGTTAGGCATCAATGTTACTGACATGAAGCAATCGTTGAAGGAGCGCTTCTTTGGCCGCCTGAAAAAAGTACTTAACAGTCTTCTATCAGGCGGAAACAAGGTGCGTGCCTTCAACAGTTGGGTCATGCCGGTTTTGATGTACTCTTTCGGCATACTCAAATGGACTCAAACCGAACTAGACGCCCTGGATAGGAGGGTGCGGACGCTGTTGACTGCAAATCGAATGCATCACCCACGGTCATCGGTAATGAGGCTGTATATTCCGCGAAAATGTGGAGGTCGCGGCTTTTTAAACGCTAAGACCCTCCACAATCGCGAGATATGCAGTCTCAGGGAATATTTCCTAGAAACCGACGTGGGAATGCATCGAGATGTAGTCGCGGTGGACAAGGGCCTCACCCCGCTCTCCTTGGCTAAAGAGAACTGGTGCAAGCCAGTAGTGCTTGACACCAATGATCGCATGGAAGTATGGCAAAGTAAGGAGCTTCACGGACGCTTTTACCGGGCCCTACATGGACCCGATGTAGATCTACTAGCGTCCGTAGCCTGGCTGCGTTTCGGTGACCTCTTTGGAGAAACCGAAGGTTTTGTCTGTGCAATTATGGACGAAGTTATGATGACGAATAATTACCGGAGATTTATTGTGAAAGACGGCACGGTTGACATCTGTCGGGCATGCCACCGGCCGGGAGAATCAATCAGGCATATTATCTCCGGGTGTTCTCGTCTAGCTAACGGAGAGTACTTGCATAGACACAACCTTGTAGCCAGGATAATCCATCAGCAACTTGCTCTGAAATACAGCCTTGTGGAATCGGAGGTGCCGTACTACAGGTATGTGCCCGACCCAGTTCTCGAAAATGGAAATATCACATTGTACTGGGATCGATCCATCATCACTGACAGGACTATTGTTGCCAATAAGCCTGATATAGTGGTGGTGGATCGATCAGAGCGGCGCGCAATGATTGTTGACATAACCGTCCCGCATGATGAGAACCTCGTGAAAGCCGAGAAAGATAAACAAATCAAGTATCTTGACTTGGCTCGCGAGGTTGTCGACATGTGGGATGTGGACTCAACAGTCATTGTGCCGATAGTCGTGACAGCCAATGGCTTAATAGCCAAGAGCCTCGACCAACACCTGAGGAGGCTCTCGTTGGGCAGCTGGATCAAGGGCTTGATTCAGAAAGCGGTACTTCTGGACACGGCTCGCATTGTCAGGAGGTTCCTCTCTCTGGAGCCCTGACCGCCGGTAGCTTGGACCCTGTTCCCGATACCGGTGGGCTACTATTTTTTATATTTTTAAATGTTTTTTTTATCTTTTTGTTTATAAAAATATTTAAAAATATAATTTGTAAGTATGTAAATGAAATAAAGGAATAATAATAATAATAATATTTATTTGCGTAAAACATGGTGTATAAAGATGTTAAGGTCATTATAGGTCATACATGTACATGTACATTGCCACGTTGTATGGCAATACTTACCCTCTGGCCAAGGTAAAGCCAGCCCTTGGGTCACGGGAAGTATCAACCAGCCGTTTAGAGATTTCATTAAACAAGCCATGATCAATCGGATCTCACGGCCCGAGGGTAACTTAACTTAACTTACTTTTGGATTGACTTAACCCATAGTCAGGCTGACTGTGGGTTAAGTCGTCACTACTATTTAGTTTGTTTGAATAAATCACTTTTTTAATTTCGGTGCTAGGATCTATTTGACAGTTCCAAAATACTCATATGCATGAGAATTACAAGTGTTTTAATTTATTGTCGTATTGTTGTCTCCACATATGTATGAAGTATGTCACGAAAAGTTGCATGATTTGGATTCGTAATGGTTCGAGTGTGTAGATTTGACTGTACCCTGTCTATGTTAACGGTTTTTTGACAGCTGTCTTAGAACGTACAGTCAACAGCAAAAGTAGATGATCAAAATCAGAAATTCAATATTAATGAACGGAGTTCGCGTCAGAACTGTGTGACACTGACTTCACGACGCCGCGAACATATTCCAGATTATGTATAAAAATAACTTTAAAATGCGTAATAAAATAAATATATAAACTGCCTTAACTTATTGAATTATCTTATTTATGGCTTCTTACAGACTTTATAAACCGTACGTGTATCAATCAATGTATTGTGTTGCAGCAATCACTAGTTCCATCTGTCAAAAAACTGTTTACCTTATGGACAGGGTATAGTCTGCCAATGGAGTGCAATATAGAGCCTTCAGATAATTCTCACACGTGGGCACATCCTGCGTACCCTGATAGTCAGCTGCATGACTATTCTAGCTGATTGGGTAATCTTTTGTCATAGCTTGTATATCTAGTAACGATCCAAAAAAAAAATACGAACTTGCAAAGATACATTTTCTTCACAGCATGATTAAATTAGCTGCCAAATTAAACTAACGTGTGATCGGGCCCTAACAAGAATGATGAGTCATATCTCTCAATAACACTCAGGTTAACAGCCTGTATAGATACGTTTGTAATAAAAATGTCGAAATGCAAGTGCCTCCTAATCCAAGGTACTGTCGAAAAAAAACGTTTTGTATCACGATCGATCGTGACGGCAGATAAAACGCGCGTGCGTTTGTGCTGCGCCCGTGCCGGTATCTTCGCTTTGTACAAAAAGAAGGGTCGAGCTTTGTGGATTCTTTTTTGGTATACCATTTGTTTTTTAGGAAGTTAGATGTAGTTTTGTTTCCTTGTGACTTGGATTTTATAGCATACTTTTGACTTGTGGATCTCTTGGTGCAACGGCATTGTAAGCCTGTGGCACCCAATAGGTAGTCTATTGGGTGCTACAGGTTTACAACCATGGTCTACAGATTGTTATGGACGCTGGCATTTTGTGACCCTATTATACCCTGTCCAATAAGTAAACCGTTTTTTGACAGATGGAACGAGTGAGCAACACACAATACATTGATACACGTACGGTATTATAATATATATATATAAGATAATTCAATAAGATAAGGCAGTTTATATACTTATTTTGTTGCGCATTTTAAAGTTAACTTTTTCGTAATCTGGAAATTGTACGTTCTAAGACAGCTGTCAAAAAACGGTGAACCTAATGGACAGAATAGGGATAATAGGGTCTATTTGGTACACGCGATGTAGGAAATCATCGTATTGTAAGGGACATTGCTGTATTTTTTCAGAGGGTTTTCAAAACTCTCCCTAAAAACTCGAGACTTTGAGACTGCTAGACCGAAAATACTACAATTCTGTCATACTTGCACCTTCAGTTGCTTAAAAATCTGCACCCTAATTGTGTAACACACTCATCAATCTCAAACTGAATAATTTTGAAGGATATTACTGATCCATTGCTTCATATGTTCGAAAAAAACCATCTGCTAAACCACATAAACAACACAATGAATGTTGTTGAACTGTCAAAATGAAACCCATTATTACTGATAGTGTGTTACGCAATTACTCCGCTGGTCTATTCGATAACACTAGTCAGTGATTCACATAGGTACATCTCCGAAAAGTATTATATTTGCACACTATGCAGACTTTTACACGAACATCCTACACATTGTATCCGAATCAGTAAGAACATACAAAAGCCTGTTAGGAGCTCTAAGTTAGTGTGCCATAAATCACTGTCAGTTAAATAGACAGCTAGAGATGTTCCAAGACCTAGGGTCGAACACAAATATGACCACTATTATTAATATCAAAGTGAGTATTAGTAGGGGCTTGTGGCTAAGTAATAACACCCGCACGGGTCGATCGATCAGGTTAAGCTACGCTTGCCGCGGTAGTTCCGTAGATAGGTGCTCATCTTTACATACTAAGACCCCTTCGTGCCCCAAAAAGCACGTTAAGCCATTGGTCCCGGCTGTCATTGGTTGATCTTTAAGTCGTTACGGGTCGTCAGTAGCCCGAAAGTCTGACAACCAGTCTTACCAAGGTGTATCGTATTACCCAGAAACTGGGTTGTGGAGGTCAGATAGGCAGTCACTCCATGTACTGGTATTCAGTTGCATCCGGTTAGACTGGAAGCCGACCCCAACATATTGGTAAAAGGCTAGACAGGTGAGTGAGTATTCATAGTATTAGTGAGTAATATTAGTCTTTACTAGTAGTATCTAATTGAGATGACCGCGACAAAATGATAGTGCCCTTATTTTAAAGAAACTTTAAAAATATATAATTAATGCGTATCCATGTCAGTCCTTGGCGACTCATGGGTAATAGAAGTGGTGTAGTTTGTTTTAATGTATTTTGACTTGTCGATATTATCTGTAGTGTACACAGCCGATCGATTCTGTAAAAATCTCACCGTGGAAAGTTAGGTGAAGTGAGCTTAGAGTGAGCTGTCAATAGAGTCAATCCCTAGCATTAGTTGGAATGACACCTCACTCCACGCTCACTTCACCTAAGTTTTCACGGTGAGATGGTTACAGAATCGCACTGCAGTTCATAACCGGCGTGCGTGTATGACCAGCAGATGTAGGAACGTAAACGAGACAAAAGGAGTAAGATGTTAGGATCATATCAGATGACGTTATGTAGCTGCCTACCCTCATGGGAAAAAAGCCCGAGTTTATGTATATATGTTTATGTCCATGCAGTGCACCTAATTATCGTACTAATTCTTTACTCGAATACGTATTATCGCCAAAGCCCATATCTGACCATTTTGAAAACAAATCCCGTGCACATGATGACCACAGCTGCGTCCGTAAGTAAAAGAAAAGACGATCCTTTTTAAGTCGACTAACAATATGCGCTGTAAGCAGGAATTGTCCTTATGGTGGTCAGATATAGATTTTGGCGATAGTACACATCACAAAAATTATACAATAAATTTTAATGCAGGAATGATGGTTCAATGCATTCAGGCGCATATAGAAAGAAGACTCGGGGAGCCAACACTATTCAAGAAGCTAGAATGACATACAAAGGTTTAAAAAAAATATCCCTGACCTCAAGCCGTCCCCTCTCTAAAGCCATGTCCACACTACAATGCAAACCGGACAGCACACAATCCCATTGTGCACAGTTACCGACCGTATCGTGATGTATGGCTCTAACGTAATTAGCTAACTCAATTAACACAGGTTGTTGACTCTGCTGTGTGCCCGAAATGTTGATAAGGCTTTGTAAGTAAATAATTACGTTAATCCGTATCCGCGAGGTTGAGGGATCCGTTTTTCCAGAGGGTACCAGTATGTTTGTAGGTAAACCCGAACCTGTCAAGAGGCAGTGTGAATATAAAACGGGACTGAAATTTTTATATGTAGCCTGGCATACCTACTGTCGCAGCCCACTGCTCTCAAAACGGCGAAGAAAAACATCGTGAGGAAACCGGCATGTCCTAGAAACAAAAATTCGAAGACATGTGATGTCCACCAACCCGCACTGGGCCGGCGTGGTGGATTACGGCCCACTCCCTCTCACAGTGAGGAGGCCTGTGTCCCAGCAGTGGGAACATTATAGGCTGATTATGATACCTACTGTCGCGCCATTTTGTTTTTTTTTCATATCAGCATGAAACCTTTATGTGTCATTCGTGGCGGCCATTTTGAAAAAAAAATCAAAATGGCGCGACACTAGGTACGCCACGGACCTTCAAAGCCGTTTCGAGCGAGTGCACTCGAGTTTTTCAAATTGCAAGGAATGATGACCAAAAACTTGAACAGCAGATGGCAACAGCCAAATCAACAGAAGACGATCTAGACTAAACAAAAGACAGAATTGTGTGGAAAAGGGAGAGGGAGGACTTTGCCCTGCAGTGGGACAATACAGGGGGTCTACTACGAAGTACAAAGTGCGAATGATCGGGTCGGACCGACACATGGGCGAACCGAATATTATTGAAAAATGCGAAAAAAGTTCGAATCGGCTCAGTTGGGTCGGGACCATAGTCAATATTCGAAAGAGTGTAGGAGCGTAGGATCGGGACCGACCGAAACAAATAGTAACTTCGTAGCAGGAAACGGCCGAACATTCGGCCGATACCACTTCGGAGTAGACCCCCAGGCTAGTTAAATTCGATTTTTTATTGTTTGATTCGCTTTTTTATTTTCTAGTGTGGTATATATAAGGTATAAATTATTTTCTAGTGTGGTATAATTAATAAGTTACTGTTTTGTGGCAAGTTTTATTCGTAAGTTAGATTAGATCTAGACTAGAGGCCGAGTCTTACGTCTACTAGTAAGACTCGGCCTCTAGTATGATCTACCTACCAAGTAGTAGACCTACCTAGTAAGTAATAGTACGGTAGTGGTGGTAGTGGTAGTATGACAAATCTCTGGACACCAATTTCGACTTATCGCTACAAATCGCCTAAGGCTCAAATTATCGCCAGGGAGAAAATAATTCCGTGGGTGAGTCACAACCCTAAATAATGAGGAAACCGACTCGAGGAAGCAGATCCGAAGTGCGGTGAAAGAAAAACATCGTGAGGAAAATCTGCGGGGTAATTGCGCAACACACCTAAAATGAGAATCGATCTCATTTTGACAGTTCAACCACGTTCATTGCGTTATTTACGTAGTTGAGCAGACGAATTTATAAAACCTATGAAGCAATTAATGTCATAATGAGAGGTATTACGATCGATTACCATTTAGTATGTGTTACCCCCTGCACGTTTCTTCTATAGGTATACATGATAAAATGGAAAACAAGGGAAAAATCTAAATAGGAGGTGCAGTTACATAATCATTATAAATTGTCATTTCCCAAACCTAAATTCTTGAGAAAAATCGTGTAATTATCGCCTTAGATAGTGCAGACTAAGTTAGTGCCTTCAAGTAGACACGAATTATCGTCATGCCAGTTTTTTTTTTCACATGAAAAGTAATAAGAAAATAATAGTATCAATTTTAGCGCGCACCCTAAAAGCAATCCATTCATCGCTGAGTTCACAACACGAAGCAAGTTGGCAACGCGTTGAACTAGCGGATTTACCTAATTTTGACCGTTCCTACGAAAAAAGGAGCACGCGACGACACGTTGCCAAATCGCTCGCATACGCGCACGTGCATCCCTTTCCTTAATGACATGCTCTAAATTTATTTTATAACATGTTCAATTAGATATTTTAATTTTTCGCACATATTCAATTTTATCCTGTATATGAGAAGACAGCTGGATGAGAGTTGCCGAAAATCGATTTGAATGGCGTGCAATAGGAGAGGCCTATGTCCAGCAGTGGACTGCTATAGACTGGTGCTGGTGATGATGATATGAGAAGACACCTTTGCCTTGCAAAGGGACGGCTATTGGCATAAACATCATCAGCTAGAAAAGAAGAGGTGATAAGATTTTTTAACTTCTTACAATTCAACTCCGTTCCATCCTCTCTTTATTAAATAAGTAAGTGCTTTCGTAAAATAAGGCTTTTATTTGAAGAGGATTGGCCGTAACTGTCTTTATTATGCGAATAACATCAACGAACAATCTGTCGGCTAAGCGATATGGAAATACAAAAGCACTCTAACTTGAGAGCTCCTCTTAAAGAATCGATTTACTGCCTGAGAAAAATCATCTACCTATTGAAAATGATCGTAATAAATAATAAAGTAAGAAAGACAAAGTCTTTATTGCGACTCGTACAGGAAGAACACTAACTAAATTAAGCACAGTCAAAAATAAAAAACCAAATTATAGTAAAAAAAAAAAGAAAAAAAAAAGTGAAATAGAAAGTCATACACGAGGCCAAAAGGCTCCTATCTCAGCATGATGCTGCGACATCATAATAATAGAAAAGCATTATAGTTTCAAATTATATTTATTTATTTATTACCTACGGGTTTTTCCATTTCTTTCTTACCAGAACCCAAAATTGCGTAAAACATTGCTTCATATGTTCGGAAAATTTGTCTGCTCAACAACGTAAATAACGCAATGAATGTTGTTGAACTGTCAAAATGAAAGCCATTGCTACTGAGTGTGTTACGCAATTAGCCCGCATTGTTGTTGAAAAACGTTTACTAATACGGGAGTTTTCGTTTGCTAGTGTCGTATCTGCTAAAAATTTAAACAACTTGAGGCTGCTTGGAAAAGTCAATTCATGACATAAGTTCGATAAAATAAAAAAGATAATGTTTCGTCTGGCCTGTATTCCCCGAAGGGTAGGGTAGAGGTTTATGGTACCTACACCCACATAAATAGCTTTTTATTATCTTATTATTCCCATGCAAATTTCGGCTACGGTAACCATTTCTGTTTCTGACAGCTATGGGTTACGAGCGAGTGTTCTTATGAGGCGAATGTAGCCTATCTTGGAGATGTTAGCGTGGTTTGACCAGACTCGATTAATCGAATGAACCCCAAGATTCACACTAGCTCCTGTAGCCTCATGTTCATGGTGCTACAGCGACCACTGCATATCAAGGAGTAGACCCGAGGCGCGGTAATGGTAGGGAAGACGTGCCCGTAGGATAGGGAAGGATTTAAGTGCCATACCGGATATGCATCCTAGAGTAAGCATTGGACTAGTGGAGAGATGGGTAATTACTATACGTGCACAGCAAGTGCGTAGAGTTAAATGAGTAAATAGGCTTTGTTTGTTACGTCCAAACTTACGTTTATTATTTTAAAAACGTAAATTATTCATCACCTACACTTTTCATCATTTGATTTGATGACATCGTTCAATTGTTTCATATGACACAAAAATGGAATTGACTCACGAAGGGATGGTGACTCATTCAATAAAATGCAGTTATGCACTAAATTAACTATTTAAAACTTAATTATAGTTAATTGATAGTGGTTTTCCTTCATTTAGTTATGACGAAGTATTGATGTCGTTAGACATCGTATGAGTAGGCGTCGCTACTAATCGGGTAGTTCCCTAGGTTAGTTAGTAGAGCTATAGAGGGCCTTGTGGAATAAGTAATAACAGCCGCACACGTCGATCGATCAGGTTAAACTACGCTTGCCGCGGTTTGATGAAGTAATTAACATTACGAAACACAAAAACTTTAAATTACGTTATTGGCCATAATATGTCAGCTAACAGCTAGCTTATATGTCAGTTAAGGTTGGTCCATGGATGGGTGATCATCTTTACATACCAAGACCCCTATGCGTCTCGGAAAGCGCGTTAAGCCGTTGGTCCCGGCTGTCATTTGTGGATCTTTGACATTCGTTACGGGTCGTCAGAAGCCTGATACTCTGACAACCAGTCTTACCAAGAGGTATCGCATTACCCAGTAACTAAGTTGTGGAGGTCAGATAGGCAGTCGTTCCATGTAAAATACTGGTACTCAGCTGCATCCGGTGAGACTGGAAGTCGACCCCAACATAGTTGGGAAAAGGCTAGGCAGATGATGATGGTGATTAGTAGTGCTATATAGATTTTATGTCTTAACTACAAGAACTACACTACAGCTGTGCCACTGGGGAGTTTGTTGCGCCACTACTTCTTCACAACTAACGCACTAGAAAGTGATGAAGGGCGGGCGTTTTGGGGGACTGTCTTATGTAATTTTGACGTTCAAAAAGTGCTGATTCTCAGCCTAGTTTGAATAAATAACTTTTGATTTCTATTTCAAATACAAGGAATTCTAATAAGGCTAAAAAAATGGTGACAAGGTTCCTATTTGGCGATAGTCGTATGTTTATGCAAGCGAAATCACTATCATCATCAGACATTCGTACAATTATGCCAGAAAATACCATCAACATCGGAATTTCAAGCTCTGGAAGTGCCACACTTCCGTCTATGACATCCGAGATAAATCGCGTGATGTTTATTTTATATACTCGTAAATGTCCATTTTCTCTACACCCGATACATAACGAGAGCCGACCAAAAAAGTCTTCAAAAATTATTGTTATCATTCCATTCAATTTCCAGGTCGCTTGAACCGTGTTAAACTGCCGTTAAAAATGTTTATTGCAAAATGAATTATTATCTACCAATTTGCGTAAAAAATGTTTTAACCGAAAAATCAGTCGACTTTCTAAAAATTGTTTACGCTATCTCAGCTTACGAGAGCAACAAGTAACGAAATATAATATCTGGGTATCGCATGTTTCTGAAATATTAAGATTTGTGCTGTCGTTACGATGATGGCAGGTGTCAAGCATAGCTAAGTATTGGTAAAAGTTGAGAGAGTGGACAATCAAAATTGAGTGTAGAAATTTATTTTAGACATTGCAGAACTTTTATGATATTTGATACATTTATGAATAGAGAGATCGATATGTGATATTCTCGGTGAGAGAACAGGAGCCATCTTTAGTATGGTGTGCCTCTTTTCTTAAAACCATCTACAGGTTTATCTCACACACAAATCAGAATCACATCTCAAATGAAATCAAATCTTACACTCAAGAAATACCTCAGGTACCCCAGAGATAGAATAGAAAATCCTACTATCCTTACTTCCTACTAATCCTACTGATACTTGTACTATAAATGCGAAAGTTTGTAATGATGGATGGATGTTTGTTACTCTTTCACGCAAAAACTACTGACCGGATTTTTGTGAAACTTTACAGTAATATAGCTTATACATCAGGATAACTAATGGGATACTTTTTATCCCGATATTCCTGCGGAATCGACACTTATGCGAGTGAAACCACGGAACGTTGCTAGTAGAAAATATTTTATTGTCCAGGTAATACAATAAAGCAGGTTCACAGGTTAATAGCTAGTTGAGATGACATATGTAGCTTAAAGTTGCAACAGTTAGGTTACAATATATTATTTGCCAGTGAGCCCCAAACTAGACAGTTACTCTGTATCTTGGGGCTCAGGGTTCGAATTCCAGAGTCGAGACTAGAGAGGTGATTTCAGGTTTGGTATGGTACGTGTCACGTCGTGTATGTGTAGTGTAATGTTGGGGGGTGTGTGTGTGTGTAAGTGTGCGTGTTTGTTCTATTGTGCGTCGTTTGATTAGGTGTCAGATCAGATGCCAAAAATAACAGCAGAAGACAATACAAAAGATGGGAAGACGAATTAAAGTTCACAGCGGGTCCAAATTGGAGAAAAAATCCGAGAGATAGGAATCAGTGGTAGTTATTGTGGTAGATATTGTGTAGTCTATTTAAATTTGTGTTTCAAATTTATATTATTTCAACTTAACTCACATCAACTTTATTTTAATGGTTATTAAGTTGATTTCAGAGTGACTAGCACTATTGAAAAAGTTATAAAAATGTTTGAAGTTGTAGCGTAAACTGAACTTTATTGTGTAGGAATTAAAGTTATTTTTCTATAAACTCATATTTTTTTATATTTTTGGCAAATAAATCGCGAATGCAGATGGGGTAGAAGGCCTCCTCGCCTTTGCTAAGAGGCATACTGAACTAATAGACATTCTGTAAACTACTGAAAATACCACAACGCAAATAAAACAGAATTACAGGGCTTGTACTCGTATTATCTACTTTATTTATTATTATTATACTTAACCTCACTCAATCCTATCAATAACTTGGAGATTTATGTCGATCTAAAAATCAGAAAAATACAATTCTAAAACCACAGGAGGAACACTAACCCACACGGTTAATCATTAATTCAATAACAATAAAAACACGTAACCAATTTCCAGAGCATTAATATTAATCTTAATATAACCAGTTGATTTATTAATCAAAGGTTAACGCACGGTGCGACCCGGCTCGCTCAGTAAACTCGGGTCAGATCAATATAAACAAACGGAGTTAATAGAATTTTACGTTTAGATAAAAAACATGTTTCGATCGCTATCGTTGTATCGTTTGTCGATAACACTTTGTCGATAAGCGTCGTGTTTATCTTCACTTCACAGTTTTTGTGTCGTCAGCAGGATTCCAGAGCAGTGATGGCCCATTGGAATCGGGCGCGACTTACGAGTTGTATAGGTTGTAGGTTTGGATCCAGCATTTTCATAATCAGCCTATAATGTTCCCACTGCTGGGACACAGGCCTACTCTCTGTGAGAGGGAGAGGGAGTGGGAATCCACCACGCGGGCCCAGTGCAGATTAGTGGATAGCACTTTACTTTGTGGAAATTATTTCATCACCACTGCTCTTAAAACGGTGAAGGAAAACATCGTGAGGGAACCGGCATGTCGTACAACCAAATATTCGAAGATATGTGACATCTACCAACCCGCAATAGGCCCGCGTGGTGGATTACGGCCCATTTCCTCTCACCGAGGGGAGGCCCGTGTCCCAGCAGTGGGAACGTTACCTTAGGTTTTTTATGCTATTTTTCTTAAGCAGCAAGATTCCAAAGGACTGAATTGAGGTAGGCTTCAATTTGTGTTCCACGCGCGCCTCAAAGAGATGTCAGCACTAACTGATGGGGTCCGTTAGGGCCGATGCCTGCCAGGGTCACGGGTTGTTCGAAAGAGTTACCGTGGCCCCTGATACAGGAAACTGGAGGAACACGGGACCTCCCGCTTCGCCCAGAGCGGGAGAAGTTATTTGATGATTTCCCACCCAAAAAAAAAGCTAGGCTGGAATGCCGAGGTGTGTTCATCAAGAGAATAATAATTAAAGCATTGATTGCTCTTAAGGCATGATGACATTAATAATAATAGTGTAATGAGAAAAAAACAGTGGTTTAAACATTCTCAAGTCTATCTTTTAGCATAAATGTCGAATTGTCCATGAAATCTGAAATTGAACTAAAGTAATTGCCACTAACTTATAAATTAATCTAAGTCCTTGATTAAAACTTTTTGTGGTGTTTTGCATATGATACAGGGTTTGACGTATTCTATTTTTTTTCTGAATTTCTGTGTATAATTTTCACATTTGCCTACAAAGAGTGAAAAATATACTCACTCAGCTGACCGGCAACATGAAATCAATTAAAACTTTATTGAAAATGGTTTCAGGTGAACAAACACAAAACATAACTTGCCAAGTGTACTAGATACAGTATTAAAATCTTCATTATGATTATAAATGTTTGCTTGGTCAATCCCTAGCAACAGTGGTGTGACTCTGACAGCTCACTCCACACAAGTTTTCACGGTGAGATTTTTACAGAATCGACCGGCAGGTACACCTGTGCTTACCCCTTCGGGGAATACAGGCATGGTGACTTTCTGTTTCATTTTTATTTTGTTACTTTTTTATATACCTAATTTGTTTTATTTTATTTTTGATTGTGTTTAGTTTTATGATCTTCCTGTACGAGTCGCAATAAATTATTTTTCTTTCTTTCTTTGTTGTTATGTGTGTGCGTGACAATGGTTTCAGACAATGAATTACTGAAATCTAAAAGCGATAAGATTAGATTATTTTACGATTCATACATAAGTGTACACACCTATATTCAAATTGTATTTGTTTCATATTGACGTTATTTCAAGTTAAACAAATATCAACTTTATATGAATGGTAATTAAGTTGATTTCAGTGTGCACTATTGAAAAAGTTATAAAAATGTTTGAAGTTGTAGCGTAAACTGAACTTTATTGTGTAGGAATTAAAGTTATTTTTCCATAAACTCATATTTGTTTACATTTTTGGTGAATATGTCCTGGTTGCAGATTAGTAGAGTCATAACATAACAGAAGTATTTTATTGTTTTGTAAATAAAATAGTTAGTATTAATAAACAAAACAAAAAAATTGCTGATCTTTAATCTAAACCTCAATTGCGTAACACTCAATCTCAATCTGAATCATTTTGAAGGATATTGCCAATCCATTCATATGTTCGAAAAAGTTGTCTGCTCAGCAACGTAAATAACGCAATGAATGTTGTTGAACTGTCAAAATGAGAGCCACTTCTACTGTTAGCATGTTACACGATTACCCCGCTGAGTAGGCAAACTATACATACTTATCTATATCATCGAGCATTGACGGAAGTTAGTTGTCAAATAAAATCGAAGTGCAACAAAAAAAAAAAAATACTAGTTCGCCTACAGTAATGTACGTTAAGCCCCTATGTTGAGGTCGGCTTCAAGTCTAACCGGATGCAGTTATAATAATAGTTATAATATCAGCATTTTACATGGAGCGACTGGCTATCTGAGCTGCACAACCCAGTTACTGGATAATACGATACCCCTGGGTAAGACGAAGAAGAAGGTGGTTGTCACAGTTTCAGGCTTCTGACGACCCGTAACGACTGTCAAAGATGTACAAATGACAGTCGGGACCAACCGCTTAACGTACTTTCCGAGGCACGGAGGGATCTCGGTATATAATGGATTGTCACCCATCCGCGGTCAGACCTCGGCAAGCGTTGTATCTTTTATCTACCTTGAAGATCGATGTTATTATTTAGCCACGACCCCTCCCTATATTTACATACAATATTATCAGAAATATGAAACAATAATATTGAAATCATCTCTAATGATAAATTACATAACTATTATCTCATACATAGAGGTACTTCAGAAATCAAGTGTCCGCGATAAACACACAAACTTACCTATATAAACGTACAGTCACCAAAGGAGATAAGTAACCAGGGTCATCGGATATAGTTGAATTTTAGTAAGAAACCGATTGATGTTTTCGAATGAAATTTAATTTCTTAAATTAAATGTTTGTTTTCTATTAACTAAATGAAGTTTTATTCGAAAACATCCATCGGTTTCTTACTATACTCCAACTATATCCGACGGCCCTGGTTACTTATCTCCTTTGATGACCGTACTTCAGAAATCAAGTGGCCGCGATAAACACACAAACTGACTAATGTAAACGTATTCATTAAATAAATACAAGATTTCTAACAACTCCATGTAAGAAAGGAAACGCCTATCTATTCGCGAAAGTTGTATGAAACCAAGGGAAATGAGTAATTTTCGGTTGTCATAACAAGATATGCCAGGCACAGTAATTACTTCTGTACCTATATCAATAGTTATTATGCCAATTAAATATACTTCAAACTTAGAATGTATTATGTGTCTGCAAACATACATACACATACATAAATTCACGCCTTCTTCCCAATGGGGTAGGCAGAAACTACAGAATGCTACCTGCTACGATCGATACATACTACTTTTGCTTCATTTACGTTCATACATCTGGTTCATAATTACTCAATACACAAAATAATTCAAATCAATAATGTCTAGTATCTGCTGAAAACTATGAAGCCAAGAACATTGAATTTCGACTCTTACGGGAAACGTAATAACAAGATTGAAAAATCTTCATGTACTGGAACTCTTATTTTTATCCGGAAAATTAAAGTTTGTACTCTACATCCTACTAATATTATAAACGTGAAAGTTTGTACGGATGGATGGATGGATGGATGTTTGTTACTCTTGCACGCAAAAACGACTGAAGGGAATTGGGGTGAAATTTGGCACACAGATAGTTTATAACCGGGATTAACACATAAGATACTTTTTATCCCGATATTCCCACGGGATCGAAACGTATGCGAGTGAAACCGTGGGGCGCAGCTACCTATAAAAGAATTGACGCAGGTATCATGAACTTCCTAACTGTTCCAAATGACTCAAAGTCAAAGCATTTATTACAAATAAACCAATTACAGGCACTTTTGAATTGTCAAGGGGTCGGTCAGTTAATCGCTCATTGCAAAGCGTAGCAGATTCGGAGAAGAACGGGCAAGAAACTCCACGGACACTCTTTTAAATCAATCATAAAATAATGATAAGGAAAAAAACATACACAAAAACATTACTCGTAATAATATAATAATATAAATAGCTCACTGCGAAAAATGACTCATTTACTCAGAAAGAAAAACGATCCCCACAATTATATCATTAAAAACAAAACACCTGTAAAAACATACCTTTATATACCAAAAACTGAATCCAACACAATCACTGAAAGGCACAGAATTTCACTAGTATCATTATGTATTTATTTTTAAAAACACACGTGTATATTTTCCAGAACACTGCCGCAACTCGAACGCACGTCTGTCGGTCAACGCGATCAGAATCGCACTGACCATGGCTGATAGACTGATCTGATAGGTATTGTAGATTAGATGATCGCTCGCGCATTTAATTTCATACCTATTTGAGTATGTATGTGCTTACGTATTGTTAAGAAAGGATGGATGGAATGTGTGATGGATGATATGGTTAGAAAGGGGGTGACTACCGAGATGACGGCGATGACTAATAGAGAAGTGTGGGAGAAAAAGACATGTTGCGCCGACCCCAAATAAATTGGGATAAGGGAGAATAATGATGATTGTATATCATCCGGACGTTATAGTAGTTTCTTCATTTTCCACAGTAGAAAAGGTTATCCTGTTTTTTTTGCCTTTGAGTTTGGGTTCAGCCTTGGACGAACGGCCAAATTCTGCAATTTTACATAAATGTATGACACTGACTACATTCATTGTAAATGGAGTCAAGTATGTGAATAGAAGATAAATAGTAGAAATCAATTATTGTTTTGGTGGTTTTTAGCGCATTTCCATTTTATGTGGGAGTTTATTTTTCCCGATAATCATAAAAAAATTGTGATACTGCTCTCTGCGATCTTAACAAATGGAGATGAATTTTCTTTTTTATGGTTCCGTACCTAGAGGGTGCCAACGGAACAATATTACTAAGCCCCCGCAATCCTTCCGTCCGTCCGTCTGTCTGTCAGCGGGCTGTATCTCGTAAACCGTAATAGGTAGACAATTGAAATTTTCACTGGTAGAGTATGTATTTCTAAATAACAAAAAATAATACAAATAAAATAAAGGTAAATTTAAAAAATAGTGGATGTCTATACAATGAACGTGTTCTTTTCCACGTTTTTTGCCTTGTGTTGTGGTACAACTTCGTGTCCGACTGGTACCGCACTTGGCTGGTTTTTTATTCTATTGGTTATAAGTACTAAACGATATTTTTTATCTTCCAACTTAGTTAGAATGCTGACAAAAAGTAATTTTCTCTGAGCCTCTTAATACTCTAAATGGGGTCTTCGATCATCAAAATAAATTAGATTGGAGACGACAATGAAAGTATGTAGGAGTGGAAGTAGGTACCTAAAGTTTTTACTCTTATTACCGTTTAAATTAAAACTTAGTTTTTCGAGACATCGCCATGGGTTGGTCGACTCTTCACGTGACAGGGTTGGCCTATTTGGCTAAAAAATCGGCATTGCCATACAACGTGGCAATGCTGCCAGCCTGTTGGGCACTTTCCCTACTGACAGCGATGCGGACGAATTTTTTAGTGCCTTTTTGGTGCTTTTTCACTATTCCCCCTCCTTTTTATATACTTTTATGTTTAATACAGTTAGCTTTTTAAATTCATCTGCCTAGCCTTTTCCCAACTATGTTGGGGTCGGCTTCCAGTCTAACCGGATGCAGCTGAATACCAGTATTTTACATGGAGTGACTGCATACAGTTAGCTTTTTAAATTATCCTACTATATTATTTAAACAAAAAAACGCGATAAACGCGAAAGTTTGTGAGGATGGATACATGGATGTTTGTTACTCTTTCACGCAAAAACTACTGAACGGATTTGGATGAAATTTGGCACACAGATAGTTTATAACGAGGATTAACACATTGGATTTTTGATTCCGATATTCCCGAGGGATCTTATGCGGGTGAAACCGCGGGGCGCTGCTAGAGTAAATATAATTTAATTAAAACTTAATTTATAAGTACATAATTATGTTCAAGTAGCAGTTTATTTGATTATAATCACTTTAGTGTGTCGTTTACCTAGAACATTGATAACCTACTGATTGGTTTATCAGTAAACGTCAATAGATAAGAAATAATACGAATTTGATTCTATTGTGAGTCATTTATATTAAATTAGTAAGTATATTTATAGTATTATCATAATATATTGCAATGATGGTTGCAATTTCCAAGGAGGAGGTGACCCAGTGAAAACGGTCGCGATTAACGAGTCGTAGGTATACAAAGTATAGTGCCTGCCCGAGTTCGAAGCTACGAAGGCTCGTACCCAGGCAGGCCCTTTACTTAGTGTAAATTATTTAATCACCACAACTCTCAAAACGGTGAAGGAAAACATCGTGAGGAAACCGGCATGTCCTAAAACCAAAAATTCGAAGACTTAATAATACGCACCAGACCCGCGTGGTGGATTACCGACCACTTCCTCTCACAGAGAGGAGGCCTGTGTTCCAGCAGTGGGAACATTATAGGCTGATTATGCAACGATGGTTGTGATTCCCAAAGCAGGTTGTAGAAAGGCACTTCCATTGTTATATGAACGAAAGCAATCCCATGTGGATGTGTCGTCCTATTGGCATTGATATTGAAGACACTGGGTTATTCGGTGAGCATATACACGAGCGACACGCGTTAACGGCATCGGTAACTGCAGCAGTTCTTTCACAAATTATATTCAGAGAATAAATAAATAAGTAATAAATCCTATCCTACTTCCTACTAATATTTAAACGCGAAAGTTTGTGAGGATAGATGGATGGATGGATGTTTGTAACTCTTTCGTGCAAAAACTACTTAACGAATTTGGATGAAATTTGGCGCACAGACAGTTTATAACCAGAATTAATACATAGAATACTTTTTATCCCGATATTCCCATGGGATCGAAACTTATGCGGGTAAACCGCGGGACGCTGCTAGTAAATTATATAAAAACAAATACTGTTGTCAAAAACAGATAGAAAGAAAACGAAAAAAAAAAAAAAAAAAAAAAATAAGAAATTAAGGTACTCCATAGACAGTTTAGACGTGATTAAAAACATGGCTACTAAAAATACGTCAATTGACGTCAGGCGCTGACTAATTTGACAGGACTAAACTAATATTTGTCTTCTGTCCTTTTCTTAATGAAATAGGAAGAAAAAGATACACTGAACTTAAATTTAGTTTAGTTCGTGAACAAGGCAATCGGCGCCACTGACTTGCAAATTGCTAAAAAAACGTAAGAAAATTTGAATTTCGCGGGCTACCCTGGCGCTTCCCTCTTAAAGTGATTCCAATATCCTATTTACAGAATAAACAATTTCATTTCGTTTCATAATATTGGCAAAGTTCAAAAGTTTCACTCGCGAGTCTAAGAGCGGTTCTACACTGAATGCGATCGGAATCCGAGAAATGACGGTCCAAAGTAGCCATAGTACTATTTGTATGAGGGGTTGCGCACTACATCCGAACTCAGCCCGTCCGAATTTAGAAAATTCCCGATTCGGATTGAACTCGGATCTTGAATTCGGATTCGGATCGGACGTAGTGCGAAACCGCTCTTACTCTAGAGGTAGTAAATGAGCGTCTTTGTTATTATAATCTACTACCAAAGAAACACTATAAGGTCGTGGGCGACTATAGTATTTCGTTTTCCTAAAGTGACTCATACAAATTGCGTGGGTAGGTGCGCTATTTATAAGCACTTAGGTACATGTTTCACTATTGTCACCGATGTCTATGAAAAAAACACCGGATATTATGGTAACTTCAATGTCATATTGAATACATTTGTATTTTACATTACATATTGACAAGATGAAATCTGTAGAACTGTTGAACAATGACGAGAACTTAACCAAATAGAAAATTATGAAACAGCCGCACAAAAAAAAAAACAATCTCAGAACAATTTGAAATTCATAACAGCGGGGTCATTGTGTAACTCACTATAATGAGTAGCAATGGGTTTCATTTCACAGTTCAACAACATTCATTGCGTTATTTACGTTGTTGAGCAGGTGAATTTTTCAAACATATGAAGGAAAAGTTTAGCAATATTGTAGCGGTATCTACAACGCCACATGCGAACAACGCGTCATACTGACGTCACGCGAATACTGCATCTCGCAAGCAGTGTTTACCGCGCAATTAGAATAGATACAATTTCCCAACATCAATCGTTGGGCAATTGCCCGCCAGAAACAACACCCGTCTGGTCGGAGGATCCTCCCTTTTCTATGGAGGATGAGTGAATTTTACACCCTGTTACTCATGCCTCTAAAATATCCTTCAAAATGATACAGATTGTGATTGAAAGTGTGTTACACAATCAGGGTGCAGTATTACCTACCCCAAAAATGACAAACGGACAATTTAATAAATCCAATATAAGACCAAAAATCTGCCCATTCTGCTACCCTCATCATCTGCCTAGCCTTTTCCCAGCTACATATTTTGGGGTCGCTTTCCAGTCTAACCGGATGCAGTTGAATGGTCAAATAGGCAGTCGCTCCATGTATAATACATACATGGAGCGACTGCTTATTTGACCACCAAAACCAAGATACTGGGTAATACTGTTCGTTGTTGTTGTACTCCATGGTAAGACTGTTCGTCAGACTTTCGGGCTCCTGACGACCTGTAACGACTGTCAAAGATCCAAGAATGACATCTCGGACCAACTGTTTAACGTGTTTTCCGGGGGTTTTTGGTATGTAAAGATGGTCACCCATCCACAGATCGCGGTAAACGTAGCTTAACTTGATCGATCGACCCGTGCGGCTGTTATTACTCTGGCTAAAACAGGGTCAACCACTTCCCACCAGAGGCTGGACAAAAAACCTCTCCCCAATGAAATCAGACCCTACTTTCGTAAGTAAGAGCGCAATAAAACATACGTAACAAAAGTATCGGCGCCATGCGAGCAGGATGCGCACGCGCAAGCCGGAACGCCCGCGCTGACCTTGAGCGACGCTCTACTAATGTAACCACGCTGTTTTCTCCGGATACCATGTACCTACTGACTACTGATACTACGTATGTTAGCTATATGCTTTTCATTCTAACTAATTGTGTAACACACTTACAATGGCAATGCCTTTCATTTTGACAGTACAACAACATCCATTGTGTTTTATAAGTTGTTGAGCAGACGAATTTTTCAAACATATGAATCAATGTATTAGCAATTTCTTTAATAAACTTTTTGATTGGGGTTGAAAGTGTGTTACGCATTATTAGGGTGCTGGTTTCCTGATACCGATAAGGGCTTAGGACGGATAAGGGCAGAACGATGGTTATTTGACAGATATTCATCATCAGAGAGCAGTGGTGGCCCAGTGGTAACGGCCGCAACTTACGAGTTTTAGGTCGTAGGCTCGAACCCAGGCAGACGCTTTACTTTGTGTTAATTACTTCATCACCACTGCTCTCAAAACGGTGATGGAAAACATCGTGAGGAAACCGGCATGTCCTAGAACCAAAAATTCGAGGAAATTGTGACGTCTACCAATCGGCACTGGGCCCGCGTGGTGGATTACGGCCCACTCCCTCTCACAGAGAGGAGGTCTGTGTCCCAGCAGTGGGAAAATTATAGGCTGCTTATGTCTATCCCTTATCCTGATAAATTTTTTGGAGTCTGCGCTGTATATCCTTTGGAAACGGCATATTTGACGTCGAATCCCATGGTGATATCATTTGATAGTTTATGGCTGTTTTAAATTACTGATGAAACCAGTCACAATAGCTGACATAAGATTTGCTAGCAGATTTATACCAGTATAAACCTCTTCAAACGTCCAGACGTTTGAAGAGGTTTTTCTAACTTTGTAGTAGTAATCCACCTGTAACATCATCAGGCTAGGTGAACAAGCGCAGGATGGCTGGTAATCGATGAATGAGAGTGGCCAAGAATTGATCTCATCATCATTCTAGGGCAAGAGAATCTCAGAACGAGGCGAGGCGGGGCGAGGGAACTCTCATCTCAGTTTATTTGTAGTCGGTGCAACATACTTATCTCTTTCTTCCATACTTCTCTAAGAGTCGTCATCTCTGTAGTCTCCCCCTTTCTAGCCATAATTAAGCAAGCTAGAATGGATAGGCCCGTTTTCATTAGGAGTTAGGCTGCTATAGGCCGATGTTCATGATGACTTACATCCAGAGATTACAGAAGGTTTTTAGATAGCAAATAAGATCTGTAGATTCATCATCATCTGCTGAGCCTTTTACCAACTGTGTTTGTGTCAGATTCTAGTTTAACCAGCTGAATGCCTGAATTTTACATAGAGCGACGGCCTATCTGACATCCACAACCCAGTTACTTGGTATCACGATACTTTTGGTAACACTGACTGCTTAATGGAAATGTTGACTGTTGGTTGCGGTCAGTTACGTGGATGATTCACTTATCCTTCTACGTTGTTTGCGACTCGGCTTAAAGCCATATAAGAGCAGAGTTTATAAATAGCTCTCTCGAATGAATGTCGAGTCCAAGTGCATTGCTTACAATTGTATAAACATTTTTATTTTGATTTCCGTTTTATAGAGAGGTTTCTCTGCTAAATAATTGTTGATGAAGTGATTCTGAATTCAATCAATCAGCCTAGCTTTTTCCCCATTGTGTTGGGGTCGGCTTTCAGTCTAACCGGTTGCAGCTGACTACCAGTATTTTACATGGTGCGACTGCCGAATTGATTCTGAATTGGGGTAGTCAAAAATGTCACCATCATCATCAATCATCATTTCAGTAGAAAGTCGTCCACTGCTGGACATATGCCGCCCCCAAGCACCACTTCGACCAGTTTTATGCTTCCCGCATCCAGCGAATTCCTGCGACCTTCACAAGGTCAGAAGTGTGAATAAAAATTTGCTCTCTTTTGGCCAGCAGCCTCAAGATTGTACATTGCCTTCTTCTCAGATTTTTAGCCTGCAGCCGGTAGTATGAATAAGAGAGGAATGAATGGGTAGCAGCAGTGCGATTCTGTAACCATCTCACCGTGAAAACTTAGGCGAAGTGAGCGTGGACTGAGCTGTCATTCCTAACTAAATGCTAGGGTTTGACATTATTGGCAGCTCACTTCACCTAACTTTTCACGGTGAGATTTTTACAGAATCGATCGGCAGGTCTAGTAATTAGTATAAATGGATTGGATGGATTGATCGATAAAGCCAATAACAATGTTGATTAGTGCACTGCAAGTCCTATACTATAACATCACACCTTGGTTCCCCGAAGGGTTAAGCAGAGCTGTACCTAAAGTACACCCACATTTGGCCGGTTATGTTTTAGGTCCCATGTAGCAGGGGGGTAAGCCTATTGCCATCAACCGGTAACAAATCCAGACTCCGCGCTGCTGCTGAGAAATTCCAGATAGAAAAACCCTATAAAACATTGCCCGGCCTGGGAATTGGACCCAGGACTTCGTGCTCAGCAGGAACGCTTACGACCACTGCAACAACGAGGTAAACAAGTCCTACATTCGTCTAGCAATTATCTTAGAGGAATAGAAACCTCATTCCGTTATTGAAGTCAGTGTACCAAATAAATAAGGAACAGCTAAAAATATCTGCCGACAGGTCTAATCGTTCAATCTTCATTTAAACAGTGCCTTAGGTATGTACCCGCGTTTCGTAAGAGCGTGAGGTCAAATCAATAAGACTGACCTTAAGAAAACAATCTACTGGCATTGCTTCGTATGTGACTGTGCTTGTTTATCATAAGGAAAACATGGGTTAAGACGGGCTTTACATCTTAAACTATTTGTCCTTATAAGGTGAGCTCAGTGGTCAATTTTGCGCAGGGTCGAAACCATCATGACTTTTGGCAGATTGACTGTTGTGGTCAAATTGTTTTGAGATTTTCTCAGCAATTTAGCCCAATTCCCTTGGTTAAAGGATATACAAAATAACGACTTCGGTGTTTACGTATATTTGGGTAAATCTTAATTCAGTCTGTTTGTAAAGGAATCTCAATAGCTATCCCAAAAAGTAAGTGAAAAAGAGAGAGGGTGATGAAGAATCAAATTTTTGAAGGAACACATTCCATTTTACAGCACCTAACATTTTTGTCAGTCTACTCTTGCGATGGCAGATACTATACGAGAACAGCACATGACGTGGTGAGAAAAGTCAGCAAGGCTGCTAGAAAATGGCCTAGGTGGAGGCGCAGGGGAGACCCCTTGACAATCTCCCCAGGGATGTGCCGTAACAGGCATTAGTCAGGGGGGTTCTGGGGTTGGCCTTTAAGAGGACCCACCCAACCGAGTGCTGATGGTGACCACTGGGGTTGTTTTTGTGAGTCAAGAGTCCTTTTACTCCCGAAGGCAGGGAGCAAACGGCAGTTGGTCTCATAGACAGTAGGATATAGATGTAGGTACGTACATAAGTAGCCGTATTTGTGGAGCCTCCTCATAGCGTGTCCGTTTAAACAAGAAAACCGGTTTTAGATACTATACTTTACTAACATTGAGTTATGTATTTGTTGTAACCTTGATTCTAAACCTTGAACTTGTTTATATCTATACTCGTAATAACATTATTTTGCGTAGTTTACGCGATGCTACTCGTAGGAGTAGCCATGATATGAATAATGTGTTTTATGCTTTTGATCTACTTGTAGGCCTACGACAAGCAGTAGACTGGCATAGGCTGAATTTATCAGCGGGATTGTCCGAAACAGCGGGATTGTCCGAAAGGGTTACCGCTACCCCGGAACATAAAGGGCGAAGGAAGGAACATGGGTGGGTTTTAGTCAGTAAGAGTCTGACACTCCCTTCCGCTCCACCCAGAGCGGGAAGGGTCATTTGATGATGTCCCACCAGAAAAAAAAAAAAGGCTGAATTTATTCATTCACTTATACCTTCTTTTTTATCATAACGTTAACGCTTGTAATCCCGAAAGGGTGAGGCAGAGGTGTAGCTATAGTTCACCCGCATTTCGCGAGTTATGTTTAAGTCCCATGTAATTGGGGCGAGATTCTTTCCATAAACCGGGCATAAATCCGGACTCCGAGCTTCTACTGAGACATTTCAGATAGAATAACCCAATAAACACCCGGACTGCTTTGTTGCACTAGCGACCAATAGATCAACCAGAGGACCTGGGTTCGACATTTTTTTTTTTTTTTTACAACGTTGTCCCACACTAGGAATAGATTCCCATTCCCATTCCACCCATCCCATTTCCCATTCATTTTTTTCCCATTCTTTGATATATTGTGAAAAAAGGAACGCAGCAGCTTCAATGCTACAGATTCCCAGGTTCAATTTTCGCACAGAGTTTTTCATGACCTACCGCAGTAAAGAAAAAAGATAATTCATCTGAGTCTAGGTGTGTGTGTGTGTTTTTGTTTTGTAACCACAACCCATTCAGAGTAGACAGTAATGAGTCTAGCGAAATCTTGCATCGAGTGATAGCTAAGATACAAAATGCACAAACCAGACCGGAACAGAGCCAGTGAAAATAATACGAAGACAGATACTACTTGAGAGCTACAAGACTTAGTCATTGGTACAGACGCCAGCACATGAAGCTACTACAATTTGTCAAATATCTTTAATAGATTTTCAACTTTATCGCCAAAGCATTAAGGTTCAAGGTTGATTGGGAAAATTTGACAGTTTCGGGTAGCTTGACCTGCTGGCGTCTGTACATGAAACATTGTGAAGAAGCAGTGGTGACCCAGTGGTAACGGCCCCGAGTTCCCAACCAACAAGTTGTAGGTCGTGGGTTCGAGCCTAGACAGGCGTTTTACTTAGTGTAAATAACTTCACCACCACTGCTCTCAAAACGGTGAAGAAACCTAGGCCTAAACAAACCTAGAAGATGTCCTAGAACCAAAAAATTCAAAGACCTATCACCTGTGACATCTAACAGCCCACGCTGCCCCCGCGTTGTAGTTTACAAGCCACTCCCTCTTGAAGGGCCTGAGTCCCAGCAGTGGGAACATTATAGGCTGATTATGCTGTATGCTTATGCTGAAACATTTCAGCTTTGTCTCTGGGAAGGCAAAGCGCCTTTGATTCTTCTTCAAAGAAAGAAAGTAAATAAAGTATTCGATAGGTCAAAATATACTAAAGACACAAAGGTGGATAAAGTTCACGAAAATAAATTGCCTGTCTGTTATAAAACTAAAGTCATGTAAGTGCTTTCTTATTTTATCTTGGACATTACTGACATCGATGAAGGAAAACGTTGTGACGTAACCTGGACCAGTCTGACGAGGATGCAAAACGACACCTTGTATAAGTCTGGAATCGCCAACCCGTCTTGAGAAAGCGTGGTGAACTGGTGATCGACGCTCATGGCTTCTCTGTATCAGAAGACGTCTTTGCCCTGCAGTAGGACAATAATATTCTGGATTTATTACTATACTAGTCAAATTTCTTAGATAGTTCTTAGACTGAGTGATTTTTGTGTATGTCTATAACTATACAAGTATTACGATTACCAAATTCAATCTGCCTAGCCTTTTCCCAACTATGTTAGGGTTGGCTTCCAGTCTAACCGGATGCAACTGAATACCAGTATTTTACATGGAGCGACTACCTATCTGACCCCCACAACCCAGTGACTTGGTAATATGATACCCTTTGTAAAACTGATTGTCAGACTTTCTGGCTTCTGACGACCCGTAACGACTGCCAAATATCTACAAATGACAGCCGGGACCAACGGCTTAACGTGCTTTCTGAGGCAGGGAGGGGTCTTCGTATGTAAAGATTTTCACCCATCCACGGAACAACCGCGGCAAGCGTAGCTGGACCTGATCAATCGACCCGTGTGGCTGTTATTACTTAGCCACAAGCCCCAAACTATGATACCAATAACTATTTTTGCCTGTTCTGCTCTCCTTATAAACGTATTCGACCGTGAAGATATTAAAAATAAAATGCCTTTCTTAAAAGCAGACAAATGTCAGTCTGTAAATATCTTTTTTTAAGAATAGCAACCCGTCTCAAGGCTATTCTTTATTTCCATTGTTATTACATTTTAGGGTTCCGTAAATGCTAAAGAACGTCTTGATTCCTTTCACGGAATCATACGCTGCGTTATGTGAACCAGAAATCCTGGACCATACTACATCTTCCAGCATATGGACAGAACAGACAGTCAGTCCGCCAGTATATGAGAACTACTCCAATAGGTAGGTTTAATGCAAACAAACATTTGTAATTTTCACTAACACACTCAGAAACCTAAGGGGCTCGTGGCTAAATAATAACAGTCGCACGCCCGTGCTGCTGTTCGAAGGTTCAGCTACGCTTGCCGCGGTTGGTTCGTGGACGGGTGACCATCCATTACATATCGAGACCCCTCCGTGCCTCGGAAAGCACGTTAACGAAAGCACGACTGTGGTTACGTGTAGAGTGCAGAAGCCTGACCACCAGTCTTACTAAGGGGTATCGTGTTACTTAGTAGGTAACTGGGTTGTGGAGGTCAGATAGGCATTCGCTTTATGTAGAAATACTAGAAATTTATTTAAAACGCAGCGTATCGCCTGCCCGCGCTTTTAGCATTCTTTCTGACTTTATTCGTTTTTACTCGGCCCTCTAAGGGTCCTAGCGTGATATTAAATAGCCTATAGCCTTCCTCAAGAATTGGGCTACCAAATGCAAAACGGTTTTATCAAATCTACACTAAATTACACTCTACACAAACTTTATAATTGTAATTTCGCATGTTTCCTTTAGTTAAGTAAATAAGTTTAAATGTTGTTTAGAATAAGTAACCAAACGATCACTGAACTACCCACTAGTGCACTTATAACGTGTCATTAACGCCTAAATAACTACACTAAATAATCCATAACCTGTTAGGGTTAATGGAAGAACACCAAAGGAAAGGCGGTTATAAGGATTTATATAATATGTACGTTTATTATCCAATATATCACACCTTCCAATATATAAATATAAAAGGATAATAAACTTACATATTATATAAATCCTTATAACAGTCTTTCCTTTGGTGTTCTTCCATTAACCCTAACAGGTGTAGATCCCACGACACAGGGCATCCTAGTGTAGGGTCTAGCGCTACTCTGTTGCACTATATCTTTAATTATTATTTTTATTTTTTATTTTAAATTTTGTTTTACTATCTTTTGTTTGTTGTGCTTAACAAGTTATCAAATGTGTGTCTAAATCAATTTATTATTACCAAATTATTATTATTAAATCCGACTGGTAGTTCCAGAGATTAGCGCGTTCAAACAAACAAATAAACTCTTCAGCTTTATTATTAGTATAGATAAGTAGGTAATAATACGGTGTTTACAAACAGTTCTAATAGATTAGATGACAAGCAATGATTAATATTTACTCGTAATTTATCACAGGAAGTTTTTAAAACTGCGCGGCCCCGACTCACACTTGACCGGTTTATGTTTCCATGATAATATTATCAACCTTGAACCGCGTAGTTCACACGAGCTTATAATAATAATGTAATAGATAATATTAGTGGTTATATTGTACTAAAAATGTTTAGCAAAATTACGTAATAGTATTGTTTTTAAGGTTTTCTTTTGGTTAACCCACATAAGTACTGACAAACTGAATATTAAGTAGGTACCTATTAATATGACCAATCTAAAACTTTTTTATTTCTCAACCTCGCGTAACCGGCGTAAAGAGTTATGGTCCTGTGGACTCTGGTTAAGTCCGAACAGTCGAGTTTTGTTTGCTCATTGCACGTTAGAATCTGCTTTACCGACTCAGCATTTTATGTACCTAAGTACGAGTATATTGCTTCGGTCTGAATGTACAATACCGCAGAACGACATTCAGCCATCTTCTTTTTAAATGTCAGACTGAACTGAAAATGTGACACTGAGAGACTCCAATAATTAGACTTTAGAAAATAATTATGTATCCTATTCAATAATCAGCTGAGTGATGGATTTTTAAAAGGAAATATGTTACCTGACTTTATAAAAAAAGACTTTGAAAACTGAAGAAGATTTAAAAGACTTAACTGTACGTTATCCTTAAAACATGTTGTACTTATAAGACGTTTTTCTTTTTCGTGTCGCTGGTATGTACGACTGTACTTTAAATCTTGTTTTCCCAAAACTTTGCCACTTCCACGGCGTTGTCGTTGGCAGCGCAGAGGTCACTTTGACTGCATGTTTTGGGACACAGAGGGCAGAATAGGAGGTGTAGCATGGTTTGTGACACAGCACTACAATCACACCCTACTACCGTTCCGTCAAGGTACCGCCACTTTACCAGGCCTTACATCTTCTCACTTGTGTCCGGAGACGGTTCAGAGACTTCCAAGTGGACCACGGAAGGTTACACCCTGCAGGGAGATGCTCCTTTGGTGGTAGGTAGTAGTGGGAAGAGTATCCTGCCACAGTGTGCAACGGGCATCGGTCGGGTTTCCTGACAGAGACGCTGTCGATTTCAAGAAGCTGTGTATAAGACGTTGGAAAACATCAATGAATCCCAGAATACTATTTCGAATTACCGTCCATAACCATTTCAAAGCTAAAAAGCCCTGCATAAAAAAGCAATTGACCCCATAAAGGTAAACGATTTACCTACACAAAACATATGCTCGAATACCACCCAGTACTTCAAACTGGGTCAATTGTACCGAAAATATATTTAACCCGTCTCTGATCGATGTATGGTCTTATTGACCGACTAACCGGTTAACGGAGCGGATAAACATGGCGCCGGAACTTGATCGGTGGTTAACAGTACCTATGCATGTTTGTCTGTTTGTACGACTTACGACTTACGAGTAACGCGCGAGTAAATGGTAACGAGTAATAGTTTTTTTCTGTTTGATGCAAGTATTAGATCTGCAGTCTGCACATTGTGTCAGATGTTTTCATGAGTCAAAAGAAAGGAATACTACGTTTTTTAACACAGAAAAATGTGTCCTTTTTTCTTTTGAATCGCTTTTTATTGGTACCAAAATTTGAAAATAACCCTGTACCTACTTTAAAAAGGTAAAACAGCTGATGAATGTGTAGAGAAAACCGCGCTAAAATTGGCAGCTATACTTATAGTAGTTTAACAACAATGAAAGCCTAAACAAAGAAAGGAAATAGAAGAGAAACAAACAAACAGTAGTATTAACAAATAGTAGACATTCGTGAAAAATATCAATGAAATGAAATATTTTATTATAATACACTTCTAAATAAAGTGTAAAAAAGCTAAATTTTGTCGCCATTTCGTGTCTGAGTACCCTTGAGAAGAAATGGCGAAACCAGCTCAGGAGTACCAGAGACCCTGGTTAATGTACAGACAATAATTATAAAAAATATAGTGCAAAAAAAATGCAAAATAAATCAAATTCAGTACCTATACGAAGTTACGAGTAGTTAGATACAATTATTATTTTGGAATGATTTCAAATAATACGAAAAATTTAAATATTTATAAGGTGATTTTTATCACGTAACGAATACAGTGACAAATTTATGCGATAAAAATCACGAACATCACAGCGCACTGCTGCTGTTTCTTATTTTATCGGATTTTTTAATAACTTATACTTTAAATTTCAATGTATTCGTTGCTACTTTAAACACGTATACCACCAAAATATACCCAGAAATAACCACATGTCAATTTTGACACAAGTATTCCGCATCCCTGGTGGGGATCGAACCCACGACCTTTGGATTAGAAGTCCAACGCGCTATCCTCTGCGCCACAGGGACAGTTGCAATGTTATAACTTAAACCGGTCCTGAAGAGGTGCAATTAATTTTAACAAAATGGAACTAATTGATAAACAATTGGAATTGATTATAGAAGGTAGGTGTAATTAATTAAACATACGTCTGTGTTTGAACGAATGACGTGAAACGTAAAACAATTTCGTTGATGAAATGCGGCTGTTAGATATACGTACACCTCTGCCTAACCCTGCGGGGATTACAGGTGTGATGTTTATGTGTTGTGTTATAGTGAAGTGACAGTTATTGGACAGTTTGTAATTAATAGCATTTAATACTTATACATAAGAAATGTTATTACCGGGGTATCGTTTTACCCAGTAACTGGTTTGTGGAGGTCAGATAGGAAGTCGCTCCATTTAAAATACTGGTATTCAGCTGCATCCGGTTAGACTGGAAGCCGACCCCAACGTAGTTGGGAAAAGGCTAGGCAGATGATGATGATATAAGAAATGTTATTATGTTTCTCACCTTTGACGCGCGCCTTGCATACACTTAACGAAATCGCGGAAAGGGTGGATTTATTTACCTGTTCTCTGAATGTGTTCACAAAAATTACTTTACATGCGATAAGCTGTACTTAATGGAAAAAATATTATTTAAGACCACGCTACCGATTTGGGGCAACCTGCAACCTAATTACGTAACACATTTTCGGCAAATTATTGAGATGAATTGGTTTCGTTTCGATCGCTTTTTGTTGCATTTGACGATTTTCGAATTGCGTAACTCCACTATCATGTAATAGCAGCAGCTGTTGGTTTGAAACGCTAAAGAGTGAACGATATGTGCTTAAGAAAATCGTAAAATGAAACAAAAAGCGATCGAAACGAAACTAATTAATCTCAATCATTTGCCGAAAATGGTTACGCAATTAGGCTGCTGTAATGATAGTTGTGTTGGGGATAATAAATAAATAAATAAAAAAAAATGTTCTAAACAAATTTTGTATTCAATATTGTTAGCTTTGATACAGGATATTGGGGATAATTTAACTCTGTGAGCTTGTCATTTAATTTTTAACAAAAATTCTATACTAAATTGTAATTTCGCATGCCTACCTACTTGATATTTGTACGGCAAAACATAGAGATCTCTGTTCTCTGTAGGTACCTATTCCATTTCAAACACCTATTTAACACCTACTTTTAACAAATAAAAATCTTTGACTTTGACTTTATAAGATTTATCAATCTGACCATGATAATTTGAGGGTTAAATTTTCTGGAATTGCACTAGACCAAAGTAAAGATTTAGTCAATTGTTTTATTTCTTGTTTTTTCATTAGTGGAATTTTTAATAAAGAAACACGTTCTGACGCCTTGGATAAGCTATTATCACTATCTGTGATTAGTTTGATTAATTACCCACCTATCATTAAAAAAGTAAGTTGAAGCGTTGAAGGTACCTTCAACATACTTTTTTTCTGGAAATAGGTGCGAATATTACAATAATTATGAAGCCTATAATTACCAACGACACAAACCAAATATTTTTAAATAATTTATTCAAAATTATGATGATTTTGGAATGACCACGTGACGTACCTAATAAGCAAAGAATTTAGATGTATTGTCATACGACCATATTTCTGTATAATAAATAACCCTATTGTTATTAGATATTTTTTACAAAAATCTTCTGTCCCACAGTCTTACCTTGTGAATTATTGTATTATTTACTTATTTTTTATTACATTCTTTGCACATTGTTTACTTATTTTAAGTTCATCAAACATGGTGGTTACAATAAATTCCCACGTGCCCATTTATTCATCAAACACACTTGAATAACAACCACTTAATACACTAACAAAACGAAAAAAAAAACTAAACCAAACTGGTAGGCAACCAACAACAAAAATAATAATTATCAATCTTTCGAACAAATCAAAAATTATTTATTATCTTTGCAATAAAAATAATAAAAAACCACAAAAAGAATGTCTCACATGCGATGTTACTCCCAGTGAAATATCGCATCCCTGGTGGGGATCGAACCCACGACCTTTGGATTAGAAGTCCAACGCGCTATCCTCTGCGCCACAGGGACTGTGAGAAACTCGCCGTAATAACGTATAGCGTTCTACGTCACCCACACACCTACACTTTTATAGGTCACGTCGGTTCGTGTTATATTGGCAACACTACATGGGTGGCGTAAAGGAAATACTATGTTTTGATTATTCATTCTTGAACACTATCGAATGTTATGACGAATATTCTTATTTTTTTCTTGTTATCACGCTTTGTGTTACTAGAGGTTGAGCAGAGTTTCAGCTAGAGCAGTTAATAAAAAGTTATCTTATTGGATCTTCGTGTTCCAATGCTTGAAAAAACCGGTTAATTATGTACATAGCATAACAAATATCGAAATTTAAAATTACAAATAAAAAAAAAAAATTAATTATGTCAAATTTACCTATAAAATAATAATAATAAATTTATTTCTTAGAATATTGTTGTTAAATCGGTGTTACACATATGATGTCCATAATATTCTGCTGTTTCCAGCGTACAAGTATTTAGGTACGATATTGGTCATATTATTGTGGGAATCGAACCCGCGACACTGAGGGCAGACAGCAGATATTCTGCTAAGCTATTTGGGTCTTCTTGGCAAAACGAGCACTTTCTTACATATTTAAACTTTTGTACGATGACTAATAATATGCAGATAAATTATTTCTCTATATTGAAATATCTACTGCTTTATGCGCTACAAAATGCAAAGTTAAAAAATAAATGTGACTAAAATGTAAATAACTAAATAAATTAAATAAATAGTTAAATTTTCGGTTGTTAGTTAGTTAGACTCTACGGTAGAATCAAAGATGTAATGTAAATGATGTAAGTATTTTCTGTGCTGCTGGGGAGTTCATTGCGTCACTTCTTCTTCCCAGCGATAGCACTAGGAAGTGCTGAAGGGCGGGCGTTTTTGGGGGAGTGTCTTTTGTAATTTTGACGTTCGAAAAGTGCTGATCCTCAGCCTAATTTGAATAAATGACTTTGATTTTGATTTTGAACCAATATTTTCATTTAGAGAGAGTGGCCATGGAGTTTCTTGTCCGTTCTTCTCCATAGGAACCTACTAAAAAAAAAAAAAAGTACTCTTTGTTAGTTAGTTGTTTTTTTTTTTTTTGTAATAGATTCTATTCTATTCTACTACACTTTGGAATGGGTAACTATTATCATCTTTCTGACTGACCGACCCCTTGACAATTCAAAAGTGCCTGTAATTGTTATAATTGGAATAAATGCTTTGAGGTTTACTTTGAGTTAATTAATGTTTAATAGCAAATATTGACACACCACTCGTACATAACATTATTCGTTAAAACTAACAAAACGCAATCTAAACCACGAACTACATATATATTATATATTTGAACTATCGAAGACCTTCATTTGCCTAAATACTTCACAGTAGTTCACAATATTTCGACACGTCATTAAACAGTTGAGCATCTGAACAAATAAAATGTGTGTTTCTAATCTATATACTGAACAGTATTTAGGCACCTGCCCCACCAAAGAGGAAGCGGCAAGCTATCAACAATTTTCTCGCCCAAGAAACGTACAAAAGATTCAATTCAATCTTTATTGCATCCATAATGTACAGACGCCAGCAGGTCAAGCTACACAGGTGGTACAGGTGGTAAGTATAAATCAATATAATCTATTAGGGACCATGTCGGGCACAGCAACATTTTAAATAAGTAGGAGAGAGGAAGAGCGGTTTTATGGTTTTCTTTATTAATAAGTATTTATTATTTATTTGATTGTAGGTTCCGTGTAAGTAAAAAAGATATAAGGTGGAGGAAAAGTGATGTCATAATGTGAATTGGCTGTCATTTAATTGGAATTAAAAACATTGAGCTCTGTTTTCACAGAAAGTTTATTTAGGGCTGATTTTTCAATCAATCAATCAATCAATCAATCAATATCTTTATTGTGGATCATAGGTAGGTACATAATACAGGTCTTAAATAATAAAATTGAGATCAGCTATGTCCCGCCCTTAGGGCATACAATAGTTATATTATAGAAATTAAATTTACATTATTGTTACAAATTATCAACATACTTGCGGTAGGACACTACTTTATTCTTTATTCTTTATTATGGATCATAGGTAGGTTAACAATACATACAATGTTCTTAGTACGTTAAAATAGGATCAGCTAGGTCCCGCCGCTTAGGCATACAATAATAGTCACATAGCAAATAAGATTAGATACTTTAAGGAAGTCAATAAAAATATACCAATTTCAATAAAAATGTCAGAAGTAAGTACAGCTATTACATATTAGAAAAAATAAAAATATAATATATATCTTAAATAGTATCTTTAAAAGTACTGTACGCATCATGGTTGAGGTAGACTATATTTTGAAAGTGATTCGTCAGTTAAGAAATCTTTTACAGAGTAGTAGCATTTGTCCACTAGCATGTCATGCAGTTTCTTTTTAAATATTTTTATTTCTTGAATATTTCTTATCATACCCGGGATTTTATTATATATACGTGGAGCCGCACAAAATATACTTTCGTAGAAGAAATGGGTCTTGCTAGCAACTGTGTTTAACTTATCGCGATGCCTTATTCGGGTACAAAATTCAAACAGATTAATATTTAATTTTACAAATACTACGCTTTCAAATATATAAAGGCTTGGTAATGTCAATATTTTCATGCTCTTAAAAAATGGTTTGTTTACAGGAGTCAGTTTGTTGCAGATTACACATAGACCTGACACAGCGTTTTTGAGCAATAAATGCACGTTGTTTGTCCACACTATTTCAATCGACAGATAATTTTTATTTGTGGAATAAAATTGTCGTAGGACAGATTTTGTATGGAAGAACTGTCAAAAATTCAAAATTATTCCTCCGATAAAATTATACTTAGATAACTTTTATTCGAGGAATAAAATTGACATTTGACAGTTTTTGTATGAAATAACTGTAAGGGTTGATTTTTTAATCATGTGATAACTTTATTCGAGGAATATTTTTTGAAATTTTGACAGTTGTTTCATACTAAAACTGTCAAACGTCAATTCTAAGTCGAAAAACTGATGTCATCAAACGACCACCTCCTGATTTGAAGCATGCGTGCTCGTTTTACGTCATTATGAGTTGTTGCTCGCAAAGCATCCTCTAAATTGGTGATTTCTTCTTCAATGTTGGCTTTCAAGACTTGCAAGGTTTGTGGTTTGTTGTGGTAAACGCAAGATTTCAAAAATCACCCAAAGAAAGAAGTTTGGCTGAGATCACACGGCCCCGAAATTTGTGTTTCAAAATCTCCATCGTTGCATGAGCTGTGTGACTATGTGTATCGTCATTGCATTGCCAACTAATTCATATCTGTCTACAACATAATTATGTATTAAATCACAATGACATTAAAACGCCATTAGCAAAAATTATGGCACATTCAGATTATGACATTATTTTTGCCCTAGGTACCTTGTGTTACAGGAGCGTGGTGATTGGCACAAGAAAAGAGAGGCCTGATGCCCAGCAGTAGTTGAAGTCAGGCTGTGGATGATGATGATCATGTACAGACGCCAGGACATCAAGCTACTACAATCTGTCAAATTTCTTTTATAGATTTTCAACTTTATCGCTGAAGCATTAGGTTAAAGGTTGATTGAGAAAAAATTACAGTTTCGGGTAGCTTGATGTGCTAGCGTCTGTACACACTATTATAGTAATAGTTGCTCGTTGCTCGCCTACTCGTCTTTAGTTGCTAGCTCAATTCACTTCTCGTTAATCGCTGGCGGTGGGACATATTCCTTACTGAAATACATGAAAGACGAAGGGCGATACGATGAGAGATTTGTGGTTTCCTTGTCTAGATGAAAATGTAGTTAGTAGCTAAACAGTCGATGAGCGTGCTATAAGGGCGAGATCTATAAATGTTCCTTAACACTGCGGTTATGTGACTGTCACTGTAGCAAAATTGTCAAAGTCCAAATTCGTTTGACGGCACGGTTGGCGCAGTGGTTAAGCGATTGACTGCTGCGCTGCGTGTCGCGGGTTCGGTTTCCGCACGGAACAAATATTTGTATGACCTACAAGTAGTTGTTCCGTTCCGTTGAGAAATTCCTAGTGTGGGGCAACGTTTGCCCCACATTAGGAATTTCTCCTGTATCGTGGGTGCGTTTACAAACATTTAAACTCACATACACAAACAGCCAGACCCGCTAAAAAAACGCGGAGAAAGGCAGAAAAGAGGTGTGTAATTAAAATGAAGCCTATCGTCTCCCCCTCATCACCAAATTACCAATTAGGGACCTTGTAACCGCAGAACCACCCATCTGTCGGTCCCTACATCCGTAGTGGTCAGTAGCTTGGTGCCAATGACACAGGTGACAGCTGTGGTTGCAAAACGGATATCGCGTGCTTCCCCTTGACCACCCGGGTGTTCAGTCAAGGAGTAACCCCCGAATTATTAAATTACACTTAAATTTTAGACGTTTCCAGAAGACTCCCTGTCGCCAACACTTCGAGTGACAGCAACAACATGAGACTTATACAGGACTAGCTGCGCCCCGCGGTTTCACCCGCATAAGTTTCAATCCCGTGGGATTATCGGGATAAAAAGTATCATATGTGTTAATCCTGGTTATAAACTATGCGTGTGCTAAATTTCATCCAAATCCGTTCAGTAGTTTTTGCTTGAAAGAGTAAAAAAACATCCATCCATCCATCCATCCTTACAAACATTCGCTTTTATAATATTAGTAGGATAGGATGGCAGGGACATTGACGCGTAAACCATGGATTCAGTACATGATTCTGAACCCATCTGCACTGAAATTTTACGTCGGCTAATACAAAAAAAAAATGCTATTTTGATATTTTGATGTCGCTGCCGTATAGATAAACATCTGCCTATCTTTTATTCCCAACTGTGTTGAGGTCACAGATTTATAAATTAAAGGCAGATATGCCAAGGGGGCGTGGCGCGTGCGAACAATGTATGCACAAAACAGAAACAAACGCGGGCGCCGTTGATTTGTCAATAAGAATTGTCAATGTAGTTGTGTGTCTCAACGTTGCGATCTGCGTTACGCGATTGGCTCGCGTTGAGTGTGGTGACTGTTATAGTGTGAGTGAGCGCGTGTTCGTATTGTAGTGCATATGTAGTTGAAGGCGACAGCCGGACTCGAACAGTTGGGCAGCCACACCATATCTCCCTTTAGTTTATAAATCTGTGGTTGAGGTCGTCTTCCAATTTAACCGGATGGAGCGACAGCCTATCAGAAGGTCAATTCTCTTAATAATAAAAACGTTAAAAACCTAGTCGCGATCTCATCTCAGCGACCATCAATGTCAAAAATTTGTCAAAAATGTTTGATTTATATTGTTTGCATTTTTGAGATATTTTTTGCTCAATCATGTTCTTAAAAATACGGAAATTTGCCCTCTGATCTCCACAACCCAGTTACTGTGTAACAGGATATTCCTCGGCAGGACTGGTTGTCAGACTTTTGGGCTCCTGACTACCATAGAGAGAGGAAAAGAGGAGAGAAAGAGATTTAACGTTGACATCAAGTGGTGACTCTAGACTTTTCGGTCGTAAGTTAGTAAACACAAAACTCAGTATTATATGTAGAAAGAGTTCGAAAATCCATTCGTTGTTGACATGGGAACCAACCACCCAAGGAACCAGTTACCACAAACTACCAACACCCCTCATTACCGAGAACCTCTATCAATTTAGCATCCAGTAGTAAATATGCTCTGCAGCTGAAAGTGCAGCAATGTCCCATTGTGTCAATGAATCATGAAGATAAATTGTAATTTACGCAATTGACTTTTACTAGCGTGGGAAAGTGACTACTGATACATAGGTACGGCGGCATATCAAGGTATATATTTCTAGTATAAGCTGACTTCTCATAGCACGAAAAGCCTGCACAATGCGAGGTCAGCTAAAACTGGAAATGTATGGCTTGATATATCATCGTGTGTAGGTAGTATGTTTTTCTTCTTTATTTGCAACCTGAAGACTATTTGCAATGATTGTCGCATAGCCTGAACTGCTTCGTTGGTCTAGTAGTTGCAAGCACTATTGTTGACACGAGGTCTTGGGTTCGATTCCCGGTTCGGGCAAAGTGTTATTTGGTTTTTCCATCTGGTTTATTACAGTCCACTCCCTCTCGAAGAGAAGGCCTGTGTCCCAGCAGTGGGAACATGATAGGCTGGTTATGTTATGAAGGGGCGGAAATACAAACAAATTCTATCATAATTGTATTTTTGCCACTATCTTCAAACTGTTCTAAGTAACAAAAAACATGGAGACTACATTAATTTTTACTAAGTAAGTAGTTCGTAGATAGTAAAAGTTGAGTCAACTCCTAACGGTAAAGCACATTCTAACATTTGGCAATTTATTACATTTGCGGTTTTTTGGGGACCGCAATCCGCGATGTCGACTGCATAGAGTACTCTCATCGACTGTAGGTAATTGTGATTTTGTCGAAGATAGAAAACTATTTATTGTACACCATCTATATCTATCTAGGTAAAGGGTCAAGTTAAATTAGCTAGCGAAACTCGGCAGACAAGCTAAACAAGATAAAACAAAAATAAAATGATTTGATGATTTCTCTTTTTTGGGTTATTTAGTCTCTATTATCTATACACATTTTAAATTGTAGTTTTTTGTGTCTATCTGTGACAGCGTTGTTCTTCTAAACTACGCAGCGGATTTTGTTGGTGAATTTATTTCGGAAGGTTTATGTATATAATAAGTTTATATTTAACTTCGATATAATAAAGAAATCCTCATGTTTCATCAGCAGCCTAATTGCGTAACACATTTACGGCAAATTATTGAAATTAATTGGTTTCGTTTCGATCGCTTTTTGTTTCATTTTACGATTTTCGTATTGCGTAACTCCACTATCATGTAATAGCAACAGCTGTTGGTTTGAAACGCTAAAGAGTGAACGATATGTGCTTAAGAAAATCGTAAAATGAAACAAAAAGCGATCGAAACGAAACAAATTAATCTCAATCATTTGCCGAAAATGTCTTACGCAATTAGGCTGCAGGTCGTAAAGCGAGTGAAGCAGAGGTGGGCCCCTAGTATATGTATAGGTAATAAATAAGAGCAACAAAAGCAATATTATCTCTAATTGATCGAAGACGAAAGAATGGGTTTTCAGAAATTTTCATCCATTTACAGGAAAATCAATTAGGCAGATATACCTATCTTACGCCGCCTGGATCTACCATAGATTGAATGACTATGGCTTTGCGCTCTTTTTGTTAGCATCATTACGAATTAAAAGGTTAATGTTTTGTAGTTGTATGTACAGACGCCAGCACATCAAGCTACTACAATCTGTCAAATTTCTTTAATAGATTTTCAACTTTATTGCTAAAGCATTAAGGTTCAAGGTTGATTGGGAAAATTTGACAGTTTCGGGTAGCTTGACCTGCTGGCGTCTGTACATATGTATCGGGCTGGTGTCCGCAACTCAAGCGCGCAATTTAGAACTTCGGTTAAAGTTAATGTTAGTTTTAAGTATACCTACTTATTCAGTTCTGACAACTACTAATTACATTAATTAAGAAGTAATTACTTCTTCACCACATGAACAGAAATCTCCGAACTTTACAAAAGTATAAATTAAATTAGAAATATCAACTGTACACGTAACTCAATTATGATTCGTATGATACTTACAATTAAAGTCATAATCCGGTGCAAGACAATTTGACAGGCAAAAACAACTTGCAATGCGCGAGAAAACCAATAAGAAGCGCAATAATCGTAACACATACCTAATTTACTTCACAAACAAAAACATACAAAAGAAAATGTCCTAAATTGTTCAAAAAACCAAAAGATATGCTCACCATATTTATTTAAATAACTTTAAAACATAAATCACATACACAACAATGTTTATAAACGATTAAAGAGTACCTAGTTTATTTGATTACATCCGCGTTGCTATGGTTACGGCAAGATGGCGCGCGTTCGCGCATGTGCACTGCAGGCCGAACGGGCATAGACTGTCAGTTCAGGTTTGTTTTGGCGCCAAAGCGATGCCTCCAATGATGGTGCGCATTGGCCCGTGTGAATTCCTTCCGTGATTGCCCCGGAAAAGATTAGAGGTACTCTGAGGTAGTAGATGCGGTATCAAAATTGGGACTATAAAGGGTTAAATTAAATTAAGTAGCGAAACTTTTATAGAGGTTTTCCATATACAGGGTGGCAGGGATATCAACGCGCAACCTTTTACCATGGATTCAGTACATAATTCTGAACCTGCCTTGAAAGATTTCGTCGCTAAATTAGTTTGTCCATACATTTTGACCGCAAAGGTGCACTTTTCTATGAAACAGCAGATTTCATTTTTAATAATCGACGATAAATTTCACCTCTATTAAAGTTTCCTTTGTCAGATGATGAGTCCAATTTATTGCCAGATGGCAACACCAGGTTTGGCGCTGCAGCAATGACGTAGACCTTGCGTTAGTAAAAAACAATACAACGATACAAACTATTACAAAACTGTGTTATGACTTATGATACAAAAATACTCGTTCATAAGTCTGTCTTTCTAATCGAACAACACCGCACCTATTTTTAAAATCGTTGCACAATCGAAAGAATCGAAGTTATATGCATCGATACTCATAGATCACATGCCATTTGAATGTAATAGGATCGAGATAAAAATTTATTGTTCTATAATAATAACGTTTCGTGCATTGTCGGGTGTCCGACCGGATCCGATGTCGGTCAGTCCGGACGGTGGGTGTCCGGATAATGGCCATAGCTTAGATGAAAGTGAGACAGTCTTTACTGGGATTAAATATCACCAATCTGCCCGATTGATCGTTGGGGTAGACGTGTTCTTGACTGGAGACCGCAAATCAGTAAACGTAAGGTGGGACGCCCTCAGGCTAGGTGGAGCGACGATTTTCGCAGGATGGCTGGTAGCTGGATGAGAGTTGCCAAAAATCGAGTTGAATGGTGTGCAAGGAGAGGTCTATATCCAGCAGTGGACCTGCGGCTGATGATGATTATCATGAATCTGCCCTCATACTTGCTCTACAGGCTATTGAAAGCAATTGGCGTACAGGACTTAATTTTTTTTTTTTTTTTTTCATTAATAGGTACGGTAAGAAGAAGTTCCTATCAGCATAGCAATCTCGGAAGTTCCACTACAGTTGATAAGTCTATATACGAGACAAGGTCACTATCATCCAGCTTCGAAACCGGATTGGTAATAGCAGAAAATTTCACAGTGAAAGAGTTGTTGAATAATATGCTGTTCAATATTCAGTTGATGAAAGCCTGCGACTTCAGAGACACGGAGTGGTAACCTTTTTAGCAACAAGAACCACCAGGAACTGGGTTGTGGAGGTCAGATAGGTTGCAGCTCTAATTTAAATACAGCTGCATCCAGTTAGTTTGGAAGCCGACTCCAGCATAGTTGGGAAAAGGCTAGGCAGATTATGATGACCTGTAATTTTGAAGACAGGAGGGACACCTTTTTAGCAAGAAGATTTACAGATTTTAATTAGAGATGCGCCAAATATTCGTTTTATATTCGGTATTTGGCGTATTCGGCAGAATTTTGAGGTATTCGTATTCGGCCGAATCATTCGATTGAAATGCCGAATGTATTCAGTTTAATTCATCGTTGTAAATGAGCCTTTAGGGAAAAATATTAAAGAATTCCCATATTCTAACAATCATACATATTTATTAGAAATCGTTTATAGAATAGAATAGTTTATTTAAACACAATTAAAATCTAATAAAATAAATAATAATAATAATTTAAATTAAATAATTGTACGGAATCAAACAAAGACACGAGGGGCTTGTGGCTAAGTAATAACAGCCGCACGGGTCGATTGATCAGGTTAAGCTACGCTTGCCGCGGTTGGTCCGTGGACGGGTGACCATCTTCACATACCAAGACCCCTCCATGCCTCGGAAAGCACGTTAAGTCGTTGGTCCCGGCTGTCATTCGTGGATCTTTGACAGTCGTTACGGGTCGTCAGTAACCCGAAAGTCTGACAACCAGTCTTACCAAGGGGTATCGTATTACCCAGTAACTGGGTTATGGAGGTCAGATAGGCAGTCGCTCCATGTAAAATACTGGTATTCAGCTGCATCTGCTTAGACTGGAAGCCGACCCCAACATAGTTGGGAAAAGGCTAGGCAGATGACTCAAACAAAGACATAAATAAACACAGGTAATCAAATACAACCTAGCATTAATCTCACTAGAAAATTACAATTATATTGTAATAGAAAAGGCCCTAATAAATTTAAACATAGATAAATCAAGAATATGTATAATTAAAATTTAATATTTATAATCGCGGTAGATTATGGCGCAAGAACATCAAGCTTTTAGCTTTACCTGGCAAAAGCCTATTTCTTTTCTCCTCATACACATTTCCTGCCTCGGAAAACAAACGTTCGTATAGAGCTAACAGGTGTATTCAAGAATATTCTGGCTAGATTGGCTAGATGCGCATATTTAGTTTTATGTTTCGCCCACCAATCATAAGGGCAATTGTTTCTAGGCAGCAGATTTTCCTGTATGTAAATGTCAAGTTCGACAGGACTTTTAGAGTTTTCACTCTGTACGGGCTTGTTTGATGCGATTTCTTCGTAGCAATCCTAAAAAACGACGACTTGTTTGCGCGGCAAAACTATGGAATGGGGAACCGAATCATCCGGCAGTATATTCGTTTCGGTAAGAAATTAACCGAAAATTATTCGGTATTCGGTTATTCGGTGAAACCACTATTTGGCGCATTTCTATTTTTAATACATGGCGAGGAATTTTGGTAAAACTCATGGTCCACCTACAAACTGGTACGAAGAGCAGCCTCGTGAACAATGCCGGTATTACGTGAACTATAGCGCCGGCTGGCAGACGACTCCGGGCGCCTAACTAGTTTTGTAGCTTCACGCTCGGCTCCTGCCTGGGTGGGCAGTAGGCTTAGGAAAAATGTTTGGCAAGATTGGTTCTGTGTTCATTTTTCTTTGTGTAAGAGTTTTTTTCAACATATCTTCCTGATGAGTGCGGCTTCAATTTTTCGTTGCTATATGGTAGTAATACTTGCCTTTCTCTTATGGCAATGGTTCTTGATATTTCAAACAATTATGGTTCTTCTTTTGTATCGAAGATATGTACTATCGCCAAAATCTATATCTGACCACCGTAAGGACTATTCCTGCTTGTAGCGCATATTATTAGTCGACCTAAAAATGATCTTCTTTTGTTTTACTTACGGACGCAGCTGTGGTCATCATGTGCACGAGGTTTTGTTTTCAAAACGGTCAGATATAGGTTTTGACGATAGCACATCTTGTCAAATTACTTAGGCTCAGTTGGTGACCATGTTAATCGCGGCATCGGAGAAATTTTACGGTTAGGTACTTACCTTACCTGTCTCATTGTTGTAGTGGTCGCAAGCAGTACTGCCAAGCATGAGGTCCTGGGTTCGAGTCCCATGTCGGGCAGTATTATTGGGTTTTTCGTAGTTGATGGCGATAGGCTTGCCCTCTATTACATGGACTTTAAGATAACTGGCGTAATGTATAGGTACACTTCTGCCCAACCCTTCGGAGAAAAAAGGCGTGATTTGATGGAGCTGTTAAGTACTTACCTTAATTATGAACAATTGACATCTTTTCTCAGAAGACCAAGATTTTACAACTTCTCTTGCGGCCGAACCCAAGTACGCCAAAACTGGTGATATACAAGCTGTCGTTTTGCATCCTCGTCAAATTCAAGGAGGTAACTATGCTACTGATTCTCGACACGAATCAATAATAAAATAAGTAGGTTATTTTTTTTTCTAATTTTTGGAAATGTGAAATGTGTGGGACACGCATTTTAAAACGCGGCCTGTGTGAGACCGCACTGTAACTGCCCTTTTACAAATACTAGAAACGCGGCCGCTTATACGATACCATAAGGCGATTCTGTCCTTTGAAAGTGGTGTATTTTGAAATACTGTCAAACTTAAATAACTAAAAAAACAAGTATGTATTCATTATTTACCAGGGATCGTAATTTTATTTGATTATTTATGTCTTTCATAACAGCCTCCTGAAATTTGACGAGGATGCAAAACAACAGCTTTTACGAGCATATCACCAGTTTTAGCATACTGGAGGTAGAAAAACCTATATATCTCTGGTTTTAACGTCCCAATAATCTATATCAGTAGCGATCTGTTTGATTATATTGTACTGGTAATTATAATTTGTACTGGCTACTATCAGTAGCGACCTGTCAATAGATTATTGGGTTCGGCCATTTGTAGACAAATACTTGTAAGCTGAAGTCACTGAGTACATATAAACCTTGAAATGAGGAACGGTGACAAATTAAAACCATAATGCACCAGTAGTTTATTTTCCCCTCAAGTTATAACAGTGAACCAAGGGAAATGGCTCATTATAGTGCTCATCACAAGACACAACCAGTCTTTAGGTTTGTATGTCACGGTATGAACATAAACACTTAGCATGTATTGTTATGAGAAATGAGAATTAAATAGGTAAGCAATTGATTTAATTCCAGGAACAATCATTTTCCTTTAACGAATTATCTTATTGAATGGAAGGCTTAAGAAATTATACCAGCTAGGTAGTTACTGCGACTAGGTCTAGTTTTATTGGTGCTTTTACCACAAATTCCATTAAAATATTTCCTTACTGAAAAATGCCTGTATTACTTGAGCTATAGCACCTGCTGGTAGACGACTCCGGGCACCTAACTAGTTTTGTAGCTTCACGCTCGGCTCCTCCTGCTCCTACTCTTCCTCCAAATTTTTAGTCCTATGCTAGTACAAACAATAAGGGACACAATTATAATGGTCTCGTGGTCGCAAACGCGACTGGTGAGCGCCCTGGGTTCGATTCCCAGGTCTGGCATAGTGTTATTATATTTTTCCATTAGGGATTTCGTAGTAACAACACGGAGTATTGAAGTTGGCGGTGTGATACCCCCGTGCCTCGGAAAGCACGTTAGTTCGTTGGTCCTGCGCGTCCTGCACCTGATCTCTCTTCGGTCGTCTCGGATTGCTATCCCATTGGACTGAGAGAGTGAAGAAAGAGAGAGTACACCCTGTGGCTGCGCACACACTTCTTTATCATCTACCTAGCCTTTTCGTCGGTCGGCTCGGGGTCGGCTTCCAGTCTAACTGGATGCAACTGAATACCAGTATTTTACATGGAGCGACTGCCTATCTGGCCTCCACAACCCAGTTAGTGATACAATACCCCTTGGTAAGACTGGTTGTCAGACTTTCGGGCTCCTGACTACCCGTAACGACAGTCAAATCAAAGATCCACAAATGACAGCCGGGATCAATGGCTTAACGTGCTTTCCGAGGCACGGAGGGAAAAAATAGGAGGCTGCGCACACACTTGTGCACTATAATATATTTCTAAAATGTAATTGCGTGCCTTCAAATGCTACCAAAAGACAGGCTGCCTTCGGAAAGGACGCTCTAAAAAGAAATAAAAAAGAATGCCTGTTAAGCAGGTAATAAAAAGATGATCATAAAGCCAAGTACTTACATCATTCTTGATTCACAGCTTCACACCAGTAGCTCTCTGAAAGGTGGTGCAGTAACCTGCACTCGTAAAAATCAAGGTATAAAATGGTTATAAATGCTGATGTAGACGGTGATAATCAGCCTGTCAGTATTATGTCCATAGGTGTGAAATCTTTACACCATGTTATCTTACAAAGCAGATCTTAGGAAACTTTCACTGTAGGTCTACCCCTCTTCTCTTAAAAAAAAATATAATATACCTAACCCAAGTCCTTGTTTCCAATTGATGGTATTCCCATTTAAACCAATATAGGTAAACTTTATTTCAGTGTCAAAATCGTTTGTTGCCCGTACTATCAGTATTACTACAAGCAGTACCACGGGTAAAAAAAAAACCCGTAAAACTACCAAGAGATCCAGTAGTACCACTGGTAGTTTTTTTTACCCGTGTTACACTCTAAGTCGACATTTCATAGTTTGACACCTGTCATTTTGACACCTGTCGCTTTGACAACTCTCGCTTTGACTTTTACTATTTAGAAATTTCCCTACCATAACACTGGTGTGAAGGCTCAGAGTGAAGGTGGGTCAACCGCGAACATTTTTAATACCTAATACATAAATTTAGGTCTAGTAGTTTAAATTCGAAACAATTTGATGCAGGTACAAGACATGTAGAGGTTTGTCTGCCGAAGGCAACCTCATATAGTACAGGCCGGCTATAATTTAGCGCGGGTTACATTCGAACGTTCAAGCGAATGTTATATATTTTCTATTAGGATTTTTGTTTAGAACAGTCAGTGATAATTTAGTCAGAATATGTAAAGACGTGCTTCCAATATAATCTTAGAGGAGTCTTATAGTTGTTTGATTCCTCCCGTTACCTCAGAGAGCTCCTCAAGCCCTCACAGTACCTACCAAGGAAACGTAACGTATAGAAACTGGTTATCAGAAAACACGTTACATAGATCTAGTAGTACCTTTTTTTTTTTTTTTTTTTTTTTCCCTGAGAAATGCTTTATGCATGCCCGCTCGCTCGCGGGACGAGACGGGGTATGTGGGACTCCTGTCGAAACCGCGCCGACAGTATACCCACTAAAACTCAGCGGTGTTCCCGCGTCGCCGTGATGGGAGGGCCGTGGGAAACCGGCTCAGCCTTTACTTCCACAGCCCTCCCGGCGCATGCCCGCCTAGCTGGCGGGCCCCGCATGCCCCCCTGGCTGGGGGGCTACGGGAATGGCCGGGAACACCTGGCCATTCCCGTCCGACACTGGTGGAGGCCTGTGCAATACAGGCAAGGGTGCCCCCGCACCCGTTGCCTGCTTGCCTCCGACTCCTCCCAGGGGAGGAGTCGGAGATGACCGTCAAACTGACGTCTTCTTCGACCCCTCCTCCGCCTTCGGAGCGCCGCCGCGTGAGGGTCGTCCTCCCGCGTGCGCTCCGCCGCCTCCTTCTGCGACATGACGTGTTCGCAGAAGGAGGCGACTGCCGCCCAGGACCCCTCATCCACCAGCATGGCGTTAACCAGACCGGGGAGTGAGAGGTCCTGTCCGATCACCGCAATGAGACTGCGGCGCGGCTCGGACCACGACGGGCACACCTCGAGGGTGTGCTGCGCCGAGTCCTCCGCCGCGCCACAGTCGTGGCACGACGGCGTCTCCTCCCGTCCGATCCGGTGCAGGTACGATCCGAAACAACCGTGTCCGGACAGCACCTGCACCAGACGGAACGAGAGGAACCCATGCGACCGCTCGAGCCAGTCTCGCAGGACCGGCCCAAGCGCGTCGATGGTTCGGCGGCCGAAGGCTGCGGTGGCGAGGTCCGCCGTCCAATGGACGACGATGGCATCCCTCGCCTCCCGCCGGACGGCCTCCCGCTCTTCCGGGGCGGGGCGTTCTCCTCTCGCCCTCCGCCCCGCCGTCCATTCGTACACTCTGGCGAGCACCCACGCCTCGAGCTCCCAAGGCGGGGTGCCGGCCAGAGCGCAAGCTGCAGCGGAGCCCACCGTGCGGTAGGCCCGCGCCACCCGCTGAGCTATGGCCCTTTGGGGTGCCCGCAAGGCAGCGGCGTTCTCCCTCCTTTGGAGGGAGTCCTCCCAGATAGGGGCCCCGTACAGGGCCATACTCTTCAAGATGCCGGCGTAGAGTTGCCGGCATCGGGCGCTGGGCCCCCCCAGGTTGGGAAGCAGCCACGACAGCGCGCCCGCGGCCTTCAGCAGGCGCGACGACAGCCCGCTAAAGTGCGGGCCGAAGCGCCACCTGCTGTCGAGTACAAGGCCCAGATATTTCATCTGGGCCTTGACCCCGATTCTGACGCCCTCCACGAAGATGTGGGCGTCAGGCGGGGGGCGCCGCCGAGGTCCGTGGAAGAACACGGCCTCGGTCTTGTGCAGCGCCACCGTTAGTCCTAGGCGGCGGATCCTCCCCGCGACCAAGGATCCGCCCGCCGAGGCCAAGTTGGCCGCCTCCCTGAAACTCCCCCCCCGGGCGGTGAGGAGAGTGTCGTCCGCGTAGCAGACGACACTCGTGCCTCGGAGGAGAGTTCCCCGCAGGAGCCAATCGTAGCCGACGTTCCAGAGGAGTGGTCCTATGACTGACCCCTGTGGAACGCCGGCTTCGACGGCGTACCGCCGGACTTGGCCAGCCCTATTCACCAGGAGGATCGCCCGATCCTCCAGGTAGCTGGCCAGCAGACTGCGCAGGTATCGAGGCACTCCGTGGAATCGGAGCGCCTCTAGGATGGTGGAGTGGGGAACAGAGTTGAAGGCGTTGGCTATGTCGAATGACACAGCCAACAATCCGTCCCCCGCCTCCACCGCCTCCTTCACCTGGCCCTTGAGGCGGGCCAGCGCGTCCACCGTGGAACGCTCAGCCCGAAAACCGAACTGAGCGTCCGACAAGTCCGGCCCGGTGTCCCGCAGATGGCCCTTTAGGCGGGCGGCGATTATCCCCTCGAACATTTTGCCGACCTCATCGAGCAGTACGATGGGTCGGTATGCCGAGGGGGAATCTGCCGGGCGGCCCTCCTTGCGAAGGAGGCACAACTGCCCCTCCTTCCAAGGTTTCGGGAACCTCCCAGACGCAAGGCATGCGCTGAAGAGGTCCCGAAACCTCTCCTCCATTCGAGTGGCGGCGATCGCCACCACTCTTGCGGGAACACCGTCTGGGCCCGGAGCCGTCTTCTTGGCGCGGATGCGGAGAATCGCCGCGCCGAGTTCCGACTCCGTGACGGGGGGGGCCTCCCCTTCCTCGTCGTCTGGCGGTGGGCCCATCTCTGGCGGGGCGAAGCGGTCCCTGCACGGGAACAGGGACCGAACCACCCCGTCCAGAAATGAGGGCTCCAGGGTCTCGGCAACCGGGGGACCAAAGGAGCGCAGTTTGTTGCGCGCTGCCTTGTATGGTCTCCCGTAAGGGTCGTTGTCGAGACCCTCCAGCAGCTCGGCTCTCGCCGAGTCTTTGGCGGCGGCGACGGCCCGACCGAGGACCGTTTTTGCCTCCGTGTACACCTCATAGAGGTGGTCCTCGTCGGGTCGGTTCCGTCGACGCCGCCGCCGACTCCGCGTGTAGGCCCTCCTTGCCTCCACGCACGCCGCTCGAAGCCCCGCCAGCTCCGCCGACCACCAGTACACGGCGCGTCTGGGCGGTGGTCGGCGAGACCGAGGCATGCTGGAGTTGCACACCTCGGTTAGAGACCCCCTCAGTTGCCCCGCAACGGTGTCCACGTCCAGGCCGGCGGTAGGCGGCGAAAGCCAGTCCTGGACGAACGCCGCCTCCCCCGCTGCCTCCCTGTCCAGGCGAGTTAGAGCCCACCGCGGGAACGGTGAGCGCCCCGAGAGGGGCTGCGCCACTCCGGGGCCACTGGTGGAGATGTCGAACCGCACGTAGCGGTGGTCCGACATGGTCTCCCCCAGGTCCACCCGCCAGTTCAGCACGCGCGCGGCTAACGCAGGGGTGGCGAAGATGACGTCCACTATCGAGCCACCCTGACGCCGCACGCATGTCTGGACGCTTCCTCTGTTCAAGAGGGAGAGTCCAGAGGAGGCTGCCCACAGCTCCACCGCCCGCCCCCGTGCGTCGGTGGCCGGGCTGCCCCAGGTCACCGACTTGGCATTCAGCTACGTTCACCAACCACTCGGCCATGACCTGCACTACCAGGTCCTGGGCCGCTCTGCAGTGGTTGGTGTTCGCCTGGAGGATGCGGTAGTCGGAAACCATTATTCCGACATTGCACCTGCATCCTCAGCTGCCGCCGCTGGAGCTGCAGCGGCGGCGACGACGGCAGCGGTGGTGGCGGCAGGGCGAACCTGCGCCGGCACTATGCCCTTCCGCACGGGGGGCTTGCAGCTCCTGCCCGTCATCCTGTGGCCCGCGGGGCGGCCACTGGCGGCACACGCCATGCAGTGTGGCGTGGTGGCGCGGCAGGTGACGCTCTTGTGTCCCTCTTGCCCGCACTGGTAGCACGCGTCTCCCCAGTCGGATTTGGAGGGACACGTGGCTCGGGTGTGGCCGAACGCGAAACACTTGAAGCAGCGCGTAGGCTGGTCTTCAAGTGCCCGGACCACAGCCGAGCCGAGCCCCACGAGCAGCCGCCCCTTGGTCGCAGCAAGGACGGCCCCGGCCGCGGCGACCGGGCACTCGACGCGGATGGTGCCCATGCCGCGGCGGCCGGGCCGGACGGCTCCGCCTTTCACCGCGCTCGAGTCGCAGCCTCCAGCCGCCGCGACGGCCGCCACCACATCCTCCTTGGTGACCGAGTCGTCAAGATCGGCCACCTCCAAGGCTGCGGTCTTGACGGGCCTGACGACCGTCGCCGCGTCCGCGATGACCTCTTGCAACTTCGTTGCGAAGAGGTCTGCGTTGGTGCCGCGCTGCTGCCCCGAGAACTCGAAGATTCGAGCCCCGGTTAAGGTTCGGCGGCACGTTATATTGCTGATCCCCAGCTGGGAGGGATCAGCATTAGTACGAGCCCGTCTTAGGACGGACTTGTACGTCTCGCCCCGCTCCGCGGCCTCCGGGGTGATGGTCACCACGACGGCCGCGGTTTTGGGAGGAGCCAGCTTCCTCCCGCCGGCTGGAGCCCTTTTGGCTGCGGGAGCAGTCGCAGCGGGCTTGGGGGCACCCTTCCCCTTTCCCCTCCTGACCACTTCCGTCCACGACTGGTTGGACGGGGTGGTGGAGGGAAGAAGGGCGTCTTCCCGCTGCGAGTTCTGGGGGGCTGTCGGAGTGGCAGACGACCCAGACGCTCCCTCCGCGCTTGTGGTGGGGGTTTGAGGAGCCTCCTTGCTCCTCTTGCCCTTCCCTTTCCCCTTTGAGGGCTTGGAGGCCTGGGTCTGCGCACCCGATGCCGGGCCTGCCACAGCCGCAGGTTCCGGCTCCGTCAGTGGACGGCTCTTATCCGCCGCTAGCGGCGGGCGGAGCCGCCTTTCCGGCAAGAGCCGGTCCTCGATACCTGCCAGGCACCCAACTAGCAAAAAGTGGTTTTTATACTATCCTAGAACCATCATTTATCGAGGACTATATGAGAATTATATCCACATATAAGTCGCGAAAAGGGCCCACTTTATAAGTCTACTTTTACTTATAACGTATTTATATCAGACCGCTGAAATGCCATATACGCCTATATTGCTCCTGTAATTGAATTACGTCAATGCAAATACTCCTGTTATTCTCAATATAAGTAAGTTATAGTAAAAAATTAGATTAATACGCGCCTAGAAATGCTTCCATAAGCTCATAATATTGTGAACAGTCAGAGTGAGTGTATCGGACATCGTTGTGCTCTGTAAAAAATTTTTTTAACATCTTTTTTATATGAATCAGAATTTATTAATGTCAACCATAGTTAAAAAACAAAATGTTATTGTTGTCAAATTGTTAGTCTTAGAGCATATTCGTAGGGGAACATGAATTTTCTGTGAAATCTATCATGGTTTTGATAACAGTTTTAAAGCGCCTCTTGAAATTTGCTTATTTACATTTTAGTATTAATTAATATTAAATTAATATTATGAAGGCAGCTGACATTTTCTTAGTAAGCATTTCCAAGTGTGATATAGTGCTAAAATAAGTATTTTTAGCATTTTCAAGTGTGACATAGTACCAAAATGAGTATATTGGTTCTATATTGGGTTATCTCAAAACCGAAGAAGTTTCGCCATTGTTACCGATTAGGGTTCCGCAATGCCCAGATGAAAATATATTTATAGATAAGTTAAAAAAAATATTTTAAGGTTTGTTCTACGTGCTAGGTTAAACATTGACATTTATTTGACTTAATTATGTAACAGGTTGCCGACGATTTAAACAAGACTATGCCGATTTTCCTGGATATCGATCGATTTTTAACAAAAAAAGATTTCCGATCTATAAAGAACTTAAAATGGCCTTGGAATGTTACACATTTCTTGTTATCTGAGATATGTCTCGGTTGTCACAGTGGTGTATATTAACACTAGAGATTTACATTTCACTAGGAATCAAGAACACATTAGATCATTGCTATACCAAGATTGGTTTTGGTGTGAGAATTGTTCTACTTACCTACGCAATTTATGATCACTTCCCAAGAGACGAATGTGAAATGTGTAACTAGCATTTTTATATAAACAACTAAATTCATATATGCTACTTTGTCATGAAGCTGGTAACTTTAGGTAGGTTACTTAGGTATAATAAAATTTAATTTTTTGTACCAACCCACAACAAACGGTGCCAAATTTGGTATTTCGGAGATGGTACATAATTTAGGCCAAAACTGGTATCTCGAACTGTTGAAAACTGGTAATCCATCAACATTTATGTATAGAGAAATCTCATTTGGTAAACAAGAAACATTGTCATAATTTTTTTTCAAACATTTGATCAAACCGTTGTGCCAATAGTGCCCTGGGGCTGAAATACTGATGTGTAGATTTTCTCTGTTTGTATCTAGTAATGTTCGTGCGTCTTTAGGCAAAACATTGTTTGTTCTCATATTTAAAATTTCAAGTAAAGAGTTTAATGCAGCAAGAGAAATATTGAAGTCTATAGCCCAGTTTTTAATAGAATGACGCAGTTCTAAATTTTTGTTATAATCCGAAAGTTCTTCCTGATTATCACTTTCAATATCGCTCAAAGATTTGGTACTTTCGTAGTCCGAACCTCTTCCATCTAAAGTAGTACAATTATCTTGTCCGGAACCCTCGCTAGAATTCGCGATACGGTCTTTACCAGTTAAATTTAAAAAATCGGTGCTCACTGCGGCTAACATTTCTTTATATGTTTTTTTAACTTTTCTTTTATAAGATCCACTTTTTTAAACCGCTTCCACTTATTTAAATCCATTTTTCAATATTTGTAAACCAAAACTGTTGTAATCAAAATGGCTGATGTCAAATCCTACAATAGAATTTGCAAAACTATATAAAGCGTGTTTTCGCCTGTACTGGTCGTTACAAGCAAAAGTGGCTTCTTAATAGTTTTAACCAGGATTGTTTGAGATTACTTAGACAATAACACTACTGTGGAATGCCTATATAAATATGTCTAGGTTTAAAACGGCATACGATAAATCTAAAAAAAAAAAATATAGAGAACATTTTATCCTACCGAGTGCTGTTATAATCTTGGTGATTTATTATTTTTAAAACGTGGATATGAAATTAATTTAACAGTTACTTCTAAACTTATGTTAAACCAAACCAGATACATAAATTACTTACAGTAATTTAACTTTAATTTACTTATATTGGCCACAAAATATTAGCTTGTATGAGGCTATAGGTAAAAATAACAAGAGTAATTGCTCCTCAGTGCATATCTTCCTGGTACATGCTCCTACAGGAGTCTTAAGATTTAAATGGCCCGCAGATGTTATCTTATAGGCGCATTTAAGTCTGACTTACCGGAGTAATTACTCTAGAGTGTAATTACTCTTATTTCATGCTTTTATAGGAGTCTTGATCCTATATTTGTCAGGAAATATGATCCTATATACGGATATAAGTACAAATTATAGGATACAACGTAATTGAGTAAAAACAGCATGTATTTATGCTGTTAAAATCGTAGTAGCAACCACCAAAACCTTCATCGGAGCTTTATAAGTTCACGTAGCATTATAAAATCGCATTCCAGGATTATTTTGCTAGTTGGGCAGGCTCTGGTGAAGGCTCTCTCCTCCATGACAACCTTTCGGATGATATCCTCAAGGTTGGAAGGGGAGGAGGAGCCTCCTACCACCGGTCCTGGGGCAGGTTGGGCAGGCCGGGCCGTGGCCTCAGCCAGCTTCTGGTGAAGCTGGCTGACCTCCGCCTGCAGGCGATCCACCTTCGCCTGCAGCTGCCGCGTCTCGTCCGTGGCCGTCCTCTTTGCCAGCTCCACGACGATGCCGTGCAAGCTGGCGGCCCGGCATTTGAGGGCCTTCTGGAAGGTCCCCTTCAAATTGGAGGATTTTGAGGCGACCTCCAGGACCTCCGCCTTATCTTCCTGCGCCATCCGCTCCAGTTCCGCCAGGGAGTGGTCAGCGTACAGCACGGTGGATGCACCGTAGCCGGCCATCGACCTGGTGGATTGCGCCTGACGCTCTTTGGCGGCGACCTTCTCCTCCAGGTCCAGCTGGAGTTGCGTCCTCTTGGCCAGGTGTAGCTGGCGCTCGGCGTCCACCAAGCCCACATCGTGGGTGGTAGCCGAAGAAGAAGTCGTAGCCTTTTTGGACTTCGACTTCTTCTTCGCCTTGCCTCCGACCGACTCCGAGGAGCCCTCGGACCCGAGCCTCAGGTAGGCCCTCTTCCGCCTGAGGCGGTCGTTCTCGGCCGCCGACGTGTCCATAATGGACTCGTCGGAGTCCGACAACTCGCCTGTCCTGCTGATGAGGCTGGCCGCAGATGGTGCGCGGTCAGCGTCCGACGCCAAAGCGTCGCCGGCGTGGCCCTGAGAAGGGCCGTTGGGTTGGCCCTGAGAAGGGCCGTTGGGTTGGCCCTGAGAAGGGCCGTTGGGTTGGCCCTGACAAGGGCCGTTTGAATCGCCCTGGGGAGAGCGATTCGGCACAAAACGTCCAGAGACGTCACGCGTGGGTTTTTTCGGCATATTCGCAGATGAAGGCGTCGAAATCTGCGAAGTCACAGCGCACTTTAGCCGCCGGTCTGCCACTCCGTTACGGTGGTCAGACAAGGCGTTGCCCGGGGGATACTACGAGGAAGTATGCACTGTGGGGGATCCCCCAGATCTAGTAGTACCTACTCTAACATCAAAGTTTACAAGTTGCTACCATGAATGAACCATCTGACATTAAAATAACGTGTTTTCATGAATGGGACCCACCCACTAAAATGTCAAGCGCGTGAGCAAGTTGCCCATGCGTGCGATGGGACGTCATAAATCTACAGTCATGCGTTCAGTTATTATAATGCTGCTGGTGCACTTGGATGACCAATGAAACTAGAACACGGTCAAACAACAGTAAAGAGAGAAGAATGGAGAAAAAGATGGCTTAGTGATCATTAGTCCCGAAAACTGGCTAAGTTGTAGTTGATAAAATCAAAATCTAAAGTTATATAAACAAACTAGGCTGAGTGATCGTGACGATGGGTCGTAGTGGAGCAAAATAAAAGGATAGCGGACTGTATAACAAGAAGTATAATGAATAAAAGAAAAGTAAATAAATAACAACGGTCCGTTAAAAAATGTAAATAAGAGATGAAGAAGAATCAGCACTTTTTGAACGTCAAAATAACTGATGACTGCCCTCAAAACGCCCGCCCTTCACCACACTCTAGTGCTTTAGCTGGGAAGAAGAAGTGGCGCAACAAACTCCCCAGCAGCTCAGCTGTTTGTTAAGGTCGAAGATCTTGATTCTACAGAATAGTATGCAAAGTAATTAACATTTATTTATTAGCTTTATTTTATTTTATCCCTTACATGTAGTTTTGTGTTGTGTACTTATTTATCCATTTGTTAGTCATTTCAGTTTTGTACTTAAATAAGGTTAGTATTGTTATATGTAAGGGCCGCCTTTTGCGGTGAAAGCCTCCTCAAAACCGTTCCAGATGGCTCTATCCTTTCCCCGTCTGGGCCATTAGTTTCCGGCTATTTGTACGATGTCGTCACTCCATCTTTTAGAAGGTCTACCCTTCCTTCTTTTTTATATATTGAGTACCAATTTGAAATTATTTGTGACCATCTTTCATCCATAGCTCTCTAGTAATTAACGTTACGAAACACAAAACATTAAATTACATTATCTGCCATAATATGTCAGCTAACAAACGCCAATATATACCAACAAAAACTTCGTAAATTATTCTCAGGCAGAAATAAAAACGTAAATAGAACTATACATATATAAATAAAAGCCTCCAGGCATAAAAGGCGTACCGCTGGATTATGTTCACATAGCTGTCGATACTCTACTGAGCTGACTGGTAATCCTAGCTAAGAACGGCGAAGGGACACGCTTTATTCTAAGATACTGAAAGACATGCCTTGATGGATATTCAATTGATTATCTAACGGATTATTCGGAGTAAAAGAAGTATCATAGAATCCTGGATCCTTCAATGTTTCTTTGTTACAACAAAACCGGTACACACAGTGTTTGTTGTGCTTGTCACTCTTGGAGGAGCTGTGGTGGCCCAGTGGTAACGGCTGCGACTTACGAATTGTAGGTCGTGGGTTCGAACCCGAGCAGGCATTTTACTTTGTGTAAATTATTTCATCACCACTGCTCTCAAAACGGTCAACGGCATGTCCTAGAACCAAAAATTCGAAGAAATATGACATCCACTAACCCACCCTGGGCCCGCGTGGTGGATTATGGCCTACTCCCTCTCACAGAGAGGAGGCCTGTGTCCCAGTAGTGGGAATAATATAGGCTGATTATGCTAATGCTATATTTTTTTGTTATTTTTTTGTTATGCAAGCTTGTTTTGCTCCTTCTTCTCTTTTGTCTCGTTAGTTAACTTTAACAGTATTTACTTTTAGGTTTTTGTACGAACAAAAACCATAACTTCCTAACTGGACCAACGAAACTATTAAACTCGACTCAGATACATATCTTCATTAAAAATCGTCTGTCAAAAAACAAAGTACAAATTGCCTCTCAGTTTCTAAAGCAAAATCGTATAGTCACGAATTTGTGAGAGAGACTGCGATATACATAATTGTATGGGACAGAAAGAGAGGGTTGGTTTAAGCCTTTCATCGCACCGAAGTTCCCACGACACGTAGAGGTACGTACTTATGTACTTATAGTTATTAAATACATGTCAGAAGCAGTAATGTTGCCTTGAAATTATTCAGGTATTGTTAGTACGAACGACGAACTGATATCAAATACCAAAATACGGATCTCTCTTTGATGTAAATTTTTCGACACTATGAAATCTTTTGCAGCATAGGTTTATAAAAGGCGATGAGACTGGAGTGGTTTTTTTTTTTTTTTCGGGATGGGAAATCATCAAATGACCCCTCCCGCTCTGGGTGGAGCGGAAGGGAGTGTCAGACTCTTACTGACTAAAACCCACCCATGTTCCTTCCTTCGCCCTTTATGTTCCGGGGTAGCGGTAACCCTTTCGGACAATCCCGCTGCCCCGGCAGGCTTCGGCCCTGAGGGGCCCCTCGTTATGCTGACATCTCTTTGAGGCGCGCGTGGAACACTTACGCGCCGTCCGGCACGGGCCTGGTCCTGATCGGGCGGTGAGCTACCCATTGCTCTCCGCCCGCAGGCCCGCGCCTACGGTGGCCGGTAGTCGTCGCTCGACTCCCGACGCCCGGGGCGTCTCCCGCGGCGGCTGGGACGGGAGGCTCTCTCCCTCATCCGTCCCGCCACCTCCTTCGCTAGCATGACTGCTTCGCAGAAGGAGGCGACTGCCTCCCACTCCCTCTCGCTCCGGACCATGGCTTGCACCAGGGCCGGGCGCGAGAGGCCGCCGCCGCTGCCGATCGCCTCTACGAGGACACGGCGGTACTCCGCCCAAGCGGGGCAGACCTCCACCGTGTGCTCCACCGTGTCCTCTGGGCGATCCTGGCAATGGTGACACCCGGACGTTTCCTCCCGCCTGATGATGTGCAGGAACCTCCCGAAACTTCAAAAAAAAAAAAAAAAACTGGAGTGGTGGAAACTTTCATTAATATGGAATACTTACATGAAGTTTTTTTTTTCGTTCAGGTATTGATTTGGACTACTAAACTACCAACCTTCTAATTTTATATTCACTTTGCTTAACTGAGTAATGGTGAATTTTCCATGTAGTAAGAAAACAAAACATGACGCCTGTAGGCGTTTGTTTCCTTACTACCCCCGAAGGGTTAGGCAGAGGTCTATTTTATTTATTTATTTATTTTATTATTTATGTACACACAGTAAAACATAAGGATATGACATTTAAAATATGAGTACAAAGGTACTGCTTATTTCTCAAGAAATTTCTTCCAGCAGACCTGCGAAAGGAGAAGTAAAAAAGAAATGTAGACAATAGTGTTTGAGAACAAGAAGAGAAAAATATGAGTGTTTGAAGTCTAAAACTAAAATATAAATATACCTACACATATAATGCAAAAAATAAATACATAAGCATACTTAAATAAATACATAATCCAAAAATATATAAACGTATATACATATATGTATATATATAAAATACTCACGTTATAGAGGAAAGGTAATGCTCTTTTAATCGACGTTTAAATAGAGAAATAGTTTGCAAATCACGAATGCTAGGCGGAAATGAGTTCCACAATCTTACAGCATGGACAGAGAAGGAATAAGAGTAGTAGCTCGTTTTATGAGGATGAGATTTAAGTATGGATCTTAGGTGAGATCTACATGGTGCGGCGCTAGAGCGAGCGTAAGAAAAACGCTCACGCTAACTATAATAAACCCACATTTCGTCAGTTATTTTTAAATCCCATGCAAAAAGTGGCGAGCCTATTGCCATCAACCAGGCACAAATTAAGACTCCGGGCTGCTACTTAGTAATTCCGTATGGAAAAATCTAATAACGCTTTGCCCGACCTGGGAATCGAACCCAGAACGTCATGCTCAGTAGTAGCGCTTGCGACCACTAGGCAATCGATGAAATAGTTCGTAATTTCCATGGATCAACTGTCACGGCTATCAAACGTCCAAAACCTTTCGTAGGTTCAAACCAAGAGAGGTGCTTTACCTACTTTGTGCAAAATATTTCATCACCAATGCTCTCAAAACGGTGAAGGAAAACATCGTGAGGAAACCGGCATGTCCTAGAACCAAAAATTGCCGCACTGTGCCCGCGTGGTGGATTACGGCCCACTCCCTCTCACCGAGAGGAGGCCTGTGTCCCAGCAGTGGGAACATTATAGGCTGATTATGTGAGGACTATAAAACAAAGCCCAACGAATTGATTTAAAGATGAAGCTCACTATTTTTACATAACCGGTTCTAAAAGCACCATTGTTCGAACCAGAACAAATACAACACTTCTGTTAACACCACTAGTAACCTACCGTGATGATATAGTGTGTTTCGAAGCAATAAAACTTTGGTCTTTCACAATGGATTGATTCATGAATGTGGGTCAATTGGCTGACATAAATCATTAGTTCTGAGAGCTCTACTCGAGTTTTATATGGTTGGGTCAGAAGTGAAAGAGGTGCTGTGTTTTAGGGTTGTTTGTTATGATTTATGAAGCACGTTGTGTGATATTGCTAGGAAGAAAGTGATAAGATGACAATAGATAATGGTGGATAAAATAAAAATGCTGTGATGTCAACCCCAAATAATGCAAAGGACAGTAATAAAAAACGTGGTGAACAATGCGCATGCCTCCTATTTATGAGAAGAGGTCTTTGTTCTGCATTGGGACAATAAATAACTCAGTCTATCGCAGTCCAACACTGGACATTGACCTTTTCCATGCTGCACCACAACACCCTGTCCTTCGCCTTTTGCATCCAGTCAGTCCCAGCCACCTTTTTGAGGTCGACTGTCTAACTAGCTGGTGGGCGTCCACACTTCGCTTGCCGATACACGGTCTCCACTCCAGGACTTGTCAATAATAGGCAAATAATAAAATAATAGGTCGATGGTGAATGGTGATGTGATGCGACGGGGTCTGTCGAGGAGATATGAAATTTCACGCGGACGAAATCGAGGACAGAAGCTAGTTCAGTATAAAATTCCAAAGTTGACACCTTTGACCACTAGAAAAAAAAAATGATATGTGGCAACGTTTCCTGTAATGTATTTTAATAGCCCTTTTGACATTGATTTCTTTAAAAAAAATTAAATAGGAAATCAAACACCACATCACCGTTAATAAAACCCTCGACACTCTTTCCTCTCTTTCGAAAGGATTCCATTATTCGTTCCCACAAAAGATAAACAAAGAATCATGATGTGTTCATTAATAACTGCGCGCGCGCATTGTGTAATGAGAATTAATCATGGCGGTGTGACGTAGCATTTGTGTGTTTGTTTGTGTGTGCCGACAGATTATGTTCTTTTTTGGTTTTTTCATGGGCTTTTGACTCTTGAGCTGTCGGGTAGAGCTGTAATTATTTTTGAGAGTATACTTAATCTTTTGAATGGAGGCTGTTATTTTAAGATCATTTTCGCCTCAAAGGAATCTAAGGAGTCCGATTTTTTTTTATATGTGTAATTGGTCTGGAATCGATATTAAATTTTCGACACCGACACAACGACATCGCTACGGTTAGAGTAACAAACTTTTTGGGGATACGGTCTACCTATCTCCGTTCAACCTTGCTGGCTGGCTAATCTTCTAAAGCAGCTACGTATTATAGTATAATTAGTAGACATGAAAGGCACTACAGTTTTCTTCGTCGCGATGGCCACGTGGTGTAGGCCTCGCTTCTCATGCCCGAGTTTGTGGGTTCTAATCCGGGCAAGTACCAATGTTTGTGTTTTTGAATTCATATGAACTTTCTGAGTTAATCAATGCACATTACTGACATCGGTGAAGAAAAAACATCGTGAGGAAACCAGGACCTGGGTTAATATAAATCTGAAATCGCCAACCCGTCTTGAGAAAGCGTTGTCTTTGCCCCTGTCGTAACACAAAAATAAGCTGGTATATACTTATTTCTTCAGTATCAATAAAATATTCTTGATGACTTCATGCCGACTAGACGTCATGATTTACTTCAAGAGTCAACTCAAAAGACTTGATTTACTTCAGACAATCGACCTTTGTGCAATGAAGCAGCCCTTTGTTCCCTTACTAGTCCAAGAGACAAAGATTTTATTGCGTGTAGCAAACACATCTCCACGCTTGTTTAAAAAAATGGTGGTAATAGAAAACAATGATTGTTTGTTTCGCTCCAAACAGTAGGACTTTTCATTAAAAAAAAAACATAAATATCATATTGATGGGAAAAGAAAGAAAAAACTGTTTATTCTGCTCAAACAAGACGCACATTACCAAAAAAGACATAAAACACACAGAAAGAGAAAAAAATAAAAGAGCCAAAAACCTCGTACATAAGATTTTCGAGTCTTGTATTTTATTTATTTAAGTATTTTATTCTATTCTATTCGGGATTTACAAAAAAATTCCGAGTGTTTGTAAAAAATATAAAATTGAAGGTAATTTATAAGTTACCTACCTAATATAAAATACTAGCGGACCCGGCAGACATCGTCCTTTCTGGAAAACCAGCTCCACCTACCGATTCCAATTGTGTTTTCAAACCATCGAGGAACCCATTGAAATATACACACAAAATTTCTTTCAAATCGGTCCAGCCGTTTAGGGTCAGTTTACACCGAGACGCGACGCGACGCGACGCTGCGCGCACACTTTAAAAGAGTGACTCAAAATATACTTTATTTTCTATACGAAAAGGTACACATTGCATTGTGAGGGTTCAGAATACGTTGCGCGGTGCAGTAGGTCGTTTTAAAGTGTGCGCGCAGCGTCGTGTCGCGTCGCGTCTCGGTGTGAACTGACCCTTAGGAGGAGTTAGGTGACAAACACACGTACAGGAAAATTATATATATTAAGATAAATGATATAATATTAAAGTACCTATTTTACATCGTCACTATTTATTCAATTACGTTGTAACCTAGGTACTGTAAATAAACATGAAATATTCAAAGAATTTCCATTCCATACAAATTCATCATCATCAGGGACAGATGCTGATGATAATGGTGATAAACATCACACGCTTCATTATATCAGAGTCACCATCATCAAACCAATTGTCTCCACACTATCAATTTTGTAACGCTCCTAATTTCACCTTTTATGGGAAAAATATAAATTACCATTCCTAGACTCTTTCATAGGATTCTGAGTTGTAGTGTTTAAAAAATAAAGGTCGGTGTTGTGTAAGATCATTTTGGTGTAATTCGATGGGTGCATTGTTTTAAAAAATTCATAGAAAGACTGAAGATGATGGATATTAGAATTATGCCTACATTGTTGGAACTTCCTTGAGGATAAATTGCCTTGACATTTTACATTTACTGACTAAGGCCTGATTTTTCAATAGACAGATAACTTTTATCTGAAGAATAAATATAGCGGTTTGACAGCTTTTGTATAAAAAAATATATTAAACTGTCAAAAATATTTTTACCACTATATCTATCCCTCAGATGACATTTATCTGACTATTGAAAAATCAGCCCTTATGAGTCTATATCAGACTTACTTAGATTTCTTACAATGTCAATAATATTAAAAACAAGTACCTATCTACTCACTTTTCGATTAACCAAAGTAACTGCTGTACTATAGTAGGTAGCAGGCCGATAGTAGGCCGTACAACAGTGGTAAAAAAGGTCAAAGTATCTTCCTGCAGGATATAACCTTCGGTAGTCCACTTGGAAGTCCCTGAATAGTCTTCGAACCCAAATGGGTAGGCGTAAGTCGATCCTCGTAGAGTGGGGCTACCTCGGCGGAACGGCAGTGGGTGTGGATGTGGAGTTGAGTCACAGACTATGTTTCACCTCCTATCCTGCCCTCTGTGGCCAAAAACTTGCAGCCAAAGTGACCTCTGCGCTGCCACTGATAACACCGTGGAAGTGGCGAAGTTTTGGGCCAATTTGAATAACCGTTGTGCCAGCAACACGAAGAAGAAGAAGAAGATGGTCAAATTATTACCACCGACGACGTGCGGCCGACTGTACATACTTCGCTTGTCAGTTATCACCAAAGAAACTTTATATACTTTTATCAATTAACTATAAAGCTAGATAAAATACGTGAAAGTACACTCAACATGACTATATGTATAAAAAAACATATTGTTTAGGCATAAACTACTATGCATTGTCGACCCTCGATGTGAACTTGCCGCTTCTTTGATAATCAAACTCTTTGTCTCATTGTGTGTGTTCCATCATTTTAATGCCAGGATCCTATCATCTTTGCGGTCATTATACAGATTGGTCGCGTTCAAGTAATTTCTTTTGTAATCCACTAGGAATGTAGGGAATGGCTTAATGGGTCACTTTCCCGTCTGTGGGAGAGACAGGAGGGGTTAAGAATGACCTGGGGGGCTGAGGTCCTACGTCGGGTACTTTGATGTTTGTACTTTTTCGTTTCTTTTTAATGTTGCCCTGCCCGTCGAGTGATGTAGGTGAGAGATACTTTCGACTAGAGTTCAAAATAGAAGGAAAAAAAAAAACCTAATCAATTTTACTTATTTTATAGACTTTTACACTAAGGTACTTAATGATAAATGATTTTTTTTTTGTAAGTAGGTTTGTACAAACACTTTTACACGTCAATCATATTTTAAAAACTATGTAGATGAGGTCGGCGTTTCCTATCTGACTAGTCTGAGAAGAAAGGCCTAAAAAAAACTCAGAGGTCAGAGTCTCTTCTATAGTCCAGACATAATCTTGGTCAGATCATATGAAGACAATGTAGATCGATGTCTCAAAAGGTCTTTTGAGGAAAGAACCACACAGATTGAGAGGACTTATCCAGTCAGTGTAAGGTTTCACTTAAGTTGCAGTGAAGGAGACAGCTGAAGACACCAGAAAAATTGTGTGAGAAAGTTCCAACGTAGCAGCATCAGCTTGTTCAATAATTTGACATCTAGACTAATAGTCGTATTATAAAGGTAATTTTTTATTTTATTTGTTACACTTTCACGCTAAAACGGCTGAACAGATTTTAATGAAATTTTGCACATTGGTAGACTATGACCTGGATTAGGACATAGGATACTTTTTATCCTAATATTCTTAGGGGATCAAGACTTATGCGGGTGAAACCGCAGGGCACAGCTATTACCTAATAAAACAAAACTTTTTATAATCCCACATAATTACTAGTGACGTTTGTAATAAGAATAATGACATTACCCATAGTTAGACATGGCCAATGTCATGCAAAACCCATCTTCAAAATGATGGTCCTCCAAAAATACCCTACCTTTGCTTCCCAAGCTCCTGATACTAAAACAATGTGTGTATAACATGAAACAAGTTACTCTCAGCATGTTCCCACGGCGTCGTGTCTTATGACGTGATTACGACTGTCTGCGCAGGCGCAGCCTACACGACACACGATCTACGAAGATAATCTGGTACTTCTTTTAGTACTTTGTTGGTACTTTTGTAGTTGTTTTTATGTGAACGACGATAAGGCTTCGTATTGATTAGTATGAGATAGGTACGCGTAGGACGTCGAGTGAGCGAACTACAGGGTTTTTTTTTATTAATTAGCTAACTAATCTCCGCAGACGCAATGGGTATTTAATATTGGATGGTTGTATTCTCAGCCTAGTTTGAATAAATGACTTGATTTTGATCTCCAGGTTATGCAGTGTCACATAACAGCTTCAATCACGTGGGTCACGTCTCTGTGTGCCCTTTCGGAAAATACAGGCGTTATGTTATGATAACAACCAGTTCAGCCATCCATATTTCCAGAACCCTCTTGAGTGACGATGTGATCATAAATAATTTACAACCATCACGCACCATATGAGCCCATCTCAAATTATTAAAATATGCACTTACAAAAATACTCGCCACCATTAGTAACAATTATTTTCGCGTCCATTTTGATTACGGCATCCATTTCGTCTGTCTGTCATACCGACATACCGCTCATCGTGGTCTGTAACGAGCGTCATTTGTCATCGCTAATCGTCGGTTTGATGTCGAGATTATTATTATAATTACCTGTTATTACGGCTCTTTAATTAAATTATGTGTGTTACATGAAAAATTAGATGCCCAGATGGTGAAAGATGTAACATTTTTTTAAATTAACACATATGAGCGTGTCTTTGTTGGTCGTTTTTAACAGAAATACTGCTAAAAGATTATAAAACTATTTACTTAGACTAAATAATAATCAATAAGTTTTGCTGTCGCACGGGTCCATCGATCAGGTTAAACTACGCTTGCCGCAATTGGGTGACCATCTTCAAATACCAAGACCCCACCGGACCACGGAAAGCACGTTAAGTCGTTGGTCCCGGCTGTCATTCGTGGATCTTTGAGAGTCGTTCCGGGACATCAGAAGCCTGAAAGTCTGACAACCAATCTTACCAAGGGCAATCGTATTACCCAGTAACTGGGTTATGGAAGTCAGACAGGGAGGCGCTCCATGTAAAATACTGGTATTCAGCTGCATCCGGTTAGACTGAAAGCCGGCCCCAATATAGGTACCCCAACTATGTGTAGTTGGGATAAGGCTAGGTAGATCAGGGCACGCCGCGATAGCGGCGATAAGACCCCTCTTTGAGGAGTGGCTAGAGAGGCGCCACGGCGCCCTCACCTACCGCCTGACGCAGGTCCTCACCGGACACGGAAGTTTCGGGAGGTTCCTGCACATGATCAGGCGGGAGGAAACGCCCGGGTGTCACCATTGCCAGGATCGCCCAGAGGACACGGTGGAGCACACGGTGGAGGTCTGCCCCGCTTGGGCGGAGCACCGCCGTGTCCTCGTGGAGGCGATCGGCAGCGGCGGCGGCCTCTCGCGCCCGGACCTGGTGCAAGCCATGGTCCGGAGCGAGAGGGAGTGGGAGGCAGTCGCCTCCTTCTGCGAAGCAGTCATGCTAGCGAAGGAGGTGGCGGGACGGATGAGGGAGAGAGCCTCCCGTCCCAACCGCCGCGGGAGACGCCCCGGGCGTCGGGAGTCAAGTGAAGACTACCGGCCACCGTAGGCGCGGGCCTGCGGGTGGAGAGCAATGGGTAGCTCACCGCCCGATCAGGACCAGGCCCGTGCCGGACGGCGCGTAAGTGTTCCACGCGCGCCTCAAAGAGATGTCAGCATAACGAGGGGCCCCTCAGGGCCGAAGCCTGCCGGGGCAGCGGGATTGTCCGAAAGGGTTACCGCTGCCCCGGAACATAAAGGGCGAAGGAAGGAACATGGGTGGGTTTTAGTCAGTAAGAGTCTGACACTCCCTTCCGCTCCACCCAGAGCGGGAGGAGTCATTTGATGATTTCCCATCCCAAAAAAAAAAAAAAAAAAAAAGGCTAGGTAGATGATAATTATGAAGTTTTGCTGAATAGCAAGGTATTAATAGTTTATTTTCAGTAAAATATCAATAGAATCGTTGCTATGTTATCAAAAAAATATAATATTCAGATTTTTTTTGTAACTTATCCATAGTGGCGACATCTATGTTAGTTTATCGAAACCACTAAAGCCCCACATGAACGTCTATTTGCCATGTGAGTGCACGATGAGCGTGAACGACTATGACCTTGTTCCCATAGTTAACTACACGCAATACTCCTAGATGGCGCTGTAATGAAAATTAACACTAGTTTGACATTGCGTTTTTGCTTATCAAGGATGACAGGTATCTACTTTTCTAAACAGACATCAGGGGCAATTCTCGAACATTCAGAGCAGAGAATGATCTCAGTCTCAATTCACTGCTGGACATCTAGGCCTGCCCCAAGCACCGCCACTTCGACCGGTTCTGTGCTTCTCGCATTTAACGGATTCATCAGATATAAAAAAATAGCTGTTTTGTTGTGTTGCATTTTGACCGCGTAGATATTGCACATTTCTTCTTGTTTTTTAAACCGACGAAACATTTTCGAGTCTAGAATCATGTGCTGAATTCATGATTGCAGTTTGTTCAGACGCCAGCACATCAAGCTACTACAATCAGTCAAATTTCTTTAATAGATTTTCAACTTTATCGCTAAAATTTGACAGTTTCGGGTAGCTTGACCTGCTGGCGTCTGTACGTTAATGTCAGGGACATTGACGCGCAAACGAAACCCACCCAGTAAACCCTGTATACCACTATGTGTATATTTGCTTTCTATTTTTATCAAAAGAGAAAGCTAATCATCACAAACTCATCATGATTTTGACGCCGGTATTGTTTGATGAACTCGATCAAACAATGATGTCGGCAAAATATTTTGTTTACTGACGCGATGATGACGGCGTAAACTCAGCATGACTGTGTAACAAACTAACTGGTTCAGAAGTGCATTCAAACTGTGTTTCGATTGCTGTTCTTATAATTGAGATCTTATATATATTATCCATGGTGTTTTCTAACAGGGATTTACCGTTATTCAAAATTCAAATTCAAAATCTTTTATTTCAGACCCATCAGAGTAGTCCATTTGGTTAGTATACATACGACTTAGAAACTAGTGTTAGTACTTACATCTACCAGCAAAACAACACAAACTATTCTTTAATAAGCCACAGTGGCATGTATGTGTATCCAATGTCCCAGTATGGGGCTGTCCCACCCTTCAGCTATAGTTTTCAGGATGCTATTGGGACTGGCGCGTACCCTGCGCATAATGGAAGCGCAACGCTTGCGTAACGTTATGGGGCACGTAGAGAGCTGGCCCTTCTCTGGTATTTCCAGACCTATAGAACCTGAAGATCAATTCGGCCAAAATGATGACAATGATCCGTTCAGAAGCATGTACTGATCCATGGTAACAGGTTGCGCGACCGTCGATGTCCTTGAAACCCTGCTGCCATTCTAACTTGTGGCAAAGCCAGATCAAAAGTCGTTTTTGATTTGGTAGTCAACGATTGATGTCTTTTCAGTAAAAAAGAGTAAGTTAAAACGAGTTTGGTTGGGTTTGAACGTGTCATGCAAGTTATTAAGAGCATTGATGATATCTATCGTGATTACGTTTTAGTTCACCTGGATGATGTCTGGATCTGTGAAGTAAAAATTTAGAATCTGTGATATGGTGGTTCTACTCCATAAGCACTAAATCCGTAGTTTCGGACATAGTTACGGGCGATGCCTACTCCGTATTATCTACAGGCATGAGATACTAATCTTATGTCCGTAGGGGCCCAAACTAAGAATGAATGTGTCCTTCATTCTTAGTTTGAGCCCCAAACTATTCTTATGTCAATATGGGACATTTGTCAACTCGTGGTCAATGTCCCGATGTGTTTTTACTCATCCGAAAAAGTTAATTAATCGGGTGTAAGTTCTCTCCGAAGAATATAACTACTTTTGGACGGGCCCATATCTTCGTTGACAGACTTAGAGAGTAGGCCCCTGTCTCGAACGCCTGACCGCTTCAGCCCTTAGAATAAAACTATAATAATAATTTCAATCCCCTCTGATTCCCATCTAATAATCAGGGTCCCCGACAGGCGGCTATCAAAATAAAAACTAAAATTTAATACCACTTAGTCCAAAAAATATTTGCAAACCGCTTGACTGTAAAAGATTAATTTAAATCCTTACATATCAATAACCACCCTCGTTTTATTACCTCTATAATCTTTGTTTACCGCCATTTTTACAATAGACCATAGCTTAGCATTATAAAGAGATAATGAGGCACCCATCATAGACAATTTTTTATTTTTTTTAATACGTGACTAAGCACACAGGGGCGATTATTTTAGAGGATCAGTTTGACAATGACGTTAGAGATTTACTTTTTTTTAGGGGCCCGTAGTTGGTTAGTTGGTTTAAGAGTTGGTCAAACTTGAATGTATATTTAGAGTTCTCCTTGGTAGATATATTATATTTTTTCTAAATGGGCCTGCTTTTGACCTCGACCACGCCTGATGGAAAGCGATGGATGAGGTCTATTATGGAACGAGCGTGCCCAGAAGATGCCTGTCCACTCTTGCTTTGAAGGCAGACAGGTTAAATGTGGGAGAGAACTCAGATGCCGGCAGAGAATTCCACGCTTTGGCTGTGCGCATAATAAATGTGGAGGAGAAGCGTTGAGTACGACTCGTCGGGCTATCAACCAAGTGTGGATGGTCCGCTGCAGCACGTCGGGTTGTCCGGTGGTAAAAGGGCGAGGGTGAGATCAGGTCATGGAGCTCCTGCGCACACTCTCCGAAGAACAGTCTGTAGAAGACTGATAGGCAAGCAATGTTACGCTGATGAGCTAGGCTGTGAAGCGTAGCTACCAACGTCTCGTCGCCTATAAGCCTTTTAGCTATGCGTCCCACACAGCAAGCTGGTAGTTTTAATAAACATAACATAAAGAAAGAAATAAAGAAAGAAATTACATTTATTTGCGGCAAACATGACGCATAAAAAAGAATATAAACACAGAGAAAAAATAACAAGTTGGGGGTAATGCGTCACATCCACGCAAAACGGCCATCGCTCAGCATAATGCTAAGACCCTATACGAGACAGAGCCCCAGCGCTGGTTTTCAGCGACGGCCGGCGTTGACTTGATGACGTCAACCAGTGCAGCATACGATTAGACATAAATAAAAACAACAATCAAAATATACGAAATAAAATAAACCAGTGCAGCATACAATGTAAAATCATGCCCGTATACCAATAGTACACCATTTCGCCAGTTACAATAGGGGGCAAGTCTATTGCCAACCGGGCCCCTAATCCAGACTCTGGGCTGCTACTGAGAAATTCCAGATGAAGAATCCCAATATCACTTTGCCCGACCCGCGGATCGACCCATGTCCTCGTGGTCAGCAGTAGCGCTTTCGACCACCGAGAGACCGTGAGATCAACGAGGCAGTAGATAATAAACAATGTAAAAAAAATGGTCAAGGAGTCGGTCAGCTAAAAAGTTGCTACTCGCCAAGTTCCAAAGAATAGATTTCTATGGAGAATACTCGTAACAAGAAAGAAACCCAGGTTAAATCAAGTAAAACATTAATACAATTTTAATGTTATGATTAATTAGTATTAATTAGTCCAGGTAAGTAACTCCATAATTAAGCTTACCCACTGAACTTGGATTTATGCTGAAGGTAAGCTTTGTCCAAGATACGAATTAAATTGTTGGAACCGCTACAAAAAACAAATCATTTTGGTATTGTAACCATTTAATTAATTCATTTTAATACAGTAAACTTCGTAGCACATATTATTCGTAGATCGGCTACGAATGCGTAGCACTCGTAGCAAGAATTGATTGATGACTTGACGCATATTAATTAATCAAATAGAATAACTTAATAAGTGAGGAATTATATGTGCTCCTAACCTGAATATGAAACACTAGCCTCTGCCCGCGGTTTCGTCCGTGAAATATTGATTTTAATAATTTTTTTTTTGGGGGATTCTTGTTTTACCGTAAACTATGTCATGTCCTATGACACTCAGGAATAATTTTCTGAATATTAGTATAGTTTCTCCAGATTCTCTTTATAATATTAGTATAGATTCAGATCAAAAGTAAACAATCCCATACTAAGATATAGGTACGTAGCTATACTGCATTTGCGATTTATTTGCCAAAAATGTGAACAAATATGAGTTTATGGAAAAATATCGCTGGCGTCTCTACATACTTCTTGATCTTCGAAAAAAACCCGCAAGCATAATTTTGTTATTCTCTGACAAAATTTTAATGGGCTGTTTTCATGAGAACCTTTAAGATAAAAGTTTTTAAATCACCTCAAAATTTAGCACCTAATTAAAATGTAAAAAAACGGAAATATACACAATGTATAACTATGGTTATTAATCCGTATTGTCTACACTTCTTGTTTATGGTACATGAACATAGATCACGGATGGGTGGTTATTTGTTAAATCAAGCATGTCAGCTTATAAATTAAAGGGTAAGCAGGGCAGTCTATTCATTGAAATACTTTCACTTTTCATCCGTTCAATAAATAATCCTACTGCATACCCGGAATAATAAGCTTTATATTCTTATTGATACATTGTAGAAGATTTTTTCAGGTCCTTTGAAAATTCACCATGCTTACCCAGATTTTTGGTTTTCCCTATTGTTTTTTTACCAAATTGTTATTGAGGGAGTCTGCATTTGCAACGCATAATGTTACATATCAGACAAAACATAATACTCTTTATTTTGGGCAGTCGTGTAAAAATAAGAGGCTTAGATGTCTAGAAACTACAATGCTACCGTCCATTCCAAGATTGCCTGGAAGAGATCGCAGGAAGCGATAGGGCCGGGCCACCCATTGTATGTTTTGTATTAATAATCGTACCTACTCTTTTTGTTATGTACTTTCTGGTGTACAATAAAGTACCTATATGTAAATAAATAAATATATGAATACTAGATTTGTTCATTATTCATCGGAATTTTATTCATCAGGTAAAATTTCATACTATCGTCTATGAAATTGAAAAAAAAAACAAACGGCTATGGAAGAATGCATCGGCATATTATATTTTGTTCCAAAAACTCGAAATAACAACAAACCACAAATCAAAACCATTCACTGACCAACACATTTAAACCCATACGGGCAATACTCACTAATCCGTCACGCCCTCAAGCAATACCAATGACAATCATTATAACCACTTATCACTATTGCACGACTTATGATTCTACCCATACCCTTTATGTAAACAGTATGATGATATTCCATTGTCAGGAACAAAACGCTTCACCTCCTACTGGGACAAGGCATGGAGTAGAAATGTGCAGAAGTGAATTGCGGTCTGAACGTAGGTATTATACCGTTTCAGATACACAGTGAATTTTAGCGATAGTTTCGCGAGAAGACAAAATTTAAGGAGACGGTCAGAAGACACTATCACATTCACGTTTGTCGGGTATTCTCGGCGAGAGTCTGGAGGCAGTTTCAAGGTGTAGGAAATGTTTAACAGAGTCTGGATGGTTTCGTTAGCCTTGTTAAAATTCTCGCGTGTGCATGACGGTCAGAAAAGACGCGACACACACTGTGAAGTGGCTCCACACTCACACTGTGTTTGGGATGGGTAATAAATAAATAAATGATTGTCTGTTGGGCTAGATTCGATCCGTCCAGGAGCCCAGAGCTATACAGGTCGCTACATATTGGATGGGAACCATTAAAATTTTAGACAAGTAATTTGGAAAAGTACCAACACCCTAATTTTTACGTAACACCCTTTCAATTACAATCTGAATCATTTTGAAGGAATGCTAATCCAATACTTCATAATATATGATTGAAAAATTTGTCTGCTCAACAACGTAAATAACTTAATGAATGTTGTTGAACTGTCAAACTGAAAGCCATTGCTACTGTTAGTGAGTAACGCAGTTACCCCGCTGTTTAGGTCGGTACAAATTGGTCGGACAAAATTAAAGTTATTGATAAAAAAAACTGGAAAAAGTACTAAGACGTTATCGTCGCCTACCATGCAATGCAGTATCAACATAATTGACAACCTTATACTTAGGTAGTTGTTATTTACGCGACATTGACACACGGAAAACGAAAAGCATTGGAGGGTCGCTTCTTCCTTTCTCATAATAATATCTATGGTCGCTTCTATACGAATTTTGTACTCTTTGGACAGGGGCTTAGCAAAGCCCTGCGGGCGAATATTCCATTGTCGTTAGAAATGTAACAATTGAGATTTTGGGCAACGAAATATTTTGGAAAATCCTTTATTTTGTGTACGAGTTTGCTGGTCATGGTTTTTGATATGGGATAAGCTGCCATGGTTTGACAATGTATGGGATAATCAATCAACTTGGTTTTAGCCTGGTTCGAAAGTGGGCATGAGTTTGCTATATGGAGTTGTTTATACCACATAACTTGATTCTGTCGACTGGTTATTGTTTTTATAGGGTGAAAGAATTTATTGATAAAAAGTAACAGATGGATGTTTACTGAGTCTTCATTATATTGCTTTTTGTATCTATCTATTATTGTTAAAAATTCACCAGAGCAATTAGACATGTTAAGGCTGATTTTTCCAATAGTCAGATAACTTTTATCTGCAAAATAAATCTGACATATTTTCTATACAAAAGCTGTCAAATCACAATATTTATTTCTCAGATAAAAAGTTATCTGACTATTAAAAATCAGCCCTTAGAACAATAATTTTAACAAATGTTAACAACGTTTCAAATTGACGAGCCATTTAAATCTTTTTTTTTTTCTGGCGAAAAAGACAGATTTTCATGACGACCGTTATAAGACTGCCCGCACTACTAGAAATCGCAGCTTGACAATATGATATGCTACTAAACTATCTGCTTTACCAAAAACACCTTTAAATACACCTATTTCATAACAAAACTATCAAATAAATATAATTACACCTACAAACCCCTATCTTCACTACATGGAATTATTATAAGACCCCATTAGATGACGCTATGTCCATCAGTCTATGACATTGTCTATGGAGGGCATAGACGAAGGGGTTGCATGGTGGTTGCTTAAGTTAAGGGTGACTGCAGGAATCTTGTACAGTGGGTGCTTACTCTAATTGAAACTGGTCGGGGGGCTTGGATCGTTCGGTGGTGGATAAGTATATACACTTAGTTATGTAGTACGGTGATGATTTTTGTTGTTTTGAATACAAGATTTTTTTTAAGCAGTGCGCAATCTGTAACCATGAATTCAGTATATGATTCTAGACCAAAAAAAATCAGTGTCATAGAAAAGTGCAATAACTACGCGGTCAAAATGCATGGAACACCAAATTTTTTGTTTAATACCGACCAAAAATTTCTACGCTATGGGGTCTAGAATCATATGCTGGCTACAGTTTGCGCACTGGATTTTTGTATAAAGCCATACACATAAACATAAGTCATCACAGCCGCAATCCCTGAAGTGTTTGGCAGAGGTTTACCATATACTTAGTACAACTACATTTCTTCACCACTTGCTATAAGTCACAGGGGGCCAATAAAGATTAAAAAATACAGCAGTTTAATCAAAAACTATTTTCCAAACGCGCAACAATTTCTACACTTATTTTCCTTATCCAGTCCCCACCTACTCCACGCTAGGGCTCACACGTGTACTCCAAACGGTTCCGTAAGTAATTATTAATTGTCTTGATATCCCCTTGATAAGATAAAGTCATCGGCGATACCCTTTAATTGCGTTTTAGGGTATGCCACAGACAGTGAACATGATAAATTAGTTTTTGTTCCTTAAACTTGAGGGACGTGCATCTGGTGGTTTACGTAATGGGTTTAAGTGTGGCCATTTTAGTTTTAAAGTAACGTTTTAAAGGCCTATTACCTTGCATAAGGAACCAAGGTGGTTGATACAGTCTTTCTTCATAATAATAGTATTTTAAAGCGGATTCAGTCTGGTCTAGTGAGCTTTACCCTACTAGACTCTGGATTTCTGGGGTGGAATAATTAAGCCATTTGTATGTCATTTATTTATTTGGAACCAATTTCAATTTCAATTTCAATTTATTTATTCATAAAACAATGTACATTGTGTTTGAATTTTACATAATATTTAATTTAAAATAGTTACAAAATAATTCCTCCATATATAAATTTCATAATCCTAATAATAAAAAAAAAACATCATAATAAATTTTAAATGTCTGTTAAATGTCAGTACTTAATTATTATTTGTAAGAATAACAGTATTTATAAAAACTAAAAATAATAATACTTAATATAATTTGGCTAATAAGTCTAATATTTATATTTGTAGAACATTGTATATCTATAATTCGTCCAAAGTATATAAACACTTGTCCAACAAGAACTGCTTGAGTTGTTTTATAAATTCTCGATTGTAAACTAAGATTTTTAATTCAGTAGGCAGTTTGTTAAATATTTTAACTGACTTATAATAGAAACCATGCTTGAAGATATTAAGATGAGACGACTGTTTTGTCTGCAAGTCTTTTCTTCTTGTCTTTTCCCTTTTCCTTCTTTCTTCTTCTGTTTCAAACTCGTGTATATATTTTTGTAAGCACGTTAGAAGTACCAAAATATATAAACTTGGGACCGTTAATATTTTCCCTTCAAAAAAGGATACACATATATAACATAAATCACAATAATAAAAAAGTTTATTTTACGAGCGCTCCTTCAATTACAGGAGACCACAGCAAGCACATAATATTTAGATGTAAACACGATAGGATTTTGCTGTTTGTCCTATTGATTCATCATTCTCGTAGAATAAAAACTTAAAACGGTCTACTTCTTGTATTTTCTATTTTGTTAGTAGGTACTTGTAGACAGGCCTATACTGCCCTCCCATACCTGCTGTGCGATTCTGTAATGATCTCACCGTGAAAACTTTGGTGAAGTGAGCGTGGAGTGAGCTGTCATCCCAAATAATGCTAGGGATTGACACTACTGACAACTCACATCAAGCTCACTTCACTTGAGTTTTCACGGTGAGATTTTTACAGAATCGACCGGCTGTTAACACTATAATTCGAAAACATTGTAAAAGCCAATCATTTTTAAGAGTAACCGTGGAGTTTCTTGCCGGCTACTCTCCAAAGTAAACGACCAATTGAAACCGTGCACCTAGCTTCTGACGTTTCATAAGTATCATATAGGTTTAAGTGAAATAAAATATTTTGATTTTGTTAGAAGTCATTAAGATAAATTCTAGCTAGGAGGGCATTACTACAAGTCATTGAAGTCTACCTGCTACCTCTGTATTCTTAAGTTGTAGTGTTGTTTGCTTAGAATGAACTGCACGACAAATTACAACTTCTGCCCACCTCATAAACACGTATGCAGATCCACAAACAATTAACTATACAGAATGATTATAAATCAAACGGCAAAAACAGATGTACAATGTCCACATGAAATGATGCGCGACGGAGGGCGATCCTCGAATATTAACGAGTGTTTGCGAGGATCTACGAACGTGCCCGACCTCGTCCGAATACATATTAATGAGGTGGCGTATTTGCGCGGGATGCTAAAATGAGCTATGGGGCATGAGCCAGTTGTTGTTTCAGCCTGGCTACTGACAGCACAGGAATACGTTTCAAATATAAATGGAATTGCTAGGGGGTTGCATACAAGTACTTGTCTGAGCAATCAAGCAAATAGCTCGCAGAATTGCAGGCTATGGGTTTGCATTAGAATTAGTTATTCCCTTTATGGTTATTACTTGTCTCTTGTCTAGCTTTGGTTTGGCTTTGGCGGACTATGGGAATATTCTCTGACTGGTATACAATTTTAATAGGTATTGAAAACCCAGGATAAACCTTGTAGGAAAAATATGCAATAAAACCTCATCCAAATCGGATCAGTAGTTTTTGAGAAAATCGCAGACATACAAACGTACACATACGGGTGGAATACAGAACCTCTTTTCTTTAAGTCGATTAAAAATAAGTCAAAATAATAAAGGGAGTTTTTGTCTCAGCGTAATTAGCATAAGCATATTATTAATAAACCGATAATTTACCCACTGCTGGGACACAGGCCTCCTCTCCGTGAGAGGGAGTGGGCAAAATGCATGTCTTTGACAGCAGAACAGTAATTTTGGCAAATATATACGCAGTTTAAAAAAAAAAAAACAGGGCGTAAACCAACAGAGGCAATGAACTCAGTCTCAATCAGTCAAAAAAAAAACCTCTAATTTCCCTACATTTTTGACAAGTTTCTGACATTGAATGTTGCTGAGATGATTGCAACTAGATTTTGAACGTTTTAATTACGGGAATTGGCCTTCAGGAAACCACGGCTACATAATAAAATACAGCTTTATCTCTCCTTACCCTTGCAGCCGTAACTGTGACTGTCATATAACTGTCAGCATGTTAAGGCAGTAGACAGCAGACAGCGGCTGTCGGAGTACAACATTGTGTGGTGTATCCGCGGCGCTGAATGGAAGCAGACATGTTCATTTGCATTATAAAACAATTGAAACAATGGGTGTCTTTTGTTTTAACTTGTAGAGTTTTATGAGGGAAGCTCAATGCTCGTGGATAGGATGGCACTTCTATACATATATCCATAATTGTCTGTATTATTGTTCATTCATTCATTTCATCATCATCACTGCTGGACATAGGCTCTCCTATTGCACGCCATTCAACTCGGTTTTCGGCAACCAGCAATCCAGCTGATACCAGCCATCCTACGACGTTGCCCCACCTAATGCCTAAGGGCATCCCACCTTACGTTTACCGATTCGCGGTCTCCACTAAAGAACACGTCTACCCCAACGGTCATCAGTTCTACGGCTAATATGACCGGCCCATTGCCATTTATTCATTTGCCTAGCCTTTTTCCCAACTAAGTTGGGGTCGTCTTCCAGTCTCATCGGATGCAGCTGAATACCAGTATTTTACATAAAGCGACTGCCTATCCGACCTCCACAACCCAGTTACTGGGTAATACGATACCCCATCTGCAATCATTACATAATTATCTGTCTGTATCTATACTAATAATAAAGCTGAAGAGGATTGTTTGTTTGTACGCGCTAATCTCCGGAATTCCTAGTTGGATTTGAAAAAATATTTTTGTATTTGATAGCCCAATTCTTGAGAAAGGCTATAGGCTATTTAACATCATGTTAGGACCATTAGAAGTTGAAAAAAATTAAAAAAACTTAGAAATTAACATGCATAGCATGCCTGACATTTGATAAGCAGTTATATTAGAAGTTTTGGAACACGTCAGGGCCACGGTAACGCGACTCCTGCGCACGCCACCTCTGCGCATGCGCTAACCCTTACTGCATACCAAATTAGCCGGTACGCCACATACATCTGTTCTTTGTGTGTACTGTCGCGTAGAGGTGTTTGAGGATTTTGGCTGTTAGAAAAAATATTCAGCAGAGGGACAATTCATTTTGATGAAAAAAAGAGTATTAAAAAAGCATCTCCGCGAATTACTACTACTCCTACTCCTGACTACTTACTACTCCTGACATTTTACTGCTAAATAGGTTTTCAGAATCCAAACTCTTCGTAGTTTATGTACATACAAGAACGTTTGGTTTCTTCACTAAAAAAAAAAAATTACGTGGTAAAAGCTGTTGCCAAAATCTAACTAAGAATTTCGATAAATTCATGCAGTTCTATTACCGTGCAGTAAATAAGATAATTCCATAACTTCAAGTGTAAATTACACAATTCAAATTTTTCTTCAACACTTTTGTCTTCCACTATACTTAACCCTGACCCGCGCGGTGGGTATTTTGATCCCACTTAAGATATTACATATTTGCATACAAAATTATCGTTTAGTATGTGCTGTCTCTCCGTATGTTTTGTAGTGCGTAACTACGTAACGTACCCGTGGTCCCATTTCCTAGTTTTATAGGAAACGGTCGATTGATTTTATGTGTAGTTTTGGGGTATTTTTATTGAGAGCTAAGTTGTTATTGGTGGCATTTAGATAGCTAATTGATAGGCAACTACTGTGCTTTTGACAAGGGGTTATTTTCGTCCTTATTTTGTGGGGTGCGTACCTATTTAAGTACTCGTGCTTAAAGTTCTTTTGAGGAATAGTTTATGACGTAATCTATACTAATAATAAAGCTGAAGTTTGTTTCTGTTTTTTGTTTGTTTGTTTGAACGTGCTAATCTACCAGTCGGATTGGAAAAAAATCAATTTTATAGCCCAAGTCTTGAGGATGGCTATAGGCTATTTAATATGACGCTACGAGTCTTAGGAAGCAGAGTAAAAAGGAAAATAAAAGTAAGAAAGAAAACTAAACGAAAATCAATTAGCCTAGGGCAAGCCATGCGATGCGACGGGGTGGGGTAGCCAGAAAGTACACGCGGATGATGTCACAGGCAGGAGCTAAGGTAGTAAAAGTAAAAAATTGGTAATTTGAACTATTTACCTACCAATGCATTTTCATGTACCTAATTGGGGTTAGGTAATTAATTTTTAGAGGTATGAGGAACAGGGTGTAAAGTTCACTCATCCTCCACCAGGAGGATCCTCCGACCAGACGGGTGTTGAGTCTGGCGGGCAATTGCGAGATGCAGGATTTGCGTGACGTCAGTATGACGCGTTGTTCGCATGTGACGTTGTAGATACCGCTACAAATTAAAAGTAACATTAATGTGTCATCGTGTTATTGGACAAAACCGTTAAAAAACAACTAATTTGCATACAAAATTGCAATAATTTTTCGCCAAACTCTTTGACAAACCATTGTTATTTCAATACCGCGATTAACCCCACAAAGACCACTGACCATAATTAGACCACAAAATTCTAACCCACGTCTCCTATTGTGAGCAAATATGGATGTATCATTATTTTAACAAAATAATTAGGTTGCACTAAATGTTTAAACGGTCAGTCCTCTATAACAATCGGCCATTGTTGTAATGTAAATAATTTATATACTCAACAATGGGCGCGTGCTTAAAAAATATGTGATTGGGATAAAAATGGCCCGGTCGCCTTTGAGGGTTGTCGCATCTGCCGTGGTACCATCGCGGGCACTGGCGGTGGACCACTTTTCAACGTTATTACTAAGAGCATAAGGGTGAAAAGTGGTCCATCTCCATTGACCGCGGTTGTACACAGCCGTAGTATTTACACTTGATCTATGCGCGGATTATGAAAATCTTGTTGTTTATTGGGAAATAAATAAAAAGGCTGGATTAGATTTAGATTTGGGGTGCATTTTTGGTAAGAGCCTAATAATGGAATTTGAATAAAATCAATTCCGGTTTTACGATCACAAAAGTAAATGCAGTGGTCAGAATTTGTATTTTTAAGTAGCCTGCGGCTAGACTCGAGTGAATATTTGAGTAGTATTATATTTTAAATGCAAGGTCAAATTAAATTAGCTAGCGAAAGTCCTCAGACGAAATCGATATCTATACATGACGCGGCGATATTTTTTTTTTCAACGCACTGCTTATCGCCGGGAGTTGAAAATCCAACAGTGTATTTTTTGACGCGCTGGGATGCCCTCTGTTGGATTCTCAATGCTCGGCTCAACACCAAGAGTTGAAACCCCAGTGCGCGATAAAATCCCGCCGCGATATTTTTACGTACTTGCGAACGTGGCCAACAGTTAACGTAAATAAAATACACCGAAAGGGGCCCGTGGCTAAATAATAACAGTCGCACAGGTCGATCGATCAGGTTAAGCTACGCTTGCCGCGGTTGGTCTGTGGATGGGTGACCATCTTTACATACCGAGACCCCTCCGTGCTTCGGAAAGCACGTTAAGCAGTTGGTCCCGGTTGTCATTCGTGTATCTTTGACAGTCGTTACAGGTAGTCAGAATCCCGAAAGTCTGCAACCAGTCTTACCAAGGGGTATCGTATTACCCAGTAACTGGGTTATAGAGGTCATTAGGCAGTCGCTCCATGTAAAATACTGGTATTCAGCTGCATCCGGTTAGACTGGAAGCCGACCCCAACATAGTTGGTAATACGGATACGGTCCTTCCGTATCATTAAAAATGACCTCACAAACAATAAGGACAAAACATCTTCCCCAACTCCAAAATGGCACAACCTTACCACTTTATAATGAAGCCCACATAATAATAAGTTCGTTGTTTGCCTCCAAAAGTTCTCAAAACATTTAAAACTAATGTAAATTACAGGTTAGATAACAAGAAATAATAGTGGCTTAGATCTGGGTCACGGGGGACGGCCACAGGGCTGTCCGGAACTAGGAATTAGGTCATTTATGTAAATAGAAGCAATGGTTTTGTTTCTTTAGTACATAATCAGCCTATAATGTGCCTTCTCTCTTCGAGAGGGAGTGGGCCGTAATCCACCACGCGAGCCCAGTGCGGGTTGGTAGATGTCACATGTTTTCGAATTTTAGCTGCTAGGACATGCCGGTTTCCTCATGATGTTTTCCTTCACCGTTTTGAGAGCAGCGGTGATTAAATAATGTACACAAAGTAAAGCGCCTGTCTGGGTTCGAACCTACGACCAACACATTCGTAAGTCGCGGCCGTTACCACTGGGTTTTTGATCAACAAGGTCAAAGGCTGTAATCAACTGAATTCATGATTCAGTTTATTTACGAAAACGTCATTCTAACAATCAATAGCAAAAAAACATTACCATCCTTCGGAGTCAGTCAGGTAAAAATTAAAAAGTCACATCAAACTATTTTCGACAACCCTGAAAAGTAAATAATTGTCTCAAAGACAAGAAGCGTCCTTGCCCCGACGTTTTGAGACACTTCGGTCAATTAGACCGGGCGTCGTCATTCCCACGATATTACTGGGAAAATATCGTAGTCAATGGGAAATTATAAATTTTTGATGCTAGTGAAGAGACCACTGTAATTAGTAGTTCAAGTAGTGATGTGCACCTAATTACATATGTTGTATTTCTTGTGGCCTTGGTGTGTTTTGTTAAAATGGACGGCTATTCCTGCTACATTTAAATGTTTGTCAGACGAGGGTGTCATGAGTGTCAGACGAGAGTGTGATGTCAGACCAGTGTCGCGTGAGCATCACGAGTGGCCCACGAGAGTGTAAAGAGTGTCTAATGAGGGTGTGACGACTCTCAGACGAAAGTGTCATGAGTGATAGTCGAGAGTGTCAAGACTGTCAGACCACAGTGTCACGAGTGTCAGACAAGACTGTAATGTGTGTCAGACTAGTGTCGCGTAAGTGTCACGAGTATCATACAAGATTGAGGACGAGAGAGTCACAATTACACTAAATTCCTTTAGTTTAAATCGTCACAGAAGCGTTAATAATGCAAATTAAATGAATGAATCGGTAATACCTGCGGGTTTTCGAAGGGACGTTATAGCGTTAACCTTATTATGTTTAACTAAGCTAAGAACTCGACCTACCAAACTACTTAAACCTTCGATATTATGCGTGGTCTTACTGTGTACAGACGCCAGCAGGTCAAGCTACCCGAAACTGTCAAATTTTCTCAATCAACCTTGAACCTTAATGCTTTAACGATAAAGTTGAAAATCTATTAAAGAAATTTGACAGATTGTAGTAACTTGATGTACTGGCGTCCGTACATTAATGACCATTACTTTTTAATCAAGTTGGACGTCTCTAAGCTACAATTCGATTTAATATAGTGTCTTATAAGAAGTTTAACACAATTACAGTAAACGAGGTTAGCAGGTAACCACCTAATGATAAACTGCAAAGTCATTTCTTGCAAGTGTCCGCGGCTAGCGACTGTCCTCAATTAGTTGTTGTACTTAAAGTGTTAAGTACCACTTTCTATTAGTTTCTCATTCCCATAGATGCATGATATTGTGTATTCTACACAAATCTATCATCATCTGCCTAGCCTTTTCCCAACTATGTTGGGGTCGGCTTCCAGTCTAACCGGATGCAGCTGAATACCAGTATTTTACATGGAGCGACTGCCTATCTGACCTCCACAACCCAGTTACTGGGTAATACGATACCCCTTGGTAAGACTGGTTGTCAGACTTTCGGGCTACTGACGACCCGTAACGACTGTCAAAGATCCACGAATGACAGCCGAAACCAACGGCTTAGCGTGCTTTCCGAGGCACGGAGGGGTCTTGATATGTGAAGATGGTCACCCATCCACGAACCAACCGCGGCAAGCGTAGCTTAACCTGATCGATGGACCCGTGCGGCGGTTATTACTTAGCCACAAGCCTACACAAATCTATCTACTTAGTAATACCTAAGTAAAAAAAAAAAAAATGTTTTTATTTATTCATATTCGTCATATATCATCATCATTTTGGCAGCCTTGTTACACGCAATGCTGAGAATAGGCCTCCTCCCTTTCGTGCTATGCTTCCCTGCACCCTAATTCATCAACACACTAAATCTAAATCACAATCTGAATCATTTTGAATTTGAAGGATATTGCTAATCCATTGCTTCATAAGTTCGAAAACATTTTGCTTAGCAACGTAAATAACGCAATGTATGTTGTTGAACTGTCAAAATGAAAGCCATTGCTACTTTCAGTGTGTTACGCAATTACCGCAGGGCAACAGAGAATTTGTAGCGGCTCGTTACTTTAAAATGGCAATTAACCATGTTTTTGTCAATCAATAAAAACCATATTATATTCCAATTTATTACTCATATTATAATAATGTCTCAATCATCCATCAAAATTCATACTACTCACATAAAACCACCATTAAAAATTATTTAATATTGTCAAACATCTCATTAGGGTTCAGTCGGGGATAGAAATCCGTTATACAAATGTTCACAAATAAATAATTTAATAAACCAAATTACTGACCGCTGTAACGTTCGATTTGAAACGCTTGCGCACCCTACGCCGATCGCGTATGACAATAATAACGATGTTTGAATTTCGAATAGCGATGAATGGGTAAAATCGATATGAATTTTTAAAGGTGTTTTACATTGCTGGGTGCTACCTATGAAGTTATTAAATAATTTAATAAAAACTGAGTTTTTTTTTTGTCTGTAGTCTCAAAATGTAATACACTAGCGGCATTGTGTCACTACATTATTGATAAATCAGGCGCATCGATTACCAAAATTTGATGAAAATATTCAGCATCATGTGCAGCCTTTTAAGACAGAAAAATAATTTACCATATTAAATACTAAATATACCTACCTACACTCATTTAGAGGTAGCTTTAATATTACATTCTGTAAAAGCATATCAACAAGGAATCTAAATGGGATTTACAAACATGAAATAAAATTAAATTTATTTGCAAGATTTGTAGTACTTAAGTATACCTAACAGATGATGGAGTTTTTTTTTTTTGTTTGTTTCTATAACACAATTAAAACAAAACAAATTCGTGCAAAATTATTAATTACATTAATTATTAAATTGGTACTTATATTATATGTAGTTAAGGGTTGATTTTACTAAAGTTATCTTTTAACCGTACTATTAAATGTCTGATAGTTTTTCCATACTAACATTCAAAATTTACTCTCAGGGTAAGACATAATCTAGGTATATAGAATTTTGTTGAAATTCGTCGTAAAATGTCAGTGTGAGTCTTTAAAGTAGATAGTAAATACTCATTCACAGAATAAACATAATTATCGCAATGTTCGGCGTTTCCCTCATAATACGCTACTCAATGTCGTAGTAAGGGTGCGTCTATTCATTACTTTCTCTTTATTGGGCGTATCGAGTGTTCATTACGCGCGGTTGATAATTTTGTCCGCATGTGTAATGTGTTAACTTGAGGTGCGATGCGGGCGGCAGATGCACTTTAGTGCACTATTAAGGGGCCTCTATAGCTTTTGTGGTTACTAGAAAGTGGTTTGATAAAAAAATCATTTTTTTGGAATACAATAGTTTGTTTGCGGTTGTCATTTCGATTCGTACTCGTAAAGAGTCCGACCGAAAACGGTTTTTTTTCGGCCAAAAACCGGAAACGAAAAAAAAAATATTTTGTTTGCTGATAGGTGTTATTTTGGTTAAACTAAAAGAAATACAGTGTCAAACTTTTCATCTTTCTATTGAACTAACCGTTTTATTTAAATCACAAGAAACTTTATTTCTCTCAAAAACATTATTTATATTAGGTAATCAAATAATCTGACGTTATATGCAAGAAAATACAGTATTCGGACAGTTATTGTGCTGTTAGTTGTTTTGACTATCGATTTTAAACTTACAAATGAATTGAAAATATTATAAATAAATACTTCTCAGCGTGTCAACGACAATCTAAATAAGAATCGGCCCAGAATTTCGCTACGAGTTTGGTACCTTCAGTAGCGTCCATCACTTCAGTCATTGAAAGTATTGTTTACTTTTTCATTATTTTCTGCAACGGCCGAAAACAAAAAAATACCGAAAAGAGATATTTCGGCCAAAAATTTCGAAAACCGAAAACGATATCCGGTCGGACTCTATTATTCGGTTAGTATGTAAGCAACAATTTGTAAAATGTAAGCCAGGCTTTAATGTGCTCATTAGTGGCTTAAACCCTTTTCTTCGCTTTATCTGGCGTACTGCCAAAGAGCGCTTTTCGACTATGTAAGCCTTTCCCACTTTGCTGAAAGCGCTTTAAAGTGTCACTGTCTTTCAATCAGGCTTTATTGCTGTACACCGGCCATCATACTGGGCAGGAAAAATCTCAGGAGTAAAAATACGTCGTATAAATATAAACAAAACAAATAATTTATCAATACTTCATCATCATTTCCGCCGAAAGACGTCCACTGCTGAACGTAAGCCTCCCAAACGCCGCCACTTCGACTGGTTCTGTGCTTCTCGCATCCAGCGGCTTCCTGCGGTCTTCACCAGGTCATCGGTCCACCAGTGTAGAGGCCTTTGAATGTTACGTCTTCCGGTACGTGGTCGCCACTCCAGAACCTTTCGGCCCCATCGGCCATCTGTTCTGCGAGCAATGTGCCCTGCCACTTAAGCAATACTTACCCAATTTTAAAATACCTACTTGAAAAGAGATAAAGAATCTGGACAATTATGTATGGAAAATATACTTTTTAGGGTTCCGTAACGGGAAAACAGGCATGGTAATACCCTATTTCTCCATACAGCAACATACTTTACTATTGCTAGTGTTGTACTCCACCTTATTTAGTATCAGCTATGTATTTGGTTACTCAATTCAAACTAATTCTATTACGACTGCTTTAAAAAAAAACATTCAACAGGACACTAGATACTATACAAAATAAAATATTCAATTGTCCCAAAGTAAAGCAAATTGTTCAAGTGTAGGGGTCTCTAAACCGGTTTTGGCAAAGTTCAAAACGGTACCATTGGTACATTTCAATCGAATGGATATCAGATATATTCCACAATGACAATAGAAATTATTCCATTTTATAATAGGACTTGATGGCCACACGTTTAATGCTATTGTTGGTTGTGTAATCATACGCCGTAGTTTTTTGTTAAAAAGTTATGGAACTTCATTTTGTATTGTGGTTGGGGAATTCCCAAATGATACGAAAAAAATGGGAATACAATTTAAAAATATTTTGTTTGTATTTGGCAAATAAGCAGACCATATCATGATTGTTTTACTATTTTTTATTATAAAAATAAATAAAATAAAATTTATTTATTTCGGATAACTAGGCCCACAGAAGACAATTTACAAAACATAACAAAACATTTGACAATAATAAAAAAAAAAAAAATATAAATAAAATAATAATAATAAAATAAATTCAAAATATATGTCAAAAAAAAATTATGATAGCATTCAAATTAAAATTATAAAATTACTATATTTTAAATACATACATACATACAACAAGTCAATTAATAACGCCTGCTAAACGGCTTTGCCTGAATATGCCTGTTGCAGCAATGCAACATGTAGGGGCAGTCCAGCCTGTAAGCAATCATCGCCAGGACTGCGTTGGAGCTGGCCCGTACTCTGCGCACCAGAGAGATACTCCGCCTGCGCATAGTCGCGTGAAAACAGGCGGTGCGCTCCTCCGCGAACGCGATATTGGTTTATCTACACTGTTCTAACATGTTCACTTGTGTTATACAGGATAATGTTTTAACCAGCGCGCAAACTGTATCCATGAATTCAGTATATGATTCAACAATTTGCGGTGCGATTTATAAAACAGCGTGAAAAAAAAAGTCAGATTCTACAATAAAAATTTTTTCACGTTTTTTTTTGTGTTTTGACACGCAACCATGAGTGACAAAATTTAGAACTAAAATCTACATTTTATTTCTAAATTTGGTCACTCATGGCTCTTTATGTCGTAAAAACAATAATCGCGTCCGAAACCGAAATAAATAAAACGAATAATAAGAGTAAAAATGACCTTAACTCAAGTGATAACAGTGATTTTAAGGACAATATTAAATAAAAGTTATCAGATTTTTATGAAAGACGCTAATTGTGACTGCAAATAAGCCATTCTGCATTACGTCTAAACGTCGGTAGCAGTTTTGGAAAACGTAGCGCAATGACAATCCAGCAGAACGTTGTTCAGTTGTTGAACATAACGTAGCTGTTTTGTAAAACAACTAGCGGTTTTGTAAAAAAGGGGATTCTACAATCCAATTGCATATACACAGGATGCAAAATACATAATACAAAAATAAATAACAATAAGTATAAGTACAGAACCAACATATCATTTTTGCATAATGTTAACACGGCAATACCTATACATTTTTTGCATCCTCGTCAAATTCAAGGAGGTAACCATGCTTCTGATTCTCGACACGAATCAATAATAAAATAAGTAGGTTTTTTTTTCTAATTATCGGCATGTGTGGGACACGCATTTTAAAACGCAGCCTGTGTGAGACCGCACTGTAAGTGCCCTTTTACACACACATAAAAACGCGGCCGCTTCTACGACACCATAACGCGATTCTGTTCTTTGAAAGTGGTGTATTCTGTCAAACTTAAATTATTTAAAAAAACAAGTATGTATTCATTATTTACCAGGGATCGTAATTTTATTTGATTATTTATGTCTTTCATAACAGCCTCCTGAAATTTGACGAGGGTGCAAAACAACAGCTTGTACTCGTATTAGTAACTAAAAAACAAAAAACTTCGCAAGCAATAGGAAATAACATACTACTGAACCACAGAGCACTTTTACTGAACGCTGCGGGTGTCGACCTCAGGACGAGCAGCTTCTCACACGGACAACTGAACGTCGCCAGCTTCCGCGTCACCAGTCCTGACTCTCTTCATAATTTGGCTTCTGAAACCAAAACTACAAACGTAGTCTACAGGAAGGTTTTATAAAAATGTGGCTGTTATTTTAGTTATTATGGTGTCTTACGACTTCCACGCGCACAAAGCCGCGAGCAGATGCTAGGTTAGTTTAATCGTTATCTATTTTGATGGACTTGCACTTGAATTTTTAATCATAATAATTATGGTTGAAAATGAAAGCGCACTTCAAATAGCCCAAACCTTCCCTGAGTTAATACGCGTCAAGAAGATAAATCGATTCCCGATACACAGTCCATTTATCAAAATCTGTCTCAAAGTTTATACTACGACCATCCATTATTTCACACGGAGAAACCTACATTTCCTTTACTGAAAAATATACTTTACCTATACTATACCTGCTCGGAAAGTAACTTATTACTTTTAAAAAAATGGGTAGAATGTACGGGGGTCTAAAAAGTGTATGAAATTCCATTGTAAATGTGCTTTTTTTTTAATTTAGGACAATTCAGTAGCTAACCTAATTAAATATAAGTTTTTATCAGTAAGCGCAAAATGATACATTGTTTAAATGGTCATTCAAACCAATATACCTCCCTGACAAAAGAATTACATTGAGTTTTAATAACTGTTACTGTGTAACTGTTTTAATAAAAAAATTATATAAATTACACTTAAAACAACTTTTAATTTCCTCCTAAGTATAGTATAAAGCACTATGTATCACTCTGAAGAAAGTGTGATTCCCAACTCGTGTGTATTAAGGCCTTCGGCTGAGTCTCAGGTCTCAAACTAGACCCTCGGTAGTAATCAGTTACATTCTCCCCTCGGTGAGCATTGTACTTTTTCCGTTTAAACCACAGATATAGATATATCCGGCTGTCATTCCTGGATCTTAGACAGTCGTTACGGGTCGTCAGAAGCCCGTAAGTCTGACAACCAGTCTTACCAAGGGGTATCGTATTACCCAGTAGTTGGCTTGTGAAGGTCAGATAGGCAGTCGTTCCATGTAAAATACTGGTATCCAGCTGCATTCGGTTAGACTAGAAGCCGACCCCAACATGGTTGGGAAAAGGCTGGGCAGATTGATCACTTAAAAAATTCACCTACTACACTTACTACACGGCTGGGAATTTTCCCAAATGAAACGCTGGAATGGGAAAAGTCGTATCATCAAAAATGGAACGAAAGGAATTTGTTACTGGCCTGACTGGCCATCAAGACAGCTATAAACTGAACCTAAAAACACTCTAGGTGCCAACAAAAAAATAACTTTTTATTCAGGGCATTAAGTTTCTTGAAGACTTTACAGAAGGTCTAAGTCGTTTTTCGAGTGTGACGGCGTTCTTCTTATAAACCACTGAACTGTTCAGGTTTCAGCATCATTTATAGAATTTGTTACGGAATGTTTATGTATATAATACGTTAATATTATACTTACATACAATAATGAATGCTCGATGTTAAGTCAAGTCGTTAAAACCGTGCGAAGTATAAAGCTAAGTAATATAGCCAGACGATACTTTAGAACATCCTGTGCACATCCTGAATAAAATTGCAGACTGCAAGGCTTTACCTTTTCATGCATGATACGCAGACACGAGAAATAGAAACACTATAAATTGAAGATGTTACTCATTCATGGCGGCCCAGTGACTTCGACTGCGACTTACGATTTTTAGGTTGTAGAGACAAGCACTTAATATTGTGTAAATTATTTCATCACCACTGCTCTCATAACGGTGAAGGAAAACATCGTAAGGGACCTGGCATGGCCTAGGACCGAAAATTCGAAGACTGGTGACATCCGCCAGCCTGCACTGGGTCCGCGTGGTGGATTGCCCACTCCCTCTCACAGGCAGGAGGCTTGTGTCCCAGCAGAAAGAATATTATAAGCTGATTATGTATATCTAGGTCATGATCCACCGAGCCTTTTCCCAACTATGTTGGGGTCGGCTTCCAGTCAAACCGGATGCAGCTGAATATCAGTATTTTACATGGAGCCACTGCCTATCTGACCTCCACAACCCAGTTACTGGGTAACACGATACCCCTTGGCAAGACGATGTCAGACTTTCGGGCTTCTGAAGACCCGTAACGACTGTCAAAGATCCACGAATGAGAACTGGGACCAACGGCATAACGTGCTTTCCGAGGCACGGAGGGATTTCGCTGTGTAAAGATGGTCACCCATCCAGGGACCAACCGCGGCAAGCGTAGCTTAACCTGATCGATTGACGCGTGCGGCTGTTATTACTTAGCCACAAGAGGTATGAACTGATAAACAAGATACCTATTATCATCATCTGCCTAGCCTTTTCCCAACTATGTTGGGGTCGGCTTCCAGTCTAACCTGAATACCAGTATTTTACATGGAGCGACTGCCTATCTGACCTCCACAACCCAGTTACTGGGTAATACGATACCCCTTGGTAAGACTAGATACCTATTATAACAGCAACAAAATAAACTGCATAATCATAGCGATAATTTGTTTTTTTACGACACCCACAATAAAAAAGAGAGCGCAAAGAAATATTAAAAGTTCGTTAATTCTATACCAGGAACCAGCCATACCAGACAACTTGATAACTGCCTTGCTGCCTTGGTAAATACACGTCATTAAATACTTTTTCAGGTCAAGGATATCTTTTTATTTTTATGTACGGCAATCCCCAGGTCAACCTATGAAGTGATGTCGGGTGCTTAATGGGGCTATTCTGTAATTAAAATTAGAAATAAATAGTTTATTGTCCACCATTGTAATTGCATAGCTCGCTTTCAATAACAATCTGAATCATTTTGAAGACTATGGCAAATCCATTGCTTGCATGCATCAATGCCGCAATTTGGTTTATTTGAAATTAATACTTTGAGTTTTTTTTTTTTTATTTCAAATACATATACATACATATTTTTAAATTTAGAAAACATAATACAAGCTAATATTTAAAATAATAATATGTACAGACGCCAGCAGGTCAAGCTACCCGAAACTGTCAAACTGTCCCAATCAATCTTGACGATAAAGTTGATAATCTATTAAAGAAATTTGACAGATTGTAGTAGCTTGATGTGTTGGCGTCCGTACATGTGAAAAAATAAGCAAAAGGACATCAAAAAATTCGTCCGCATCGCTGTCAACAGGAACAGTGCCCAAAAGGCTGGCAGCATTGCCACGTTGTATGGCGATGCTAATTCTTTGACCAAGAAACAGGCCAGCCCTCTGGTCACGTGAAGAGTCGGCTAACCGCTTGGCGGTATCTTGAAAAACCAAGTGGACACTCGGACCCCATGGAACTAGTGTTTCAACCCCAAACGGCTCGAACGTGTAACTCCCAATCAAGTTGGAATATTTTCGCCGTTTGAGGTTTTCTGCACCAGCAGCAGCCGCTCCAGCACAGCCCACCCTGCTAGGAAGACGGGATAGTGCATGGGTATCGACACATGTTGCATCCCACACAAAAGGTCTGCCTAACTTCCAGGGCATTATGGTCATTCCGTCTGGTCTCTTCCCATCGTCGCGTGCCAGGCCGATGGATTCTAAAACAGCTGGCACCCCGGCGGTGACAAGAGCACGACGGATGATGTCATTAATACTGGCGTGCTGTGCTATCCGGCCTGCGCTCCTACTGCAGGATAGGCCATGGTGTCCAAGGCAGTCAACAGCTTCACCGCACTGACAGCGATGCGGAGCCCCGCAAGGAGCGCGTAAACGCAGACAGGTAGCGAGCCGGAAGAGTTTAAATTTATAATATTAAGTATGGATGTTCAGGTCTACCATAAAGCTAAAGTCTTCGTATTTATCTAGGGCACGTCATATCATTATACTCTGGAATGTATGAAGTCAGTACTGCCGAAGTTTGCGTACGCCAGAAATTTGGAGTGGTCGATATATATAAGTTTTTATGTGGCTTCATGTACATAGGGACTTCTACTCAACTTAGAGTACTGTTCTTTCTTTTATAGTACGTACATCTTATATTGGGGAAGTTTTACTATTACTGACTACTTAAACTGTTGTGAGACACAAGGGTCTTAGTAGTCTGTGACTTTACGGTCCTAGTTTTCGAATAAATCATATTTTTTTATACCTACTTTTGGAAATAAGTCAATTTCTTTGACAAAATTTTCGAATTCCATTCAAATACGGCTAACAAACGGAAATTAAGGGATTGGTTCATCATAAATAATCGCGTACAATATTCCACCTGAAGGACTAAGTGCGGAAACCAAACCTGTAACATAGAACAACATCATAAATAATTATCATCATCACTGCCAAGAGCAGTATACTGTTGGACCTAGACCTTTGCAATTGCACGCCATTCATCTCCATTCTTGGCAACCCTCATCCAGCTGCTGCCAGCCACCCTGCGAAGGTCGTCGCTCTACCTAGCTTGAGGGCGTTTGCCGATACGCGGTCTCCACTCAAGGAATTGGCTAAAAAGGCGTATTATTTTTTTTTCAGAAGAAATGGAGATGGCCGGACAAGCTGGATAGGTTCCGTCAAAACTGGAAGGAGGACGCGCGGGCTCGCGAACGATGGAAGGAATAGAGGGAGGCCTTTGCCCAGAAGTGGGACAGCGTGGGCTAGTAAAAAAAAAGATGATGTATATAAATCTTTATAAATATGTAAACATCCTATTCATATTAATTTATTAATTTTGTGAACACAGGTTACAATAATGTTTTATAAAAAGGTTTGGTCCATCCTATGTTCCGCCGAAAGGCATACAAAATAGTGACGATGAAGTGTCGATAAAGTCAACATTATCAAATTTAAATTAATTATAAAAGTACAAAATCTCTTAAAATACAGCAAATTAGGGCCGCTTCAATTTTTCTCGCCAGCCCACAGCACTTCCATGAAGTAGTCGAAAAAGACTCGTGTATACAGTAGCATTCATTTTTAACAACGTTCCGTATTTATGGTTTGTAGGCCAATAAAAAGGCCCAATTTGTGAGGCCGCCGCGGACAAGTGCATGCTACCTTTGTCGTTAATAAAATGTGGGGTTAGGTAGAGGGTATAGTGTAGTGGTTGCAGCATGAGCGGGTAGCGTTTTATAAGAATTGACTAAATACATATTAATGTTAAGCATGTGCAAGTAACTCTGTCTGTCTGTCTGTCTGAAACCACTAAACCGTTCGTTATGAATTTTGAAAAATCGGTAGCCTGAGACCTGGAGAAAGACATAGATTACTTTCATACTAAATATTTAGATTAAAAAAAACGGTTGCGTAATCGCGGGCAGACGATTGTTATCTTTAGACTTTTCTTTTCAAAAGGCAGGGTCAGCGAAAGGTATTAATAAATGAAAAATGTTAACAAGGTAAATAAATGTCTGTATTTTTTCTCTTTTTAACTCAAAAACAAAATAAGTCATTCACAACATTTCCTAACCGTATTTGTTCTGTCCATACTTCCCAAACCCTTCCCCTAGCCTTCCTTTTATTCATACCTTGCTTCCTTTTTATGTTGTACATACTATAGAGTATTCTATTCTAGCTAGCATTATAAGGCCTTTTTTTCTGGGTGGGAAATCATCATATGACTTCTCCCGCTCTGGGCGGAGCAGGAGAGCGTGTCAGACTTTTACTGACTAAAACCCACCCGTGTTCCTTCAGTTGCCTATGCAGCATTATAAGGCCTAAACTTGTATTGATACTGGTGAGTTGCAGGTGAAAAAAATCAGACATAAGCATAATATGCCTGACCGCCGATTACCGTAAGCGATTTTTATACGAAAATCGTAAAAGGTGTTTCTAAAACTGTATAAGCTTACGATAAAAATCGCCGTGTTTTGGTAAAAAATTCGCTTACGATATTCGGCTATCAAGGGCCGATATTTCAATAAAAATCGTCCTTTAAAAACTATAAAGGTAACCCGCATCCGTTCACACTGACTCATAACCCCAAAAACGGTAGCGCACGTCAGCGACATGTGGACATTTTTTAATGACAATAATGGCTGAAGAACTTTGATGGACCACTGATGGACTTTTAAGCGCATACGATGTAATTATTTAATTTCATTCGATTGTCTGGCTCGTGCCGTATGACAGCTGTCCAATATAATGTTAAATTAATTCCAGAGACAAATTATCTTGCGCATTGAAATGAGAAAATTTTAATATGATATTTTATTTTGTCATTGTTTTTTATCGTGTTTTTGTAATTTGCGTAGTAATGTTTGTTTTATCATTTTACGTATCTGTTTTTTTATACTATTGAATAGATTTTAATAATGCATCATTTCTGCATCATCATTACGAGCAACCATTTTTTTTTTTTTTAAAAAGACATGTTTAGCTGATATATTTTTCATGAGAAACTGAACTACATATTACATACAATGCCCCAAAAGTTACTGGATATTTTTTCAGTTCAGCTGTGTTGCCACATTATGATTAAAAATAAATATCAGGTTACTGAAGTGGAAAAATGTCAACTTACTTCTGGAGGCCTCTGCACATTCAAATGAAAGCTTACCATATAACCGTCGATCAAAAGCTCTACAAAACAAAAAAACACAATTAAAATGAATTAATTCGAGTCGTATTTGCAATCAAGTAACCACAGCAACTGATGGGGACACAGCATAAAATAATTGCAATAACGCAATATTTGCACGCCGCACGTGCCAGATTGTAGATAAGAACAATTATGATTGTCACAGCTGGAGCGACTGCGTGCTGTTTTATCGACAATCTGTGCAATGTGTGGATTGTGGTTTGTTAGACTGCGGTTTGTGAAAATGTTGTGTTGATTGTCGGTTGATTAATAGGTTTTGTTGCAAGTTTTTTAGAGGAAAAGCCATAAAAACATACACAGAAACAAAAAAAAAAAACAGGGAAAGAAACAAAAACAGAAATAAAAAAAATAGAAATTGTTATTGTACAGACCCAGCAGGTCAAGCTACCCGAAACTGTCAAATTTTCCCAATCAACCTTGAACCTTAATGCTGTAGCGATAAAGTTGAAAATCTATTAAAGAAATTTGACAGATTGTAATAACTTGATGTGCTGGCGTCCGTACAATTGATTTTTTTTCTGTAAGTAGGTTTGTACAAACACTTTTACACTTCAGTCATATTTTTAAAACTAGATGAGGCCGGCGTTTCCTATGTGACTACTCTGAGAAGAAAGGTCGAACCAAACAACAACAACATCAAATACTATACCTAGTAGTTTCCAGACAGATTGGCCAGGATCGTCATACAGTAGATGTCTGAAGACGGGCGTCGTCACTGAGGTAGGTCTAAGAAACGAAAAAAACGAAAAGAAGAAGATAATTTGAACTCGTCCCTGACCAATTGGCACACAACGTGAAAAAAATTAGAAAAGTACGGGGAAATGAAGTCGAGTTACAAAAAAAAACTTTTATGAGCAATGAAATACATCTCTTTTTATGCAGAAAGCTCCAAAGTTCTATAGAGCCAAGCTAGGACGTATACCTATATGTCTACCTATTGTCCTTTCCCAAACCCGTAAACTGTACGGATAGTTTAATCTTGACTGTACGAGTAATAACTGCTAGATTGATTGTCACAGCTGGAGCGATTGCGTACTGTTTTATCGGCGATCTGTGCAATGGGTGAACTGTTGTTTGTTAACTGTGGTTCGCGATTTTATTTTTGTTAATTGTCGGTTGATTAATAGGTTTTGTTGCATATTTTTAGGGAATATTGATAATAAAAACAATATAAAAGCACTATAATAGTTTATCTTTTAAAAAATTAAATACATCTGAGCTTCTCCGCTTTTGAAGCAGAAGAATCAACGTTTCATGGAGTGGAGCAAGCATTACCTACCTACCTGATGTTACTTTCCTAGGCCCACTCTTAGTTTAATCTTGACGATAATAACTTCAACATGGTCTTGTCTTCTATAAATTATATCTAGATATAATATAAATTAGAGTCGCTTTTTGTATTTATCACAATCTGAATCATTTTGAAGGATATTGCTAATCCATTGCTTCATATGTTCGAAAAAGTCTGCTCAACAACGTTAATAACGCAAAGAATGTTGTTGAACTGTCAAAATGAAAGTACTGAAAGTACATTGCTACTGTTAATGTATTACGCAATTACCCCGCGCGTTGTTTTCATAAACTAGGGAACGGTTTTTTCCACCATTTAGAAAAATGTATTCCAAAAGGTTTATGGGTTTATTACATTAATATAAAACTTACATATACGAGTACTAAAGACGATGTTTTATCAAGTCTTAAACACCGTTCATAACAGAGGCGTTAAAATCAAAACAAGTACAAATAGACTGTCTTGACAATGTCCTTGTTTTATCATGAAATTATTTCCTGTGCCAACCCGCTATCGCCCTTACACAGGGCAGGCTGCAAAGGCTTTAAGCTTTCACACTGTAAGGCTTCCTAAAATCTAGGTCACGTTAAACCCAGGTGTACGTCGTGTGACGTTTCGATCCGATATCATACATTACTACCCCAGCACCTACCTATTCCTGCTGGAATGTCTACTTGCACTAGATATAAGGCCACCTAGTACCTGAAGTTAATATTGCTATGAAGTTGTAAGCTGCGGGGTTATGCATAACACAATTATTAGTAGGAATGGCTTTCTTTTTGTCAGTTTAACTGTATCGATATCTACAACGCCACATGTGAACAACGCGTCATACTGACGTTACGCAAGATCCTGCATCGCGCAAGCAGAGTTTACCGCGCGACTAGCATATAAATACAACAGCCCCACATGACTCATCGGGCAGTTGCCCGCCAGACACAACACCCGTCTGGTAGGAGGATCCTCCCTTTTCTATGCAAGATGTGTGAACTTTACACCCTGTTCCTCATACCTCTATAAACAACATTCATTGCGTCATTTACGTTGTTGAGCAGACAATTTTTTCGAAAATATGAAGCAATGGATTAGGAATTTTATACAAAATCTTTCAGCTTGTGAACACACTTTCTGTGTGTTACGAAATAGAGTTGCAGCTCTCAGATTCTATCAAAAGATAGTCAGATAGTCAGTCAGGTATGGAAAACGCAGAACCATTTTTTTACGTCCCGTATAAAAGAGAAAGATTTTTTATAATAAATCAGTATTCTGCCATTGGTCAACAATGGACCGATATCTATTACAACAATACGCTACACAATTTAATAATGATCCATTATTTTTCCCCAAAATCAGAAGCTTCCCTAATATTATCAATACTTTTCTCAAACAATGAATATTCAACGAAATATCAAAACAAAACAAAACATGTGCATGTTTTTATTGCAACATGTAGGTAAGTACCTACTGCAAAGCTAGGGCTGCCAACGCTGCGATATAATACGTCAACAAAAAATAAATTACGGGGCTACAATAACTGCGGTCTATGAACACACAAAAAAAACATCAAATAAATGTATGCACATCATGTCTGCGGAGTTTAGCTAACCCTGTATAGCATGCAGCTATATTAGAGGCTTAGATACTATATTACTAGACAAAAAAAAATAGTAGACGATACTACTAGGTATATTTTCAAAGAAAAATTAAAAATAAGTAACATTATTGTTTTAAAACAAGTGTTTTGACACTTGTTTTAAAACTTAAGTAGTAGTAGTAGTTTTAAACGAAACGACCTTATTTGTGGTGTTCTTCAAACCTGTTAATATAAGCTGCAAGTAGTAAAGTATGCATTAAAAAAATTCAATATTTTATATGAAAAAAAAAATTATCATACCAAGGTATAATTTTTATTTTCGCCATCTCATTTATTTTTACAGGCAATGGCTTCAAAAACACTATATTTGTAAAAAAAAAGTTGGCAACCCTGTACAAAGCCCACCCCTATGTTGATACTAATAAACTAGCGTAATGTTGGACGTTGATGTGTCGCACATAATTATGTTATGTTGGAATACGGGCGGCAGATGTGCAACATAGATACAAGTAGCTTAGTTTGTAGTGGTATTTTGTTACCTGTTTGTTGCTTATGTAGTAAATATGGTAGAATGTTTGAAAAAATCTGTATACAAAAATACCATAAAATAGGACGTCCAGTTTTTCCAGAATTTGAACATTTTCTCGGAAACGTTTTCATTTTTTTTTTCAATAAAAACCTAATTCAGACTACAGCAAACATTTTGAAACATAAACCCCTTTATTCATAAACGTTGCTTAAAGTTAAGTAGTGATTAGCGAATGTTTAGCCATACATTTGAACGTCACTTAACTTTATGAATATACCCTAAAATAGCCAAATCGGTCCAGCTGTTCCCAAGTGATGTGCTTACTCGTAAAGTATTTAATTTTTATTTATAAGATAAGTAGGACAAGTTTTAAAAACGATTTAAAAAATAGGTACAGAAAAAAAATTTATACCTAAATATATTAGTACTTAGAAGGCTTTTATAGCATTTGCAGAATGCTTTCAGTATCTTAGATAGATGAAAGAAAAGATGGTTCTATTCTGGCCATAATAAAATTATGAAGCTCTCTACAAAAGCTATTAAAGGCTTCTATCTACTAATTTTATTGTTCTTTATGTTTCAGTATTTTTAAAATCGACCTTCAAGCATGTCCCACTTACTTGTAAGTTCACGTCCAAGGTGACTTTAAACGTTTAAATATTTAAACTCGAAACCGACTTCTTTACTATCGACCCAACTATATTTGGAGCAAGCAGTTGGCGTCTTTTAACGTAGACTATACGTTTTTTTATCGATACAAAACACATTAGCGTCATTATTTGCTCAGCTGGGCAAAGTAAAGATCGATATTGAGGTAGTGATGCATCGACACGCGTCTGATTTAACCCTTTAAGAGCAGAATTTAAGGATTGCAATAGACATTCTGATATCCAAGGCTTTTCAAATCAGTCGGGTTATAGAGGCTGTTTTTGACAGTCTAGGAAAAGTGATCTTGAATTTAGGGCTGATTTATCTGGCTTTTCTAACGCCAGATAATTTTTATTCGTGGAATAAAATTGACAGATTTTGTGTAGAAGAACTGTCAAACATTTCCGAATTCGTCGGATAATATTATCTGGCGTTGGAAAAATCAGCCCTTAGTGGAATTATAGTAATTCAATATTATTTAAGTAGAGAGAGATCCATGAATGGAATCATCATGTTTTTTTTTATCATTAGGAATTAAATTTATACTGATTTTAATTTCAGAATTACGGATTTCGGTGGCTTAGGTATTACGCTAGTGATGAGTGACGTAGGTAGACATGTCTATACCTATAACTTGACCTTCCATAACAATTTATAAATAAATTTATCATCGTTTTCTAACCATTTCAAAAACACTAATAACAGATCAACCGATATCAAGGTTTGTTTTTCTTTAATTTCTTTTTTTAAATCGATATGATATCTTGATCTAATAACGATTTATAATCCAAAATATATTAAATACGTAATTAGAAGAAAAACTAACATTAAAATGATCAACTTTTGCTACGGGAAATTCATCTTTACTGCCTTCTGATAAGAATCTATAAAACTACCTGTACTCTTAGCAGATGTTTACTTAGTCAAAACCTATCAGCATTAGGCAAGGTTAGGTTTGCACCAAACATGACCTTTATTGTCATCAAAAGAAAGTCTACTTTGTATTGTCATAGTGGTAAATAAAACATGGTAAACTTCAGTAGTGATGACAAGTTACAAGATCGAAAGATATTAACAGTCTTGTTTTTTTTTATCGATGTAAAAGGGATGTATATTCACGCTTTTTTTTTGGTTCTAGTAAGGTGTGTAAAGTTGTAAGTAAATTATGTCAGAACGACATGAAATATAAAAAAAATACGTTGCTTTATTTTATGGTTAAAACAGCTTAATAAATGGAAAAGTTTAGTAGTAGTTAAGTACTGGTAGCTGATGAAAACCAAACTCAAGAATTACAACAAAAGAAGATAAAATAAATTCTTCTTGGATTGCTTATGACTTGGTTACTGGTTACTGCACAGATTTATCAACTAAAGGGAGATATGCCAAGGGGGCGTGGCACGTGCGAACAATGTATGCACAAAACAGAAACAAACGCGGGCGCCGTTGATTTGTCAATAAGAATTGTCAATGTAGTTGTGTGTCTCAACGTTGCGATCTGCGTTACGCGATTGGCTCGCGTTGAGTGTGGTGACTGTTATAGTGTGAGTGAGCGCGTGTTCGTATTGTAGTGCATATGTAGTTGAAGGCGACAGCCGGACTCGAACAGTTGGGCAGCCACACCATATCTCCCTTTAGTTTATAAATCTGTGGGTTACTGTTAGCCTGCTTCATCTCACTGCTGAGCAATGGCCTCTCCCCATGACTTCCAGCTCTTACAATCCAGGGCTAAAGTGGACCACTGGTCGTTTTTTTTATTCAGCTCGAGCCGCCATCAGTGTATTATCGGCAAAACCTATATCTGACCGTTTAAAATACAAAATCCTGTGCACATGATGACCACAGCTGCGTCCGTAAGTAAAACAAAAGAGGATCCTTTTTAGGTCGACTAATAATGTGCGCTGCAAGCTTGAATAGTCAGTTATGTAGATTTTGGCGATAATACCTATTTTAAGGTTATTCTTTAGGTATGTATGAGTAGATAAAGAAACTGCCACATTCGGCAACCAGTTTCAATGACACTGACGAAAAGAATAAGTCAGGACACCAACTTGGGGCCTCTAGAATTCATAATTACGATAAACAATTTGCCGGAAGTCTTAAGACATGGCTCTTGTTTAATATTTGCTGATGACCTCAAGTTGGTGCTTGAGATTAGGTCCGAGTCTGATTGCAGGCGCCTACAGGAAGACATCGATCGAATAGTACAATGGAGCCATGAAAACAAACTGTACTTCAACGTATCCAAGTGCTCGTTGATGAGTTACAATGCAACGAGTCACGGAGGTGCGAGACTTGGGTGTTTTCATGACTCCCGATCTGACATTCGGTGAGCATGTAACCAGGATTTGTAAGAAGGCGTTCAGAAACTTGGGATTTGTTCTGAGACAGACACAAAGCTTCACAAACATCACAGCAGTAAGGGTCCTCTATGATGCACCAGTCAGGAGTCATCTGGAATATAGTGTGGTCATATGGGCTCCACATGAAGCTAAGTACTCTGTAATGTTGGAGCGCGTTCAGAACATGTTCACACGTCATTTGTACAGGAAATTATATGGGGTATATCCGTTTTACCCACTGATGTATCCCACTCTGTTTGTCCTGGGCATGGTTGGCTATAATCAATTGCATGTCCGACGGGAGTTTACGCTGGTCGCCTACTTGGTGAAGGTGCTTGGTGGAGTAGACAGTATTGCAGCGCCTGAGTCTGTGTGTGCCGGACCGGCACGTGTGGAGGCGGCTCAGCCCGCCGCTGGTTCCGGGACCTACAGCCAGAACGAACCTGCTTGCCAAGGCAGCCCTTACCATAGCAGCTATCCGTACCATCAACGACCTTCAAACCTAGATCGATGTGTTTACATGTTGTTTGAGTCAATTCGCAAGGGTATTTACTATTAATATTATGCTACAAGCAAAATAATTATTAATTTTTTTCTTAATGTAAGTAAAGTATGTTTGTGTTTATGTTTTTACTAGGTACCTATGTGATGTAAGTAATTATTTTAAACTATGTTTTGTGTTTTTAATATTGTAATAATTTAATAATGTTGTTAATTTTGAATTTTCTAATTTGGTTATTGTAAGCTTTGGTTATTAGTTTAAGTTCCTAGCTGTCGCATTAGGGTAAACCCTGTAATGATAGTTTAAGCAGTTATAAAAAACAAAATATAAAAATGTCAATCGGATAAATAAAACACAACTATCTATGTCAGCTGTTTCTCATCCTAAATTCGCTCCCATAAAACTGTCGCTACAGATTAGCTTTTGAAACTCACAATTCAACGTCTTTTCCAAATAATACACGCTTCAATAATGTTCAAAGAGAGTTTCCTTAATCCTAAGTCCGATTGTATTTTTTCACTGATTGCACAAATTGTTCATTATTCTGCCAATAGAAAAAATAGTGCAGCTGGCCCACGTGCCATAGAAGGAATTTTGCTCCAATTCCCTTTGTCACACACCCTCGCTTTAGAAATTAAAAGTTTCGACCCGAATTTATAATTATTTCTTTTCTTATATACGAATACAAAGTTACCTTTGCCTTCACGAAACTTAAAATGGAGACCAAATCATCTTGGAACGTCGCTTTCGCAATTCGAAATTTAACATTGCTGGACTTGAATTGACATTTCATAGACCTCTCCAAAATTATAGCACCAAATTAAGTTTCGAATGTTACATTCAATTCTAAACTCTTTTTCGTTGAAAGAAGGTGGTATTGAACTGAAAATATTATGTTTGTTTTCTACCAATTCACCGTAAGATTATGTCCGGTATTGTAAGATTTAGGTGCAATTTCACAAAATGTCAGTTGACAGTAACGTGCGGATTTATTGCGTTACAAAAGTTTATAACAAATCATTGAGGAACAATTGTATTGTACAATTTGTATATGGGATAACAAAGAAATTAACAGACCGACTAAATGTGTAAAAACTTTTACGTAGTGAAAGTCACTTTAAGTAAGTTTTCGATGTTTGAACTTTGATTTTTCTGGGACAGTTTATTGTGCATACACACGAGTGACATGCGTTGACGACAGGCAACTGCTGCCATCGACAACATGCTGCTCGTGTATTTGAGCACCGTACTCAAACACACGAGCGACACGTTGTCGACGCGTGTCGACGGATGCAATTACCGCTGTGTGCTCATGTGTATGAGCACTTACAAGAGCTGAAAGTAATTATTTTACAAAGAGATCTCGCAAACATTCTACAAACAGCTTTCTCCTCTCTTTCTCATCCACACGAAAAAATGTCAAGGAATAAAAAAGAAAATATTGCATCTTTCCCAGATTTTCGAGCTTTGCACAAAGCGACCAGTAATTATCTTTTGTTGCCCTACCTTTGGCCTACTCCTACATTCAAGATAATTTTGGCCTAGACGGAACAATTATTCTCAACAAAATGCCCATAAAAATAAAAAATAAACACTGCATGTCTGTGAAATATTCTTATTTGACATAAATATCTTATTTTTTCTGCGTCGGGTCCCGGCAAAGAGCAGACGACCACGCGCTTCACCTGGCCTAGTGATGTGCCCTGCATGCAATTTGTTCGATAAATATTTAATCTATGTTGATCGTCCGTCCGGGCGGAAGGAATCCTGTTACGCAACGTGCGGTTAAGTTTAGAATTTTCACTTTCAAAATTCGAATTTTTGTTTAAAGGTCGCATAGGAAGTGAGTGGTTTTTTGGACGTCGCTGGGTGATCATGATAAATGTAGATTTCATAAAATGACAGTTTAAAATAACGTTATTGTTTACAGAAAAGGCTGGGACTTTTTCAAACCCTTTCTAAACCACAAATAAACACACTTTATCTAAAAAAACACCGTATTTTACGTCAACGACTAGAAGACTTCATTTTGCAAATTCTTACTCGATGTATTCATGTACCCCAATATCGACAAAGTTCCCAACCCTACAGCTTCTAACAAGCATTCAACCGCATTTCGTCTCGCAAATACCTTTGCACAAAACTCCTTCAAGATATATTTATTCCGTTTCAAACAAAAGAAGGGTCTCGGCAGCTGATTTCGTTTTTTGTAATAGAAATACCAACACCACCCCTCTACGAAATCTCTAATACATGCAAAAACTATCCTTATTTCTTAGGGAATAAGGTTGAACATGAAATTTTTAGACAGCAAAATAGTGTTGCCGCCCAAAAAAATAGTCCACGCGTTCAAGAATTAGTACTCAAATTACTTGACTCCACCAAAAGAGGTCTTGTTACTGAAAAGGGTACGTATTGCGGTACCGCATTGTAGAATTAAAAGTAGTGTAAATGTCTTTAAAAAAATAAAGGAAGTGGGTTGAAGTTTGTCCAATTTTGACAGCTAATCCTGACATTTAATTAGTGGCGTTACTAGAGATTTAAAAGGATATTTTTTTGTGTGGCAATAATTGGGCCATTGAGCTGGTTAATTAAAAATGTCGCTTATTGTGTAGCACGTGTCTGGGTGAACTAGAGTTCCGGGATACGATTAAGTGGCATACCGTATACCTAATTAATGTTTTTATTCCTTTTCATTTCTTTTTGTCTTATCCATTAACCCCTTACCTACTTATATCAAAGTTACCAGACAAACTTCTCGAAAATTGCAAAAATGTTGATGCTGAGTTCCTCCGCGAGTAATCAAAGTAATATAAAAACTTAACCAGTACGAAACAACATATCTAGGTATTCATTGGAAACACGAAATGCGTAACAAAACGATACTTCCAATCCTTATTTTTTGAGATAGTCACAGCGATACACACTATTTCAAGTTCACAGACGGCCAATTCCCGTAATTAAAAGCGTTCAAAATCTAGTCGTAGTCTCATCTCGGCGACAAGCAAATGTCAAAAACTTGTCAAAAATGTAGTGAAATTAAGAGTTATTTTTGACAGATTGAGACTGAGATCAGGCTGTGAGGCCACTGTAGCCCTCCCGCTCCGCCCAGAGCGGGAGAAGTCATATGACGATTTCCCACCCAAAAAAAAATAAAAGGTCAGACTGTGAATGGTGCAACGGTATCCAGATTCGAGACTAACCCAGCCAGATATTGTAAGCATACAGATTGCACCGCTTAATCCGATCGTCGGTGACGTAATCACGTCAGATTGAATAACAGGATACAGCGGCTGGAAGCGCCAGGCGGATTAATGTGTCTCCTTGCCTTACCTGGCTGCCTGGTAGTTGCGCTATTTCCTGACCTATATACCTAATAAGATAAGTGTTTATGTAGACAGAATGTGTTCTAGTTGGAAAGTATACCTTTTCGATTTTAGGTCGACTATAATCTTATCTAGCGATGGTGTCTGGAATCTATTGTTGTCAAAGTGAAACCTAAAGGATTAGATACTTGGTTGAGAACGTAATTGAAGATAGGCAATAATGGGGATTACCGACAGAAGCGAAAACTTAAAACTTAGCATGTCGGTGACGCAAACCCATGAGCTTTTCCTCTACCAAAAATCACTTAAAGTAACCTAGAGAAGTTTTCGCTTCAAAATGATAAACAGTTTGGGGTTTATTTATAAACGTTGCTTAGTTAAGAGACGTTTAAACGTGAAAAATGCATGGTTAAGCAGTCGCTAATTATTATTCAACTTTTAGCAACGTTTATAAATAAACCCCTTTGATTTTCCCTAAAAATAATTTTAATACCCTTAAACGAAATGGTACAATAAGTATGAACAAATATTACAGCTAGCCTTGCTTGTCCTTTTTATCCATTTTACCCGCGTTATTAAATTTAATATTTTATCCATATTCACAACTCCTGTTCTTTATACAAGTGCACACGCATGGATGGACACGGCGTTCGCTTTTCGAATATCATTCCGTAAAAGCGTGTCATTTTATCGTGGACAATGACGTCATCATATAGATAAAGTGACAACGTGGACAACCCTAATCGTGTTACTAAAATGTCATTCAAACAGTATTTTTAGTAGATTGAATAGATGATTTTTGGATCATTTAATTTTGCGTTGTTTTTTTTAAGAGCAGGGCATGAAATGGTACCATGATGGTGTTGAAGTCACATCACAAAATTATAGTATAGCAGTGGTGGCCGAGTGGTAACGGCCGCGACTTACGAGTTGTAGGTCGTAGGTTCAAACCCAGGCAGGCGCTTTACTTTGTGTAAATTATTTCATCACCACTCCTCTCAAAACGGTGAAGGAAAACATCGTGAGGTAACCGGCATGTCCTAGAACCAAAAATTCGAAGACATGTGACATCTGCCAACCCGCACTGGGCCCGCGTGGTGGATTACGGCCCACTCCCTCTCACAGAGAGGAGGCCTGTGTCCCAGCAGTGGGAACATTATAGGCTGATTATGTGTTGCCTTTTTGATCATTCACATTTTTTTAGGCTAGTTCACAAAGCAATGGTTAAAGTTTAGTTAGATAGTAATATATTATTCCAAAAAAAAATCTATTAAAACCGCTCTAATTAAAAGTTAGATAGTAGATACACTGTAAAATTAGTACGGCATCCTAATTGCGTACCACACTCTGGCTCTTGTGATACAGGAACTCCTAGTACAAGATCCAGGGCTACACTGATTTTTGTGTCTTGAAGTGAAAAATAAATAAATTATTATTAAATTATTACTATCTATAACAATTTCAATAATTTTAAAGGATATTGCTAATCCACTGCTTTATATGATCGAAACATTTGTCTGCTCAAAAACGTAAATAACGCAATGAATGTTGTTGAACTCTCAGAATGTTACAGACAATGTGTTGTTCAATTATCCCGCAGGACGCGGTTCTGCAGAACTACTTTCAAAACCAAAACGTAGGCCATGTCTCATTTTCGAGAGCGGTGAATGCTTGGGAGCGGTGAATGCTTATGCGAATCCCGCACCCCCGGCCATAGGCAGACGTGGAACCGCGGTGTTTTTAACCGGTAAGAGTCCAGCATACCTCTCTGTCACCCCCACCATGGAGGAAGTCCATGAGGATTACCAACGAGCAGTAAAAAAAAAATGGCCATCTCTCATTTTAATTTATTCAAAATATCATTAAAAACATCTTAAAAATCGAGGATGCACCATCTTGATATCAATCCTACAATCCTACATTACAGATAACAATCTTACATCCGACCTTCATAAATACACACACAAAGCTGCTACAATCGGATACAGACCTATCATTCAAAGCAATCGATAAAACGGTAGAGGAAATAGAATCGTTTATATTCGAGTTACTCGCTATAGTAAAAGGGTTGTATTCATGCTCAATTGATGTTATGTGAACCGATATCGCTTCGATATTGATCCTTCGAGTACCTATTGATACTTCGTTTTGTGTTGTGTAAGATCTGTGAGAAGTATCTACCGATAAATACATTTTAATTTATTTAAATAAATCAGTACCCGTGCCCGCGACTTCGTTTGCGTAGATGTCGGCATACAATAATGCGCCTGTTTAATAATTATTTTTGTAAAATAAAAGTAGCTTAAATCACTCCTTATAACATAATCTATCTACTAGTGAAAGTCTCGTCGAAATCAGTTCAGCCGTTACGAAGATTAGCCGGAACAAACAGACAGACAGAAAAAAATGTAAAAAAAAAATGTTATAGGTACGTACCGTTTATATAAACTTTCATATATTCATTTAGTAAAGAGCAGTTATTTTGTCATAACAAACAGATACTTCAATTTTATTTATTTGTATAGATTACGAATTAGATAACCACATACAGGATCTTGTAAATAGTTCCTGAACTCATGCCATACTTTGACATCTCTGTCCCACGATAGGACGGTGACCCAGTAAAGTGCCTACCCATTTGAATCCCCCAGGGTAATTCTGAACAGTTAATCGAACGTCAGTCACCATGGTGGACGCCTGACAGTTACTCGATGGGCAAGTGCCATCATAAGTCTCATGGGTGTCTTGATTTACTTTAATGTACCTACAGGGTTCTTGAAAACAAGTAGAGTGTTCATGGTGTTTTTAAGGAAATTTCAAATCGACTGTTTGACATTCCCATGACCCAAGAGCTGGCTTTTACCTTGGCCAAGCATTGCCATACAACGTGGCAATGCCGCCAGTGTCTTGGGTACATTACCAGTCGACAGCGATGCGGATGAATTTTCCGACTCAATATTTTAGTTTGTAAATAGTTTTAGCTAAGTTAAATTGTAATTAATATATTTGACATTTGAAAATAAAAATACACAATAAACAATTGTACACAATAAATATACAATTGTATCTATGGTATTACGCAAAGGGTTCCATTCATTTTGTTTTTGATACCAACATGACTCCAACTTTGTTGCAATTATTACCTATTATTTTATCATTATTATACCCTTCACACTTTACTGTAGGTATCATAATCCATACCTACCGCATCGCATCGCATCACCTGCCCTCGCTATTACCTACTTCGTTTTCGCTAAATTTTTATTTTATAAAAAGCAGTAGGGTTCCGTTCAAAACGAAGAAAACCCATGAGATCTGATTTGTTTTCCGATGACCGTCAGTCATGACCATTTTTCTCAAGAGAGCGTGGAGTTAGCAAAAAGATACGAGCGGTTATGTGTCGAAATCAAACCTATAGAACACTTTCCGTTGATCTAGAATCATAAAATTTGGCAAGAAGTAATTTCATGTAGCACAAGTAAAGGGAAAAACGTCCAAAAAACCGAAAATTTGTAGTTACATTTAAAAAAAAATTAAAACTATTTACATACCTACCTATAAATTTGTACGGAGCTCTCGGTGCGCGAGTCCGACTCGCACTCGCACCGGCTTTTTTATACCGCCTCAAAGCGTGGTTATATCAGTTAATTATACAGCTACCTTACCTGTTTTACAAACTAAAAAAAAAGAAGTTAAATAAATAGCTACAACAACACTTATTACCTGATGGGCAATTCTCGTAAATTTAAGAACGTCAGTCTGACATGTCTCAATCTGTCAAAAACACCTTTAGTTCCACTAAAATTTTTGAAAAATTCTTGACATTTGTCTGTCACCGAGATGAGACTGCGACTAGGTTTTGAACGTTTTAAATTACGAGAATAATTGGCCTTCTTATCTACGTCAAATAAAAAGGAATGTTAATTTTTATGCAAAGAATTAGGTAGGTTGTAGCTAAGTATCTAATCTGCGTTCGCGATTTACTCGCCAAACATGTAAACAAATATGAGTTATTGGAAAAAAAAACTTTAATTCCTACACAATAAAGTTCAGTTTACGCTACAACTTCAAACATTTTTAAGACTTTTTAAATAACGCTAATTACTCTGAAATCAACTTTATTCCCCCTGAAATAAAGTTGATATTAATTTAACTTGCAATAACATCAATTGGAAACGTAAAATAGACCTTAGGTATACCTACTTTGTGACAGATCCGTGAGATTTGTCATGAGTATCATAATTACAATTTAACAGGTTTGAAGGACGTCGTTAAGTCTTTAGTACCACAAAGTTGTTTGAACATCGCAAGGCTGTGTTTCCTGTTGAGGTGTAACTATGTACAGACGCCAGCAGGTCAAGCTACCCGAAACTGTCAAATTTTCCCAATTAACCTTGAACCTTAATGCTTTAGCGATAAAGTTGAAAATCTATTAAAGAAATTTGACAGATTGTAGTAACTTGATGTGCTGGCGTCCGTACTACAGTTATCTTTTACAAGTTTCCTTCTGCTGTTTACTTGGGTTATTCATTCATTTTAAGGGGATCATAATTTTAATCAATCAGATTAATTTCGCCGTTTTACCTTTCATTTAAACTCCTGTCTCAGGGATTTAGAACGTTTAATTTGGAAGGCCTTTGAGTATAAACGGTTAAAACAATTAGAGCCGACCGAAATTCAAACATTTAGGTAAATATTTAAACGGTAAAACCGAAGCAATGACTGCTTATTAGTCCGATAAATGCCTAGCGTGAAGATATTATGGTTAGCATATAATGTTCCCACTGCTGGGACCCAGGCCTTCTCTCGGTGAGAGGGAATGGGCCGTAATCCAGCACGCGGGCCCAGTGCGGGTTGGTAGATGTCACGTCTTTGAATTTTTGGTTCTAGGACTTGCTGATGTTTTCCTTCACCGTTTTGAGAGCAGTCGTGATGAAATAATTTACACAAAGTAAAGCGCTGTCTGGGTTTGAACCTACGACCTAGAACTGCTACAAGACACCACTGCTGCAAGATATGGTTATACAAATATAAAATGACATCAACGATTAGTAGGTATATTTTTTACCATAACACCGGTGCTGGCAGGTGGTGCCAACTCATATCTAAGTAGGGAAAAACATGTCTTATCAAATATTTACATAGGGCTTAGTATCTGCTGTTCAGTATTTGGTCACGGATTAATAATATAGGTCAGGAGGTTCTCAAAGACCTAAGTCCTATATTTATTTATTGTTGGGGGCACAACGTGGCATGACACGTACAGACGCCAGCAGGTCAACCTACCCGAAACTGACAATTTTTTCCAATCAACCTTGAACTTTAATGCCCTTAGCGATAAAATTGAAAATCTATTAAAGAAATTTGACAGATTGTAGTAGCTTGATGTGCTGGCGTTTGTACAAACTGTACAACAAAATTTTAAATCAATGCTAGCAACTTTACTTACCTAAGTAAGTAAAGTTGCTGGCATTGATTTAAAAGTTTGTTTCTTTTATTGATTTTATTTCCACATAAACAAATATCAACTTTATGCAGTGTAATTTAAGTTGATTTCGGAATGACTAAAACTATTTGAAAAGTCGTAAAAGTGTTGCGCAAACTGAACTTTATGTGTGGGCATTCAAGCTAGGTATTTTTTCCAAAAACACATATTTCTTTATATTTTTGGAAACAAATTTACGAACGCAGTCTAGTTTAGTTCACTTATTACTCACACTCATCACCCATCGCTCTCTTACTGATGATATAATAATGAGTTCATTTCTCAAGAGTTATATTTTGTACTTTGTAAGCTTTCCAGCTTCCCATCGCTTGCGACAGACCCATCATTTGTTCTAACTAAGTCTTCAATCATCAAATGACCGCTCCCGCTCTGGGTGGAGCGGAAGGGAGCGTCAGACTCTTACTGACTAAAACCCACCCATGTTCCTTCCTTTGCCCTTTATGTTCCGGGGTAGCGGTAACCCTTTCGGACAATCCCGCTGATTTCGGACAATCCCGCTGAGTTTTGAATCACTTACATACGTCTAATAAAAGCTTTACCTAATCCAAAAACGAATAATTTTCATTATACATACTGCAACACTCAAAAATACAATTCCGTTAATATTCACAAATTAACATAAAACACAAACATTCACATTTCAAATCGGTTACGCGTAGCTGCGCAAGCGCAGCGTTGCACAAAACATGTCATTATAGGGTCAACATGTGTTAATATTTGTCAATCAATGCATGCATTAGTTTTATCACGAACTGTAACGCCTCCATTTTGACACCTGCCAGGCTCACTTGACAGCGCGACAAAGTTTTATCGTCGCTTTTTCTCGCGCCTAATCGGAATGTTACGGCTACGTTTACGCACGTCTCGCCTCGGTAAGAGAAAATGTGACGATAAAATTTTGTCACGACTACAATTTTGACACCTGGCTTCACCTGGCTTTTTATTAGCATAATAGCTTACAAGACCCTTTTCAATCAGTTCTGTTTTGTGACGTCACGTTTCCGTTATATTTTTGCGGTTTGGCATATTTTTGATGTTTTAGCTTCACATTTTAATTATCGTTGGTAACGTTCGATAGATTGCTGGTTTAGGGAAAAAGGTGTAATACAAAAGGTGCATAATAACTTGTGTCATACCAAATCGACAAAGGTTAGTTAAAATAATAAGTCTAATCTAATCCCCTCTCTCTCCCTTTTCCACACAATTCTGTCGTTTGCTAGGGCCAGTCGTTTTGTTAGGAGGATTTAGATTTGTCTAAAGAAAAATAATATCTAATATATCTAATATCTTTCTTTGGGATAGAGATTTATCCCAAAAAATAAGTTACGTTAAATTAATGTACCTAGTTCCAAAGTCTAAGAGAACGAATATAATAAAAGAGTTAGAATTCTTAATAAAACGGAATTCTCATGTTTGTTTTTTCGCGCCCCGTTTTACTCGCTCCAGCTTTTTGCAACGATCACAATATTGTGGTCACTTTTACGTATACACATAAACTACTGTCCCGCCTCATATAAGAAGTTTATTTTTTCCCGTTATTTTAAGGGTTTTGTCGCTTAGCGACTACGCCACTCTGTGAAATACAAACTACTTTTAATGACAACTACAATTTTTATCAATTATCTTACACTTGAATATCTTGCTTTATCTAACAAAGGAAATGCTAGTATAGGTACCGTTACAAAACCCTATATTAAAAAACTTAATCTTCAATAATTTTCAGGATCCTTGGGAATCAATTCTGTAATGTTGTGCATGAATCTTAAATAAATAAAAAAATCACAAATGTTTCCACCGCTATTATAGTCCAAAACAATAGATTACCAACACTTCAGTAAATCACTGAACCAAATAACCATAACCAAAAAAAATATTAAAGCGTCATCGAAGAGTCGTTAACGTGGGACAAACTTGCGCCGTAATCCCCTAACCCAGGCAGGTCAGGGGTCAAAACATAGTTGATTTATTTGTAACTGTAGACCATAGGGTACTATGGTCTATGCAGTAAAAACTACTTATTGAAAGACCAGTTTGAAGAACAGCTATTGGTTTCAAGTGTAATAATTTATTTTTCGGTCGAATAGGAATTGGGAATGTTGGCAATTAGCTTTAGGAAATAGAAGAGCTTATTTGAAATGGGTTAAACTTGTGTGGATTAAGTAATAATAAGTAATACGGGGTTTATTATGTATAGGTCGATTTTGTATTCGAGCCAAAGGATAAAACCTGTACCTATTTTTTCTGTTCTGTTTTTCTTGACTGTTTAAGTGTTTATATTATGTGTGTACATAAATGGTTAAATAAATAAAATAAAAATTATATATGTAATACCTACATAAATAAATAAAATAAAAATCTACCTTGATTATTTCGTCTAAGGGCAGATTTATCAAACGCCAGATAACTTTATCGGAGGAATAATTTTGAATTTTTGACAGTTCTTCCATACAAAAACTGTCAGATGTCAATTTTATTCCACGAATAAAAATTATCTGTGGATTGAAAAATCAGCCCTAAGCTGCCTGAGTAGTGTCTAGGCTACCATATAAAAGTGCTAAGGTAGACGGTAATGTTATATAAAACAAAACAGGAGCCTGGCAGTGATAGAATATCTATACAATATATCGCAAAAAAATATATGGACCTCTGTATTCAATACTTGTCGAATACGTGTGTTAATATCCGTATCTATTTTACTGTGTGTATGTACATAAATAAATAAATCATTAACCAGACGGGTAATTGCGTAACCCACTATCAGTAGCAAAGCGTTTCATTTTGACAGTTCAACAACATTCACTGCGTTATTTACGTTGTTCAGCGGACGCATTTTTCGAACATATGAAGCAATGGATTAGCAATATCTTTCAAAATGATTCAGATTGAGATTGATAGTGTGTTACGCGATAAGAGTGTAGAGAGAAAACAGAGGAATACGTTACTATGGAATGAACGCCAACGACGAACGGTTTCCTCTTAAATAACTTATTATGTATGAAAACAATGTTTCCAGAAGTAGATTAAGACATAATATCTTAGTAGCTACTACTACTAGATTTGCTATAAAACTGCAAAAGCTTTTGTAGTATCTTTATTTACCAGTTCAGCTGTATCTAACTCGATTCCAATGGCTGCAATGTCTTCCTTCACACGGTTTATACGCCCTTCATAAAATGTTTAATAGCAAAAGCGTCTGGAAAACAATCTCTACATTCACCTGGGAATTCAAGAAGATGAGAAGTTATATGTTTTCATCTGACAGCTGCATTTTTGTCGATATATCCTTGTTGTAATGCATTTTTGCAGGTCCCTTAAGCAATAAGCTACCTCAATCAATCTACCTAGCCTTTTCCCAACTATCTTGGGGTTGGCTTCCAGTCTGACCACAATACAATTTTAAGTTTTTTTTTATGTTTTTTGTTTCTTTGTGAATATTGTGTGCCTTACTTGGGTCAAATAAATATGTTTTCTTTCTTTTAATCGGATGCAGTTAAGTACCAGTATTTTGCATAGAGTGACTGCCTATCTGGATTGAATGTGGAAGGCGGAGGATAGGGTGTTGTGGCACAGCCTGGGAGAGGCCTATATCCAGGAGTGGACTGCAATAGGCTGAATTGATTGATTGATTGCCTATCTGATCTTCACAACACAGTTACTTGATAACATGATACCCTATGTTTACGCTAGTGATGGCGCCAAACAAGTAGCCGAATTCTGGGCCGAGTCCATTTCTAGATTACTATCGACACACTAAGAAGAGGATGATACCCCATGATACTGGCAAGAACCTACCTATTTACCCGATTGCCCCAGAAGGGGGGTAATGTTTTTAACGTCTTTTAGACAACCGGTACTGATACATCTAATAGCAGATAGGTCTTTAAATGTTACTCGAAAACTCGTTTTATTTTACTTATAAATAAACGTAACTGTATATACTCAAATTTGCAGCATTAACAATTTATCCAGTGACCCTTGAACTGCTAGCAAAATATTTTCTCATCGACAATGGTGGCTTAAATCAAGTTTCGTTAACTAATTTCCCACTTCGTTACGCCTTATTGTAACTTCAAATTAAAAGTAAGGCAACGTACATATGTGCGAACTCGGAACTCGGAACTCCTGTTACTTAACCAACCCTTGGTAACAAACTAGCTCCTCAAGCACCGAGCCCGTAAATTCCCATAACGACGATGCATTGTTGACGAAAATAAATCAACATTTACATGAAGTAAAAAAAAAAAAAACTAGTTTGGCGGACTCCGAAAAAAATAGAAGGGCGAAAGCCATTGTCGTCTTCGCTCCGTTTTCGCACACGGAAGTTCCCGTTTGAAGAATACGCATTTTAAGATTACAATGCAACAATGGCGGATTGACAATAGGTTAGAACGAGAGCAGTCTCTTTGTGTAAGGAGCAGCTGATCTTACTTATTACTTTAACTTAGAAATGCAAAGATGTAACTGTGATTCAAGTTTTCCGAATTTCGAGCTCCAGTTTTGGTGAGTTATGCAATTGTGCACCCACCTTTAGTGCCATCTGCCTCTGTTTGATTTCTTTTTAAATATTTTTATTTTTATGTAAATCGTAGTTTGTGCATTGACAGGGTAACAATAGGTTATGACGAGGTTTACCTTTTCAAATAATGTGTCTTTTAACAAGGAAGCACTGCGGATCTCTGGGAGTTTTATGCATTTTCACATTCACATGTTCAATGACAAAAACAAGCTGTTCAGCCGTTCTATTTTGTAAAAATCTCACCGTGAAAACTTTGGTGAAGTGAGCTTGAAGTTAACTGTCAATTGTGTCAATCATTAGCATTAGTGGAATGACAACTCACTTCAAGCTCGTTTCACTAAAGTTATCACAGAGAGATTTAAAAAAAAAATTGAAACTTTTGCATGCATACTGGTAAAATATGGCTGAACCTATTTCCCTTTATCACCATGTACTGCACCTACCCATTTATTTGCAAATAAAATATATTTGTCTTTACAAAATAGACAGGTAGGATTTTATTTCTGAAAACTCAAAATCATCCATCATTTTAAGAAGGTTGCCAAATTATGCTCGGCTCATATAAAACAATAACGAATGTTACTGTACCAGTGGTTGGTAGCATTTTTGATTGCCAAACTGGGCACTTAAACTGCCAGGGCTTATTTTAATTTTATATTTTTAATTGTTTCTTTATTTGTTTTTTTTACATTGATCTCACATATAGAAGTAATAAGAATAATGTACCCAGGATTCTGTAATAATATCTTGATTTAAAAGAGTGTTCGTGGAGTTTCTTGCCCGTTCTTCTCCATAGAGATCTACGTTTTGGAATAGGCAACTAGCTTCAACTTGCTGACTAACTGACTGACTATTTAATTTTGACAATTCAAAAGTGCCTATAAATGGTTTAATTAAAATAAATGTTTAGAGTTTGAGTTTGAGTTTGAGTTTGCAAATTCAAATTATTTACTTGTGAAACATAGGTACAATATAACAAGATCTAATTCGAAAGTCAGGATCGCTATGTTTAGCCTAATACGCACACAAACTTTGGGTACATAAACACTAAATTATTTTTTTCGTGTATTGTATTATTAAAATTATTATTCAAATTACTATTATTACTATTAACCATTCATATTAAATTATATACTATTAACAATTCAAATTAAATTACATTCATTTAAACATTCAGATTAAATTATTATTCTATTAAACATTCAAATTAAATTATAAAATTACCCTTAGATAGAATTAAGCTTAAATAAATCGGATACTTGATCCACACAACGACATACCTAATTAACATTTGTTTAAATTGTCTGTCAAGAATTCACCAATGGAATAGTACGTTTTTTTAACCATAAAGTCTGTTAGCATTCTTTTGAATTTGTTTACATCAGTCTGAATTCTTATAGTCGTAGGTATCATATAAATTTTTGGAGCCATTCCCAGAAAGTTTTTGGCGTATAATGCTGTTTTATGAGGCATAGCGTGAATTTTGCCCCGATGACGTTTAATAGTCAGGGTCTACTATGCAAAGCAAAGCAATGAGGTCTTTGCTTCATTATTAGTAACATACCAACAACAAGAGTAACAAACATACAAGTGTCTTAATTTTAACCAATCATTATCTTCTGCCCAACTATGTTTTTTTTTTTTTATGTTATAAACTAGTGCTTGACTGCGGTCCCGCCTGATGGAAAGCAGTGATGCAATCGTAGATGGTGAAGCGCACTAATTTATTATGAGCCTATTCACTCTAGACTTTTTTTTTTGGGTGGGAAATCATCAAATGACCCCTCCCGCTCTGGGTGGAGCGGAAGGGAGTGTCAGACTCTTACTGACTAAAACCCACCCATGTTCCTTCCTTTGCCCTTTATGTTCCGGGGTAGCGGTAACCCTTTCGGACGATCCCGCTGAATTCACTCTAGCCTTGAAGACACTTAAATTATAATCGGACGAGAAGACCGCTGCAGGTAAATTGTTCCAGTCCTTCGATGTACGCGGTATAAACGACGAGGCGAAACGCTTCGTCCGGATCGTAGCGGTGTCAACAACGTAAGGGTGGAAATTCGCCGTGCGACGGGTTGTCCGATGATGGAACGGTGATGGCGGAATTAAGTCATGTAATTCCCGCGCACACTCTCCAAAATGCACCCTATAGAATACCGAAAGGCTGGCTACCCTACACCTGTGCTCCAGGCTTTGTGATGTTAGGATCGGCTTTCAGTCTAACCGGATGCAACTGAATACCAGTATTTTACATAGAGCGACTGCCTATCTGACCTCCACAACCCAGTTACTGGGTAATACGGTACCCATTTTTTTTTTTTTTTTTTAAAAAACGTTGCCCCACATTAGGAATTTCTCCTGTATCGTGGGTGCGTTTACAAACATTTAAACTCACATACACAAACAGCCATTGGTAAGACTAGTGGTCAGACTTTCGGACTTCTGACTAACTACTGTCAAAGATCCACGAATGATAGCCTGGACCAACGGCTTCACATGCTTTCCGAGGCACGGAGGAGTCTCGGTAAAGATGGCCACCCATCCACAGACCAACCGCGGCAAGCGTAGCTTAACCAATAACGGTCCGTATATTATAGGAATCGGCCATTAGTATGCACAAAACGACCACCAAGCTTAGGGTACTTAGCAATAATTCCTCAATGGTCGTTTAGCTCGTCACGTGTCGGCAGGACCATAAAACCGCGAACCAGCCAGTAACAAAAGATGTATATTTTTTTTTCTCGACATTAATTTCATTCGTCATTTTATTATATTTACGAGTACTAGCGACCCCCGCCCCTGCTTCGCTCGGTTTTTACGACTTGACAAAACATTGATATTTCTTTATTATACAGGGTTCAAATTAAATCTAGCTAGCGAAACCCCTTAGATGTGATGGGTATCGATGTCTAATGACGATAAAACAGATAAAATATAATTCTAAACTACTCATTTCGAGTAGTTACATCTGCAGAGTTTCGCTTGCAGATTTAATTTGACCCTGTATGTAAGTTTAATACTATTTTATTATACACATAAACTTTCCGGAATAAATTCTCTAAGTGATAGTGAAAACCGTATCAAAATCCGTTGCGTAGATTACAAAAACAACGCGGTCACACAGACAGCCACGAAAAGCGACATTTATTTATAATATTTACTAGCTTTTTCCCGCAACTTCACCCACGTGGATGTCGAAAGATATCCTACGGAAACGTACTACCGGATCTACCGGGATTTCCATATAAACCAACGCGGTGCATGCCAGTAAAGCTCCCAGTCGGCTTGATTATCTCCGACATCTTCAAGAATCATCGTCATATTTCAGCTAATTTACACAAAACCGTAATGAAGTACACACCTAAACCTTCCTCATGAACCCCTCCGTCCATTGGTGGTATCCGAATGAAAATCCGTTGGGCAGTTTTTGAGTTTATCGCGTTGAGACAGACAGATAGACGCGCCGGGGGTACTTGTTTTTATAACATGTAATGATACATGAACGACCAGTAACCAGCCATTAACCCGTTCACCGCGCGTGCCACTCATCTAGACATAAAACTAGACCATAAATAGTAACTAGTTTACCACTTTACCAGTAATTGCAGCCGTTGGCAGATGTATGTAGCACGCGCCTAACCTTTGGAAAATGTCAACTTTTTTCATTTCAATTTTATTAACTTTACTATCTGCAAAGACTTTGAAGTCGATATAAACATGTCTTAAGGGTGATAAATTGTTTTAATTTTGCGTTTAACGAATTCTTTAAATTACAACGGTTTCTTTTATGTGTTTTGTTAACTTATGTACTTGAAGGAAATTTTATTTGCATTTCCGTTTCTGCAGTTGTAGACTTTTCCCTTAGTCATTACCCTATAATATAATCCTATGAATTACCCTATAATTTTATTCGAATACACGTAAAAGTACGTAAAATAAAAATAAATGCAATGAAATGCACGTTTAACAAACTATTAAAAATGTTACCGCCAGTGCTAGTAAATTATACTGGTTGTGAGTACAAATCATTAAAACTACACTTTTAATCTGAATTTCATAGTTTTATTTCAAAGAAAGCAGTTGGCCTTATTATTGTACTAGTTTTTGCCCTCGGCTTCGCCCGCGTGGATGTATTTAACCAGGATAAAATATTCTATGTATTAATCCAGGTTATGAACTATCTGTGTGCCAAATTTCATCGAAATCCGTTCAGCCGTTTTTGCATGATTGAGTAACTAAAATTGTTATACATAATATTAGTCTGATAAGTCGTCTATGTAACTTTATGACTTACTAGTTACGCCCCGCGGTTTCGCCCGTGAAACCGCGGGGCGTAACTAGTGATACATAAATTTTCCAAGAAAAAAAACTTAGCTCAGGTAACATCAGTAATTAATGCATGTGGTTTTAACATGCAATTCAAAAAACGTATTTTCTTCTCGGACTGTACACTTTCTATTTGATTTTTACTTGTTGCTATCTGATATCTGAAGGCCAATTCTCGTATTTTAAAACGTTCAAAATCTAGTCGCAGTCTCATCCTGGCAACAAACAAATGTCAAATGCTTGTCAAAATGTAGGGAAGTTAGAAGTATGTTTTGACAGATTGAGACTGAGATCAGACTGTGAACGTTCTTAAAATTACGAGAATTGCCTCTCTGGTGTATTGTCTTTTACTCTGTGCTAAATAAATGCATTTTCTTTATTTCTTTCTTTTCTTTCTCATTTTCAAACATAATTTAAATATTATAAGTAGGGCAAGTAGATAAAATTACCTACATGCAATTTCATCAATCAATTCAGCCTATCGTAGTCCGCTGCTGGACATAGGCCTCTCTCAGGCTGCGCCACAACACCTCCTCCGCCTTCCGCATCCAGATGTCCCAGCCACCTTTTTGAAGCCGTTGGTCCAACTAACTGCCACTTCAGCTTGCTTACTCTGCAAGCTATGTCGGTAACTCCGGTTCTTTTCCGGATAACTTCGTTTCTGAGTTTATCTATACAATTTCATACTAAAATTATTTTAGACTAGCTTTTGCCCGCGACTTCGTCGGGGTTAAATTTCTTGTTCTCCCGACACACCCAATCGCGTCGCAGCGCCTGCCCGCACTATTACTTCGTTTTCGCTTAGCGTTCTTTCTTATTTTTTTCGTTTTGCTCGGCTCTTAAGAGCCCTAGCGTTATGTTAAATAGCCTATAGCCTTCCTCAAGAATTGGGCTATGAACTGATAAAATATTTTTTTTATATACGACTGGTAGTTCTAGAAATTAGCGCGTTCAAACAAACAAATAACCTCTTCAGCATTAGTGTATGGATATCATATTCATATTTTTCCCATTAAAATGATGATACAGGATATAGCGTGTGTAAGTTTCCTGCACCTTTTAACTCCCTGACCAACTTGAATTAATTTCTTCCACAATTACGACGATACGACCTTCATTAAAAAAATCAATAACCCTGAAGTGTTGACGCAAAAACAAAGGTCACCATTGGTATGTAACGTCCGACTCTAACCTTTGCGCAGGCGCACCGTTAGCAGTGGAGTGTTAATTAAGTGCAGCTGATGAGTCTATTATACTAGAGTTATAAAAATTATGATGTGTGAGTTTAAGATATTAATTTATTGTAGGTTTTGGCTAATTTGTGATGTCTCAACAGGACTTGAAGGTGTTTGTTTATTTATAAATTTTGCTTAAAGTTAAGAGACGTTTAAATGTCAAAAATGTATCTAATCGTAACCTAACTTTAAGTAACGTTTATGAATAAAAAGGGGAAATGTTTATCTCTCCGTTTTTTTTTTTAATTTTGGTCACACGCATATCGACACTGCAAAAAAAATCTATTCTAAAATTCTTGACTCAAATATCCCTCTGTTTGGGCTCTTACACCCTCGATTTCTATGTAAAATTACTATTTTACAGCTCACTACATTTCAACTGATCTAAATCATTCCCTAACTAGAAATAGCAGTAGACAAAAAAAATTCACATCCTAAATATTTTTTTATCTCCCAAGACGTACCCACGTTTTTTATTCACGGAAGAGAGCATTTAAAAAAATAATCGCCAACCCCACATTAGAAGAGGGGTGATGGTGCAATTTTTTAAACAAGAAAAAAAAAAGAATAAAATCATTTTATCTATATAGAGCAGTATTTCTTTTGTGCATTGATCTTAGAGAACGCCCCACCAATAAACGTTATAAAAGATAGACGGTATTAACCACTCTATATATTTTTTCAAATAAATATTTTACAAACGACTTTAACCCTTCAGCTGCTGCATTAAGACGCAAATCGAAAAGTGAAGTCGGTAAAATTAAAAGTTGTAAAAATTAATAAAAATTCTAATGTATTCTATCGATGCGATAATATTTGAATTCGGCACAGTAATGTATGCATGTAATGTGATAATTGGGTTAGCAAGGATTAAAGTACAAATCTTTTATGCTGTGTTTTGAATTCCTTCGCCGCTAATGGTCTGTCTTGGCACTTTTATTTCTTGTGAATTAGATTTATTGGCTGTAAAACGGTTACTGTACGTGGTCTATCATATCTTGTAAAATGTTTGGAGTAAATCCTACTACCCTATCCTACTAATATTATAAACGTGAAAGTTTGTATGGATGGATGGATGTTTGTTACTCTTTAAGTATATATAATATTTGCGTGAAAAAGTAACAAACATCCATCCATCCATCCATCCATGACTGATGATTACTTAGTTACTATTAATAGGTTTTGTTCAAATAAGAATTATTATAATAAACTTGTGCGAACGTCAACCATTGGTTATTTAATTAGAATATGTAATTAAATCGCCTACAGCTACAAAACATTGTGAACTGTCAACCCTTTGTTGCGAGCGGGGTGCAAGCGACCCGCGGTGATGACAGCTTTGTTTCCTCTTTATTGTGACGGACATAATCATGATGTTGACACCCCTGATTTCCGGGAGTTTAGCTGTCTTATTGAATTTCTTTTGTTCTGTCGATGTAAAATAAAGAATACCTATTCTACCTATGCATGTTCCTAGTGACGATGATGGTGAAAAGTCTTGTTCCATTATTGGAACTAGACTTTTCACTGTAGCGGTATCTACAACGCCACATGCGAACAACGCGTCATACTGACGTCACGCAAATCCTGCATCTCGCATGCAAAGTTTACCGCGCAATTAGCATAGGTACAATATCCCAACATCAATCGTTGGGCAATTGCCCGCCAGACACAACACCCGTCTGGTTGGAGGAACCTCCCTTTTCTATGGAGGATGAGTGAACTTTACATCCTGTTCCTGATACCTCTAAACTGGTGACCCCGACGTGCTCGTCAGCGCAGCCTTCGTGCAAATACTTCAGCGTGACCTCATCATCATCACTTCCGCAAGCTTTAGCGGCGAGTCACCCAGCTAGCCAGCATCCACGGCTCCAACGGGTATCCTGACACGAGCATGCAGCGACCGCGCATACCTGGTCATCACCCTCAGCCTCATCAGCAACCTTGGCACAGCACACTGCACTTTCGGCCGGTCAAACAAGCAGAGCACCCTCTCCGACTCACCGCGAACTATGCGCCACCCCGACTCACTGGGGACATCTCCTCAGACAGTTCCGACTTAACGTGAACTATGCGGCAACCGGTTCCGACGGCAAGCATCACAAGATACAAAGACTCAGCCCACTCACCTCCGGTCTTCGGAGGGGAGTGATGTAGCGGTATCTACAACGCCACATGCGAACAACGCGTCATACTGACATCACGCAAATCCTGCATCTCGCAAGAAGAGTTTACCGCGCAATTAGCATAGATACAATTTCACAACATCAATCGTTGGGCAATTGCCCGCCAGACACAACACCCGTCTGGTTGGAGGAACCTCCCTTTTCTATGGAGGATGAGTGAACTTTACACCCTGTTCCTCAAACCTCTAAATCACAACCATTGACAGGCCTAGATCGAATCTGATATAATCACAAAATATTCTGACAGCCTTCTCTATACTAATCCAAATCTGCAAATTCAATCACGAGATAAGGCTTTAAAGAAGCTCATTGATTATTCGTTAGCCCGTTCTGTTAGCCTGTATTACCCCACTCTTGACAGTTCAACAACATTCATTGCGGTATTTACGTTGTTAAGCAGACTATTTTTATCCAAATTATGAACCATTAGCAAAATGATTCAGATTATGATTATTAGTATGTTAAACAATTAGGGCCAAGTGCAGGACTAACGTGGGCTATTTATCGTGTCGGAACTATTATTACGAACTGAGATAGCTACACGATCTAGGGTACCCAGTTCATTAAACTACCCTCCTAAGCTACACCCACCATAATGTAACAGATTCACTCCTACCTCTAACAGTAACAACGTAACACCTTTATCCCATTCAAAATCGAACAATCGAACACATAATTAAAATATGCAATTATAAAATCTGCTATGCACATATTCATTCGTTCATATTCTGTCAACCCTTTGTCCGCTGGCGGGGTGTGGGCGACCGGGCCCCCGGCCCCGCTGCGCCCAGCGTGCGATTTAGCCGGACAATGCACACCATATCCAGACAATGTCAACTGACGTGTAATGAACACGCATTCAGTTATTTTGTGTTGAATTTGTGACACGTGTATGTAGTATTGTGTTTGTTTTCTCGCCTGAGGCGTCAATAGAAAGGGTGATTTTTGGACGATAGTTTAAAGCTGTTAGTTATTCCGGTGCTGATAATGAATATCATAATCAAATCTACGTCTGCCGCCTCCCTGGACAGTCAGCTGTGCTACCATCTTTGCTGCAGGGACATCGATGCACACCCACCAGAGTTGAAATTTTACTTCGGTTTTTTTAATAAAAAAAAATACTGTTTCATACATTTTGACTGCGTAGGTATTGCGCTTTTCTATGACTAAGCAGATGATTTTTGGAAAACCGATGAAAAAATTTTAAGCCCTTTTTCTACGTTTTTTTTTCGGTCTATAATCGTTTGTGTTTTAATTCCTGTTTTGCGCGTCGATATCCCTGCCACCCTGTACATATTTTTACCACAGCCGCGGCATCCGCTATCTTCATATCTTTTTTTCCGTAAAGAGAGATCATTAAAAATGCTTCTACCACCTTTGGCATGCATATTTTACCCCATAATTCACTCTCTGCTAACTGCCATTTTGCACTCAAACCGAACCTACAAACGTGTATCAAAAGCTAAGTATAATTAAATAACAGTCAAAGCTCAAAAACCCACACAAGAGCAAGCGTGGGTTCATACGGCAGTCATTAACATCAACTGATGACACTGCCTTCTTTATTACACTTCGAGCCAATAAATTGTCAACCATCGGTCGGTGTATCAGAAGCCTTAACCCGTAAAACTTAAGGCACAACATAGATAGGAACAGAAGCTCAGGTCTATACAACGAGCCAAAATAGAAAACGGGCATACGCACCCGTTCCAAAAACCCGTTCGAAAGAAAATCTCAAACTCTCTCAAACAAATGCTTCTCGCAAATCGCAAGTGCGCTTGCAGTCGCTGGACGTGAAGAGTGCATTTTCGCTCAAAAACTCAAACGTCATTTATTCTAATTAGGAGAATCAACACTTTTTGAACGCCAAAATTATATAAGACAGTCCTCAAATGACGCCCGTCTTCACCACTTCCTAGTGCTTTAACTGGGAAGAAGAAATGGCTCAACAAATTTCCCAGCAGCGCAACTGTTTGTTCAGTTAAAAGACCTTGATTCTATACGATAGTATGCAAAGTAATGAACGTTACAAAACAAAGAAACACAAAACATTAAATCAAATTATTTGCCATACAGCAGCTGGCACACGCTCTTTCCATGAAGACGGCCTTCTGTACCTATCTGTTTGGTGGTGCTTTAGGGGAGAATGAAGTTACAGGTCGTAAACGATGGGTTAGAACAATGGTTGGATGAGATTACTGGAACATTATTTACTGTTAGTACTGTAAGGAGACGTTACAGCTTCTGACCGACAGAGGTTGCTACTTAAATTGGTTGACAGTGCACTGCATGTCTATTGTTTGCTATAGTTTGCAGGAGCTTTATTAGATTGGTAGGTAACCCCAAACTAAAGTGAGGAGCATCATACAAATACCCTACTCATGGTAGCAGCAGGAACACCGTTCCAGCATTCTGGCATGGTCATATCGGACTAAACGAAGAGATAAGAGTTCTTGGTTTTTTCCCTGACGGAGGGCAACCATTACGAATTCACGTCGAAAAGCAGCCATAACGCAAAAAATAACTCCCCGTTTGTTATCTAAATTCGACTTTGCAGTCAGTAGTTTTGCCAAATAAAAATATGTCCTTCCTTATTTTCCTCAAAAGACTCAACTTACAATAGACGACTGGGAGTCCCTAAAATTCTAATACTCCATTGAAATATTTTACTATCTAAATAGTTCCACAAACCATCGAACAGATCAAACACAACTGTTCGGCACATCTGTTATCCTAAAGATAATCTAATTTGTACAAATCGTTCGTGAGCAAATAAAATAAACTTTATGTTGAACCCTCAAAGGTGCGGAAGTGATAGAAAAAAGGTTTAAATTTTAAACTGTAACAGTTGTTCATTACTAATAATATTGTTATTGTAATTTTGTCGGTTTAAATTTCGATAGTTTTGATGATTTATTGGTATTTTATCATCATGTTCTTGGTAGCTGTGGTGGCCCAGTGGTTACTGCCGCGACTTACGAGTCGTGGGTTCTCGAAACCCAGGCAGGCACTTTACTTTGTGTAAAGTATTTCATCACCATTGTTCTCAAATCTGTGAGGAAATCGCCATGTCTTAGAATCAAGAATTCGCAGATATGTGACATCTACCAATCTGCACTGGGCCCGCGTGGTATATTACGGCCCAGTCTCTCTCGCCGAGAGTAGGCCTGAGTCTCAGCACTGGGATCATTATAGGCGGATTATGTTATACATATTTGTACTATGTTGTTCTTGACACGATTTGAATGCTCATCAGTAAGTTGACTTAACTTTGTGATCCGAGCGATCGATTCAATACTGAACGACATAAAAAGGAGAAGGTTGTCAATCCGAGAGTGTAGTTTTATATCCTAACTGTTTACAAATATATTTATGTAGTTACTAACAATAATAAAAAAAAAAAAAAATTAGTAACAATCAATATGACGTGTGTAAGGGTGTGTATGCGTGTGTGTAAGGGTGTGTGTGTGTGTGTGTGTGTGTGTGTGTGTGTGAGGGTATGTGTATGTTTATATATATAGAAAAAAGTAAAAAAAAAATATAAACATCCGAATTCAGAACCTGCTCCTTTTTTTGAAGTCGGTTAAAAAGGAAAGATTTATGTCCATGAATCGATCGGCTGGTCTGCTAGGATGACAGTGGTCATACTAAGAGTTCTTTTGACACTCGAATTGTGAACCTTTTTCTTCTTTTGTTTCTTTGGAATTTGAAGAAATAAAATACAACATGACAGAGGGTAATAAGATTTAAGGTATATACACCGTGTTCTTCACGTTATCCATAAACTTTGGCAAACGCTTCTATAGCTTTTACAAATCAAATCTAACAAAGGAAGTACTCCTTAAAAAGGTTTCGTTACAAAGATATTTGTGTGCAGTAAGAAAGGGTCTTAATTTGGCCTATGTTGCCGCTTAGTGCAATTAAAATGTAAGAATTCATTATTGTGTCCATAATGAAAAATGCTTATTTCCATGGTCTGAACATCTGGTCGAAGTTTATGTATATCGTCCGGAACACGGTGTATATAAGGTGCGATGTCAAAAATGAAGAAAATAAATGACACTTTGTCTTCATAGTGTAGAGACTAGAGATAGAACAGAAGGCCAACTCTCGTAATTTAAAACGTTCAAAATCTAGTCGCAATCACATCTCGGCTACAAGTAAATGTCAAAAAGTTGTCAAAATGTAGGGAAATTAGAGGTGTTTTTGACAGCTTGAGACTGATTAGACTCTGAACGTTCTTAAAATTACGAGAATTGCCCCTCTGGTCACACTGGGCGTGTAGAAAGATTTCTATTTTCACTCATAGATCTAGTGAACTAAGATTCGAAGTTGACGCCACACTGCTCTTGAAAACTTTTTACAACATGACTTTTCCATCTTGTACACCTAAACATAAAAGTATATACTACACAGTCTAAACTGTCCACCCGTTACCTATTAACTCTCTAATTTAGAAATATTGTAAAACCCAATTATTTTTAACGTTCCGTACCTCAAAAGGAAAAACGGAGCCCTTATAAGATCACTTCGTTGTCTGTCTGTCAAGACCCTATTTCTCAGGAACGCGTGGAGTTATCAAGTTGAAATTTATATCAAATACTCAAGGCTGCAATCCCTTGAATCAGTGCAAAAAGCAAACTTCTTAGTCAACGCAATCAAAAGATACGGGCGTTTATGTTCCGTTTATGCCGCATATTTTGACACTCGCAAGGGAATAAAAACCCACCTACCTAAAATCATGAAATTTGGCAAGAAGCAATGTCAGTAAAGGAAACTATTCTCCATAGAAAATGACTATTTGGAACCGTCTGACGTTTCAAAAGTTGATTTTGAAGATTCTGTATTTTGCTTCAAAGTTTGCAAAGTCATTCCTGCTTTCCACATTCCACACAAAGTAGTTCAAAGTATAAAATGAGAACACATATTTTCTATAGACAACCAATTGTGAAATTTGACTCCATTGTTGTCGAATTTAACACGCTCATAATAAAGTATTCAATACAATCATCTGTCAACTGCAATCCACTGGAGGCTGCAATCAATACTGTTGGCAAAACTCTATACACTTCAAAATTTACACAAAATTTACTCTTATGACCAAGTGATAGAGTTGTAAATAGATCACCGAAAGTGAAATGAGAAGTAAGGAGGAAATAGATCACAAAAAGTGTCCAATCATTACATTTGATAGAGTCTGTGGGCACTTTAGACCCGCGGTGACATTTTACTGTTAACGCGTTTTTGGGATACCGAAACGATATTATGAAATGGTTTTGAAAATTGAAAGATTTGTGTCTTTACTATGGAGAATCTTGGGTGCAGATGGGAATCAAAGGTTGACTGGTAGAAAATGCCTATGGCATTAAGTCCGCCTCTGTACATTTATGTGCTTAAAGTATTAAATAAATCAAGTGAAATTTGTATAAAGTGCCACAATATACCTAAAGCTTACTTCTTCAGCTACGCTTTTAAGGTACCTACTTAATCCTAATTTCTTACAAATAAATAATAGTTTTTTTTTTCAGCAGTCATTTGTCCAGCTGACAACCGAGATGACTAATAGAGAAGTATAGAAGAAAAAGACATGTTGCTTCGACCCCAAATAAATTTGAATAAGGACAGGAGAATAATGATGATGACGATGAATCAGTTTTCCAGCTTTCAAGGCAGCTGTAAAGTATAATTTTATAGAGGTATGAGGAACAGGATGTATGGTTCACTCCTCCTCCATAGAAAAAGGAGGATACTCCGACCAGACAGATATTGTGTCTGACAATTGTTTTTTTTTTTTAATGGCATTTCGCAGTTCAACCTATGAGGTTGTCTGCTTAACCGGACTTGCCTGTGGATGCCTCAAAAAATCAAGGCCTCCAGCCAGGGCTTAAAAGACTTAAAAACTAAGCGACTACACGCTAAGGGCACCCCCTGTGGGGTACGGACCTCGGGTTAGGACGTTACTGGAGAGAGCAACAAAGGACAGGCTGGATCGGAATTAACCTGACGGTTGATATCGGGACGTTGTATAATATACATATGGTAGTCGCGCGGTAAACTCTGCTTGCGCGATGCAGGATTTTGCCGTGACGTCAGTATGATGCGTAGTTCGCATGTGGCGATGTAGATGCCGCCACAATTTAAAGGAAACCTTTCATTTTTTTTTAAACGATAATAAATTTCAATTTTGCCAGACTTTGCGGTCAAGGTCAGTGGACGCGTTTTCCTTAAAAGTATAAACTAAAATGGCGACAGTTACACTATCTAACATTGTACTGACACTCATCTAATTCTACCCACCCTCATAACATAAAATAACACCCACTATCAGTGTACCACTCAACGTCACGTAAGGAATGACGTCACGGGTGCGCGGGCGCAGGTGTCTCCTAATTAACGTGACAACGTGAGAAAACAACCAATTTGCTGCACTTTACCGAAATTATTACTCTAATGTACCGGTTTATGGGGGTTTAGTACATGTTCTATTAGTAGAATTGGATGATAAAAATTAATTTTGGACTGCGTAAGGGATGTCACAGTTACGTAAAAGCTGCACAAGCTATGTAAATTTTTTGAGATCATGATGATGGTCTTGTCATCATGTATCATATCATCTGCAACTGGGTTGGTATTTTGTACTGTGAAGCATCTAGCTGACGGAGCAGCGACAGTCAACGAAAGAGATGGCGGGAAGACTCATCATGCCATTGCAGAGAAAAATGAAATGGAAGACACAGAGAATAGAAGCAATGCCGGTACAGACGCCAGCACATCAAGCTACTTCTACTAAATTTCTTTAATAGATTTTCAACTTTATCGTTAAAGCATTAGGTTCAAGGTTGATTGGGAAAATTTGACAGTTTCGGGTAGCTTGACCTGCTGGCGTCTGTACATTGCAAGATGATGGTTTCTTATATTCTACTTCTAACTCTAGTCAAATTACTTCGAGTATATTTAACATAATCAGCCTATAATGTTCCCACTGCTGGGACACAGGCCTCCTTTCTTCGAGAGGGAGTGGGCTGTAATCTACCACGCGGGCCCATTGCGTGTTGGTAGATGTCACATTAATTTGAATTTTTGGTTCTAGGACATGCCGGTTTCCACACGATGTTTTGCTTCACCGTTTTGAGAGCAGTATTGATTTAATTATTTACACTAAGTAAAGCGCCTGCCTGGGTTTGAACCCACAACCTACACGGGGCCTTTACCACACTGGGCCACGGATCACTGTGCGTACCTAAATCACTTTTGTCAAAATTCCATCTCTAGGTTGAATAATATGTAGACCCTAACCTAACACGTCTTAGGTTACCGTTACAGATAAAATACCTCCCACAAATCTACCAGTGTCTGTTACTACAACAGTAACGGGCGCCATATTGGCGACAGGTGTCAGCGCGTAAATCAAATGAGATAATAATCTCTTAATTTAATTTATTTACAACGGGTAGATCACGATATGGAGGGACCTGTTAAATGAGAACGGAACTTATGGCGGGGGGTTCTGTGGTCAAATCAGGGAGAATAGAGGGCTGTGCTGGATCACCGTTGTAACGGAAAGACTACGGAAACAAGCTGAAATTCAGACTTTTTGGAGGTCAAAGTCTACTCTAATACCCACTTTTTACCAATTTCTAGTTCCAGCCGAGAAGTGGCGTTACAAGATCCTTCGAAACTTCATTCAGGGCTGATTTTTCAATCGACAGACAATTTTTATCCGTAGAATAAAATTGACGTCTGACAGATTTTGTATGAAAGAACTATCAAAAATTTAAAATTATACCTCGGATAAAACTATCTGGCGTTGGAAAAATCAGCCCTTAATCTAACACTTATACTCGATACCTACAAAAAAAAACAAATAGTTTTGCATTTTTTATTGCCAAACTAGTAGCATTTTTATAAATAGATTCGTAAGATAATTTTACCTGTGATAGCTACTTCCATATGGGAGGGTCTACTATGCAAAGCCATGAGGTCTTTGCTTCATTATTGGTAAAGATACAAGAGTCTTAATTTTAACCAATAATGATCCAATTCTATCTGGAACAGTTGGTTACTATCAAATATTGTAAAGATTGTAGTGTTTAGTTTTTGGTGCTAAATAGATAAATCATTTATTTGGCACACACAAAAGACAGCACAACACACAAAAGTACATGAATATAATATAAAAAAATACACACATCGAAGTAAAAGTGACACAGTGCGGTGTGCGTCTTAAGCAAAGAGTATAATAATAATACGGGAGGTCTTAAGGTTGCACCCAATGGTAGTCCAGCACAGCATGTGTCAGCAGGCAAATAAACCTGTCGCTGATATTCTGCTGGATCCCTGCAGTGACACACGAACGTTAAGCAGACGAGATAATTTGGTGTTGTGACAGTGTTATGTACAGAGTGAAGTTTTGTAAGTATACCCTACACTTTAATTATGTATTCTACAGTTAAGTTTTGCATTGGGAAACATTCTTGAATAGAGTCGACATCGGCGTGTAATGCTTTTCCTCTATTAGATGATCCCTTAGAGAAATCTACCCCTACCCTTACAGTCGTTATAAAGAAGCATCAGCTCTAGGCAAGTATCTCCAAATTAATGACAAACTATAAACTAAGATACTCTAAAACAGACAACGGCGAAACGGTCAGTGTTGTCGATCGTGATAAGTTTATCTAAGACCTGCGAACGCGATACAGATCTTAAGATATCAACTTGTATCATGATATATATTGATTTAATGTTATCAAGTTCAATTCAGATGTTTAGATACAGAAACTTGACAAATTGATTTAATACTGCCAGGGGGTCTGATGAATGGACCGACGACTTGGTGGAGGACGCAGAAATCTGAATGCGAGCACAGAATCAGTCGATGTGACGATGCTTAGGATAAGCCTATGTCCAGCAGAGGACGTTGTTCAGCTGAATGATGATGATGACTTTCATATCTGAAAAGACGTCCTGGTAAGGGTCGCGGGAATCGCGACGTCCTGGTAAGGGTCGCGGGAATCGCCTGGATGTGAAAAGCAATGCTTGAGTAAGTTCCGTGCCCAGCACCCTTATTCACATCACAATCACAATCAGAATCATTTTGAAGGATATAACCAATCCATTGCTTCATATTATTATGATCGAAAAATCGGTCTGATCAACAAGGTAAATAACGCAATGAATGTTGTGGAATTGTCAAAATGAAAGCCATTCCTACTGTTAGTGTATTACGCAAGGTGGCTGCTATTTTACTTACACTAAGATGATGATTTTGATACCAAAAAGAATCCTACACATGAGTGCGATAGACATACAAACAACACATTTTCTCGACAAACCAAAAAAGTTTAACATATTAATAATAATTGACAACTATAAACTAACAAGGCAACACGATGTAACACTAGAGAATGTCGGAAACACTACAACAAAATGTAGGAGACATTAAGGACGCTACACACCTGTCTGGGAGCGTATAATTAGGAGTACGTAAAATATACGGACTCACAGTATAAATATTAGTGAATAAGTGTGAAGGGGTGGCTCTCAAAGGTTTTTGATTGGTAGAATTAATTGGATAAGGTGGTCAAGAGCCAGAGATGTAAGGAAAACCGTTTGTATATTATGTTTGTAAAAGGAAGTAATGACGTGATTATAAAAAATAAAATTAAAAATCTTCATTCAACTCAGCCTATCGCAGTCCACGGCTGGACATAGGGCTCTCCCATGATGCGCCACAACACCCTGTCCTCCGCCTTCTGCATCCAGTCTGTCCCAGCCACCTTTTCGAGGTCGTCTATCCATCTAACTGGGAGGCGTCCCACACTACGCTTACCGATCCGCGGGCCTCCAGGACTCGTCTGCTCCACTGGTCCCGTCGTCTATAATTTCTCCTGGCCTTCTTTATTTTTCTAAAAATATATTCAAAATTCAAACCCAACTTTGAACTAAATATAAAAAAAAAACCCTCCTACACTTTGAGAACCTCGTTATTATTGAACAGCAGGTGCGTAACTTGCGCACGAGTCGATCTCTTGACGTTATAAATACTTTAACGTTCTTGCACTAATTTGTTTCACTGACAAACTGTTTTATTTTACTATTCATGACAGCCGTAGGGAATAATACATTTTGTTTTTGTTTGAAAACTTGTTCATTCAAAGTTTTTTTTTACCATTGTATTTTCTACACGGATTTGTGGTTGAAAAGAAATCAATAACGCTGAAGGGTTAATATAATCAATGACCGTGGTGTTCTTGATTAATGATTTGAATCAACCTGCTACTTCGTTAGGAAACGAGGAGCTCTGCATGACGATGACGAAGTAGTCGCTATGTCACTATGTCTTTTGAGATAAATATTAATTCCACTCTGCAATTCTTTAATAAAGATATTGCGTTACAAAAACGCTGTTAAATACAATGGTGTCAAGCTTTTCTTGATTAACAGTCATTGGGCATTACGATAAAGAAAGTTGGTTTAAAATGATCAAGTACGTTGTAGATTTTAGAGCATTAATCCTCGCGTCACCAAGTCAAGGCATCACCTTTCCAAGTATTTACAAGGATAGCTACAAGATCCTTTTGTCACCTTCATTGAATTCTTTTGTTAATATCCTATGGCTTAGCAATAGATATATCAACATTCTTTATATCCTAAAAATATGAACCGTAGACAACAGAAACTATTTTATTTTATTTATAGACAGTTTTTTACTGTAAACTTTGACTTTTTAAAATCGCGTCACGGTAGATTCAAGTAAATCGATTCGTCGCAGTACATACTATTGTCATTTTCTCATAATTTATGTTGTATTTTTTTCAATCATATTTCTTGTTATTTTAGGATACGTTTGCCTCTCCAGACATGGTGTGCAAACAAGGCATCATGATAAATAAATAAAAGACGCGCAGAAGTGGGTTTTTGACATTCGAATTTTGTTCCAAACCAACCGCCCTAGGACCGCCATCTTGGATTTTTTTGACAGGTATTTTAAATCTGCTACTAATTGACTGCCTCGTTGATATAGTGGTCGCAAGCGCTACTGTCGAGCATGAGGTCCTGGATTCGATTCCCAGGTCACGCAAAGTATTATTACGTTCTTCCATCTGGAATTTCACAGTACCAGCCAGGAGTCTGGATTTGTGCCCGGTTGATGGCAATAGGCTCGCCCTTTATTTCATGGGACTAAACATAACTGGCGAAATGTTTGTGTACTATAGAGTACACCTCTGCCTAACCCTATGGTGAATACAGGCGCGATGTTACGTTATGTATTTTCTATCTATGGTTTTCATAAATGAATTTGAGACTCTGTAGAGTGATTCATAGATAATCATAGTCAAGTCTAGCCATTCTTTATTTTAGGGTTTCGAAATTAAGTCCTAAGACGGAACCCCTTTTGTTGTTCATTGTACTGCCCCCAGTATGTAAAACTTTCCATACTTACTTCCTTGTGTATCGAGTTTCATAAAAAATAAATTACTTTTCCTCTGATGCAGTAAAAACAAGATGCATAAGTTTACTCATAAAACTTGTTTTATATTGTGCGTAAAAAAGTTTCTTTTTTTGTATCGGGGAAAGAAAAAAAAGGAAAATGTGGAAAAACGACTTCTGACGTAGTAAGTTATTAAATCTCACAAGTACAGCACACAGCTACAAAACAAGCATCAAGTTTTAGCTGACCTCGCACTGTTTAGGTTTTTCGTACAATCAGAAGTCATCTTATACTGGTTATGTACACTGTATGTGTTGCCTACACCCTATAGCTTCTACTAAAATACATGGGCCATATTAGACTTATGAGATAAATTTAATACCTATTGTTCAATCGTGATGGTTCTCTTGGGTGTCGACCGGTTTTCAAAGATGCATTATCTTCTAGAACTGTCTCTTCTTCTATGTCACCATCATCACCATCTTTATCATCCTCTGTCTAGCCTTTTCATAACTATGTTGGGGTCGGCTTTCAGTTTAACCGGATGCAGCTGAATACCAGTATTGTACATGGAGCGACTGCCTATCTGACCTACACAACCCAGTTATTGGGTAATACGAAACTCCTTGGCAAGACTGCTGGTCAGAATTTCAGGCTTTTGACTACCCGTAACGACTGTCAAAGATCTACAAATGACAGACGGGACTAACTGCTTAACGTGCTTTCCGAGGCACGGAGAAAGAAAACAGAAGGGCAATTCTCGTAATTTTAAGAACGTTCACAGTCTGATCTCAGTCTCAATCTGTCAACCTCTAATTTCCCTACATTTTTGACAAGTTTTCGACATTGATCGTCGGTGATTGCGACTAGATTTTGAACGATTTTAATAACGGTAATAGCCTTCCGATATCCTTACATCGTATCTGCTGACCATATTTAAACTGTGTCAAAACTCAACATAAAAACATGACTTATCAAAAACGAACCCACTAACACACTAACAAGAAAACGTCACATTAATGCGAAATTCATGACTGCACAGCAAATCGTTTAATTGCATTAAACGGGAACAAACCCACTGACCAACATAACTACCGCTACATCGCTATGCACACAACCTAACGGAGTTGCAGTGACTCGATCGTTTTAGTTGGCTGCTATTTCCTTTGGTATGGTTTAATTGTAATGAGTGTGTTATTTTTAGCACTTTACTTACATTTTAAGTAATGATTTACTTCCTTTCAACTTTTTCCCACAGTTTTTCAAGTTTTTAATTCTGGCTTTTTCGCGGTCTTGGGTAGTCTTGTAGTATTTTTTGGGTACTGCTGGGGAGTTTGTTGCGCCACTTCTTCTTCCCAGCTAAAGCACTGACTGTGGGAGACTGTCTTATTAAATTTATCTTTAAAAATGTGCGGTCAGTGGGTCGTCTTAAGGACGGAGTGCTGATTCTCAGCCTAGTTTAAATAAATGACTTTTGATTTTATTTGTACTAAATGTATCTGTCGTTTGGGTTTCAAATTAGTGTTTAGCCTTTCCCCACCATATTATTTTAAAATGTCTGCCAATATTTGGCTCACCCTTAGATCCTACTGTTATAAATGTGAAAGTTTGTATATTTGAATGTTTATTACCCAGTCACATAAAAATGACAGAACGGATTTGAATTAAATTTGGCACACAGATAGTTTATAACCTGGATTAACATATAGGATACTTTTTGGTGGTGTTCTTGAGTGGAGACCGCGAATCGGTAAAGGTAAGGTGGGACGCCCTCAGGCTAGGTAGAGCGACGATCTTCGCAGGATGGCTGGCCGCAGCTGGATGAGAGTTGCCGAAAACTGTGTTTAATGGCGTGCAATAGGAGAACCTATGTCCAGCAGTGGACTGCTATAGGCTGATGAGGATGATGATACTTTTTATGCCGGTAAACCGACAACCACGCGGGCAAAGCCGCGGCCAAATGCTAATATAAAATAAATTATAAAATTTTATTTAGCATTTAATCTGTAAGGCCTTGGCAGTGGCCAAAATACCAACCAACCAGCCAGTGGGCAGTGGCCCACTGGCTGGTTGGTTGGTATTTTATATTAATGACCAAAACATATAACTATGTTAGATAAAGTAAAGAAATACATTGTGTAAAGCCACAAGCGTTAAAGATAAGTAATTAATTACTCCTGTCCTTCAATACCCAATACCCCAATATATTTTCCTAAAACAGTATCCAACAGTATTTTTCAACTGTCCAACTAATTCTAGAAAAGCATTTATCAATGGAAACTAATGAACATTTATTTGCCGCCATTATCGACATTCTCGCACAAAACAAGAGAGCCCATTCAAAAAGTTTTAATGTCATTTTTATCAATGGCTATTATCGAAGACACAGTTATCAACAGACCGCCAAAGATAACGCGGGAAAACAATGCACCGGTCGAAGAAAAAACTTTTTACATCTTTCCGACCGTTCCACCTTCAATAAAATATATCTTACTCGCTCACACATCACCATAAGATATACGAAAGAAAGAGAAAAACGCGTCACATGAATGTCACACCGAACCCCAGGTAAAGTTTGAATTCCATTTATTCGTACACGAGCTTTGCGCGCGAACGCACGGTTGCGCGAGAGCGTTTCCATTTTTAAAGTTTTCGGCGGTTTTATTCGAAAATGGAATCGTTTATGGAGAGTGTTATGATTTTTTAATTTTATATTTTTTAATGAATGAGAACTGTGCGTTTTAAGGAGTTTCTAGTGATTTTGTGAAATGACAGTTGGTTGTTTTTTTGTTCGCGGACCATCTTATTGTGCAATAGGGATTACTTTTTTGTATCGGAGCTGAGGATACGGTGAGTCGGGTTCCTATTCAATAAGACATTCATGTTGCAACTGTTACCTTTATGTGATGTATTATAGATACATATAAAATATATAAATTGTATGAGAATTTTGATACCTGAAAAATTCTATACTTTTAAGCTGTAGAAACTTTCGAACTTTTCCTATAGATATAAAATTGCATTTTTTTCATGAAAACTTTATTTTGCATTTTTTATATTTAAGAACTTTTAATATAGTTACCATTTACCACTAATTCGTATACTTCGGAGCTGTGGTTAATGACTAACAGACACTACCAAAAAAAACCATCGCCCGCCAAAACTTTAGAATCACCCTCCTTCACTGTAACTCGAAACATAGATCTTTACAGTGACTGAAAACAACATATTTTGTTCAGTAAATAGACTAGATGTAGATTTAACAATATCACTAACATTGTAATGAACATTAATTATGAACTAGCGTATCCCGCGGCTCTGTCCACGTGAATTTCGCTCCTTTCCATATACACTTCAATTTCCAAGACTGTCTTTAGCTCCATTAATTCTAAACTCGTCCAAAAAGCATGTTTCTTCCATCTTTCGTTATACGTTGTCTATCAGTCTGTCCCGAACTGTACAACTTTCGACTTGCCTATAATTAACATCATAACTAAATCTAGTCTAAATACAGACATAACATAAATAGATTTACACCTAATAACGTATTATTAACAACCATTTCTTGAGCTATAACCCGACGGAAGTTTTAGCAAGACTTGCGCATGCGCATAACTGCATCCGGTTTCTCTTGTGTAAGCAATATAGATTTTATCTGATCTTATCTCTTCATTCCTTGTCACTGCCTCTATGGTCGGTGTCCCGAATATCATAAATTATTATAATTTATGCCGTGTACCAAGATCTAGGGGGATGTAGAGTAGGTAGATGTAAGTAGATATCTATTTCTTATTTGCATGGTTTGCCGAAATTGCATCTACATCTTTCACGCTGTGAAGTTGCACTACTGAAAATTAAAACGTAAACTGTAATTTTATTGATGTCCCATAACCAATAGGGTTCTAAGAACGGTCTCCTTTCTTACATTACAGTTCGGGTGTCTTAATTATATTTTTCTGATGGCTTCTAGAACCACTCTAAGGCCATCATTTATTTAATAACTATCTTTGTTGGTTTTTCGTATCACCTGTGCTAAATTATAAATCGATTTGCTGTTCCGTTTAAAAACAAGAAAGTTCTTGAATTTTTTCAGGAAAAGCTCGGATTTTTTTTTTCTTTATTGTCTTTTTACAAGATTTCTTCAGAACGTTGCTAGTTTTTGTCAGTTTAGTTAGTAAATTCGTAGTGAAGTCGACATAATTAGTAATTAGTGTAATTGAAGCTACCCAATTTAAAGAAAATTCTCTTTTGTGCTGTACGTCAGGTAGTCGTTTCAGCTTTCAGTGTTACAAGACGAAACGCTCGTGCAACTTGAGCAGTGGTGGTCCAGTGGTAACGGCCGCGACTTACCAGTTGTAGGTCGTAGATTCGAGTCCAGACAAGCGCTTTACTTTGTGTAAATTATTTCATCACTACTGCTCTCAAAACGGTGAAGACAAACATTGCGAAAAACCGGCATGTCCTAGAACCAAAAATTCGAAGACATGTGACATTTACCAACCCGCACTGGGCCCGCGTGGTGGATTATGGCCCACTCCCTCTCACAGAGAGGAGGCGTCTGTCCTAGCAGTGGAAACATTATAGGCTGATTATGCTCTTGTAACGACGAATATTTAATTTACATTACCTACCACAAGAATACTGCAAATCATGTACAGACGCCAGCAGGTCAAGCTACCCGAAACTGTCAAATGTTCCCAATCAACCTTGTACCTTAATGATTTAGCGATAAAGTTGAAAATCTATTAAAGAAATTTGACAGATTGTAGTAACTTGATGTGCTGGCGTCCGTACTACCAGTTAACCACAAATTATTCTTTCACTATAACGTCCCCTCAATAATTTACATGACACCAATATTGATTATACAAACATTTTTATGTAAAGTGTATGTGCATAAATGTGTTAATAAATTCAACCGATTCGTTTTGCATTGAACGACATTTTTATGTAGTTATTGGCTGGTCACAGTTGAATGATTCCCTTTTTAATTTTTTGTATGGTCAGCATGGAAAATATTGGAAATAAAAAATTGTAGAGAAGGAAAAGGAAAATGTAACAATTATGAAACAAATTAAAATTAAATATTGCGAGGATTTATGAATTTTCAAATCTGCTCAAGGAAAGTGAGTTTAAAAGTGGGTATGGTCCATTGAATACCGTAGCGAACCGTGTATTTATTATTCAAATTTTACTGATATTTAAACATAAAATGACATCAAGCCTGCTTTCCCCAAAGAAAAACACAAAAAAAAAACTTAAAGAAATAGGAAATCACACAATTGAGCAAAGCGTTGTTCCACAATACTTGTTTTACTATATTTTTCTCACAGGTCTTCTTTAATTTCAAGAAATTAACGAAAGGGGGCAATATGTCTTGAAAGTATACAAGTAAACTGCACCCTAATTGCGTAACTCATTTTGAAGGATATTGCTAATCCATTGCTTCATCACATCACATCTAATAATATTTAATTGTTTTGAATTTTGAATTGCCACTTGGCTCTTTTTCTCTCTCCTAAATTTTGCTGTGCCCGACAGGGTCCATATTGATCTTTTACCTTGTATATACCATCTATGTAACACATATGGAATGCAATAAAGATTTGAGTATTTGAGTAAATATTTGAGTATTCATATGTTCAAAAATGTTGTCTGCTCAACAACATAAATAAGTCAATGAATATTGTTGAACTGTCAAAATGAAACCCATTGCTACTGATAGTGATCTATGCAATAACCACGCTGGAGCCAAATTATGTTCATTTGAAATCAACGATTACGCTACACAGTCATGAAGATTTAGTGCTGACACCTGATACGATCCTTACATACTCCTTTTGCTTCGTTTACGTTAATCATCAACATCATCAGCCTACAGCAGTCCACTCCTGAACATCATGCTCCTATTGCACGTCATTCAACCCAATTTTCGGCAACTCTCATCCAGCTACTACCAGCCATCCTGCGAAGATCGTCGCTCCACCATATATTATGCAGGTTAAAACACATTTTTTTTAAACCTTTCTTCTGACCGTATCAATTCCACAAATCGCAATGCAAAGTCAAAAAGTCAAAATACCAAACTATAAGAGCTCTCACACACTTCAGCGGAACACAATAAAACAAAAGATCATAACAAGCACTTCTCAAGCACTTTGCAGGGTCAGTTATGCCCTTAATTACAGCAAGAGAGAGACGGAAGTATATCTCACTCCCCTGTTGGAAAGAGCGGGAAGAGTAAGTAGATTTTAATAAAGCACCCTTGCGATCCAACAGAGCGTGCGTACGCGCGGATTTTTTGCACGAGTTCAAACCTCTTTGGAGTTTTTTTTTTATTATTTGAAGTCTGTGAGAACTCGGCTTTTACAGTCTAGTGCTTTCGTTCAGTAATGGATAACCATCACGCTATCATTCTATGGGAATGGTTATTTTTTTAATATAGTTTTTAATTTTTATTAAGAGAATTAATTGAATTCGTTATTTCGTGCCTTGTGGGGGAAATGGGCCTGATTGATGTATATTCCAAGTGGTTTTAAACGGTTTTTAGATTCGCCATTAAAAGGTTATGTGAGGAAACATGATCACTGGCAGTTGGAAAGTTTGCATTGTATATTTTATGAAAGATATAGGTAATTTATTAACCTTTAAAAATCATCATGTGCAAATATTTTTGCGATATTAGCAAAAGTTATTAAAAAAACCTTGTGCTTGCGTATAAATGATAAATGATTTTATTTTTGTAAGTAGGTTTGTACAACCACTTGTACACGTCAATTGTATTTATAAAAACAAGATACCTACCTCTTCTTGTTTCTAAAATTATTACTAACTGGCTGCGCCCCACGGTTTCATCCGCATAAGTTTCGATCCTGTGGGAATATCGGGATAAAAAGTATCATATGTGTTAATCGTGGTTATAAACTATCTGTGTGCCAAATTTCATCCTAATCCGTGCAGTAGTTTATGCATGAAAGAGTGACAAACATCCATCCATCCATCCATCAATCCATCCATACAAACTTTCGCGTTTATAATATTATTATTTATATTAGGATAAGATATCGGCATAATTTTGTACTGTGGTAGCAAAATGTCAATAAAAAACAATTAGTAATACTTTGCGACGTATCAGAAATTAATCTTAATCAAAATAAACGAATTCCTTCCTTGCCCTTGCTTATTCAACTAAATAAAAAAGCATACACAACCTTTTTACAAACTATCTCTTCAGAAGAAAAAATTAAAAACAAATCATAGATCGCGAAACAAAAGACTAGTCGCACACCCGGAATCACTCGCTCCTTTAAAGTGTCAACCAAGCCGTAAAATGTTTTATTATCATTATAATTTATTTGTTTAGCTATAACCGTGGAGTGCGCATTTAATTAAAAGATTCAAGGGGTTGGACGTTTGTAAGACATTAGAAAAAATATCGTAGATTGATGTGTACCGGTTTCGATTTTTTGTTCGGGTAAAAATATTATTTGCGACTCTTTAAGTTGTCAAAATCTTGACGTGTTTTCATAATAGGTACTTCTGACATTAGCAGAATTGTTGACTTCAGCACTAATTGCCATAAGGAAAAAAAAAAAGAAAAAATACGAGGTAGAGACTGAAAGGCGATATTTTACGCTATAAATAGCGTAAGTCACACCAACCAGTGAATGTTTTCAAAAGATAAAAATCTATCAGTCGGCATTTTTAACAGGTATGTACTTACCTACTTAAAAAAAAAACAAAATGATGCATATTTTAAGATAAAAAGTTTTTTATAAATGATCAAATATTTTTTTCTCTCACTCCTCTTCTCTCGTCATCTATTGTGATCTGCTATTCAACATGAATAAACTAAACTAATAAACTAATAGCAAAAAAAACATATAGAAAAAAAAACATTTTCAAGAACAAACCAGTATCTTTGACTTTTTCAAACTTATTCACAGGTAAAACTTACAAGTCACGAAAAAGTTAACCCATTAGCGATCTTATGTTGTGTGGGACCGATATTTTTTGCTGAAAAAAAAAAACATTGACAGTTCTCACGGAACGGAAAAAAGTCGACTACCCAAGCGAAAGAAAAAAAAAAGTAAGAATTCGAAATATAAATAATTGTAACAGTACCTACGTAAGGCGAAGGGGTTGGCAGCAGTAATAAAAGAAGATATGGATCACTTTTTTTTCGTTAATTGAAGAGTGATTTTGTTCGAGTGCACTCGGCTTTTTCGAACTCTGTATTATCGATTAAAGAACTTGTGCAATTAAGGGCAAATTTTTCAATCATCTGATAACTTTATTCAAAGAATAATTTTGAAATTTTGACAGTTATTTCATACAAAAACTGTCAAACGTCAATTTTATTCCTTGTATAAAAGTTATCTGGCGATAGAAAAATCAGCCCTAAATGAAATAATTTAGACTGGAAAGTTTATGTTACCTAAATGGTAAGAAAACATAATATTTATGGAATAAATGACCTGTGAATATTTTCTATTTTCTTATTACATACTTATATTTACTTATGTTTATTCATATTTTCTGACTGACCGGCTCCTTGACAGTTCAAAAGTGCCTGTAAATGGTTTAATTGAATTTAATGCTTTAAGTTTGAGTTTGACTTACATAAAAGTGTACATGCCTATATGGTACGGTCATTGAATAGCACCCAATGGACACTCTTGAGAATACAATATACATTACCAAGTACCTACCTACATACATAGGCAGGTACTTTAATTTTAAAGGGGTCCGCAAACTGAGCAACCGAAGTTGAAGTGTATGCAATATGAACCCTTTGTAAGCCATTTCGAAATAATCATAAACTTAACTCAAGAGGCACTAAAATAGACCCTGTGTTCAATGATGAAGACTTTGGTCATAGTTACTGGTATGAATTTAAGGTACAACTTAAGAAGTAAGCTGTGGTTTTGTCTTTGTACCCTCAACGTGTAACACACTGTCAATCAAACCTGAATAATTTTGAAGGATATTGCTAATCCATTGCTTCATATGTCTGAAAAATTTGTCTGCTCCACAATGTAAATAACGCAATGAATGTTAGTGAACTGTCAAAATAAAAGCCATTGCTACTTGCTACTGTTAGGGTGTTACGCAATTACCCCGTAGCTCAATCTTTACAATCGGAAATACACCTGCATATCTACAAATGCATAAGTGTACCTATAAAAATATATGGGCATATTTAAGGGTGTGGTACAGACTATCAAGCTGAACAACTTTCTCTATGGGACCAAAAAAATAATCGGCCGTCTCATACATTTCGGTAGAGTAGGTATTGAAGTTTTGTATGGGACATTTTTGATACATGCTGTGTATCATAAAATTTAATTTTGATTCAATAGAAATAATCCAATAGGTGCATTTGTAACACGCAAAAAAAACCTTAGAACGAATTCTAACGACTCAAACTTTCTGTTCTTCCTTCAGACCTTCGACCAAACCCTATCAATATAGTCTAACTGAAGGGTAAAGACGACATGCATTAAACTTACCCTACAAGCCATAAGTAGGTGTCAACCCGTAACTGCTGGGAACTTATCCCCTAATCCTGGGTGCCCAAAGGTCAGGGGGCAAAGAGGGCTGATTTATATTGATAAACCTGCCACCTGGATTACGTGGTGCCTTTGAAGAAACGGGATTATTTGTCGTTACTCTAAAAAAAACTATCGTAGAACTCTTTGGAACTTTAAAGAAACTTAATAACTGCCAAAATTCGAAACGGGTATAGTTTAAAAACACTCGGGAAATCCAATTAAACGTGAAATACGGTTACTGTCAAAAATGAATTGTATGTATGTTATAAGTATGGTCACTGGCAAGAAGGAAAAGAATATACACAAGCTTTTAATAATTATTTCGTCACGTGAATAATATTGTTCATTAATTACGGGCTGATTTTTCCAACCAGATATTTTATCCGAGGAATAATTTTGAATTTTTGACAGTTCTTCCATACAAAATCTGTCAGACGTCAATTTTATTCCACAAATAAAAATTATCTGTCGATTCAAAAATCAGCCCTTACATAAATTAATTGCGAGTGACTACATGTTTGCACATAATTGCACAAAACCTTTTATTTTTGCATAATAATTAATTAGGTATTTCTGTAAAAAGTTTTGTTGTAACTGCAATCCATAGACAAACAATATGCAGCGGTGTATTCTGTTATCGGAAAACGTTCGACCTTGTTCTCTATAAGTGGAAAAATAAATTCGCAATCGGGTCAGTATTGGAATATTGGATTTTTAAACTGGATTACATCGTCGCCGTTGGCAATAGGAGTGAGACTGCTTGTTGCAGCGTTATTGGATAATAAACAAGTGTTAGTGTTACAAGTTTTAATTAAAAACTGTTCTAATAGAGCTGTATTGTGATTAAAATAAAACTGATTGCTTTGCACTTGCAGTTTTGTAAGTTCTTAATGAAAAAAATACGAGGATGCGATAAAAAAAAACTTGTTTTTCTAAAAATCTGTTAACATAGGAATTTTCATTTTTATCATTTGATATGTAGGTACCTATCTACGTTATTTTATTACATTTAATCTAGAAAGCTTATTGTCTACTTCATTGAAACGCGGGGTAAACATTCATGCAAAACATTAATGACAATGATTATTATATTTTACAGTAGCGAATTCTGGAGATTTTTTTTTTCTTATGGACAACCGGTAGGGTAATTGCGTTTTCAATCACAATCCAAGGGTTTTGAAGGAATTTTTTAATCCATTGCTTCATAGGTTTGAAAAAGTCCTCAGCTCAACGATGTAAATAACGCAATGAACCGTAAATAAGTCACACCTTACTTACGCACAAGTAACAAGGTTCGTTGTAATCACCTTTTAATTTATGGCAGTCATAGGCAGTGCTGGTCAACTGATTAGATTTAATAAATAACTTTTTTTACCACCCATAGCTGCGAACCAGGTCAAGAGTTTCTAGTTTCCATTTGAAGGTCGCGAGTAGGTTATGTGAAGTCAAATAAGTATGAAGAACATTTTACGCAGTTTAATTTTTGTTTTGATCCTTAACTAGCGACCTGCCCCTTCTTTACACGGGTGTAATGGCGACATATCAAACATCGAGATTTCTGTGTTATATCATACTTAAAAAATAACAAGAAAACCTTCTGGAATAAATTCTCTAAATGGTGGTGAAAACCGCATCGAAATCCGTTGCACACGCGGTCACACAGACAGACACGGAAAGCGATTTTAATTTATAATATGTATAAACATAGATCGTACCTCATCAATTTCTGTATAAAACCTCCATTATAATAGTCTATTTCTCCATTTTGTGTAATAAAGCTGGCAGTATAAAACATCAGCCTACTATTTCGATTTTCAAAAACATGTTTTTGTGTTTAGCTGTCACAAAAGCTTTAAGACCTATTTCGTATAACCTTAAAACTCAATCAACCAACTCCTTGTACCTGGCTGGAATTCAAATCGTAAGCCAGAAAAGTTCTTAACATTCGAACTGTGCGAGTATCTTGAATTGTGACCCGACAGACGAACGGTTGCTTACTCTGTGCTAAAACTTTCTACGGGTATTCAAGATTAGGCAAAGATTTATCTTTTACTTGGTCCACGGGTTAAAATGTTTTTAGAGAATATGTAGATGTGTATGTAGTATTTGTATTATTATTTCATAGCTTTGCTCAATCTTTATTGATTATCAATTTGTAGAAATTATTATTATATCGACGTGTCCCCATTAGATAATTACTGTTTTGCAAACGTTTATTACCTTGCGAAACTAATCTATATCTTGAATCGCCTAGAAAGAAAGATTTATATTGGCAACTGATTGCAAAATTGATTCTCTTATTGCTGAATTTACGCTGCACATAAAAAAATATTAAGTACTCATAATTTAAATTATTGTTTCATCGTATTCGACATTCGAACCACTAACACAATAACGATTGTTATTATATTCGCAATCAAAAAGTTTGTTTCTATCTATTTCAACCGTATCAGAGGTATTCCCTTTTACCACCTGCCTAATAAAAGTTGAACTAAAACTACTGTTAACATAACATGGACACATCAATCAAACTTTACACCACAAACCGTTGAAAATGAAGCCGGTATTGCCATGTGGAAACAAAACGCCATTTTGAAAAATCAAAACGTGTTCTCATTTCAAAAATTCGACAATAGCTTCGAGCTTATTTTTTTTTCGCGAACTTAGGCACAGGGGCTAAAACTTACAGCCATGTTAACAATAAGGGGAGTATTCTTCAAAACGCCTTCTTAAAAAAATAGCGATGCTTTACGGTTCTACCGTATTGTTAGAAATAGGTTATAAACATTTAACGTCTCTATTATAGAGTTGGGTTTACGTTCTCGATATTAATCGGTTATGACGACGGTTTATGACTATTTTTATTGTGTAACGTAATAAAGTTAGGAGACTTTATACGAGGATTTAAATAACCTTGGTAAGTGAATTGGTTTTTAATTTATTAGTGTTAAGTTTAGAAAGCGAGTTTCATTTCTGATTACGGCTTGAAGCGAACATTCGAAACTCTTGTAGCATATTGAATTTTGTATGTTTTGTATAACTTTGTGCAGCTTTAATTATTGGCTGGCGTTTAATTCATTAGCTGACCTAGTCCCCCAGCCTTATCTTAAGTAGTTTTCTTTCTCTGAAACCCTATTTATGTTATTCCATTACGAATAGACAAACAAAACGATACCCAATAACCGGCTACCAGTATCTACCGTTCCCATTTTCATTAGTTTACAATTACCTAACCTAGCACAATGACATGAACCCTTACGTTCTATTAAAAGTATATAATAAATATAGATTAAAAAGTTTCGCTACCTCACCTGTCCAAAACGTTTTTTCTACAAAGTCATCTGCTCCATAAATTAGTTCACAATACATAATCAAAGATTCAATACGAGCCCACCCTTTAATATCCTCGTAAATTTCCCACAACGACTGCCGTGTTCCTTGTCACAAAATAAATCATGACATTTACATGTACTCTTTGGTTATTAAAAAAAAAAACTAGATCGGAACCGACATAACAAAACGGCTCCTTAACAAATGCGTTTGAGGTTGCTCCCCAGAATTCTACTTTAACGTGTTAGAATTAAGGTTGGAATTTGTTTGTGCAGCTGCGTTTCAAAACTGCGAAAGTTTCGGACAGGAACGCATCTTCGAGTTTCGCACACTTCCTCAAACAATAACGCGGAGAGCAGAGCAGGGTTAACAAAAGGATGAAGTTACTCCAGATTGTATAACAATAAATATTATTACTCCAATTTCTTCGGAACGTCAAAGGTGAGCGATTGTTGCGTTAACAATGGTTTCAATTTGGGAAAAGGTAAGGGCTTGCTACCTTTGACATAACGACATCTGCTATTTTTTATGTCTTCTTATTATTTTTGTGGAAGAATCATTTTTAGGTCGTTTTGCGATCCTGGGTTTCTGCAAGCTGGCGAATTTATTTTTGTTACACATGAATATAATATTATAGTGTATTTTCTACTTCGGAGCAAAACAGGCTTTAAACAACAGTTTGGGAAAATTTGCTAAACTTTATTCTATAAAATATGGAAGGAATTTTGCAAGTCCGTAATCAACCTACAGCTTTTAGAGATATTTGTACGGTAGGCATTTCAGTTGTTGCTAAACTAGTATAAGCTGGCTTCTTATTCTATTGAAACTTCTTACTACGCAAGACCAGCTCAATGTCAATGTACCTTTTCCATTTTCATAAACACCTATATAAAATAAAAATCCACGCAATCAAAACACACATCCGCAATAATGAAAGACAGAAACAGATACGCAATCAACACAACAATTGATTTCAAAAATTTATAGTCAAAGCCCGCCATTACCCAGCGGGTAACATCTCTATTGACACTTCAATATGGCGGCCGTAGTCCGATAGCCATTGAATTTCTTTCCCATGGTCAATGAAATGTTTACCTTTAAAATTAAAAGTATCAGTGTTACCAAGTTTTGGAGTTATAATTTTACGGGTTACGATTTTGTTTGTAAATATTTAGGGGTAACTTTAATTAGACTCATTATTTTTATGATTCAGTGGTTGTTTTGCTTCTTAGGATGTTCGGGGTATACGTTTTTAAGTACTTTGTCTTCTATTTGATTGTAGGGTTGGACTTTTTTCTCAGTTTTTGTAGTTTTTTTTAGAAAAGCTGACAAGCATTGTTTGGAGCTATTAAGTATTGTAGTTGATTTGAAATTGCACTTGCTGCATTTAATCTTGAAATGATCTTAACTTGAAGTCACCAATTTTATTTATCTTGCATAGCAACTCTTACTTCTAAAACAATGTCTTCTTCGGTTCCATTTGCTGCTGAACCGTGTTTCACCTTCTATATAGATATAATAGATTTTACGTGTCTGTCTGTGTGACCGCGTTGTTCTTCTAAACTACGCAACGGTTTTTGATGCGGTTTTTACTATCATTTAGGGAATTTATTCCAGAAGGATTATGTGTATAATACTAAATAATAATATTAACTAAATGTAATATTAAACTTACATATTATAAAGAAACTCGATGTTTTGTCAAGCCGCAAACATGTTTTACGACTTTAATAGTTGCTAGTATAATAATATAACAATTATCTCAAAAATCTTTACCCATTTCACTCATTTACGCCTGGTAGATCAAACAACCATTTTTCAAGCGGTCCTTACATTTTACAGTCCTTATTTAAATTGCGTAGGTTTCATTCCAACCCGGATCCCTCATTAACGTTTGGTCGAGAATACACAACATTCTGCTAATGAAACATAAACTTAAGTCATCAAGTGATACATCACTTTACTGTTTAAGTTCGTTTAAAAAGTTACTAAAACAACATTGCTTTTAATAGTGTCAGTGGATAGATTTTCTATCAATTTCATTCCATGAATGAATATTTTAAGTTTTAAAAATGTACCTTTTTAATTAAGTATTATAAAAATTGTTAACGGAACGAAGGAGCCTGGATCTCACAACACAGGGAATCGTAGTGTGAGGTCTTGGAATTCAATCCACTTGAATGTAATGTTAGCAAAATAATTTTTCTTATACTTACGGCTGATTTTTCCAACGCCAGATAATTTTATCCGAGGAATAATTTTGAATTTTTGACCGTTCATTCATATAAAAACTGTCAGACGTCAATTTTATTCCACGAATAAAAATTATCTGTCGATTGAAAAATCAGCCCTTAATTATAAAACTACAATCATTGTATTTATATTGTGACTTTATATGTACGAGTATATTATATACATAGTTCTAACCATTTTCCAAGTTAGATGTCTTTGCTTTGTTTTATTTTTTATTTTCTTACTTGACTACCAAGTTTAACAAAAGCCTATTAGACTGACCGACCTGTGAAAAAAAAATACTGATTCTAAAACCTTAAGTCTTTTCTTCAAACAATCTACTTACGGAAATTTCTTCAAAAACTCGTTATAAAATAACTTTGAAATATATTGATTCATAGGGCCACGACCCCATGGTTCGCGTATGCGCCACCATATGGCCAAAGATTGATAAATAAAATGTCGTAATGACCGCATGAAGTTAAATAGATACAGTTTTTTGACCTTACCGAACCATATTTTGTAATATGAAATAAGTAGAATGCTATATGACCTTAAAGTCAACTTTCTCTGAGTGACAATTTAGGTGATGTTTTCGCAACATTCGCACAGATTTCGAACAGTTTTCGCTGTGTTGAAAAAAAATCTAATTAGAAAGACTTGACACTGTGATCTTAGAAAGGTCTATAGTTTCGATGTGAAAAGTAGATCCAGAGTGAAAACTGGTCGGTTGTGCATTGCAATGCATTTTTTTTTTTCCGGATAGGATATCATCAAATGACCCCTCCCGCTCTAGGTGGAGCGGAAGGGAGTGTCAGACTCTTACTGACTAAAACTCACCCATGTTCCTTCCTTTGCCCTTTATATTCCGGGGTAGCGGTAACCCTTTCGGACAATCCCGCTGAGCATTGCAATGCATTATTACACCTTTTAAGTACTGATTTCTCTAATAACATTTTGTATTTTCAGAGAACAAGTTAGAAATTACCAAACAAAAGGATTCATATTGGAAATAGAAACAGGATCTTATATGACAAAAATATAACCAAGACAGAAAATATGACCATATACATAGGTGTACTAAAGGTACATCTCTGTCTAACCCTTCGGGTAGTATGGGCGTGATGTTATGTTATGTGTTGTGTTTATATCCAAGACCAATCAACAATTAAGAAGGACTGTGTGTGTGGGCAATGTGTCTTGCTTATGTCAAAAATGTTTGTTATTTATTACTGTGTATTTAGTACTCACAGTAATAAATAACAAACATTTTTGACATAAGCAAGACATATTGGGATTTATTTATAAACGATGATTACAGTTAAGTGACGTTCAAATGGAAAAATGTATGGTTAAACAGTCGCTAATCACTACCTTAACTGAGATTATCTTTATTACTAACTTACTAATAGTTCCGGAAACTCGTGCGGCATACTTTTTCCCGTTTTATACTTAAGCTTGTTACACTGTTCACTTAATACCATTATACCTTACAAGACCTAACAATGGAAATAAACTAAAAACAACATCTAATTACGTAATTACGCTGTAATTGTCAGCACTTATCGAGGCGCCTGCGCACACGCATCGAGTGGGGGTGGCAACAGCTGCGCGCGCGCCGCACTTAGCATGGGAAATTAATACTTAGAGTAAAGTCAATAGTTTTAATATGAGTTCGTGTTATTAAGGGTAATGAGGGTAGTGTATTTGTTGTAGTATTGCAGGTGAGGTTTATTAAGTAACTTTTGCGGTTAATGCAGTAGGGTTAATTATACGAGTAAGTATGTAATGTTGGTTGGTAATTGTATGATAACTATGGATTTTTTTAAATGAAAAGTTATAAAATGACTTAGGGCTGATTTTTCCATCGCCAGATAACTTTTATTCGAGGAATAAAATTGACGTCTGACCGTTTTTGTATGGAAGAACTGTCAAAATTTCAAAATTATTCCTCTGATAAAGTTATCTGGCGTTGGAAAAATCGGGCCTTTAATTAAGTAACAAAGAATGAAAACACTGTTATGTTAACACTTAAGAATTTAATAAGAGGTACTTCAATGATGATTCTTATTAGAAAGATTAGCAATCTTTGCAAAACTAAATTCTGATAACATTCTAACACATTTTTTTTTTCTTTGCGTCTTTGCCTAAATAAATGTATTTTCTTTCTTTTTCTTATTTCCATGTGGTATAGGTACTGTAGAGATTTTGATATGCAAAGTTTGTGGCATGCAACCAATTTTCGTAATTTTAGACAGAGATCAGAGGGCAATTCTCGTAATTTTAAGAACGTTCACAGTCTGATCTGTCTCAATCTGTCAAAAATGCGTCAAACTTCCCTACATTTTTGACAAGTTTTTGACATTTGTTTGTCGCCGAGATGAGACTGCGACTAGATTTTGAACGTTTTAAATTACGAGAATTGGCCTTCTGACTATGAACGTTCTTAAAATTACGAGAATTGCCCCTCTGATCTCAGTGTCCATCTGTCAAAAATACCTCTAATTTTACAACATTTTTGACACGTTTTTGACATTGATTATCGCTAAGATGAGATTGCGAAAATTAATTGAACATTTTGAATTACGGGAATTGGCCTTCAGTTCTAGTCAAATGTAATGTAATGCATCTGTTGATCCAGTTTTCTTCATCAATTATAATTACAGCACGTGGCTCAGACAGATGTCTGGACAAGTTGATACGATAATAACTAGCTGGTTGGTTTTTTAAAACACTACACCTGATAACCTTCATGTCATCGCTAATTGCCTTCACTATTGACTAGCGAAAGCATTAAATGATCCGATGCGTTTAATCCATTATAATTTAAACACGTGACAGCATACATCAGATTGTGTTTTGTTTTTAAACTTTGTGGATGATGACTTTGGCTTGTATTTCATTGTATAGAAACAACTCTAGTTTTGTTCTATACATGTTATTAGATATTAAAGTCGATTTTCGTGTCTCTGTGTGACCGTTGTGTTCTCCTAAACTGCACAACAGATTTAAATGCGGCTTTCACCATCATTTAGACAATTCACCATCATTTGACGATACGGTTGGCGCAGTGGCTGAGCGATCGACTGCTGCGTTGCGTGTCGCGGGTTCGATTCCCGTACGGAACAAATATTTGTATTGCCTACAAGTAGTTGTTCCGGGTCTGGCTGTTTGTGAGTTTAAATGTTTGTAAACGCACCCACGATACGGGAGTAATTCCTAGAGTGGGGCAACTCTTTTATATTTAAAAAAAATCCGGATGGTTTATTTGTATAATATATTGAGATTACACTTACATTTATTAAAGAAATCTCGAGGTTTTCTCAAGTCGTAAAAACCACGCGAAGCAGGGGTGGGTCTAGTTAGCTTATAAGTAAGTAGATGTCATCAACCGCACCTAGTTACTTAGTGCTAAAGTCAAACGCTTATACTTTGACATTTTCAGCGATCTATTTTTAGTAATCTAATCACAGGCGTGAATGATTCTGATTCTGATTAAATGTGATTAGGACACCAATATTTGTTTATTTATTTAAATAATACTCTTCTTCTTCTTAACGTGTCGATGGCAAAAATAGCACGAAAAAATAAATATAGTACTAGCTGCGCCCCGCGGTTTCACCCGCATAAGTCTCGATCCCGTGGGAATATCGAGATAAAAAGTATCCTATGTGTTATTCCTGGTTATAAACTATCTGTGTGCCAAATTTCATCCAAATCCGTGTAGTAGTTTTGGCGTGAAAGAGTAACAAACATCCATCCAACCATCTATACAAACTTTCGTGTTTATAATATTAGCAGGAAGGATTTTTTTTGGCCAATTATCCTAAATTCAGCAACATTCGCAACCATTCGCTGACGCAGCCATTAGGTGCTCATGCTTGCAGGTGACAGGGCATGTAATACCTTGAGCACACAAATGAATGGGCTTAATATTCTGTGTGTGGAAAACTTCCAACTGTCAATGCTCTGCTTAACTTATCACCACTTAAAACTCTGCCCACCCCAATAACGAAACACGTCAACATAACAAATGACATCACGATACCGGAACCAATAATAAAAATATTCGGAAATGTCCCCAAAACATGACAGCATTTGAATTCCATTATTGAACCATAAAACCCTGGGTTCCGTAGAAACGGGTGCGTTCTGAATTATTCATGACAACGCCACCTGCCGGCCAACCGACAAACTAACGTTTGTTATCATAAATTATGTACTAATAAATATTTGATCGGTCTGTGTTTCGTAGAAGCTATTAGTGTAGGTGGGAATGGAAAATTTCGGGAAAGCGTTCTGTTATTTGATGGGTTTGTTACTAGGCACCGTTGTTTTGACCTATCCATTAATATTACAAACAGTTATATTATATCGTAAAACTATGTTTTGTTAATATGCCCTCCGTCTCCAAGCTATTTTATGTAGTAGTACCTACTGAGCGACCCGCCCCTGCTTCGCATGATTTTTACAACTAGAATAAACATCGATATTTCTTTATAACATGTATGTTCAAAGTTAGCGTCTCATACACATACACGTTCCGGAATACATTCACTCAATTATGGCAAAAACCACATCAAATCCGTTGCGAAGGTTAAAAGAACAACACGGCCACAATGACAGGCACGAAAAGCGACTTCAATTTATAATGTGTATGGACATACATAGGTGTAGAAGTGTACTCCATCGGCATCCGTCAGAACGTAATCCAATTGATTTTCAGGCGTCTGAAATACTGGTTGTAATTTAACGCTCGGCTCACAAGTGAATGGGCAATATAAGAAACCCCGTGGAGCATTTTACTGAATGTAATGAAACAGAAATCCATGTTACGTGTAGGAGCATGCCATAGTACGTTTTCATTGCACACCAAAGATTAAGATTGCTTTTGCGTTTCTGCCTCTCTCAATTTGCAAACCCATGGCGAATATTTCCAACTGACAACAAGACCTTTACAACTGAGTTAGTTAAATAAAATCCCTTAAAGCTTATAAAAAACATACGGTAATAATTCGTAAAGTTCAATTCTAGACGACAAAAACATCCGGCCATCTTGGCGAAGTACAATACGAAGCTGATGGATGTCTTGCCACTTTATCTTACGATCATGCCGTCAATAGAATCCTTATCTCAAGAGCATAAAGTTTCAATTTCAATTGTTCAAGTGACCTACAATCTTATCTTCTTGATATGTCTCTGTAATGAGTCGTATCTCGAAGGAATAAAGACTAATATTGCTAAGAAAGAGCGATCGATTAATTTTGCTCTACCCTGTAACCGCTCAGCAAATTCGAAAGATTCAAATTGAATCCGCTAAAACGTGTTCCATTCTATTCAGCCAGCAGCTTTGACGTTCAGCACGTACCATACTTTCCAAAAAGTATTCATTTCTTGAATCTAAACCTTATTCCTACGTGGGTTTGTCATTTAAAAACTATATCGGCCAGTAACAGGAGTTTGTGCATTGAGTAAGAAACTTTTTTGTTTGGCGACCCCACGTTTCGCGAGTCGAGACGTGCATTCGATATTAAAAAATGCTTCAGAAAAGTCTTTAAATTCAATAGTAATTTGGTGTTGAATAGGTAGGGAGAGGATAATGTAAGTACGCCCTGTTTTTGCGGTGTTGTATTTAGTACGCGAATTTCTCGAGTCGCATTGTGTACACACTGGTTTCTTGCCCAGCATGAGTCTGTCACAGTGCCGTGGATATGAATGGAGCGACCGAGTTTCTAATTACACAGTCAATTTGATAAGTAAAGCGGGAAACATGAGTTATTGCCCTGGCCCATAACCAAGATGAAATCGGCCATGTTAAATATGTGACAATAGATTGAAAATTTTTGTGAACGACTTAGCATAATAATGTACGTATTGGATTGTATTTTTAAACGATTAGTTGGTGATTAGCCCATAATAACTGTGCGCAGTTCAAGGGCGTCCCTTTTTAGGAATTACCGTTTTGTTTGTTTTGCAAATTATGCCTCTGGAAGCCAAATTACTTAGCACGTGGTTCTATTAGAGGCAGACGAGTTCTGTTTGAAATTTAATTTCCATTGAAGGCGCATTTTAAATTAGTATTTCAACTGAAATGTAACTGCCCATTCCAGTTTACCAACGAAGTTTAAGAAAGTCTAGGATTCTACGTAAAAATAAAATTGTAGAAATACGACTATTAATAACAAGGACAAAATATAATCTGACTAACAAAAAACTAACTAACGCAGATGATGCAACGAAATTCAAAAAACGATTTTGACTAAAATATTCTAGAGACAATAATCGATTCGCACTGGCCATCGCTTTCACTGTTTTTGCAACACATAAAACTATTACACAACAATTATTTAAAAAAAAAAGAATATTAAAAAAGTCAAACGCGTGCAATAGATCGTTTTGGCGGCATAACTAATGTTGTCAGTGCCACATTCCAAATTGCATACGCTATGAAACGCGTGATGCCACAAATGGTTGGTAACGGTATGGAGCTATACCGTATTGGAAACAATATGGTCACTTGTGATCATATTATATGCGTTATCATTATGTGGTTATGTTAAATTCGAGTAACCGATCGTTATAGACTCCATCGACGCCGATTTAGAAAATTAATTGGGTAATATTTTAAATTCTATGACCCGATAGTCTGCTCGATACTGCTGATTACTTTCGGAATTGGTCTAGCTGTAGATTACGATGACCATGATTAAACAAATGATGAAAAGTTCATTGTATAAGTAGTTCAGCATACTGTTGTAATTCAACCAATTTGAGAACGGTGCTTTTGACTACAACATGACCTGCTTGTGGAGTGACCATACACAAGGGCACCTTCGAGCATATAATAAACTCCAGTGATGCCCTTGATTAAGCACAAGACAAAATACCATCGATTGGTAAAGAAGAAGCATATATGTATAACATTAACTTCTCCAAAAGATGCTACAGCAAACGTAAACCACCAAATAGCCAGTCATGCACTTACAAAGACAACCCCAGACTTAAATTCTCAAATACCTACTCTACATAAATATCAAAGCACTGTCCAGTCTAACCCCACAAAAACTCCCATATCCATAAGAAAGTCGTTACGTACATCTTTCATACAGCCGGTAGCCGCGAAGAATCAAAAGAATTTACTTCACGAGGGGAAGTGTGGAATGGTATTTACGATGTTCGCATTCACGCAATCCTCCTCGATGACCGAGACACATGCGAATCAGCATCGTACACAGATAATAACCATGTTATGAGAGTAGAATAACCGTGATATAGCATCGATGACGTTAACGTTATAGTAATGGGTTTACGTTAAGGAAACGTTTTGTCTTAACGATTATTAGTGGAATGAGGAAATTGGTTTGTGTAGGAGTAAGCGGAGCGATGATCGACCTATTATGGCAGGCTCTTGATGAGTTATGATGTGATTTCATGAAATGCTGCCATGATATACGACATTGTGTATTATTAATTCATTCTAAAGAGTAACAGTTTGTTGTAGTCCTATTTTTTTGTTCATACCCGATCCTTTTAGGGCGATATCAATCTTAAAAGGGGAGATAAAGGGGGTCAAGACAAGTTTTTTTTTTATCAAGATACTCTTAGAGATGGTCGTATTATTATCAAAATATTGAGAGTCATTATGTCCTATATTGTAAAGATTTTTTGCAGAGGCTGTGTCGAAATTGTTACTAGTACCTGAAACTTATATTTAAACAAGCTTCGTGATGTATTTGTTAGTTTAAACCATAGAATTAAATCTTTAGATTTGCGCTTGCAAGTCGCACGAAAAAGTGTCGACACTGAAAAGAGTGAGCAATAATAATGGCATTTCCATGACAATCACGTCAAGCCTCAGCGACATTGTCTGCAAGAGGTATCAAAAACAGAAACGCGACCATCTTTTGAGGCGTCAAGGCGAACCTACGTTTGAAATCTTTAGTTTATACGACGTTTCATAAAGAAGAAGACAACACCTTATATAAATCTCAATTCAAAAGGCAAGGTATCTCTGTCTCTATAGTCTGTAGGCAAGACAAACTATGCCGTCTTCAATCAGTCAATGTTTGTCCCATACATTATACATGCGAATACATGATCGCTCATATCCATGTGAACGGCGAACATCGACATCTGTCAGAGATGACGAATGTTAGTGGTAATTGTTTTGAGTCATTAGTTGCTTTCATTAGTAGTTATGTATTTAGATTAATAACCTAAATGTGATGGTTTGGTAGGTCAGGGTCACAATTAATCATAAGAGATATTGTGAAACTTGTCTGTTACTTTTAATTTTTCGATTGTTTTAATAACTACATTTGAATCTCGTTTTTTAACCTAAATACCAAACACCTTCCTTATTACTCTCTATCAAACTTTATTTTAGATCATCCATAAGTAATATTATTTTAACTCGCTTCTAAAATTACTAATCTTCTCATTCCAGATCAAAAATGTTGAAGTGGGCAGTCTATGGTAAAAAGAACCAAGAACTCCGGGTGACCAACGACCTTGAAAATGAAGACTGCGAACAGTACACCGACGAACCTTACAACAACAACAAAATCAGGAGATCTCTTGACGCACAAACGGTCAAAAAGAGCAAGAAGCCCAGCAGGTACCAGCGAAGATCCTTAGGGTCTAATGCAGTTAGAAAAAACTTAAAAGCTGTAGACAAAGAAAACGTTAACTACATAGGAAATACACCAAACTATTACAGAGAAGGTTTTATCAAGAAGCCGGAAAGCATAGCCCTGAAAGATGTCAGCAATATCACGCCTACAGGTACTCCAGTCAAAAACTTTGACAGAAGAAAATACTATCTAAATGGTTCTAAAGACGACATTCTACCAGATTTACCACCAACACCACCTACTTACAGCAGAAGAGTTAGAGAAGCTAAGAAAAGGAAACTAGAAATGGCGAGTGCTAGCGAAGTATTTAGAAGAGATAGCTGTGTATATAAATCTGAAAGAAGAATAAAGCCTATTGATAGACACTCGTTAAGTCCTAAGCTAAGTCATAGTTCATCTGAGCCTTCACTAAGTGATCTTTCTGATAGACTAAGTGCTACAACTACGAGCAGCAGAAACTCTTTTGCTTTAGGAAAACATAATAATGTTCCAGTATGTACAACAAAAACTGTCAACGAAGGATTAGTTGAAATAGAATATGAGCAGGATCTAGTGCTCAACTGTATAGAAAAACCTTTGACCATCAACAAGAGTACTATTGAAAAAACCACTTTACCTATATTTGGACATCACATATTCATGGACAATCCATTATATTTCAATAACAATGATATCGGTCTCACAAATATAAGGCCTTTGAAACGAACAAGAAAGAAATCCAATGATTTTGAGAGTTCCTTCAAATCGCCTTCTGTTGATAAAAAAGATGTTCATACATTAGTAAGAGAAGGATGTTCACCTGTCTCTATTACACCTTTATCTACGAAACTAGCAGCCTTAAGATTTAGCACTATGAGCGTACACAGCAAATCACAAAGGGTCGCTTTTTCAAATGATATTACAGAATATTTTCCTAAAGTAGAGAATCCTTTTACTATCCCTTTAAGGGATGAAGAATCGTCTACAGAAATGGAAAATAAATTCATCCTAGGTAGGGATTTAACAAGTAATAATACTGACTCAACTGTGTCAACAACACAAATGGGTGATGTAACACTTGAGAGAATGATTGAGGATATAATAAAGAGTACTAAAATTGTCAAATCTAAAAGAAGGATATTGAATAAAGCTCCTGAAGTAGAGATTCTAGAAGAAATTCCTCCACTAGAAACTGTGAAAGATTTATTTGTCAATCCTCAGGCGGAGAACAAAGCCAATTTAATAAAAGAAGCTAAATATGTGAACTTATCACGAGAAAACTCTATATCACCTAAAACTACTCCAACTAAAAAGATGCCTGTACATAGAGTTAGCGACAAATTACTGAAGAACCTTCCAATTGGCTGCTTCATCTTAGATGATGGGGATGGTTATAATGAAAGGGAAGTGAGGACACCAGACAATGCTGTAGATGTCAAACGTAAGGCAAGTCCAAAGAAACGTTTGACAACTCTAAACAGATCACAATCCATGAATGTTTATTATGAAAGAGGAAATCTGGAATCAATGTCATCAGAATCAACTCCAGATTTATATGCAGCGGCCGAAGAACGAGCAAGCCTTAGGCTAAAACGTCAAAAATGTATACGCAGGAAGAAGTCTACAGCAAGCAATGAAAGTCAATGGAAAAATAAGGATCTCAAAACTTCAATCCTCACCCTAGAAATTGGAATACCAAGTCCAGCAACAGAACTTCCCAATACGTCACTATGTGAGCCTTTAAGTCCTCCTTTATCAAATCCAATCGTCACTGATGATTACCAGAATATTTCAATGAAATCCACTGTATCACACAGCAGCTTGATGCCTTACGATACTTTAAACAATTCTCACAACAAGAGATCAAGGGAGTTGTTTGGACTTACCCTAGAACATGGTATTCCAAGTCCTATTACTCCCGTTCCCAGCCTTAAAAGACCTGGCAAAGTGTTAAGCGAAGAAAGAGCCCACAAGACGAGTAAATTAGATGAGGATTTCCTCCCAACTGAAACCTACACTCCTGTGATTGAGCATAAGTCTATACGAAGATGTTTGACGTACTCTCCAGAAGAAAATAGCATAAGTAGCAATGAGGAGAAAAGACGAAGTGTTGCGAGTAACAAATTAGAACGTTCTAGTGAACGATTCCAAGCCCTAAAAGGGACGATAGATTTAGAAATAATGACAAGGAATGATGTCATAGACGTGCACGGTGAGTGGTGACTATCAACCTTCATTTTACCCTATTGTTATAGTTGTGTCCTATTTGGGTGGAGTTCTGATGTCCCTTTTATGTTTGCAGTTATACGATGCCGAGATCTTCTGAGGTCCACAGGGAAAACGGATGATATCAATGCTTATGCTAAGGTTGGTAGTAAACTATTTTAATACGTCTGGGGATAACTTGACAAAATTTTGTAAAAAGTTTCCTTTGGTTATTTTTTCTGAGGAAAATTAAATTAAAGCATTGTAGTGCTATTCTGTAAAAATTGTTATCGTGAAAACTTAGGTTAAGTGATCTGTCAATAGTGTCAATCTCAAGCATCAGCAGTGCGATTCTGTAACCATCTCACCGTGAAAACTTAGGTGAAGTGAGCGTGGAGTGAGCTGTCATTCCGACTAATGCTAGGGATTGACACTACTGACAGCTCACTCTAAGCTCACTTTACCTAACTTTTCACGGTAAGATTTATACAGAATCAATTGGCAGATGGAATGACAGCTCACTTCACCTTCCTTTCCACAGGGACGTGTTTACAGAATAGCTCCACAGATTATGTCGTGACGACTGTCAGGTGTGTTGCATTGGGAATTACTAACATTCTTCACAATATGTGTCTGGCAATGCGACCCAGTGGGCACAGCCTATAACCAATCAGTCGTCCAATGATGAAAAATCATCAAAACCGAGTGGGTCATAAAGTGATAACCATAATTAAGAACAAAACCAACAACTACAAATAATTAGTCAAATTAAAACCCTCTTCCTCTCTCTCTGTCTCTCTCCGATGCCCGACATGGTCTACAATGATCATTAGACGTGATCATAATTGAATTATGAGTTTTCGATAATTTTCAAGTTATGGAACAACAAACTGAATTTCATACTAAACAAAGTTCAAATTCAATTGCGACCATAAACTTATTGGTAGAAATTGTCACTCAAAAATCAACTTAAAATACATTTATTTAAAGTAACTGATTATGTGCCGATGGAATATAAATTATCTGAGATTATGAACACTACTATATTTAAAACCTACCACCTAAGTTCACATTGTGAAAAGCAATTGATTATTGAGTATTAAAAATCAATTGAATTCCATTACCACAATTTAAATAAGAAACTTTCTCCCTATCAGGTCGTAATCAGCGGTGTGACAGAAAGCCAGACCCTTCCGTCCCAAAGGTCGATCTTCCAAAGGACATCAGTGCTGTATGGCAAGCGGGAGCCTGAGTTCCAGAGACACCTAAAGCTGCCTCTGCCCACAGCCGTCTACGAACATCAGATGCTACATATCTCTGTGTGGCACAGAGATAAGAAATACCGGTAAGTCCCTTAAAAAGGAGTTTGAAAACACTAATATGCTTATGACGCAGAGTATACGCGATTCTGCGCGGAGTATACGCGATTCAGCGCTGAGTAAACGCGATTCAGCGTCACCGACCGACTGGAGTCGAGTATTCCCGATTCAGCATTACCGACCGACTGGAGCCGAGTATTCCCGATTCAGCATCAGCGACCGACTGGAGCCGAGTATACCCGATTCAGCGTCACCGATCCGAGGTTGACGGATCAGTTTCGTTTACCAGCAGAAAGAGTGCAAAGTGCGCCTAAAAAGTTTTCATTTAAAAAAAGTGTAACTAACATCAGTATAGGAACAATTTCATGGTATGATGAAAGGTTTTAAGGGTTTTATGGCTCGTTTTTCAATCGACAGATAATTTTTATTCTTGAAATAAAATTGACGTCTGACAGATTTTATATAGAAGAACTGTCAAAAATTCACATTATTCCTCCGATAAATTATCTGGCGTTGTTAAACCAGCCCTTAGTCTAATTTAGTAAGTAGGTTGTCTACGAAATAGGTATGTCGTCTACACTATCAAAATAAGCTTTAACTTCAGGCGAACCAAAAGGTAAGTTAATTTTTTTTTTTTTTTTTGTAATAAAGATCCAAAATAAGGTGCTGGCAGTTAGGAAATAGGGCAATGGGGTAAGTTTGGGTCAGTTCATGATTTATTTTATCAAAGCACACATAGCTACCGCTTTTATTAAATGTCAGTCACTGTGCAAAATTTACAGCACTGCGCCAGTTGCAGATCACGCATTCAAGTTAGAGATTCTAATCACATTGCTGATTTTGAACTCATCATTTGCCAAGGCTTTTCCCAACTATATTGGGGTCGACTACCAGTCTAACCGAATGCAGCTGAATACCAGTATTTTACATGGAGCGACTGCTTATCTGGCCTCCATAGCCCAGTTACTGGATAATATGAGAACTTGGTAAGACGGGTTGTCAGACTTCCGGGCTTCTGACGACCCGTAACGACAGCCAAAGATCCACGACTGACAGCCGTGAAACTTAATGCTAATTTGAAACTAAAAGATAAATAAATCTAAAAGATGTTTGAATGGAAATGTAATCAATTTCATCGAAGCTTCCAATTTATTGCCAACAAATAATCCTTCTTAAAACTAAGGCTTATGGCGGTACTAGAACGGATTTATCGTTTTACCTATAATTAAATAAACGAGCCGGGCCTTATTATTTTAAGCAACACCTATTTTAGTACTCTTTAAGCTAGAATTAATCCTGTACGATCTTCTATTGGATATTGGGTATACGAGGTTTAGTAAATCACTTAAAGATCGGATTTTATCTTTCATATAATTGAAAAACATGGGAGCCTTCCAAAATCACAGGCAAATCAATATTTGGAAAGGAATTAGGAATGAAATCATTGCTTCTTCTTCTTTTCGTGTCGATGGTACTCTTCTTCGATATTTTATATTGTTTGAGCCCAGTACGTGGCCACGTTGATTGCGGCATCAGTGGTATTCATTAAATCATCCAAGGTGCAGGTGAACGGGCACTTAGGGCACTTCAGCAAGTCATGATGATGCAAGTGGTGATGGATGGGTCAGTAATCCCTCCCTCATTCAAAAGAAATCATTTCAAAAACTCATTCATTCAAAAATTAAATCATTTCAAATTTATCTATTAACAATCTTTATTTGTACAAGAATACATTATGACGGTGACCCCAAATTAGGCATTTACCTGTACCATTATCTCCAAACATTTTCCCTGTAGTAACCAAGTAATCAAAATACAGCATTTTACAAGTAGAAAAATATACCTACTACCCCATAAAATCACAGGCAAACTTTATTATTTCAGTGGGTCTATTTGTATCATCTTACATAACGTTATACGCAAACACTCTCTGACGTATGAGTGTCCTCTTCTATCACACCTGTCCCTCCGCCGACAAGAAACCGATAAGCTATCAATGATTTTCTCGCTCAAGAAACGTACAAAAGAGATCGCGAGCGACCGAGCGAGTACTCGTTTTTTGCAGCGACAAGAACTATCAAAGAGAGTACAGACGCCAGCACATCAAGCTAATCTAATCTGTCAAATTTCTTTAATAGATTTTCATCTTTATCGCTAAATCATTAAGGTTCAAGGTTGATTGGGAAAATTTGACAGTTTCGGGTAGCTTGATGTGCTGGCGTCTGTACTTTCTCAGCGACACTCGCTTGGCGGGCAGAACACTCGCTGAGAGACTCATCCTTGGTACAGCGAGTAATCGCTCGTCGCTCACTCGCTGCTCGTTGCTCGCAAAGTCAAAAACAAAAAAAATATCACTTTTGGAAAAGCAAAATACAAAAAATAGAATCGATTCTGGTCGCCCTTTCCGAAAGGTAGGTTTGTATGGAGAAGAATGGGCAAGAAACTCCACCGTTACTCTTGTAAAATGCTCTAGAATGCCAACTTGTTTATAGTTGCTAGCTCAACTCGCTTCTCGTTTATCGCCGACGATGAGACAGGTGCTTACACCTAGTTAAGTGATTCACTCAATAACATACACCCACGAAATTACTTACTGTTACTACGCAACTTCTTGCAAAGCTACTTGAAAATATTCCATTAATATGTAACAATATCCTTCAAACTAATCGCATTTCATTATGGATAAGCGACGCCTCACCTGAATTTTGTATCGAGCTCGTCTGTGATTCAGTCGCATGCACGAAGCGATATTTAATTCACGGAATATGAGATTAGTTATGCCGTATAGCCGGGTATAAACTTGTTTTGTGATTACGCAATGAATCACGTTGTTTTGGAGGGATTACTGGCTGTTTCATCCATTCTATACAGGATGAAATTGAATAGGTGCGCCAAATTAAAATAGATAACTATTTCAACGTGTTATAAAGTAAATTTAGAGCATGTTGTTAAGGAAAGGGATGCACAGTAGGCGAGCGATTTCGCAACGTCGTCACGCGCTCTTTTTTCGTAGGAACGGTCAAAATCAGGTAAATATCGCTATCAAGCATTTAGATTTGGGAAATGACAATTTATAAAGATTATGTAACAGTTACTGCACCTCCTATTTCGATTTGTCGCACCTATTCAATTTCATCCTGTATATACTAGCTTTTGCTTAGGCTTCGCCCGCGTGGATATCGGAAATTATACCACGGGAATGTACTGCTGGGATAAAAAGTGTCGTAGGCGATAATCTAGGTTATAAACTATCTGTGTCAACCTTTATCCTATTCCATTTTGTCGTTTTTTCGTGATTGAGTAACAAACATCTAAACATCCAAATTTTCACATTATAATATAATATACATTTATTTTTAGTTATGACTGTTTAGTAGAACAACTAAACTAAACAGTCATAACTAAAAATAAAACACGAAATTATACAAAAAAGTAATAAAAAAACAAAAACAGGAAGACCTATACACCAAAAGGCACCAGCATGAAATCACAGAACCGATTATTATGAAATTTGACAGATAGGTAGCCTGGGTCCTGAAGAAGTACCTAAGCTACTACAAATCCTGGATGTTTGTATAAAAAAATGATGAAATACATAAAACACGCAGACTTCGTCGACATATTACAAAATTCGGTGATAATACATAAAACCGCTGTTTTATTTTATTTTATTTTACAGTTTTTGGAAAACTTACAGCTAAAAACTTTTACACGATTGAGAGTAACAAAAATAAAGGCCAATTACAAGTTTTCACAGGTAGAAGAGAGAATATTAAAAAAAAATATTTGAGAAGGTAGACAGCGTTTTGAGTAAATACACTATCATAAGTACAAAAGCGTTTTAAACAGCGTAAATTGTTATTAATTAGGTTACGTGATCAAAAAAGAAATCACAAACAGTCTTTTTTAATTTTGAAATACATATCCCATGTTGTCGACATATCCCATAGAATAAACAAGCTGAAGTGGCAATGGGCCAGCCATGTTAGTTTATGATCCTTGAAGGAGGCCACAAATCGGCTAACGTAGGGTAACACGCCCTCAGGCTAGGTGGGGCGATGATCTTAGTGGGGTGGGTCTTGTAGCAACAAGATGCAAGCAGGCGAGGATTGACTTAAATTGCATAAGATTGGAGAGCGCTATGTAAAGCTGTACTAGGCAGATAATAATGAAGATTACGAACTTCAGAATATTACTGAAGAGGAGCGTCGTATGTATGTGTATGTATATAACCTATTTATGTATTTGTTTACCTAGTTCTAAGAGTTTTTTTTTTATTATTGTCCCTCTCAACCAAAGCACCTGCCATCTAATCTCTTCACCACCCTTGGTTGACTGGTAGAGAATGCCTAAGGCATTAAGTCCGCCTTTGTACCTTTTTTTTGTGCAAAAAGATTAAATAAATAAAATAAATAAATCAATCGTATCGCATCGTATCGTATCGTATCGTTCATCGTATCGTTATTATTAACGACCCACATTTCTGGCGTACTGACTATGGCTCTATCCCCTGAGACCATTCTTTGTAAAAGGCTTTGAAAGCGGTCTCTTTGTAAAGGGCTATATCTTTGACGTATCTATCTCTAGGTCTTACAAAGTATTGAAAAATATTTTATAGGCTTCAAAATAAGGGTCATAGCATCTTTGCTGTATCACAGCCTTAATCAAAGTTAAAAGGTCACAATTTAAAAGCGATTAGTTTGAGTTTCTAACTCTGTAACAACTAAGTAATTTAGTTAAAGTTACAACTTTAAAGACATGAAACAGGTTATTAAAACTTATTTATTAGAGGCTGTGTTTCAAGTTAATTGGGGCTGTGAGAAGATAAAACATAACCGTTCATTAAAACTAATACAGGCTTGAAGTTCTTACTTAGAAATAACGTAACAGAATTATTTTATCTGAGGAATAATTTTGAATATTTGACAGTTCTTTTATACAAAATCTGACAGACGTCAATTTTATTCCACGAATAAAAATTATCTGACGATTGAAAAATCAGACCTAAGTATATTTTATGTCTTATTTTCCAAACGAAAAATAATTTTCCGAGTCATGTATTTTTAGCCGTAGTTACGTATATTTTTCGCTTTGCCCAAACCCATACAAAAGCAGGAACCGATATCAATAGCATTGTTACGAAAAAAATAGCTGAAAAGCGAACACTTTGTCAAGTCGACTCGACGCGTGACATGAATAAATGAATTTCGAATGTCGACATTCGGTCCCACTACTCTATGGTGAACCACCTTTTTCCTATTTTAAAATAAAAAGATAATATTTAAAAGAAATATAGCACAGCGCATGTTTAAAGTAGGAGTGCTTTATTCACTTTTTCCTCCTGTGTAGCACTTTCATACATAAGATATTGGGGAGTTGAAGTGACGCTGGCTCGACTGGACCTGCGCACAACGATCGATTGCCCAACGACGCAGACCCGGGCAGTTGCGTTGCCGACTCTTGACGGACAGCGGTCCCGTTTTTGCCGCGTCTACCCCTTTTAAAATACGCATAGATTTTCTTAAGTGCCGTGCAGTGAAGTGATTTTGGTGGTCTTATTTTTTTTTTAAGTGGATTGAATTTTTCAAAGGGTAAGGTTATATTTTTTTCCGTTTTTTTCCGGAATATTTTCGAGCTGTTATCGGATTGATTTGTCACTGAACCTACATACCCATATTTTTTGTTATTGGATTAATTTTTTTATTTAATAAATCGAGCCTCATCCTGCGTATTTTTGGTATTTTATGTAGCGAATTTAATCTTGTAGCCGTAGGTATTCAAATTACGATAACTTATTTTTATCATCTGATGAAATAGCTATAAATGATAAAAAAATTGGTCCTTTTGGTCCTTAATAGAACAATTTACTCAAACCGCGCAAGAAATCCTTTGTTACAATTCTCGAAATATCAAATCCAACATAAAATATTAAGACTCATATTTGCGTAATTTCGATCCTGACGTCGTTAGATATTAAGAAACTGATTATTATTATAATTATAACGATATTCATCCCCTCAATGCGGTGGCATCCCCTTTTAAGTAGTTATATAGGGATATGGGTTACGTCCTTTCGTCTACGCGGCGAGGTAGTGGGATAGCACGCTAACATAATACAATTTTGAAGTATATTTCGACTTTGAAACGGACCTTAATCCAACCTCTTTTATCCTTTATTTCATATTTATCCTTTATTTCATACCAGTTGCGCCCCGCGGTTTCGCCCGCATAAGTTTCGATCCCGTGGGAATATTGGGATAAAAATTATCCTGTGTTAATCCTGGTTATAAACTATTTGTGTGCCCAATTTCATCCAAATCCGTTTCGTAGTTTTTGCGTGAAAGACTAACATCCATCCATCCATCCATCCATCCATCCATCCATCCACCCATCCATCCATCCATCCATCCATCCATCCATCCATCCATCCATCCATCCATCCATCCATCCATCCATCCACCCATCCATCCATCCACCCATCCATCCATCCATCCATCCATCTATCCATCCATCCATCCATCCATCCATCCATCCATCTATCCATCCATCCATCCATCCATCCATCTTTCACTTTCGCATTTATAATATTAGTAGGATTTAAAAATCCTTGAATTCATTTGTTTTTTTCGGAACTCTGACAGCGGGTTCACGAACCATTTTAAATTTCTTACCGCCCCAGCTAACCTAAATTCACGTAGGTACCTACACTGCTGGTTTACCTCAAGTAGGAGTGGTTTCACTACTATACCTAGTTCAATGGATAGAATATGAACTCGTTGACCTCTCAATTTCAGCTTTGGTGGTGAAATATTTGTATTATAAAGATTTTTTTGTGACTACGGCAGGCACAATAGATTCTTCTCTTGCTTTTAGTGGGCAGTTCGATAGAAATCTAAGCTAGAGTATATACAATACAATAAACTAGAGGGGAAGGTTTATTCGACCTGGGTCTACTTAAATTTATAATATGATAAAAGGAGTATGTACGAGTATAAGGATCCTAGCAGGTGGCGTTCTATAATTTCTGCCTACCGCTATGGGAATAAAGCGTAAGTTTATGTATGTACTATGGTCCTAGGGATCGACATAAGCCATTGTAATTCAATTACATCATAGCAGCTTTTATACGCCCTCTTCTGAACATTAACTTTCTGAAGCGATACTGAGAAATGATTCCAACCACCAGGGTTGACAGATCTATTTCTGATTTCATTTTGTTGTTACACACACAGAAGAATACTGTTATCCTTACCCATGACACACACATAGAGAACATGTCATAGACAAGTGACAGTCGCTTTCAAATCATTTCGTATTCCTACAACGACTTTCAACGGGATTGATATAAGCTTTTCGATAGCCCAACATGTCAGTTTAATACATTTTTGACTATTCCATCATAGTTATCGCTGATACAATGTCACTTTGTCCCTTAGACGTGTTCTTTACTACGTGTTCGTGACGTGTTCTTTACAATTGAATACATAGAAAATATACAGGGTGGCAGGGACATCGACAGGCAACCCGTTACCATGGGTTCAGTACATGATTCCCCTGCGTTGAATTTTTTTATAACTGACGGCCTAAAATCACGGTCACGGTTTTCGCGTCGATATCCCTGCCACCCTATATGTCTTCAGCCATTCCACCTTATCAAATTTATTATATGACTAAAGTGTATTTAGTTCTCCTCCACTTAAAAACTTCTGGACAGAGATAGTAATGATAGTGTACTGTTTTTTCCGTCTATAACATTCTGTAGAAGCACTGAGAAATAATGGGTTTTTTACTATCAATCAATACAGCTGGACAGAGGCCTCTCTCAGGCTGCGCTACAACACCCTGTCCTCCGCCTTCCGCATCCAGTCCGTCCCAGCTACCTTCATAAGGTCGTCCGTTCATCTAGCTGGGGGGCGTCACACACTACGCTTGCCGATACGCGGTCTCCACTCCAGGACTAGTCTGCTCTACCGGCCATCGGTCCTTCGACATACATATATCGTTTTTTACTATACTGCAGATTAAACTGAATATCACAGCTACATTTTCTAGAAGCGCTCAGTTCAGAATATAACAATTACATTTTCCAGAAGCAATTTTCTCAGAAAATTATCCTTTCACTCCTATTTCCCTTTGACAATTTCTAGGAACATAATTAAAGTTGGAAGTTTCTCCTTCCAGTCGTTTCACTATTCATGTTAACTATTCTTAGTAATTCTTAGAAAGATTGCTTTACGAGTATAAAGCAATCCTTCTAAGAACTTTATTAGTTAGCATCTTGGCAAGAATTTATTTATTTATTTATTTATCACAAACACTACTAACATTTCAGGGAATTCCTAATGCGTTAGCGTGGTCCTTAATTAAACTATCTTATTTACAACTATTTTAAATAACATAACACATACAATATTGTTTTTGTGAATTCATTCAGAGAACAGGTAAATAGATCGATCCTTAAGAAGCAAATAACAGTTAACTTAAAATTATATCAACCAAACTTTTGGAAACCTAACACCATGCCTGAATATCCATAAGGTATAGGTAGAGTTTTATAATCTGCTTAGCATTTAAAATCGTCGACATCCGTCTAATATTTTTGGACGGACATTGACGGTTTTGAGTGAAGTTGCCTTATCACTGTATTTCACAAACAAATTGATGTTTGTTGTTTTTTTAAGTCTATAAATAGTCATTCTACTGCCCATTTTCTTGACAATTCCTTAGTTATTTCTCAACATACCATCCTCAAAGGCTTGAGTTTTTTCTGCTATAATATTTTCGCAATTTTTTTGTTTCAAGGTTTACTACTTACTCAATACCTTCGAACTCTACATATCCTCCAAAAAGAAGCTTGAAGTTAGACCAAAAACAAAACACAACAAAGAACAAAAAAACTAGAACCAACCGTACGTGAACACCTAGATCTCATACCTCTTGACCCACTTCCAGCTTATCAGCTTAAAAGCTCATTTATTGAGCTTAAGCACACAACTGTGAGCTATTACTAACAATTTATTTAAAACTATAAATCTTGCTACCTAATGGTATTAGAGAAAACTATTAACTCACATACGATTCATGCTTATGGCTAAGTTAGGTGGAAGTTTGCACGTGAATGTAATTTCAATGCGAGTTACCTTCTATCATCATCTGCCTAAATTTTTCCCAACTATGTTGGGGTCGGCTTCCAGTCAAACCGGATGCAGCTGAATACCAATATTTTACATGAAGCGACTGCCTATCTGACCTCCACAACCCAGTTACTGGATAATACGATACCCCTTGGAAAGACTGGTTGTCAGACTTTCGGGGTTCTGACTACCCGTAACGACTGTCAAAGATCCACGAATGACAGCCGGGACCAACAGCTTGACGTGCTTTCCGAGGCACGGAGGGGTCTTGATATGTAAAGATCATCCACAGACTTACCGCGGCAAGCGTAGCTTAACCTGATCGATCGACCTGTTCGGTGGTTAAGCTGAATACGAGGTACATAACATAACATTACGCCTGTATTCAACGAACGGTCAGACTGAGGTGGCTGGCTAGAGGTGCACCTTTCACGGTTTCACCGGTTATCTATTAAGTCCCATGTACCTAATAGGGGGCGAGCCTGGCGTAAATATGATGTCTTTGCCATAATTACATTAACATCCGCTCCTTACCATGGCTCTTCTAATAAATAATTAATGAAGGATTACCATAGGCAACTGTCACGCTTGGCAGATAGGTGAACGATTTTACTTTCTAGCTGGATTGGAAGTAACTTGGTTGAGTTTTAAGATAACGTAATATACATACACAAACTGACGCCTTCTTCTCATGGGTACACAGAAGCTACAGAATGCCACCTGCTACGAGCCTTACACCTCCTTTTGCTTCGATTACTTTCAATATGCAAACGCAGTTTTTAGATTTAGCCTAACGCAACTTTATTATACGTAACTTCTTCTGCATGCGTCAAACATGACCCCAATATCCTAATAACAGAATTTTCCTTGTCGAGGATATGAACACGCGGAAGCTCCTGAATTATGCATACGATACGCATCATGGGTGAAGATTACAGCATTCGATATAAAGAGAATCTTCTCTAAATTCTTTAAAAGCAAAATCCCTTGCTTTCAACGAATTTATGCATCAAATATTCCTTGAAAATTGGTCACAGGTGGCGGTTAGAACAAAACTTCACCCGACTTTTACTTCCTGTACCTCAATCCAAATGATGCAATTGCGCGGTAGCAATTTTTTGTTTGTGGCTTAAATTACTTTAAAAAAGCTGAGTTGTGGAAGCCAAAGAAACCGTCTCTAAGTTTTGATGTATGATCTGATATAGGTAAAATGACATCATCATTTTACATTGCCATGTCTGTGGTATGGTGTATAATTAATGGATAGTAACATCCTTTTTCACTTAAAAAACATAGGTTCTAGGGTCACTAACCGGTTTTCCAACCATAGTGATTAAGGAAATTGTTCCTTGAGATATCATTGTTAAAAACTGTCGTGTTTTGTTTTTATTAAAATGACTATAACATCTGTTTTTGCATAACATAAAGTGTTTGAAGAGGTCATCGGTTTTCACTGCATTTGTTTTTAGGGAACTGAAAGAGAGTAGCTCATATCCTAGTCCTGTACTAGTCGCAATACTTTTTCTGTCTTTCTTTATATTCTTTATTGTGGCAACCAGACGGCTTGAAATACAGTTGCTAGGACACACCAACTTTAAAAAATTACATTCAAAATTCATAAGCACAGGTACAGAAAGACTGTAACGACACACACGTACCTCGTGGGAAATCTTAAGAACAAATAGGCTGACTTCAAATGGCCTGTATTACCTACATATATCTTATTCATGTTACTTCCATACATAGCCTATCCTACTATAATAATATAAACGTGAAAGTTTGTATGGGTGGATGGATGGATAGATGTTTGTTACTCTTTCACGCAAAAACTACTGAACGGATTTTGATGAAATTTGGCACACAGGTCGTTTATAACCAGGATTAAAATATAGGATACTTTTTATCCCGATGTTCCCACGGGATCGAAACTTATTCTGGTGAAACCGCGGGGCGCAGCTAGTGTTTTATAAACTAAATTCGCTTCGTGTCTCTCTGTAACCGCATTATTCTTTTAAACTACGCAACGGATTTTCATGCGGTTTTCACCACCATTTAGAGTAGTTATTCTGAAAGGTTTGTGTTTCATCATCATCTACCTAGCCTTTTCCCAGCTATGTTGGGGTCGGCTTCCAGTCTAACCGCAGCAGCTGAATACCAGTATTTTACATGGAGCGACTGCCTATCCGACCTCCACAATCCAGTTACCTCTTATGTACAATACATTAATATTAAACTGACATATATTATAATAAAAGAATCGAACGTTTTGTCAAGTAGTAAAACTATGCGAAACAGGGGTAGGTTGCCAGTCAGTATACAAGATGGCAGGGACATCGATGCCCAAACTGAAACCATGCACATGATTCTAAACAAGCGTAGAAATTTTTTCAGCTGTTTCATAGAAAAGTGCAATACCCCCGCGGTAATCCTATCCTACTTCCTACTATCCTACTTCCTACTAATATCCTACTTCCTACTAATATCCTACTTCCTACTAATATCCTACTTCCTACTAATATCCTACTTCCTACTAATATCCTACTTCCTACTATCCTACTTCCTACTATCCCACTTCCTACTATCCTTCCCATCCTACTTCCTACTATCCTACTTCCTACTATCATACTTCCTACTAATATCCTACTTCCTACTAATATCCTACTTCCTACTAATATCCTACTTCCTACTAATATCCTACTTCCTACTATCCTACTTCCTACTATCCCACTTCCTACTATCCTTCCCATCCTACTTCCTACTATCCTACTTCCTACTATCCTACTTCCTACTAATATCATACTTCCTACTAATATCCTACTTCCTACTAATATCCTACTTCCTACTAATATCCTACTTCCTACTATCCTACTTCCTACTATCCCACTTCCTACTATCCTTCCCATCCTACTTCCTACTATCCTACTTCCTACTATCCTACTTCCTACTAATATCCTACTTCCTACTAATATCCTACTTCCTACTAATATCCTACTTCCTACTATCCTACTTCCTACTATCCTACTTCCTACTATCCTACTTCCTACTAATATCCTACTTCCTACTAATATCCTACTTCCTACTAATATCCTACTTCCTACTATCCTACTTCCTACTATCCCACTTCCTACTATCCTTCCCATCCTACTTCCTACTATCCTTCCTATCCTACTTCCTACTTATAAATTATTATAAACGTGAAAGTTTGTATGGATGGATGGATGTTTGTTACTCTTTCACGCAAAAACTACTAAACGGATTTGGATGAAATTTGGCACACAGATGGTTTATAACCAGGATTAACATATAGGATACTTTTTATCCCGATGTTCCCACGGGATCGCAACTTATGCTGGTGAAATCGCGTGGCGCAGCTAGTAATAATATATGGAACAGATTTTTTTATTAATATCCGACGATACGTTTCAACGCAGGGGGGATCAGAATCATGTACTGAAACCATGGTGACTGGTTGCGCGTTAACGTCCCTCCCACCCTATATAAATATTATAAAGCATGGCTTGAACATCGATCGGTTAACGCGAAGGTGCCTTGTAGGGCGTTCTAGGGCTGAAACTTAGAATTTTAAAATTCCAACTAGAGTCCGTTTCCCGAAAGAAGTCACGCGGCAATAAGTGGAACTAATTATTATTATATAGTTAGCAACATTCCTACAACAACTCTCCTACCCCAGACACCTTTCTCTATTTAAGAATGTGCATTTTATTAACCAATAACCAAGCCTGCAACTCGTATATGATGTCGAGATAAATAAATAAATCAATATTTATGATTCCGTCCTACGACAGTGGCGCCGCGTCTACGAGACTTCTGTTGTGAAACGGACTTTAAATGAGTTTTACCGGAAAAGAACTATCATTAGATGTATTTCTACTGTAAAGAAGCAGGTATAAATTATTACAGAACCTTTGGTATTCTAAGAAAGCGATACCTAGTTTTATAATGAATTCACTAAAATTACTTTACATGTGATAAGCTGTAATGGAAAGAATATTGTTTAAGACCACGCTACCGATTTGGGGTAACCTGTAATGCTGGTTGTGTTGGGAATAATTAATAAATAAATAATAACGGCTGACCACGATACGAGCGTTTTTTGACACCTAACATCAAACTCTAGTGAAGATGACAGATTTTCATGACGACCTTTTTATTATAACGGGACCGCTTTCCTAGGCAACCAAATATTGAGACAAGTGCGTCACCATCTAACAGTTTCCATAATTTCAATACAAAAATTCAAACCTACTGGCATTTTGACATTTCTGTCTTAATATTTTTATAAGTATCGCATAAGTGTTGATGCCGTGGGAATATCAGGACAAAAAGTATCCTATGTTTTATTCTGATGTATAAGCTATATTACTGTAAAGTTTCATCAACATCCGTTCAGTAGTTTATGCGTGAAAGAGTAACAAAAATCCATCCATCCATTCACACAAACTTTCGCGTTTATAATATTAGTAAAGTTGTCAAAAAATAAAAGGCCCGTTTTGACATTTGAGAATGCGTTCTTGGCACCTGTCAGTTTCATACAAACGAATACGTGTTTTGCGAATTTGATCTTTATTGACTACTAGAACTGTCAATGTCAAAACGGGCCTTTTATTTTTTGACAACTTTAGGAACTAGGATATTAACGAGGCTATAGGTACCGATGATGTGATTCAATTGTTGTGAAAAATTAATAACGAAAATTAGCTAGTATCCCAAAGGTTACAGATTAGTTTTGCCCCTTATTAAAAACATAGGACTTAAACATATCTGGCGCAATGTGGGTGTACTATAGGTACCTACACCTCTGCCTAACCCTTCGGGGGTTACAGGCATGATGTTATAATGTTTTTAAAAGATCGCTTTTTGGTATAAGTCCGCCCATTGTGTCATCCCACGTAAAATTCCTATATTTATATCTGTATTTTTTATGGTGTACATAATAAAGATTCATTACATTCCTATATCTATCTGTATTAGTTTACTCCTATTTGGATAAAACTATTGATTTCGAGCAAAGATTTCGACGTATGTATTTTTAAAGAACACGTTCATTAAATATACATCCGAAAATCTGTTCAGCCTATTTCATTTCATTATTTCGTTAAAAAACCTATGTATAATTAAGTTTGACATTTCAGTAAGGGCTTATTATCTAAATGTCACCATTAGAAATAAAACAATTAACAAACTGACTCAAAGGTCAAAGTACTATCGAACCTTAATCTATTATTCATTTTCCATGTACTATATAAAAACCCATTTATAAATGTAATTATGGACATCAATCTACATTGAAGACAAAAGAAATGTCATGTTGTTACTGGTATTGTAATTTGGTCACAATGGTGGGGAATTTGGTCATAGAAAAATCATTTGATACAATACATATATTAAATATATGATAAATAAATACATATATTTTGCTCTCAAAGTACAACAAATACTTAATCTATGGAGTACAATTTATTTGTAAATTGATCATCCAGTAAACTGGTCACAGGTACGCACGACATTATCAAGCTTTACATTTCCAGTATAAGCTGACTTCTCATTGTACGAGAACCTATACAATGCGAGGTTAGCTAAGACTGGGAATGTATAGCTTGATATGTCATCGTGTGTATATTTTACTCGGAAAAGTGATATTGGGATTTTCCATTTGAAATTGATCAGTAGCAGCTCGGAGTGTGGATTTGTGCCCGGTTGATGGCAATAGGCTCTCCCCCCTGTTACTTGAGACTTAAATATAACGGGTGAAATGTGAGTATACTGAGGTACACCTCTGCATAACTCTTCGGGGAATACGGGCGTGATGTTATGGTACCTTATGTTAATTTTAGGAAATGGGACACTCGTGTAGATATTCTAGTTGATAACGTACCTATCTGCTAAAGTAGAGACTGTAATAAAAATAAATATTTTAGTTTTCGAAAGGGTAGGCGAATACGTGTGGCCATTTTTCATTTCGCTACTGCTGGGAGAAGTAGTTTTTATTTCTGCTTATTTTTATCTCGTCCTGGTAAACTAAAATACGTGGAATTCTCTTTTTAGGTCCAAATCCACAGTCATAACATAACACCACGCTTGTTTGTGCTAAAGGGGTAGGCAGAAGAGTAGTACTCGTATCTACATCCTTATTTCCCCATGTTTAAGTCCAAAGCAATATGGGGCGAGCTTTTAGCCCTTAACCGGGCACAAATCCACACTCCAGGTTGCTACTGAGAATCAACTCATCTTATTTTCTGTTCGTACGCTGCCATCATGCTCCTCTAAAAACCATGCTATCCTTGCACATACGTTCAAGATAGCCTCTTAATAAAAAACTCCTGAAAACGACCACAGTCCAAGCTGGCGTTAAGCCAGAGGAAGATAATGATGGATCACAAGCTAACTGCTAAACTTATGCAAGTGTATGAAGTGGTGACGCACTCACTGAATAACTTGGAGTTCTGCCCATACTGAAAGGGAAAATGTTTTAAAAAGTGAGTTCTGTGAGTCGTAATTAGTTTACTTTCTGACCAGATTTTTGGTTTTATTTTTTAGCGTAGTAACAGCTGGACGTAGTTCTCCGAATGTAAGATAAAAATGTTACAAAATGGGATGTGTTTAGTCCAAAAAATATTGTTAATTGTTTTTAAATTCTATCAGTGTACCCAGGAAAGTAATCAAAATCCACCCATTTAAGGCCACCCGTTGTATGTTTTGTAGTGAATAATCGTATTTTTTATACTTATATAAATAAATAAATAATCATTTGTTTGTAAACCTAAGAAAAACCCGAACTAGAAAATAACCATACCATTTGGGAGTTTATCAATGAACATTTTCCTTGTAAATTTATCAGAATAAAAATTATTTGTTTTTAAAGCTAGGGTTTTCTAAGACTGCGGTGGCTGTCACATAGCGTCCGCAATTTACGATCCAATATTGTCACTGTCAGGTTATGTATGAAAGATAGGTATGCTTCCCTAGAGAGTGTTTTCTGACACCGTAAAGTCAGACCCCATTGACTTCATTTTCATGACAGCCGCCACTGCGAATAAAAATACTCTAACTATTCGGAAACTTATCAACATCTACGCATTTTCCTTGTAACAGAAACCTATTCACTATATCCAAATAAAAAAACCGTCTTGTTTTCGGATTATCCTATATCAAAGAATACCTATTTCCTGATAATATATTTACATACATGACATAAAATATTCACTCTCACTTTTAAAATCCTTTACGTATCGACGGGCACCGCGTAATCTGCTTACCCCCGGTGAAAGTGTAATGAATTAGGTTAGAACCGAGCTCTGCGCGATGACCTGTCACTAACGCGACCTTAAAACCACTCCGTAGGGAAGTTATACAATTATACATATGGCTATACGGTAATGCCAACATGTAGAATGAAACTTTTTTTTTGTGAATTGAATATTTTGTTAAGTTAAGCACTGCTGGGCAAATGCTTCCGCCAAATCCTTCCCGCGCCACGTCGAACCAGGCCTCTTTTCTTTTTTTTTCATATTTGTGGTTATGCAGACAAAAATCAGTTAATCAGTTACAACGCTGGGCAATCTTCAAGCCAGGCAAGTTATACATGTGGCTAAACGGTAGTGCCAACGTAAGTTGGAACTTTGATTGAATGTTGGTATATTTTCATTTAGTTTTTTGTGGTAAAGAATGTGGAAATGATAACTTCTTGACATAAACAGTCACTATGCTCCCTTAACACCACTTACCTACTGTAGGACAATCATAAAATATAACTAGCAGCACCCCGCGGTTTCACCTGCATAAGTTTGGATCCCGTGGGCATATCAGGATGAAAAGTAACCTATGTGTTAGTCCTGGTTATTATAAACTATCTGTTTGCCAAATTTCATCCAAATCCATTCAGTAGTTTTTGCGTGAAAGAGTAACAAACATGCATCCATCCTTACAAACTTTCGCGTTTATAATACTAGCTGCGCCCCGCGGTTTACCAGCATAATTTTCGATCCCGTGGGAATATGGGGATAAAAAGTATGCTATGTGTTAATCCTCGTTATAAACTATCTGTGTGCCAAGATGTATAAGCAATGTTACTGTCAAGTTTCATCGAAATCCGTTTAGTAGTTTTTGCGTGAAAGAGTAACAAACATCCATCCATCCTTATAAACTTTCGCGTTTATAATATTATTAGGATGAAACATTTATGTACGGTAGTAGTGTGTGCGGATTTGACATTTTATTTGTCCTAGGATTTCAGTTACTATGGTAATTTTTCATCAAAAACGGTTACTATCACCCTTATGCCTTTACAACCACATGGTTGAAGTTATTTACTGCGATATAGTAATGCCAACATGTAGAATGTGACATTTATTATGCATAGAATGTTGGTATCCTTGCATCTCAGTTCGCCCGCTTGGGATAATAGGGTGGAGAGATAATATTGTTGTTTTCCTCCTCCTTTCTTCCTCCATTTATTTTATCTATATTTATCAGTCTTCAGCCAAATGCTATGCCCAAAATTAGCTAAAATTGAAGACTGATAAAAAAGACAGAAAAAAGAAAGGGCAAGCCCTAGTTCTTATAAATATCCAGGTTATAAACGATTCGTAAGGTAAACGATCCGTTTTTATTAAAGAAACCGGGAAAACAGCAATTTTCTAGATACTACTTATCAATGGATTCAATAATCATAATTATCAGTACTAACAAAGCTTTACTATGCAATGGTCGTGATTTCTGTGATTTAATTTTGAAAATATCATTATTGTTTTAATACCGAATTATTATATCCACTATGGCAACACTGTCAACGTACAAATTAGTACTATTGTAACAAACTTTTAAACCTATATTTATTTCATTATGATAACTGAATGTATTATTCTACTTTAGCAACACTTGGAAATAGCAGTTATGATAATTATTATCATTATTTCTGGGTGGGGCAAATGTAATTTGAAATAGTAAAATGTAGTCCAGAATTAGTCGTTGTTGGATTGTGAAAGAGTAAAGTGGTGCGATTAAAAGTATTGGCAAGAAAATAGTGCTTTCTTAATACAATACTGTATGTTACAGCATAAATGTACAAAACAATATGAGTCAATACAGAAAATTACACGAACAAAACCCCTAATAATACCCTACGACACAAACAACGAGTAAATAAAGGAATGGACGCCATTCCAACGTTCATTACATTACAACCACACGAAGAAAAAACCGGACAAGTGCGAGTCGGACTCACACAGTTTTCCGTACGTACAACATTTAACACTATTTTGGAAAAAAAACACGTTTTTTCGTATGTGACCCCCTTTAATTTTATTTTATTTTTATTATTTGTCAATAAAGCGGTAATAGAAATACACTCTCTGTGAAAATGTTAACTATCTGTCGGTAGACAGACAGTTAAAATTTTCACAGAGTGTGTGCGGGCGGTATCTCATGAATCGTAATAGGTATATTACGGTTCATGAGATACCGCCCGCTGACAGACAGACGGACGGACGGATAGGGTCGTCTGGGTACGGAACCCTAAAAATACTCCTGTCCTTCAAGATACAGGATTTTCCTAATTTAAAGGGCAGGGGTCTTCTCATATGTAATAGCCACACCCATCCCTTATTGAAATAACGCTGATGTTACCTAGGCTAAGTATTTTAGTAAAATAAATAATTACTAACTTACTCGATATTAAGTAATAGAAACCTTACTCATACATTAAAACTTTTATTAAGCCCGTTATGAAAGGTCAAGGTAAGAAAAAAACCTATTTCACGTAGAGACTGACCTATCACGAAGTTTGAAAGGGTGTAATGAGAAAGCTAAAAAACGCATGGATGAATCGTATACATCATAGTCAGACTGAGGATATGCACCGCTGAACACAACCCTCACATACTATACTTATTATAAACGTATCTTCTACTAATAATAAAGCTGAAGAGTTTGTTTGTTTGTTTGAACGCGCTAATCTCTGGAACTACCGGTAGGATTTGAAAAATTCATTCGATGGCCCGTTTCTTGAGGAAGGTTATAAGCTTTTGAACATTACCCTAAGCCGAGCAAAAAGAAAAAAGGTCAGAAAGAACGCTAAGAAAAAAAGAAAGAAAAAAAGCGGACGAAGTCGCGGCCAGAAGCTATTAAGTAATAGTATAAATGCAAAAGTAGCACTCGTCTGTCTGTAAACTTTTCTCGCCTAAATCGATCGTTATGAAATACAAATAGATAGCCTGGGACCTGGAGAAGGACATAGGGTACTTTTCTTCAGAATATTAATATAAAATATATAAATTCTAAATCTCACGTTGGGCGCCAACATTAATGTAAAGTTTTCGTTATGCCATGTTGGGCGGGGCAATCCATACTAATATTATAAATGCGAAAGACACTCCGCTTGCCTGCCTGTTACAATTTCACGCCTAAACAAATAGGTAGCCTGGAACCAGGTGAAAGACATAGGCTATTTTTCATCGTGAATATTAAAATCCAAATCCCAGGTTGGGCGCCAATATTAATGTACAGTTTTTCGCTGTGCCATGTTGGGCGCCAATCCATACTAATATTATAAATGCTAAAGTAACTCCGTCTGTCTGTCTGCCTGTTACCATTTCACGCCTAAACAAATAGGTAGCCTGGGACTTGGAGAAGGACATATGCTACTTTTAATTTTCATTTATATTAAAAAAAATATGAAATACACAATACACGCAGACGAAGTCGCGGGCAACAGTTAGCAATTCCTATTTTAGTACAATCGGCAAATGAGAGCAGTATTCAGTGTGCCTTTTGATAAAGCTTCGCTTGTGCTGAATTCCCGGATTCATTATCGTATGCATCAGCATTGCTGGGTTTATTTCGTTTATTTTTTAAAACAAAGCATCTGTCTACAATCTACGTTTAATATGTGCTCTTGTTTCATCATGGGTGTATATTTATTTTTACATGTCGTAGCACCATGCTGAGATAGGAGACTTTTGGGCTCCTACAGGATTTCCCTTTACTTTTTCATACTAGCTTTTGCCCGCGGATTCGTCCGCGTGGATGTCAAGAATTATCCCACGGCAACCTACTACCGGAATAAAAAGTAGCCTATGTCCTTCCCCAGGAATTTGAATTGCCATCTATCTCCTTGCCATCTTGCCAATTTTATCGAAATTCGTACAACGCGGTTAAGACGTGAAAAGGTAACATGCAGACAGAGTTAGTTTGGAATTTATAATATTAGTTAGGGTATCAGTGAGTCTTGCCTGTGCTCTGAGCAGTATATAAAATGTTCGATGATACTTGCATACCAAATATAATACACAGTTTGATGGTACCAGTATTTATGTATTCTGGCTTTTTCCACGGTTATTTTTTTCTAGCACTATTGATCTTTAGACCTGACGATTGTGTATTGTTTTCAATGGCTGCCCGAACGCCTTTGTTCTACGTTTTATTGAAAAGTGCTCGGATACTCGGAACACTCGGAAAATCGGAATTGTTCTCGTTTTTTCTGACGCTCAACCTCTATTATAGGGGCGCCATATTGAAAAATTCTCGCCCTGAATGCTTTGAAAGGGAAAACAAATGGAGCGTGCATCCTATTGCGTCTGTGGCTTTCAACTATTTTTGTGCAAATTATTTAAATAGGGAATGTCGATGTTCATTTAGATTCTTTGTCCTTTATGGTCAGGTTTCGGACTAATAAAATGTCGGCAGTTAGTTTGGCAACCCCAGTAATTAAACTGCTCACTGCGATAATTATCTAAATCCACCATCCCATAGTTGTTGGTTTTCTATGTGGATTTTTCTATTGAGCAAGTTTTCCATGATAGTTTGTGGCGGAATTTACATCGGAACATGCGAACATCACACTGAAGTCACGCTAAATCCTGCATCGCGCAAGCAGAGATTACCGCGCAACTAGCCTATATCCAACGTCCGCGAAATTAATCGTCGGGCAGTAATTGTCCACCCGACACGACAACGGTCGGAGGATCCTCCCTTTTCTATGAAGGTGGAATGAACTTTACACCCTGATTACCCTCATACCTCTATACTGGCGACCACGACTATTCCATTCAATTGATCAAGATTTTTATGATTTGCTATTAAATCACAAACCTAAAAACTGTATCAACAGCCTCAAGTCCCAAATAAAATCCAAGTACACTATTCTGCTACAAAAAAAGCCATATAATAGTAGTGTAAACATTTTTTTCAGTCGACCTCAGCTTTTTAAGACCCTTGGTTAGTATTTTCTGACGATACCAACCTTCATTAAAGCAACACCCTTTAAAACCGTAACCAAACGTTACAAAAAACCGTAAAACACATAATATTATCAATAAGTAACAAGTCGATCTCACGGGGGCGTTATACGGTATTTGAGCCCATAAACACTCCGGGCCGTCGTAAAAGACCGCTCGGTAAATCTTGGATTAGCTCCCGGGAAGTAATGTGCCGTTTATTTAGGCTGCCAGTGTAATTGTTTGGTGGGTTTTTTACACTCGAGTGGGGAAAAATTGTATAATGATGATGGGTTGTTCATTATCTTGATACGCTGAGTCTTTAGAGAAGAGGTGTTTGTCGTAGCTGAATTTTATCATCTGCCTGGCCTTTTTTAACTGTGTTAGGCCTCCAGTCTAATCAGATGCAGCTAAATACCGGTATTACCTATAGGTACATGGAGCTACTGCCTATCTGACCACCACAACCCAGTTACTGGGTAATACGATACCCCTTGGTTTAGTAGTCCTGAGACCTACAAATACCCACCGGGACTAACGGCTTCACGTGCTTTCTTATTGGATGGTCACCCATCCACGGAACGACCTCAGCAAGCGTAGCTTAACCAGCCATCGACCCTTGCGGTTGTTATTATTTAACCACGAGCCCCTCTGGGCTGAAATTGTGTTTAGTAATTAGTGAGTTGACCTAGTTCTGTTGCAAAAAGCATTGCTTTGTCTGTAAGCGTTTGAAGGAAACGGGTCGCGACCTTATTGCTTTTTAACTTCGTCTCTTGGTGTCAGACGCAATGCAATGTCACGTAGGAGGGCACTTTAAATATATTGCAAAAATTTTATAGGAGCAGGTGCCTAACACGGACGCGGAGTAAACTTAAAGTAAATTGGTACGATTTTGAAATTGCAAATACTCGTTTCGTACAAAATATTTACTTATTTTTAGTAGTTTTAAGACTTTATTCATATCTATGGGTGGATTCCAATTTTATTGCGCTTATCTCGTAAATTTTAACCAAGATACGATAGGATAGTTTTATTTTCAATTTATCAAATATAAAAATCGTTAAAATTAACTTTAGGTTTTATAATAAATTTATTTAAATACAAACAAAAAGCCTTAATTACAATATACAAGCTAGCACTAAAATATATATATATTATGTGCAAGTATATAATAAAAATAAAAGAAGAATCGAGCTCATTGGGCATAAAAAAATTCGTCCGCATCACTGTCAATGGAACCTAGGATAAGTGCCCAAAAGGCTGGCAGCATTACCACGTTGAAGCAGTAATGCTCGCAAAGGAGGAGGCGGAGAGCGTGAGGGAGAGGCAATCCCTGCGCCCTCACGCCCCTAGTCGCCGCAGGAGACGCCCTGGACGTCGGGAGTCACCAGCCGATTCCCGGCCACCGTAGGCGCGGGCTTGCGGGCGGCGAGCTATGGGCAGCTCGCCGCCCGGCAAGGACCAGGCCCGAGTCGACGGCGCGTTGTGTTCCACGCGCGCCTCAAAGAGATGTCAGCACGAAGTGACGGGGTCCGTTAGGGCCGATGCCTGCCAGGGCTGCGGGTTGTTCGAAAGAGATACCGTGGTCCCTGGCATAGGCAACTGAAGGAACACGGGTGGGTTTTAGTCAGTAAAAGTCTGACACGCCCTCCTGCTCCGCCCAGAGCGGGAGAAGTCATATGATGATTTCCCACCCAGAAAAAAAAAAAAAAAAAAAAAAAAGCATTACCACGTTGAATGGCAACGCTAATTCTTTGGGCTTAAAATCAGCCAACCTTCTGGTTACGTGAAGATACGTTACGTTTACATTGGACTCTACTTAATGTATATTTTGATCTACAGATCATCTTAATTCATCATCATCAGCCTATAGCAACCCACTGTTGGGCATCCTCTGCCTCTCCTGTTGCACGCCATTCAACTCGATTTTCTGCAACTCCCATTCAGCTGCTACCAGTCATCCTGCGACGATCGTCATGTTAATTAATTTAACCTAATCAAAAATCGACTTCCTCCAAAGCTACGCAGTAAAGCCCGGAAAAGCTTCAAAATGTTCCCTCCTATGCCATTAGGAAAGTTTTTGAAGCAGCCAACTTTCTAGTAATGCTTAGCCGAACCCCCTTCGTGTTAACATGATAGGGGTGGCACGGAAATATAGTTTTATTAACACTATACATTGATTAATGTTTCTTTTGTTGTAGTTATTGCCATAGTCTGTTTTTTCTTCCACCTAACTTCATTATAACAACTGATTAATTTTTGGAACGAAGTTCCCTAACGCGGCTTACGGTAGGTGACTGGTGGGAATCGTCATTTATTTTATTTGATATAGGCACACCAACAACTTATTTACAAATAAGACATGTACAGAAATTTACGATGGGATTCTGTGTAAATAAGTTACTTATAGGCATGCACATGGTGAGAACGATATGGAAAGACATGCACGTTAAAAGCGTCCATACTAAAAGCGTACCTACATATTTAAAACTGGAATGAATTTTTAAACCCCTATCAAAACTTTGTCTCATTCACTACCTCAAAACGAGTTATCTAGTTTAGCCATGAAAACATTTTAAACAGGCAGAGAGGCTCACTCTCATTATCATTAAAATTAATTAAAAATTACTTTGTACAACAAAACAAAAACTTCTCGGTTCGAAGGTCCTTCATATTGACCTTTCTTGAAAGGAAAACTCCAATAAAATAATATTGTAACAATAAATACGAAGTAATTTGTTGACCTTTGTTTATTTTACCATCGTAATTAATGTTTCTCTTGTTGTTATTTCCTCTTGTTTACTCGAATAACCGATTAATCAACGGAAAGCAAGTTTATTCATGCGAAAATCGATACTAATTCAAAAGGCAAGTGAAGCGGATAAATCTCGGATTTTATACGATCATTAAGGACATGTTTACTATTCGTATTTATTCCACTGTAAAATTATTTCCAACCATCATTCACTGTCAATTTTTTACCACAGATAATCTACACCTCAAAAACCATAAATAAAAAACAAAACACTGTCACAAATTCATTTTTGCCGCCAAAATTCATGTTATCTCTATCGACATCCCTAAACCTCATTTCGTTCATGGCAAACAGGGGCAGGGCTGACATTCCCTGGCTGTTTGCGCAATGGTAAATTATTTTTATGTTTGTTTGCCACCAAGCTAATATAGTCCTGTTTGATTACATTCCCTCAAAGGGATTTTGGTTTTAGATGCGGGATTATGTATGGGAATTTTAGAGCAAATAAAAAGTATTTAAACTTTTTTGTCAAACCTTTTTGATCGCTATTTGCACGTTGCCAGTAGCATCTGTAAAATTTTGTTAGAAATATATGGGTTTTACTTTAAACTAAATTAGAGCTTATGTTGAATACGCTTATCCGTAGAAATGTTTTGCCGTTTCTAGCATTTATTGCAACGCGAGATCAAACTGAATTTGTCAAGTTTAGTATATATTTTTGCAACGTTACTTTTTAAATAAGCCTGAAAGCCTTATATGTAAATCTTATAATAATAATAATAAATCATTTAATTCAGATTCATCCTAAGATTACATCCATATTTGCTAGTAAAATTGCGAGCTTACAAACTAATGTTAATATAATAATGGCAAATAGAAAAAAAAATAATAGTGAAAATAGCGGCAGGTCCGGGTGGACTTCCTGATGATGGTGGCAAATCACTAAACGACTGCGTGCAGCCGTATCCAGCGAGCCAGTATCGGAGAGTCCCACCGGTCCGCCAGCGCGCGCAGGATGGGTAAAATAGCTACACAGGAAGTGTACCTCTCATCTCTTTCCCACACTGAAGTACCTAAGATTAAAATATTGCTGCCTAAAGGGTGGTGCTTGACCCCTGAACAATACCTAAATCTCATCGATCAGTTGTGATTGGATAACCTCAATAATCGCACCCAATCAACTTCAAATTTAACAACCAATTTCATTGAAAAGGTTTACGAAACCTCCCTGATTCTCCCTATATTGTCCGAATGGATTTTACAATGAAAGAAAAAGAAATGCGTTTATTGGCAAAAAAAATACACCTTAAAACAGAAAACAAAGATTAGAATGCCAAAAGAATCTCAGCTCCTGACACTGGTTTTCAGCTGCAACCCACGAGTGCCGAGTGCTGGAATAACAAACACGTAGGGAAGTGTTTGTCCGTTATGATAAATTTAGAGAATGACTATCACAGCCTATATCAACCTACCACCTCCACATCTTAAAAGTAGGCAGATCTCTGACGAAAACCTGTCAGACAGAACATGGCTACCCTCCCAAACTTTCCCATACCAATTATGTCAAAATTTCCTACCGTACCTACCTACTAAGCCTACATTTGTCTCGCCCTACAGCCATACTTTCCTCTATAGGTACCCATAACCTACCGTCCGTAACGACATTTCACAGGGCGCCGCCCTAGCGGCTACCGTCCTGTTTACCGTTCGTGTGCCAAAGGTTAATGGTGCTCGTCAAATACTTAATAACCGCTCGTTATTAGTGGAAAAGGTTACCGAATATTATTAGTGGTTGGTGTTAAATGGTAATGAAATGGATGACGTCAAGTTGTGTCTGAGGAATTTAATTGAAGACTTCTAACAGAAATTGCTGGAGTTATACCAGAGGGGCAATTCTCGTAATTTTAAGAACGTTCACAGTCTGACCTCAGTCTCAATCTGTCAAAAATATGTCCAATTTCCCTACATTTTGACAAGTTTTTGACATTTGTTTGTCGCCGAGATGAGACTGCGACTAGATTTTGAACGTTTTAAATTACGGGAATTGGCCTTCTGAGCTCTTAGGAAGCAAACTGATATACAGGGTTAAATTAAATTAGCTAGCGAAACTCCACGGACGCGATGGCTATCGATATCTTAACATAATAAAACAAACTTCAAGTAACAACTCAACCAGCGGTCGTTAAACCCCAAGAAGAAAAATATCAAATCTGTGTTTTTATGATATCGACTCATGACGTCTGCGAAGTTTCGCTAGCTAATTTAATTTGACCCTGTGTACCTATAAACTCGCAAATTATTAATTCTACATAAATGAACAATCATCACAGGTTCACTGCCCGCGAAACAGACATAATGTCTATTATGTCTGTGTGTATGTGTGTTTATGTCTGTTTCGCGGGCAGTGAACAATCACCATGGCCCATACTAATATGTGGATCATTGGACTGTGAACGGGTTAAACTCACCTAGCAACAAATTTTCTTGAGAGAAATTCGATTCGCTGTACATAAACATCTATTTCTGAGTGATATTTTATCAAAATATGGGGCTCTAAGACGAGTTCGTACTATAAAAATACTGCAATCAAAAACTATTTCGGACTAACTACGCCTTTAATTCAAAACCACTCCCAAACTAAAACATCCACTTCTACAAATCCTTCTCCTCTACCCACCCCCTCAACAACTAAGCTTAAATATCACCATAATCCAGGGTAGCTGAAGTCCAAACGAGCCCTGGCAGGCTGCCAAACCAACAGCCCTTTAGCCAAGCACAACTCTTGCATATAAGTAAATAAGATAATGTATGGGTGTATCGCTCCCAAGCTTTATGAGTATTTATGTAGGTTTTACTTTCAGGCTATTTGTTTTTATGAAAGAGTTATTTTTTGTACGTTATGTAAGAACCTACAGTGGGCCCAAAAAAAACCATCTTCTTTATGTTCCCATTTGAAGTTATTTCAAGTTAAACAAATATCAACATTATTTCAGTAGTAATTAAGTTGATTTCAGAGTTAGGCACTCTTGAAAAAGTTGTAAAAATGTTTTAAGTTGTAGCGTAAACTGAACTATATTTTATAGGAATTAAAGTTATTTTTCCAATAACTCATATTTGTTTACATGTTTGGCAACTAAATCGCAAACACAGATTATGCTGCTAAGGCTATCCATTCGTTAGTAACACGATTCGATTCTGGTACCTAGGACGACGTCTCTCTTGTTACTACTAAACTCTGATACCAACAGGGTAATTAAAAATAATGTTTTATAAAAAGTAATTTAAGAAAGAAAAATACATTTATTTGCGACAAACCTGAGGCAGAGATAAATCACAAAAAAGAACAAGTTGTGGGAAAATATGCGTCCCATCCATATCACATGATTTAAAGTGTCCCAGCGGGGTAATTGCGAAACACACTATCAGTAGGAATGGTTTTCATTTCGACAGCTCCACAACATTCATTGCGTTATTTACGTTGTTGAGCAGACAATTTTTTCTAACATATGAAGCAATGGATTAGCAATATCCTTCAAAATGATTCAGATTATGATTGATAGTGTGTTATGCAATTAGAATGATGATACTCTTGATTATTCCTCCCTCTTTCCGTATCTTTCCATTAAATTCTTAATCACATCTTTTAACCCTACCATGACAAACTACAGTCAAACTTATATAGCTTTTCTGTCATGTAAAATAACAGAAGGCCAATTCCCGTAATTAAAAACGTTCAAAATCTAGTCGCAATCTCATCTCAGCGTCAATCTATATCAAAAACTTGGAAAAAATTTAGGGAAATTAGAGGTATTTTTTGACAGATTGAGACAGATCAGACTGTGAACATTCTAAAAATTACGAGAATTGCCCCTCTGGTCTCCAAAATATAAATACGATATTTTAAAACACTCCGAACATAATGAACGTATGCCCCATTAAACAGTACATATTATGCAGTTGTTTGTTTTAAAAATAATGTCTTCAAAACAACTACGAATACATCCTTTGTCATGTTGGAACATGAAGTCCTTATTTTGCGTATGGTACGGACGCCTGCAGAGAAAACGGACCCCCCCGCCTTACAAATGTGAGCGTTGAGGGGTCCCGTTTTCTCTGCAGGCGACCGGCGCCATTAGGAAAATTTATTTGAGAGAAGTAGACCGACTGTCTGCTACCTATGGATAGTGGGTTATGTTAAATGTTTATGGGAATTAACGGCTTCACTTACGTGAAACGTAAGCTTAGAGTCTTACTATCCTACTAATATTATAAACGTGAAAGTTTGTATGGATGGATGGATGGATGTTTGTTACCATTTCACGCAAAAACTGATGAACGGATTTGGATGAAATTTGGTACACAGATGGTTTATAACCCGGATTAACATATAGGATACTTTTTATCCCGATTTTGCCACGGGATCGGAACTTATACGGGTGAAACCGCGGGGCGCAGCTAGTAATATTATAAACGCGAAAGTTAGTAAGGATGGATGGATGTTTGTTACTCTTTCACGCAAAAACTACTGAACGGATTTTGATTAAATTTGGCACACATATAGTTTATAACCAGTATTAACACACTGAATACTTTTTATTCCAATATTCTTAAGGGATCGAGGCTTATGCGGGTGAAACCGTGGGGCACTGTTAGTATGACATAAATATAAGTTTACTATGTCTCGTAATGTTAATTACTTTGCATACCTACTTACAATCAAGTTTTCTAATTGAACAGACAGCTGTGCTGCTGGGGAGTTTGTTGTGCCACTTCTTCCCAGCGAAAGCACTAGGAAGTGGTGAAGGGCGGGCGTTTTGGGGGGACTGTCTTATGTAATTTTGACATTTGAAAAGTGCTGATTCTCAGCCTAATTTGAATAAATGACTTTTGATTATAAAAAACCTTATTATGCATTGGCTTCATTCGGTTGCCACTTACCATCCGATGGAATTGGCCATCTAGTCTGTAATTCCAAGAGGTTTACGGGTTTACTGAAACGATAACGATCTCACGTTGTCTCGCGTGTCTGTACGAGTATTCACCACCCAACAAACCAGAACACAGCAATGCTGTTCGGCTGGGACTATAGCTTTACTAGCAAAATCAGCCTATGATGTTCCCACTGCTGGACACAAGCCTCATTTCGGTGAGAGGGAGCGGGCCGTAATCCACCATGCGGGCCCAGTACGGGTTGGTAGTTGTCACATGTCTTCAAATTTTTGGTCCTACGACATGCCGGTTTCCTCAAGATGTTTTCCTTCACCATTTCGAGAGCAGCGGTGATGAAATGAAATAACCAAAGTAAAGTACCTCTCTGGTTTCGAACTCACGACCTTCAACTCGTAAGTCAGGGCCGATACCACTGGGCCACGTAACAATAATAGCTTTACAATTCCTAATAATAATGAACTAGTAAAAGACATGTAACAATAACCCATAAAACACGCACCAAATTGCTTTTAGAATCCCATTCCTCAAATTCTCCTCACGAACAAAAAAAACAATAGAGTAATTTGTATAAATTGCTAATTCATTAAAGGCAGGGTTGTCGCTCCTCGCGTGATCAACGACGCTTTGTACGGTTCTCCTTCCCAACCTTCAGCGTAGACAAAGGGCAGTTTCAGACCACATAAAAAGGGAATTGAAGTAGTCACTTATCTGTGGTCGAGCTCCCAATGGAATAACCTTTTGGGGAGAACCTACATGCTATAAGTTTTCGACTAAAACCTCATGTTGGAAAAAGGTCTGGTAACTTTGATGTAGGTAGATTTGGGCTACAATAGTTAAAGCGAAAAGTAAAACATTTGTTTCACAATAAACTACTCCGGTCCTCGATTTTATTGGCCGATTTCTGTCTCTTACTGACCGATATAAATTAAATTAAATTAAATTTGATTTCAGACTTAGGTCCATCTTCTATGTTCTATGTTACGGGTTTGGTTTCCGCACTTAGTCCTACAGGTGGACCATTGTACGTGGGCCATGGCGGCCGTCGGTGGTTATTTCAACCAGCCCACCTCCCTCCAGAAGCTTATTAAGTCTCCTGGTCTGTTGATAACATCTGTGTAAGATCTGTGTGTCCCGAGGGTTTCCGACCTAATCTGGGTGACGCCTGTGCACTCAAAGAGCACATGCGCGATGGTTTCACCAGACTCCATGCAATCTCTGCACAGGGGGCTGTTCGTTATGCCTATCGTGTGAAAGTGTTTGTTTAGTGAGCAGTGTCCCGTGATGGTCCCCGCCATCAGGCGCAGGCCTTTCCTATCCAGGCGTAGTTATCTTTTGGTTAGTTTGCCATCTAATGATGGCATGGCTTCCTTGGACTGCCTGCAGCCTGGTGACGAGGACCACCAGTTCTCTGCTTGTGTGTGGGCGTGCTCCTGTAGCCACCTGCGTAGTTGATTGAAGGGGATGGGCACGACTGGTTCCGGTCCATAGACTGACGTGCTGGATGCCCTTCTGGCCAGCTCGTCAGCCGCGTCGTTACCTAGTGAGACTTAGGTCCATAGTTTGTCAGTATTTTGATGTTAGTAACAATTGTGCTTAGGTAACTTGGTTAGTATTGTTAGTTTTCACAAATTAAATTTGATTTATTCAGTCCTATGACTGTCGCCACCCAGCGTCTCTGAAAGGTACAGTCCGCTCTGGTAGTGATCATTTTCAGAATGCTGTTAGAAAGAAAGAAAAAGTATTTATTGCGACTCGTACAGGATTATAAACTAAACTAAACACAGTTAAAATAAAAATAGAACAAATTATATAAAAAAATAATAAAAGGTAAAATGAAACAGAAAGTCCTATACGAGGCCAAAAGGCTCCTATCTCAGCATGATGCTGATGCTGATGCTGTTGTCACTACCATGCAGACATAATGTCTGCACTTATAATATCCCCGAAGTGTTAATCTACATATTATGGCCTTAGCCTTACAGCCTTCAAATTCCCATATTTCGTAACACCTCATACACTTACGTCTATTTAAGATATATATAACCATAATCAGTCTATAATGTTCCCACTGCTGGGACACAGGCCTCCTCTGTGAGAAGGAGTGGGCCAAAATCCAGCACGCGGGCCCGGTGCGGGTTGGTAGATGTCATATGTTTTCGAATTTTTAGTTCTAGGACATGTCCGTTTCCTCACGATGTTTTCCTTCACCGTTTTGAGTTTAAGATGTATATAAAAAGGCATATATACTTTTTGCCGTTCCTGGGGATACGTTTTTTACGTGTAGTATTCTTGAGGCAGGTACTTCTAAAATACCGTATGTACGGATATGTAAATTAACACTTTATTAAAAAATACACCAACTTGATTAATGGCTGTAAAAAGCTGTAATGTTGAAAATCTAGATCGCGTGACTGTTTTTTTTTGATTTCCTTGTATTTTAAACTCTCGATTTCAAGCAAGTTTAAACCTAACGTAAATTCAGTCTATAATTTGTAAACCGTAAGTCTATATAATAGGCGTATAGGTCGCATAGCAACACATGCAATTATAACGTATAATAAGATTAGTTCGCTTGGATTAGATTAGCAAGTCTTATGTTAATTAGAACTAATTGGATGTATGTTCTACTAACCATTAATCGTTAGCAGGGCCTCATACTCGTATATAGCAGTATAATGTATACCATAAACATTACTTGACGTGTCTTCGAAATGTGATTAAAGACAGAATATTTAAACCGCCGGTTTTAAACGAATCGTTTATTTTAACCACGCTTTTTAAACCCTGAATAAACAAACGTGAACACAGCTTTCCCCTCCCTCCCCACCGTCCCACACTATAAAACCATATATTTTACAGTAAATTCTCAAAAAAGATGTCGTTCGTATCCCAAACGGTTGCTGGGCTGAGTCAGACCCGGGCACGTGAGGACCCGCCACCACGGCAGCACTGCTCGCACCAGCACGCGCATCGCCAAATGCAGCTCAGCAGAAAGAACAGCCTCCCAGAATGGGACCCCCCAGAACAAAGAACCAGAAAGAACAGCCTACCAGCAGATCTCTTGGACAGAATGACGGAATCCACCATCAGCACAATATCAGAAGAGTGACAACTATCCCCGTAAGTTTGGTGTCCCCGTCACTCTATAGTACGCATGGATGCACTCCAATGTAATGCACAGGATGGGAGGAAAGGCTTTGGAACAGCCCCTTGCATGCTTAGAGGCTTATGTGATTAGGGGAAGACCCTGCACGAACCCCATAGATATATGTTGTGCGTAAATGTTGTAAGCGAAGATATGATAACGAATCAAGAATGTAAAGAAGAAATGAGTGTAGATGAGCAAGAGAGAGAAGACATTATAAATGTATTGCCACTTAATTGAGGAGCGATTGTATTTGACAATAATGTATAAACAAATGTGGACCTTGTGATTTATTCAAATAACAGCTATTACAGAATTGCTTTGGAAGATTGCTTTATATTAAATATGTATGGTAATAATGGAAAGGCGAGTGGACGTAATTTGCCTTCGGTACATAAAAAATTCAACGATACCATGTCTAGACAATACATATATTCAATTGTATGAAAAATCGATTGTGTCACGTTGTTAAGCAATGTTATTGAACCCAAGAGAAAAGAAATAAATAATGTCCAAAGAACTATAAACACATGTTCACGATAATTCCATTAACAGAGAAAACAATATCAAAATATATCGTTCATTTTCCACAATCTCTTTAAATACATTTCTGAATTCACACGGCTATCATTATTCGAGATGAAACTTAAAATTTCCGATATACGTGCACAAAAACATGAAAATTTTCGACAGCAAAAATCCGCTGCAAAATTTCGAGAGCTTTTCGGTCTCCAATTAATATTCGTAATCAATTTATATTTCCAGTTACCCTGCCAGCTAACCCGGTGCTGTTCAAATCTCAAATTGAAATTGGTCCAATTAATGACCAGAGTAATTGAGGTCCGATCCGATTTTATTCGGGAAATTCAACGTTTATGGCTTCACCTTGCTTTATGAAAAGTTAAATATCGTGATAATGCCATAGTCTACTAGTAAAGTTATCGTTTTTGTGATCAACATAATCAGAATATAATGTTCCCATTGCTGGGACACAGGCCTCCTCTCTGTGAGAGGGTATGGGCCGTTTTTGTGGTACTGTTAAGTAAATTGGTGTTTCCTTTGTATTTTACTAATCAAATAAAAACTTTTCTCAAGCCTCGATACATCTCTGTTCAATATTAATGATGATGAAGATGGATCAGAAAAGTTACAAGTTTTAGAAATATTTTCTATCCAAATGTTACTTGTAACTTGGAGATAGCACCACACCTGTTTTTACCGAAGGTGTTGAAGTCGGCAGACTAGTACACCTATATTTTATCAATACCATGATGGAATCTAAAATGTAATGCCACAAACCTGGATACTTGGTACATTGCCTTAATTTCCTATCGGTTCGTTACCGACATACGAGCATATAGACCTTATTGGACATAGTGATGTGATCTAACCAGCTGTTCACGATGAAGTATTGCGAACATATATGGCAACAGTGATTAGACGGAAACAAAACTAAATGGACTCTTGGAGCAGTTTCGTAATCTATCTCGAATAACGTGTGATTAGTGGACTATGGGTATGGTTATGTGAAAGGCAATATTGCCATATAGGTGATTTATTCCTTATATAAACATCACAGTTTCTGATTGTTTTATAAATTTTGTCAATACATGTTATTTAAACTCTTAATATAGACAGTCAACTTCGCAATTGTGGAGTTTGTCGTTCTCAGTGAGTCACTTAATGCCAAAAATCCATAAACGTTTTGAAAAGACTTTCCTAACTCACTTCATTCCCATTATCATTTCATTCAAATTCAATCTACTTATCTACTGTTAAACTGTGTTATCATTCCGAAAACAAAACAGTCGTTTCCGAGCTCACTTACGTTTTAACTAAAGAAACCCTCACGCCACTTAAAGCCAGACTAGGTAGGAACAATTTATCAGATGAACCTGCAAGGTCGAGCGAACTTTCCCCTTACGTGCATGCTAATAAAGCACGCGAAGCTATTTCTGTTAGAGTGCATGCCACTACACAGCTGTTTATAAGCACAGATCAAACTGCGATACCTATATAAAAACAACATTCATGCTCGAGTTGATTACACTGGAAATAGTTGTGAAAAATGTGGAATAATTGAACGAGATTATTATAGAGTTGGAATTAATTGAAGTAATAAACAAAGTAGTGAAAACAATGAGAGTAAAGAACAATTGAAATACTAATGAACTTGAAAGAGATGATCTGAATTTCAAAGTTGATGCGAAAAATGTTGTACAAGAAAAAGTGGACGATACTGAAACGAAACCATTTAGAAATACAATCAAAATAGACGAGAAAGAAACTAGACAGAAAAGCAAATAAAAGCCTTCCTCCCGTAACTATGCATAATAGGCAAGCCATATCGATGACTCCCTACGTAACGCGCATTATGTATGTATGTAGGTCATGACTTGTGAGCCTCCCAGGCACACTGCATTAAGGGCGGCTTACTGATGACTCATGTATATTACAGCCCTCACTTTAGCTTTTAATATTTTATTAATAAACACTGATATGCGTTGAAGCAGCGAATGTTTTTGTATTTTGTAAACCCTGCTTTAAATGCTGTATCCGATGTTTCCTTTTTATGTGAATAATTCTGTAATCCCTTTATGATTTTGTAATATTGTAAACATGTATAATTTTACTGTCGTCGTATTATTCCTAAAAGATGTTGTGATTTAATCGTGCGTATCTATTATTATTAGTAACCCTTTACTTTTATCGTTATCTTTATCGGAAGGTCTAATCTTATCCAATTGATATAAACTTTCATCATGACCAGATCCTGTATGTTCTTTTAGAATAAATTTCCATTGTTAATCCTTTTGTCCATGTGGATCCGGCGCGAACTCACCATTATTATACATAACAACATCACCCCATTGCGTATATTTACATATTATTCCCATCTCACAGACGATCTACTGACCTTTAACGAGCGAAATGGAGCAGACATGGAACATTCACTTTGTGAACTCAATTTTAGAGTTCATTTTTTAAAAAACCGTCCTTTGGTTGGAGAGGATAAATCTGTACAGGCATTTATTAATACCATCTCCATTGTTACAGGCGGAGCGAGTTTTTAGGATGTGTCTCGTTCCCACTAAAAGATGCAATTAACTGCGACATATCCGGAACATACTTCCTGCAACAAGGCTCTGGACGCGGCCAGAACGCGGCGCAAGCGCCCGCAAATGACAGATTCGTTAGAGACCACGGCGTGACTGAAGGGGATCCACGTAAAATGGCTACTGACAACATTGAAACTAGCACTAATGATGGCACTAAAGAAAACCATAACGAAAAAGGTATGTTGTTTTAAGTTTCCTAAATACTTACAAGTTAAGAAATAGAAGTTATACTCCTGGTACTGAAGTTAACCCGTTCATAGTCCCACGAACCATATTATTATACCCATGGACCTGCTATATTATGCTCTGTTTGACGGACGGTGAACTATGTAGTTGAATATCTTCTTTTTATTTACGTGAAGTTTTTGCTCATTATTCTTTGTTTTATTGGACTTAATGCGGGCGTACTAATTCTGTCCATTATAGGTCCTAAATGAAATAACTGATTGTGTTGTGTAATACTAGCTGCGCCCTTTCACCCGCATAAGCCTTGATCCCGTGGGAATATCGGAATAAAAAGTATCCTATGTGTTAATCCTGTTTATAAACTATCTGTGTGCCAAATTTCATCCAAATCCCTTCAGTCGGTTTTGCGTGAAAGAGTAAAATCCATCTATTCATCCTTAGAAACTATCGCGTTTATAATATTAGTAGGATTATCACCCCTTTATCAAAGTTTATATGTTCAACAAAGAATATTATATCTATCTACCTACTCATATGCAATGATAATATCTTCATAGCATGTCGACGGCAATCTAAGCTGAGTTGGCCCAGAAATGTTAGTGTAATATATTGTCATTCTCATGCATCAAGCACATATACAACACCATTTCATTCCACAGGGGTGTCAGCAAATGGTCCAGCATCAACCACAGCGAGCCAGGCGCAAGCGGTGGCCGCAGCCCTCCAGCGAGAGGCTGATGAGCACCTGTTCCTCCGATACCTGGAGCTGGACCCGCCTGAGGATCCCAACGCTCCCAAGAGAGCGCCAAGGAACGGACGCACTCCGTTTACGACAACAAGGAAGTGAGTATGATCTATAACATTTTTATCACGTTTGAAATACACATTAAGATAACTGCATGTAGTTGAGCATTACTTCAGAAAAACGATTGAAATTAGACTGACCACGCTCAAAATAATGGCCACCTTTGTTGACATTCCTTTTTGCCTCGCGCTTAAAAAGAAAATCTACGATTCAGAAGAGCCGAGTCGTATTCGGCACATGTTCAAGTCTTTAAAAACATAAAATCTGAAATAAAGAATTTGAAATTGAATAAGCGGACTAGCAACATTTCATGAGAATTTTCTCAAACAAATTAAGGTTTTCAAAGCCTTTTACATCTAAAGCATTTTAGATGCATGTTTTCATTCGTTCTTTGATGTGCGCCACCGTGAATTCCTATCCTATTAGAAGTACCATTTCGAAATATGTCATGTTTATATTTCTATACTGAACTGTATTTGAAATAAATGTCTTTCAAAATCCACATCTAAATAACATCTATGTCTTTTTATCACAATTTTCGTTGAGGGAAAAATATGTTTGTTAGAACATTGGTGTATATCGTTCCTGACATATCTATACTAATAATAAAACTGAAGAGTTTGTTTGTTTGTTTGACCGCGCTAATCTCAGAAACTACCACTCGGATTTGAAAAATTTGTATTGCATTTGTTATTCCAGTTCTTGGCTATAGGCTACTTAACACCACGCTGGGGCCCTTAGGAGCCGAGCAAAAAACAAAAAAGTCAGAAACAACTCTGAGAGAAAACGAGTTAATAGCGTTGGCAGGCGATGCGATGCTTCGGGGCTGGTCGAGGGTGCAATAAGGACGAAGTCGCGGGTGGAAGCTAGTTCTTCTTAATTTATTTCTAGTTCATCTATCAAAGACAACCAACTAACTAAACCTTCCTTTTTTCAGACTCATCCGCGGTACTGCCGGTGGTTTCGGCTTCACAGTGGTGTGGACCAGGCCGCCCAGGGTCGAGAGGGTGGCGGCAGGAGGATCAGCCGAACGCGCGGGGCTCAGGGCAGGAGACTACCTCGTGTTTGTGGGCAACAAGAATGTGGTGACGTCCAATGAGGAGGAGGTCCGGAGTCTTGTCAAGTGAGTTGACAATCATTTAACTGTAATATTTTGGTAGTAGAAAATTGAAAATACCTAATAACATTTATTTCAATTTGCAAAAAATTTGCTAAATGGCTAATATTTATATAATTTTAAATACCTTGAACTAGACATCGGTCCTCAACGCGATACGCGCCATTTCCGATTGTTCTTACAATCCCTCACTGTGATTGGTTATTGCAATATTGACGTGTCTGGTCATCTAGAGTCAAACATTATCACATTCAATTGTGACTGAGTCCAAAGCATTCAACCGAAAAATAAACAAACGACAAACGGGCAATCGATGTAGCTCCCCTCTCTAATATGCATAATAATCTAGCCATGTATTTAAATGTCAGAACCCTTAGTTCATTACTAAATTAACATTTCTCTTTCCAGATCATCAGGTCAAATGCTGAACATAGAAACATTCAGAAGGGTACCGCCAAACGGTGTCGGAGTCCGACCGAGGCTGAACCAAGTGACCATACCTACAGCTGAATCTACACCACCTCCACCTCCGAGGTCTCCAAGAGCTGCTGCCTTAGCATCTCCGGCCACTGCAGCCCGGCCACCTACTGCCTGTTCTTCAACCAGCCAGTCCTTGGACCGACGCAAGCTCCACTTGCCACAAGTGACATTCTCCAAAGAGGTCGGTAACGGAATTATCGTTTGACAGCTCATCTGTATCGTTTTGGAAACTAGTCATCTTTCTGGTCAGTACGTTTGATGTAAACTTGATGCTATATATTCTAAAATTGATGCCATATAATTATTCTAAAATTGATGCCATATACTCTAAAATGGATGCTACAGATTCTAAAATAGTTTAGCTTTTGGTTAGAATTTATCATTACAAAATAATTGGCCAAATATGGTTGAGTTAGGTGAGCCAAAGGAAATATGACAGATTTGTATCTATCACCAATCTTAAAGCGTTCAAGTTTCCAGTTTCATTAATGATACAAATTTCAAGTTTCCAAAATTGGATTTCGAAGTTATTTCCAGGTGTGTTTCATAGCATTTCTGCAACAAGTTTACGTCTTGCGGGCTGTCCATTAGAAACATTATTCGAATTTATTATTTTGGTATTGAGAGACAAAAAATTTACGGATTTGGTGCTAGTTTAGACCTTGTATTTTCTTTGACGTATGGAGTAAAATTTGTAGGAGTAGGATGTACAGTAGTGTGTACCTATCGCATTTTGTTACTAATATTATTTTTTTTTTTTTGTAAATACTTCAAGATACATTCCATTGTTTTAGTTTCTAAGCGCTAGAATTTTCTAATTTAATTATGAAACTATGTGTACTGCCGGTTTTTGATCGACAATGTTTATCACCCTTTAGGAATTACTGATGAAATTATTTATTTAGATGGTAACGTAAATATTTTTATGTCAAAATTTTATTATAATTTAATATATTCCTTAAAAATCTGCAGTTTACACGGTCTTAGCTTGTATGTCATTTTAATCTTAGTTTTTAAGTGAAAATCATTGAATGGGGAATCGTTACGTTTAAGCTTACCTGTTTTTGTTAATATTTATTTTGTTAATGTTTTTCTTTTTCTTATTTATTTTCTTTGTCTTAGTTCGTGCGTGTTGTATCTTCATAGTATCGTAGTCGTGTTTTTGTATAATTTTCTTTTTCGTAACTTTATGATTTTGTATTCTACTTTTTTTAATTTATTTTATTCGTGTATTGGATGCAAAAAAATTGGTTCCTGTTGTTTTTATTTCGTTTTTAATTTATGTTCTATAATTTTAAGTGCAAATAAATTTATTGCTTTTAATTTCTTTTTGTTTGTTTTTTTTTTGTTGTTTTTCCTTATTACTATATTATTTTCATCAATCATCACCTATCACACACATTCGTATCCTATACATTAATGTCGCACCAGTAAGTGACATGCTAAAATTATTTGAATAATTGATATACGTATTCACGATCAATCCTAGCAACACATAGGTATTCCGGTAGATATAGGTTACATTTTCATTTATATACAGGCTTAGTATCTTACATTTAACATACATAACATCATGCCTGTATTCCCTGGAGGATTATGTCTACACTAGGGCATGCAAACCGGATACCCGGATAACCGTAAAAACCGGATAACCGACTGATTTGAAAGCCGGGTTTTTTAGGATAACAAAACCGGATTTTTCGGCTTTTTCGGTTATGTTTCCCCTATATTATGTTATTGGTTCCATAATACTTTAATTTTCCTAAACAAAATATTAAATTGTAAAATATTAAATAACACTGAGAAACGTGGACAGGACGGCGAGGCGGCGTTAGTTCCTATTTCGGCTACGTTAATTTAGATCCTTGTCGTACTACTATGCCACGCTACCGCCATTTTGTTTTTCGGTCAGTTTAATAAAATCCGTAGCACTACGATAAATGATGACTCCCTTGATGCACATGAATCGTTCATCTATCCGTCATTCTATCAAAGTAAAAAATAGTAATTTGGTTTAACTGTGTAACTTTAATTTTTAATTTTTTCTTTATATTTATAAGAATGACTGTAGGCCAGTCATATCTAACACTAAAATACGCTAAAATCGCAAACTAACGGCTAGTTCTGATTTTTTAATATGTTGTTAGGACCACTACCCGTAGCGTATATCCAAGTTTGCAGCTACGAAAGACCTGTGCTAACTTGGCAGCACTCGAAAAACCGCGAAATCTTCACACTTTTTTGGTATTCTCACGTTATTAGTTGCCGATTTTGTAGCTTATTTCAATCCAAACAAATGCTCATTATTTATAAAAGTAAGTGAGATAAACGTACATATTTTGATAAGAAAATATCTTATCAAAATATGTATTTTTACATATAGTTCTCATTTCTTTAATAAAAATTTAAAAGAAAACACGTAACAACCGATTTAACCGGTTTTGTAGACAAAATACCCGAAAATAACGTTTTTTTTTTACAACCCGGTTTTTGCATGCCCTAGTCTACACCAACATTTCACCAGTTATGTTTAAGTCCCTAGTATCACGGGGCGACGCTATTGCCATTAACCGGGTACTAATCCAGACTTATGATCGTTATCATAATATAAGTGCATATTTTCAAAGGTCAATAAACACATCACTGAGGTTCACTTTACAAAGTCGTGCTATACTTTGTATAAGTTTAAAGTGACTCGGATTTTAATAGGTAGGTACTATAGAAGCAATATGGTCATTTTTTAAATACCACTTTTGCGATCTTTTCTAATAACAATTTCATATCCAATCACGGATGATTTTATGATTATCAAAAATGATCGAATAATTAAACTCTTGTTAATTTAGTAAATAACATACGCAGACTTGCCAGGAGATCACAATTTTGTACCGGCAAATAATTCCGGTACACGATTTTTCATTTTGAAACACTAACTTGACGTAGCGCTGAACTCACTCGATATCAATCGACATATAAGTCATGCATGATGTGGTACACTAGTCTATAAGTCTATTGGATGTATCTCGTATCTTTGTATCAGTGTATTAAATTGTTGGTGAGCCAAATAAATAAAATAAATAGCGCAGACAAGACCAATTACGTACAAAAAAACACCCAAGAATACAAAGATGATGATGACCATTTTGAAGCCTGACACAAAGATATAAGGGCCAAATGGCTGCATAGATATAGCACTTAGTATAACAGTCATGAGGTGAGAACCTACGCTACGCTAATTTGTGTTAAAATCTAATGAGATTTTAACACAAATTCATTTAATTTTCAACCACTTCAAAGCACTTAGCTTAACAGGTTACCAAAATTACGACTACTACCTTACCATAGCCAAAAATGTTAACAAAACCCTTGACCACCACCAGACGCCAGGGCTGGCAACTGACGGCAGAAAGCGCGCACTCCTAGCCGTGATTGCAAGAGAACAGCATTTCAGCACGTGCCTTCAGTTCGGCCTCGTCAGATTTGTGTCACCCCTGGCCGAGAGAGCTGACCTCATAGCCCCCAATGATCACCAGCTGTTGTTCCAAAATATTGAAGAGGTAAGTTCACAGAATAATATATACAAGGACAACAGTCAAGGATCTACGAACGACTACGCTTTCCGAGGCACGGTGGGATATCGGTATGTAATGGATGGCACATATCCACGGATCGACCCCGGCAAGAGTTGCTTAACCCCGAAAAAATATTACTATGAATAATAAATACTATCAAAATTTAACCATTGAATTGACTGAAACCATTTGAACTTTATTTGAATGAGTCAGCACTGTCTATAATAAATCACAAACAAATCAATAAATGTATTATTACCTAATACGACTCCTCAGTTACCTTTGGTCACTTATAATCCACTATAGGTATTGACAAGACGTCAACTACGAGTATGAGTAATGGTTATAGAGAAAGGTGAATCATATTTTGCTTTCGCCTTAGAATACCAGATTTTGATGGTAATGAAATATTTATTTTGCAAGACTAAACAAAAGGTGGATTATACAACATACGAGTAATTAAGACCAAGCCAATTTCAAGTTCAGTTTATCCCGTAGCTATACTTAAAAATACTGTAACGACATTAAGGACCAGCATCATGGATGCGTCATCATTTCAGCCGAAAGACGTCCACTGGACATAGTTCCCCAAGCCTTCACAAGGTCATCGGTCCACCTTGTGGGAGTCCTTCCAACGCTACGTCTTCCGGTACGAGTCGTCGCCATTCCAGAACCTTTCGGCCCCATCGGCCATCTGTTCTGCGAGCAATGTGCCCTGCCCGCTGCTACTTAAGTTTGGCAATTCTTCATTCATTCTTCTCGGATTTCTTCTTTTTTCTTTACCATAATGGTAAAGTAGATGATACAGCTGTGGTAACTAAACATCACCTTCCAGATCTTCCGACTATCAGAAGACATCCTGGATCAAGTGATGCAGGACGACGGAGAGATCCAGTCGTCGACGGTGGTGGCCATCTACCTGCAGAAGACCCCTGTGTTCCTTAGCCTTTATAAGAAGTACTGCCTTGGACTCAAGAGAGCCGACTGTGTTTTGGTAAGTCCATTGGTCATTGTGGTGATATTCATAGATAGCTAAAAATAAACTGATGTTGTCAAAGCACCCCGAGTAAATGAAAACTCCTCGGGGCTCCATTTGTGAGCAAACCTCGTATACGCAACAAACTATTAGACCTACTCGATGCCAAGTTCATACAATTCAATAGGAACTTTTTCATTACGAGTAATATCTGAAACGTATAACAACTACGACAACATTGATCATGCTAAAGTAACTGTAAAAATGAATGAGAAATCTATCTGGTTTACCAAAGTGCTGTCAATATATGTAAACCTTAGTGTGCACACACACGAGCGACACACATCGACGAAAGAGGCAACTGCACCCGTCAACAACATACCGTTTGTGAATTTGAGCACCGTAGTCAGATATACGAGCGACACGTTGTCGACGGTAGCCGCCGAAGCGTCGACGCGTGCAGCTGCCTCTGTCGTCGACATGCATCGGCGCGTGCAGTTACCTCTGTCGTCGACACGCGTCGACGGGTGTAGTTGCCTCTGTCGTCGACGCGTGTCACTCGTGTGTATGAGCGAAGATTATTAAACGTACCTATAGACGAAAATATACACATGAGAGCTTGTGTACTTAAGAATCCACAATTTACTTTCTCTCCGTTAACCAGGTAAAAAAATCAAAAGACCCTAGTGGGGCATTCTCCCGGTTCTGCACAAGTCCACCGATACCCCGGAGAAAACCGGACATTACGTCCCTGGTCCACAAACCCCTGGAGCAGTTCCGAGAACTGCTTCGACTAATGAGGGCAGCGTCGGCAGCCAACGGAGCTGGGCCATACGACCAGCTCGAGAAAAAGCAGCTTCAAGTTATTGTGGAGCAGTTACAGGTAATTCATATGCTTATTGAAAGGAAAGGTGTTAGTGGCGGGGTTGTGCATGGCATATACCTATGTTGATTTAGAATATGACAGGCCCAGAAACCATGACGGTAACAACTGTTTGAAAACGCCCATGATTTACTACTAGCTTATCTAACTAAAGGCTTCTAAGTTTACACTGAATAACTAATAGGTAATACAGGCCGGTGTCCGCAACTCCACAACAATGCGCGTATTTTGCGTACGGGTGGGAAAAACGTTTATTCGATCCACCCCAGCACCTCAAGGAAGGCCAGCAACGCTTTGGTGTTCCTGACAATCTCACGGATGATACCTGGGTTACCGAAATACTTTGCCCTGTTCGTGGCGACCACCAGGCAGTTCAGAAACACATCTGCTGCTGTCTCGTCGTCCTCCATGAAGGCCCTGCACAGCGGACTGTCTGTGACAAAGAGGGGTTTATTAAATTACCCGTGGTCAGTTAAAGCTGCTGTGCTACTGTATACATTAAATTTGTAGAACAGGCCCCACAAGTGGCGATACATACGCCTGCCTCTGGGTAGTCATCTGCACTACTAACCTTCTGACAGTTTAATTAGTCGTAAAGCTTCTCGTACAGCTAGTGCCGGTACAAGAGAACAGTAAGTCCTGAATGATGAAGCTAGGCAACAATCACTATCATATCCGTATTAAGCCTTAACAAACCAAGTTCCTAGTTACAACCAAAAAAAAAAACTATTTTCGTACTCTTATTTTAACAAAGAACATGATTTTCAGGGTGGTTACCAAGACGTAACAGCTGGTTCAGGCCTGATGGGTCTCGCTGGTGATGGCAAACCATTGCTGTCCGTCGCAGACTTGGAGAGTCGACTCGTGTTCACTAGGTGTAAGGTAAATATCAAAGGAAATCAACTGGTTTGTCACATAAGGTAATAGAAGTGAGACATAAAAATGTTGCTTGAGTAATAGGACTTGTTGAGTATGCGGGTGTGTGCGAGTAATTTCCTTATGCACTCATTCCATTGATGTGAACAGCCTCATTCATAAGTTCTTTGTATAATTCGTTCTATTAGTATATTATGATGTTATAATACTAAGGGCTGATTTTTCCATTACCAGATAACTTTTATTCGAGGAATAAAATTGACGTTTGACAGTTTTTGTATTAAACAACTGTCAACATTTCAAAATTATTCCTCGAATAAAGTTATCAGATGATTGAAAAATCAGTCCTTAATATAAACTGGTAACGTATTAAGAAAAACACAAAAAAAAACCGGGAACACAGAAATGCATAATAAAAGTGTATTTAAACGATGAAATCAAATCAAATGCACATAGAGCTGACTGAGCCCACCTTTGCTAATTCCAAAAGGCAAATAACGAAAAGTATCGTATCAAACACACAATAAGCTGTACTTCTTAACTACATGAGCCAATTCTTCCCAGCCATTCGTGCTAAGCACGGCCGGCCGTCAGTGGATCTTCGGCGGCGAGCTGTCTCGCGTGGAGGGGCGCGCCGTGCGGCCGTACTGGGCGCTGCTGTTCAGCGACCTGCTGCTGTTCGCCACCGTGTCGCGCGACCGCGTGCTGTTCGTCACGGAGGAGCCGGTGGCGCTGGGCACCGTGTCGGAGGCACAGTTCAATGTTAGGAAGAAAGGTTGGTCGATGTTGTTGAATAAGATGTTAGTTGGGACGAGAATTACTTATGTTACACTAATAGTGTTATACAAACTTCAACTGCAGAAATTAGCACAAAGGTCTTTATTGGTTGTGTTATTTCAGTATTCCATTTGTTTTTTATCTTTATAAGTTAGACTGAAATATCACAAGCACCGACGAGCAAAGCTCTTTTTTTTATTAAACTGCAAATTAGGATTACAATTAGTTCGGACACTTTAAAAAACTAATTTGGACTTTTTTTTCTCATAGTAAAACACAGTTTTTTTTTTTTGGTATTCAATAATATTGTAGTCTAACAAAATATCCTCATATTCCAGCGACAGAATTCCGCCTGATCCTGGGCCGCGCGGGAGGCGAGTCCCCACTAGTATCATGTTCGCCGCGCACGCCAGCTCGAACAAGAACCATCGTACTACGGGCTCCCTCCATAGACCTCAAGGCAGTATGGCAGAGCTTATTACAGAGGCAAATGTGAGTTTATTTTATTTACTGTTTGGTCTATATAAATATTATACTGTCCCAATCATATTCTGGCCTGAGTCGCAGGTGGAAAACTAGGAGAAAATATGCAAAGCTCAGTCATGTCGGGCGACAAAACGCTAAAGAATAATAAATAAAAAGAAATTATAACGAGAAATAAACATCTTCACTTATTCAGCTGTTTGTTGAATATAATTGGTTCCTTTTTAAAACTATATATTAAGTGAAACTTCTACTTTTCCAGTTACCGCGCTCACACGATGTCGGGCACGCCGCTCGGCTCTCCGCTGGACTCTCCGGACCCTCAGCTGACGTTCTCTCTCGCCACACTGGACTCGCAGCAACGCCAGGTATCCGCGTCCAGCATCCAACGACACTCCAGTCTGGCTCTCTTGCCGGCCAGCTCCTATCGATCACATCTCAACATGCTCGTCGAAGAACGGCCGGAGAAAGAAGTCAGAGTCAGTTTCGACTTCAGAACGAGCTCAGACTCTCCCACCCCTCAACCAGTCAGAGGGCCTCTTAGCACAGTTTGGAGAACAGCCCCCACTCCTGAGACGCCGTCCGCTAATCTCTCTCCGGCAGACTCACAAACTTTCTCTTCTCATTTTGTCTCGTCGTCGAGCATTGAAAAGAATGATGAGCCTCACACTACACCCAGTGCCCAACTTACGCCAGAAGGTGGCGAAGATTATTCAGAAAGTTCACCCTGCAGATGGGAATCCTTCGAAGCTGATTTAGCTCTCGCAGACTTGGATGTAGACCCCTCGTATAAACACGCTGTCGAGGAGCGCATCTTCCTGCCTGACGATCCCTTACTGCAGCGGATGGCTCTGCCAGAGCGACCGACTCCGCCGGCCTATCTGGAACTTTGATCCGCGGAGTCCGATCCGGAGTTAGCAGACTCTTGCTATCCCCGGAATCGTAACAATTGGAGATAAGGTTTCTTGAACGGAAGCCTTCACGGTGTGTTCTAGTAGTCATGTTTAGCCGGTGTTTAGGAGAGGGAGTCGAAAGCTTTCGCCGCGTAGACTGGCGAATTTGTTGGATTGTTATAAAAATCGCTTATAGTCGAGATTAAGGTTGTGGTAACAAAATTTTGAGAGACATATTTTCGAACATTAGCAGTATTAAAGAAATCTCGGTATTTTGATTATATTAGAGAAATAATTTGTAAGTCTGATGCCCCACTTATATGCGACCGGGTATTAATGAAAATTTACTTATCACAGAACTGAATTCACGATTGGGTATTTTACAAATCGCTTTAGTATAATCGAAAATGTGTATGCCAATATTTACCAAATAGAAAATCAGTGTCAAATGTAACTGTAGGGTACCAATAGTGAAGATTCGTGTACAATACATTACACTTTTTTGGATACCAAATTTGCTTAAGTCTTCCGTCCTTTTCTTAAGAAATTCAAAAGGCTTCACTTATTTTGGTACTTGTTTCAACGGCGCACTCTACTCTTTGATTCCTCCAACAGTGTGAACAATTAGCTACTAAAAATGTTGATGTTGTAAATGTACAGACACTGAACATTGTAAATCTGTACATAGAGTTAATTGTACAGGTCATGTGGATATTTGGCGATCTGCTTCGCGAAATCAATCATGTAGTTGCCATCATTGCACACTTAGAGCATTTTGATTTGAACAATGCTTCTTATGTTGAAATGTTCATCGCCATTAGATATAAATATATTTACAAAGAAAAATGGTAGTCGATGTTAAATGTGACTGATTTATTTGATGCTTTTTTATTTATTAGTGTAATAAATGAACACATAGAGTATTTATTCATGTAACAGCAGATGTTTTTTTTTAAATGATGATATAAATTTAGAAGATCGTTTATTTGTGTCGCTAGCATCGCAAAATGTTCACATAACCTAAACGTTTCCCGGGAAAAAAATTGTATGTGTATAAATGTTTTTTTTTTTACAAATCTACGTAGTTAGAATCAGATAATTTTCGATGTCTTTGGCTGTGTGTAAATTTTTAATATAGTCTATTGATAGAGTACGTGGAAAAAATTATAATTTTGAGAAAGCATTTTATTGTAGTTCCGGTTTCTTCATGACATATTAATGGATTAAATAATATAAAATTTGGATGTTTATGTTTAGATCGGAGCTGAATATTTCTTATTATCCGTAAATAAAGTGATTTTGTCAATGGCGAAATATACTTCTTTTTATTTGAAAGGGCCCAGAATTTTGCGACGCTATCGAATATTTTAATATTTTTCATTGACCTACCATTTTTCTCTGTAACTTGTAACATGTATTTCCTAAAAATACTGGTCGGAACTTAAATCTAAATATTTAGGTAGCAATAAATAACTGAATGGTTCACTAGATACTAGAGTAACAAACATCAAATTGTCCGATTGGATGAATTTATTTATTTATTTCTTTAATTAAGACGGCTTAGAACCAACTGCAAAAATTAAGGACACAGATTGCATAAACATACACATAAAATGGAAAGTATTAAAAGATAACACGTTCATAAAACCCTCTCACAGTACTTCTGACACGCCGATGAAATGAGTTCAGATGATGAATTTTTTTTGCAAATAGTTCAAACAATATTACAAAGAGCTTATAAAATGACCACTAGATAAAGACGACACTATCACAGAAGTGACGTCACGACTATATAACGTCATACTAGCGTCATATATTGTCCGTACCGCGCGAAAGGACAGGAATAATACCTTCCAAAAATTTATATGGTTCTCTATAATTGATCGATATTTCATATTTTTTGATTATCTCATTTCACTACGCCTTCTTTGAAATTATATTATTTGTTCGAACATTTCTAATATTAGTCATCATCCTTATTTATTCTACAATTAATTAAAAGTGACATGAGATTTGTAACAAAGTTCATTTACAAGAAAAGGGTCGCACGCTTCATGATTCTAAGCAACCCTGCGTTGAAATGTTTCGTCTTTCATTAAAATAAAATACTGTTTCATACAATTTCACCGCGTAGGTATCGCACCTTTGTTTTGTTTTATAAAAAAATAAATTAAACACACGAGGCAGAGTATTAACTGAGGGATATACGAAAATCAGATACGCAATGACAATAATATATCTAAACTAAATACTATTTAAAGAGAAAAACAAATATGAACTACAATGCAATAGTTAAGTGAATAAATATAAGCTACAGAAATGGTCATCATTCTGAATCGTTTTAAAGTACGACAAACCCTGAAAAGTGATGATTTTAAAGATATTTTAGCCATAGTGGTAAGTATAAAGATTTTTTTTGACTATCGCCAAATATCCACATTACCTGAATTCAATTTAAATAATCACAAATCCTACGACATGCGTAGCCATGCACTTCAAAAATATCGTAAGATTGTTTTGCACTAAAACCCTCAAATACACTAGGGTACTTTCGTATATTCTAGACGCGACGCAGTTCAGTGGAAACACGGACAAGTGGGGGGAGGAACACAGAAGGGGCCAGGAGTACTCGCAGCAGAGGATCCACTCTCCATCTTCAAAGATGGATGACGGAACTGCCTGAGGCTGAGGAGCTGGATCCACCTGAACCTGATATGGAGGTAAAAGAGAAATACCAAAAAAATATATTAATATCATTATAAATTGGGAGCAACGTTGTGCATCCGATTTATAAAACAAAATCTTATATCGTTCGACTTGATATAAGATGGTCAAGAATTTGAAAGGTAATTTGTCTTGAATATAATTTATTTCCCCTTCAAAAATGAAATTGGGCTTCTTCTAGATGTGGAGCGTAGAAGAATTAAGAAAAAGATCCAAAGAGCTTAACCTTCTAGAGGTAGCTGATCTGGTTTCAAGTCACGAAGCCAAAGGAACTTCGCCCGGTGAAAAGAAAGAAAATGACCGAAGCCCATCAAAAAGTAGCAATTCAGGAAGTCAAGTATGTATCGCAGAAAACAGCTTAAAATATCACTAATTCACTCCATTAAAACCACATGTTATATTTCAGATAACGGTAAGGACAAGCCCGGTGGTGGTAGACACGATACCCGTCTGCAGACAGTGCCACAAAAAGTGTTTGTCCAAACCAAATAGTCCTCTTGTCTCCCAAAAGGAACCGCCAGTGATACCCACCAAACCTAAACCCGAAGCGTCGCCCCAAAACTCGAACTCGAATAAAAGTTCCACCAGCCCGTGTAGTGCGCACTGTGGCAATCGTAAGCCAAGAAACTTCTCACACTTAGAACGTAAAAATGCTATTAAGCTACGTCCAGAAGACGGGCCCAGAGCAGCAAAGAAGGTTATAGATTCGATAGAACAAAGCCAGAGAATGCTCAAATCAACGTCCTATGAACTAAAAACTGATTCACCAATTTTAAGCAGAAGTGCTCACTCAGTTCATACGAAGAGCCAGTTAGAATTAAGAAAAGATAACTCAATAAGATCGCCAAGCCCTTCATCTAGTAGTCGAAACAGTCCACTGTCAACTAGTCACACAACCTGTAGTTCTATGGTCTTTAATTCTAGTTCTAACGATATAAGGATGTCCAATTCGAACATCGCCAATCAGGTCCAATGCGTCATTGCTCAAGAGAAGTACTTGAATGAGGTTAAGTGTGTCGAAAGCATAACTTTAACAAAAACTAAAACAGCCACGACCAGCTACCCATCGCCAGCGTCTGCAAGAAAAGAACAAATAACTAGACAAAAGGCAGAAAATGTACTAAACAAAGTCTTAGGCATGAATATCGTAACTAAGAGGGAACACGTTGGTTCTTGTTTGAAGACATCATCAGTTTTCCTAGAAGATGATTCGATACACGATGATGACCATGACTTTAAAATAGAGAGAGGTCTAAGACGGTCCCCTAGAATGGGTATTTCGGCAGTCAGTAAAATGAACGGGGATATAAATAAGAAGACTGAAAGAATGGAGGACGTTAATGCAAATAATACCGACGCAGGTTCTGACGAAGATTTAGAATTAGGACCTCTAATGTTAATGGGTCTTTCGGCCATCAATCCCGCAGCGCATTTGATGAGAGTAGAGCCTTTCAAGAGAGGTTCAGCGTCGAGTTTGAACAACCCTTGTTCTAGACCAGGTAGTCTTGGCTCGATCAAGTCCGAGTCTCCTGTTCCTAACATAGCTGTTGTTCCACCAACGCCCGACTTTAATTCCACTAATAAGACTGTGAGTTCACTTTTGAGGTGTTGGTTAATTACCCATAAATTTTGATGATTGTGACTTGACTCTTATATTGCAGGATGACCTTGTAGATGAGTCCCCAGATTCCCCAGATGTTCCAGATGACCTGCCTTATGTGACGCTCAAAAGGTGTGATAGTAAAATTTATAAGGTAGTTTTTAAATTAGTTAGTATTGTTGTAAAGACTACTAATGTTGTTTAAGATATGGCACAATGTCAAGCCTGGAGAGATTACCGTCCGATGAGACTGACGATGGCAACGTAAGACTGACTGCACAAGAGCCGGAGACTTCGAAAGCTTATAATAATCCAGGTAATCGTGTGAATAATTTGTAATTTAAAGGCCAATTCCCGTAATTAAAAACGTTCAAAATCTAGTCGCAATCTCTTCAAAAACTTATCAAAAATATGGGTAAATGACAAGTTTCGAGACATGAAAAGACTGAACGTTCTTAAACTTACGAGAATTGCCCCTTTGGTGTAAATTATATTTCATGAAATAAAAATTATTTGATTTGATAATTCAAATCTAATAACACAATAGTCATTGGCCTAGTGGTCGCAAGCGCTACTGCTGAGCATGAGGTCCTGGGTTTGATTCCCGGGTCGGGCCGAGTGTTATTGGGTTTTCTCCATCTGGAATTTCTCAGTAGCAGCCCAGAGTCCGGACATATGCGCGGTTGATAGCAAAAAAAAAAAAAAATTGGCTCGCCCCCAGTTATATACTCAACATGGTGTATACCCTGAGCAGTGGAAAATCTCGCGAGTCATCCCCATCCCTAAAACAAGTGACAAGAAAGATGTTGAGGAACACAGACCCATCGCTATCCTGCCTACCGTTGCCAAGACTTTTGAGCATATACTCCACGCACATATTTACAAAAGGATTAATGTGCTACTTTCAGATGCCCAACACGGCTTCCGCCCAGGTCGCTCCGTAAACACGAATCTTCTTATTCACACTAAGTATCTATCTCGCGGTTTGGACATCGGCAGGCAAGTCGATGCCCTCTACTTTGATTTTCGTAAGGCGTTCGACAGAGTCGATAACGATGTACTCCTGTCAAAGCTTGGGGCCATGGGATTCTCCTTTAGCTTTCTTAACTTTTTCTCAGACTACCTACGTAATCGCAAACAATTCGTCAGACATGGCTATTTCGAGTCCAAGCCTTATAATACTCGCTCTGGTGTGAGTCAGGGATCCGTTTTGGGGCCACTTCTATTCCTTATTATGATCAATGACCTTGTTAATAAGGTTAAGTTTGCAAAATGCTTGCTATATGCAGACGACCTAAAACTAGTTGCTCACATCAAAACGGATGATGAATGCAGACTCCTGCAAAGGGACATTGACGCTATCTACGAGTGGAGCATTCTAAACAAGCTGTTCTTTAACACAAATAAATGCTTCGTCATCACATTCGGTCGAGGATTACGGCCAATCCACTTTGCCTACAGCTTAGGTGGTACAAAAATTGCCCGAGTCACCAACATAAAAGACCTGGGAGTGACCTTCGACTGTTCTCTGTCTTTCAGAGATCACATTTCCACCCTTGCTAAAGAATCTTTCAGACGCCTAGGATTTGTTTTGCGAAATGCTCGTGATTTTCACAACCCGCATGTTATTAAATTACTGTACACCACCCTAGTTCGCAGTAAGCTGGAGACTAGTAGTTGTGTCTGGCACCCGTATACTACGGCTCAAACACTAATGCTCGAGAAAGTGCAGAAAACTATTCTTCAGTATCTTTTTAAAAGAACCTACAATTTCTACCCTTACATGTACCCCACCAACTATATCCTAGGGACTTTGGGTTTCAACTCGTTGGAGGTAAGAAGAGGTCTTGACCAGCTCACGGTAGCTTGTAAGACCTTTAACGGTCGCATCGACTGCCCTGAGCTCCATGACCTTTTCTGTCGACTATTCGTACCGGACAAATACATCTGTCACCGCCAAAGCCGCCGACACAATCTGTTCGCGCAACTGCCTTGCAGAACGGTCGCCGGAGCTGAATCGCCAGTGTGTCGTACCTTGAGGATGCTCAATACTCTCCTGACGGACAACCCGGAATGTGATATGTTTGCGGATGAATGGAGTAAAATTAAGCGCGTATGTCTGATGTTCTGTGAGAGACAGTATGCAAGGGTGTCCACTGTTCCATGTTAGTATGTAGGAATAGTTGTTTATAACTAAATTTTCTGCATTGTATAGTTTTTGTTTTGTTTCTATGTTAATTAATGTAATTGGTATTATGCCGTGATAAATAAATAAATAAATAAATAAAATATAACTGAAATGTGCGTGTAGTATACGTACGCCTCTTCCTAATCCTTCGGGTATTACATGGGTGATGTTAGAATGGTCATAGACAAAAATTAGAAAGTTTTCAATGCTTAGAAAGTAAATATGAATGTTTTTTTAGTAAGCGGCGCCGCTGGTGGTATTATGGGCTATGCAGCGAGAGCTGGCTCTTTCGTCGTGGAGAAGATGAATATCTTCAGTTATACCGAGAGTGTACCTAACACATCCATAGCGCACAAACAACCCTCGTTCTTAGAAAGGTATTTATTTGTTAATGCTACAAGTCTTTGAAAATATATACTTGAAATGGAAGGACTTAAAACCGTACCGCTCTATATACGCAAACCTGTGTCTGTGGAGTAATTGCGTAACACACTATCAGTAGCAATGGCTCTCATTTTGACAGTTCAACAACATTAATTGCGTCATTCACGTTGTTGAGCAGACAAATTTTCCGAACATATAAAGCAATGGACTAACAATATCCTTAAAAAATGTTTCAGATTATGATTGATAATGTGTTACGCAATTAGGGTGCTGAAGGTTGTTTTAAACAATGGTGATTTGCTATGGCATCTAATACCGTAGCGGGAGATTCAATGTGGAATATACACCTTGAAATAATAAACTCAGGACATTGTATACTAAATTGTGCCTCTAGTAAGAAAAAGAAAGAAAAAGTATTTATTGCTACTCGTTCAGGATCATAAACTAAACTAAACACAGTTAAAAATAAAAATAAAACAAATTATATTTTTTTTTTAAAGTAACAAAAGGAAAAATTAACCAGAAAGTCGCATACGAGGCCAAAAGGCTCCTACGTCAGCATGATGCTTCGATATTTAAAAAATAAATAAATGGGTCGCAGCGCTGGTATTCTGACAGTGCCTGCTGCAATGTCACGGGCAATCACAGTAATAAATAAATAATAAAATACATATAATTATGTAAAATATTAGCAATAAAATAAATATTATTTATTTTTAATCAGCGCTAGACGTAACTATACTTATATATGCCCTAGTAGATCACGTTGGGTAATTACTGGCGGTTTTTCGCTGACAGAGGGAAAATATTGAGGGGCTTGTGGCTAAGTAATAACAGCCGCACGCAGGTTAAGCTACGCGTGCCGCGAATGGTCCGTGGATGAGTGATCTTTACACACGAAGATCCCTCCGTACTTCGGAAAGCACTTTAAACCGTTGGTCCCGGCTGTTATTCGTGGATCTTTGAGAGTCGTTACGGGTGATCAGAAGCCCGAAAATCTAAAAACCAATCTTACAAGGGGTATCGTATTGTATCGTTGTGGAAGTCAAATAGGCAGTCGCTCCATGTAAAATACAGGTACTCAGATGCATCCAGTTAGACTGGAAGCCGACCCCCAAAAAGTTGGGAAAAGGCTAGGCAGATGATGAAAGGGAAAACTTTGACTTCCTGTCGCACCTATGATTATCTCTATTCGTCAATCGGCTAAAAAAAAAACGAAAGAATAGAGAAATCTATTCTTTTGTTTTTTTAAAACGAAACAAAAGAATAGATTTCTCTAAATCTATTCTTTTGTTTTTTTATATTGTGTTTAAGAATTCTGTGTATAATCATATTTTTCCAATATAGGTGGAACACAAGTCGACGGAAAATAATGCAGGAACGATGAGTATGTGTGGGTGGACACTGTAGTGCATTGATATTTTGATTAAGATTGTAATGAAGGAGCTAAATTATAACTAAAAATATTGAAAATAGATTTAGTCTAACAGTAACTGTACTTTTTCGGTAACTTTGTACGTTTTTACTTTAGAAATATAGGTATATTAGATATTTTGCTAGAAAAAATAAGTTTTACGAATAGCATTTTCGAGCTAGCATTGAGTACAGTACAATACAGTTTTTCGTAACAAAACTGCTAGATCTGACAAAACAAATTTTATAAATTAGAAATTATATAATTTGATAATAGGTACAAAATAGTCAATATTTAATTCGTAGAATTTTATTATGTAATGTAATTGTAGTTATTTTGTGTGAATTTTATATTTTTTTATGTTCGTATTACAGGAAATTAAATACTTAAACATATTCAGCAATAGAGCTCTCTAGATTTGCTCAAAATTACATTGTAATTGTAAATACTTAATGTACTTGATACACTAATTTAATTTAGACAGTCATATTATTTTTTCGTAGGTTTTCATTCTCATTAGACCACTTCAGTTTTCCACCATCTTTAAAGTTCCGATTTTACCAGATGCCTTGGAGTGAGTGACTGGAAGTCAACAATCGGTACTGAAGAAGGTACAGGAGAAACAGGGGAGGGGAGTGGGGCAAGCGGGGAAGAAGCTTGGGGCACCCCATCCTCTGGAGACCTGTCAGATAACCTGCCTGATTCTGAACATGGAACGCTATCGGTAAAGATTTTTTAAACACAATTCTGTAGAATAAGGCCTTTCGACACGGCACGGTTTTTTTAATGGTATATGGTATAAACCGTGCAGTAGAAAAACTTGTCCGTCAACAAACTTCCATAGTGATCCATATAACAATGACGAACCGTGCCTACACATGGCGTATATACCACGCCGTAAATAATCACTGCAAAAAAAACGTGTATGTACAAAGGGCCAAGTTACATGTGAAAGGCATATATCAAAATTCGTAGAAAGTTAACAGTGTTAATACCGACGTTATTTTAAATGCTTAATTGCAAAGGCTACCTAGCAGTAAAGATTTCGATAGGATAGTTCTAAAATTATCTCCATCCCATCTCTTACAACATATTAACCCCCAACAACAACATATGTATTAACATATCACCATAATACACACACACACACACACCCTCAAACATATTAACATATTTACTCCTCCTCCTCTTTTTTATTGTTTGTTATTTGAGAATCTATGGAAATGTTGTAACATCCCACAAACTGTGTAAATCTACCTATGTTTACAAATAAACATTCTGATTCTGATTAACATCCCAGCTTCAAATACCTATAGAATTTTCAATAGGTTTGTTATGCCCTTTGAATGGAAATTCCTTCACAATTTCAGTCGCCCACGAAGTCATCATCATCATATGCTGGTGATGACGACACCGAGCTGATGATGGACGAGCTCCTCATGGCTCCTACTATTACCGGACCAACGACACTAAGGCCGCTTCTTCCAAGGTGATATTTTCTACCTACTATATATTCTATAGCATGTCCATTTACTACCATTTATTGCTGCACTACGAGTATATAGCAGACCTCTAACTAAAGCTTCACTTATAGGTAAAAACTCATTGCTTAAGCACAAATGTAGTGCAGCTTTTACAACTTGTGCAGAATTAGTTTGTTGGTTATCTCTCAAATGCTTTACTAGAATAATAATTATCAATTTAATAACGACCCATTGACACTAACAGGAGTTCCCAAAACTTACTTAATATTGTATAGTGAAATCACAAAACAATTCGGCATAATCATAAAAATTGCAAAGACACACATGACTAATGACAATCTTGAATGTAGGGATGTTTTTAGAAGAAGACTAGAACCTCTCATGGAAGAAGAATGCTCTGACAGCGGCAGCGAAGACAACAAACCCACCCCCACCAACTCTGACGACCAGGTGAATATTAACACTAATTACAACAGTAAATTTACTAATAGTTGCACCAAAGTTCCAAAATCCAAAGTAATTGAAATTGTTGTCCTTCACGATAAACTTTAAAGAAACCACATTATTGATAATAAGCACACTAAGATATCCTGTAATAATTTCCTACAATTTTCCAGAGTCGAAGTTTGGTGCAAACACCTTTCCTTGTAACCGACATATACCTGTTATTATTATTGTGTAATATTAATACGTACTTAATGTTATATGTAATTTATGACCCAACATATGTGTGTACTTCGAATGTAATATGTGTAATACATTATTAGTCTGTCAAAATTGACATCAACTACTTAAAATGCTTCAATATGTATTTTGTTTAGTATCATATGATATAGCAACCCATAGTCCCTAGTCCTAAACTAAGTCAAATTTGGCAGATAGCAAATATTATAATAGTTTTGTAGGAGTATCGTTGTAACCCATAGCATTCCAATAACTATACAAAATAATGTTATTGGATAAAGCATGCTTGTTGCATGAACTATTTCAGTAAGACCCAAGTATTGACATTTCATAGATTCTCTTTGAATTAAGACATTTAAAATCGCGAATAGATCAAAATCAAATTCATAATTTCCAAAATTTAAAGCTTTGAAAAGTTATTTCGAAATTTCTCTACCTGGACTTGGATCCGGGGTATTGGCAAATGGAAGTAAAGTCCCGTAGCTAGGTTATATCTCACATTGTGACTGGTCCGCTGGTGCGGCGCTTGGCGCAGGACAGCGAGCGTGGCCTCGATGCTGACGACTGTTGCGACGTGCCGCACCCGCTGCCCTCTGCTTCAGATCAAGGTGAGTTCGCAAATTCATGTGGACGACATTATATAGTCTTCGGTAAGTGTGTAGAGGATCATGTGCGCGAATGTTTTGTGAACGATAGTAGAGGCTCACTGGGGATTCTGGGAGAATTCATTACTTACTGTACCTACAGCTTGTAAATTTTCATCTAACTTATTGCTGATCGAAGCAATCTTCGCTGGCATATCTTTCTGGAGACTGTTTATTTATTCATACCAAACTACTTCAAACTTCCTATCCATCTAGTATATATAGTGTACAGGAAATGTGACTGCCTAGAGGTGACGAATGCATGAGTTTAGAATGAAAAGATTGGTAAAACGCAGCGGCATCAACTTCAACATATTGCACACAACACAACGTCAAGAACCCATAAACATTACTAACAGAGAAAATACATTTTGACAGAGAAATGGACAGCTTGACAAATGATGAAAGGTGAGAAGATGACAATAGTCTCGTTGCAAATCTACACAAATAATTATAATAACATTGCCGACATTTTATTAATAAAGTCAGCACGATGCATGAGTATTATTACGAATATCAATCATTATTTGGACACAATTTACCAGAAATAATAACTGTTTTAATTTTAAGCTTAGCTTTGTAATTTCACACTCGGGCTTAAAATTAAATATTAATTTCTGGTAATCAGGTAACGTTGTTTATGTACCCCTGTACTAGCACGGTATCAATATGTAGCTATAGCACTCCACTTATAATATTATTCATAAATTTATAAAATTTATATACGATATCAATTTATTCGATACATATTTCCTATACAAACCACATACAAAAGACACTGAACTGTTATCGACTGCTCACGCTGGTGGTTTGGATTCCTGAGAGTCTAAGGATGATGATATTCCAGAAGCAGAGGACGGGTGTGCGCACGTCGACCAGGATGTTGGAGGGGGGGGAGATGGTGGCGCCGGGTGCGAACTGAGCCCCGACAGGACACCCACCAACGAGGCGCCCTCGACGCCCTTACTATCTGGTTGGTGTTTTTTATTACAATGCAATCATTATAAACATCTACTCATTTGTGGCTCCTTATACGAACAGTAAAAGTATCTACTAAATACCTGTAGCTATGCGATCTCTAATTGATAAACTCGTCGCTGTTAACGTAAAGGATTGAATTCTAGAAAAGTCTTACAGATGGTATTAGTTTAGCGATGGATTTAGTGTCAGCTACGATTTAGCTACATCCAGCAGCATCTTCATCATCCGGGATTCCATTAAAATTACCTTCGTCGTTAACAACTACAACCATTCAAATAACTGTAATTTTATTTTCTATTGCTACAGTTTCAAAAGAGTTTGCGGAGGTGCGTGTCGTTGCTGGAGTTGGTCGTCGGGGCTCAGCCAGCTCGGACAGCACGCCCTCCACACTCGAACGCACCACTATACACAACCCTGCGACACTCAGCCCACCCGCACAAGGTAAACTAGAAAATGACCAATATTATTATTAATTGTCATACTTTCTAATTCAACACTTTAAAATAAATTAAGCACCAAACTATGATAGCCATATACGAGTATGTATATGTCAAGCCAAAATAAAGTATTTATAAACAGCACTATACAGAATATGTCACAGAATATGACATCTTATGGTCGAAGGCAGCTGCCTTTCTTAATTATAAAAAACATAAACCCCCACAAAACAGTTAAAATATTTAGCCGGTCTTTCTTCTTGAAGAAAACAGAATAATTAATCAGAACCAAAATTCTTGCCAGCCGCTTCAGCCTCGGAGCCAGCACCAGCACCGGAGGCTACCTCACAACCGGAGGAACAGAGACCACGGACGCCGGAGCGACTCAGTCCTCGAGCGGAGATGAGATTGGCATTGGACCAGGGGAAGGATATGCTGGCAGATCAGGAAGCGTCCTGGGTACGTCCGAGAGGCGTTCAATATATTCTCGATATCGGCATAAAAAAGACGTAAATTCAATTAAAATAATTTTTATTTTTTAATGTTATCCCCCATTACCCTAATGCATTTATTACATCTCGAAATTAACTTTTCAATACCCTGTAAAAAAACTTTTGTCTTTTTCTGAACAATGCGCATTTATTTTTTTTTGGGATGGGAAATCATCAAATGACCCCTCCCGCTCTGGGTGGAGCGGAAGGGAGTGTCAGACTCTTACTGACTAAAACCCACCCATGTTCCTTCCTTCGCCCTTTATGTTCCGGGGTAGCGGTAACCCTTTCGGACAATCCCGCTGCCCCGGCAGGCTTCGGCCCTGAGGGGCCTCTCGTTATGCTGACATCTCTTTGAGGCGCGCGTGGAACACTTACGCGCCGTCCGGCACGGGCCTGGTCCTGATCGGGCGGTGAGCTACCCATTGCTCTCCGACCGCAGGCCCGCGCCTACGGTGGCCGGTAGTCGTCACTCGACTCCCGACGCCCGGGGCGTCTCCCGCGGAGGCTGGGACGGGAGGCTCTCTCCCTCATCCGTCCCGACCTTTATACCCTTAGATAATGTCATTTATTAATTAATTATGCAAATTGCCCACATCATTAGTAAAACACCCTGATACAATAAATAATAATAATAAATAATACGGTACTTCTGGACACGACTCGCATTGTCAGGAGGTTCCTCTCTCTGGAGCCCTGACCGCCGGTAGCTTGGACCCTGTTCCCGATACCGGTGGGCTGCTATTTTTTATATTTTTAAATGTTTTTTTATATTTTTGTTTATAAAAATATTTAAAAATGTAATTTAGGTATATGTACTTAGTTGAAATAAAGAAGATAAATAATAAATTTATTTAGACACATGTTGATGTTTGACAATGAATACATTGAACGTCCCTCGTATCATAAAATAAGTTAAATGTTTTGATTTACTGGACAGTAAATCGTAACCTCCAAACATTTAACTACAGAAGTAGAGAGGCAAAGATAGCCTTGACATCATTCTGATACAAGTAATTCAAATTTTAGCTTTTCCCTTCATAAATAGTGTACTTGAGAAGTTATAGCCTACTACACTAACTATCAACCTACCCCCTCGAAACTATGAACCATATGCGATAGTTTATTACTTTGAACAACGGAAGCTGAGCCTCCAGCAATAATAATTGATAGTCTCTGGACGTACAGTTTTGATTCGCATCAAATTCATCTTTGACTCATCAACCTCTTTCAATATACCTGTTTTTAATGTAAGTACAAGAATATGATGCTTAGCTGCCAAAACAACTGTAGGCACTTGAGTCAATTTCTATAATCACCATGTGGTAACCCCTGCCCAGGCTGGCGGGTCCGACCCCTGGTCGTTTCGCGCGGCGTGCCAGCGCTCGCTGCTGCGGCGCGTGGCGAGCGCCGACGCAGTGACGCTGTGCCGCGCGCACCCCCGCCGCACCGCCCCGCATACTACTTCGCGCAATTCTGTATATGCTTGGAAGGGTATGTTCAAAACCAAAACTCATTGTCACGCTGTAAAAATAGAGATATATGGAAGAAGAAAACACGCTGTGGCAACGCCAAATAAATTGGAATAAGGACAGGAGGATGATGATGATGCTGTTAGGCAAAAGCCTCTGGCATTCAGAGAAGGAACGAGTGTGGATCGTCACGTTTTAACGTGTTGTTGAATTCAAACTAATCAAGTCCAGATTTCTTTCGTTTCTTTTACCGAAAGTTTAGCGTGTCTTACAGACTAACAAACTAAATAATAGTCTAAAAATACATATGTATAGAGGTAAACTCTAAACTGTATTTGAAGCTAATTTCATAACGTGTTTCAGTTCCAGAAAGCGAGAAACCTATGGAGATGGAGCAACTGGCACGAGCGGAAGTTCAGACGATGCGTTCGCGGACGCGCTCTCTATGCCAGAACGGGAAGATGTTAGTAATCTTGCAGTTTCTTTTCTAGCACACACATATTTGCACTTAACACACTCCTAACTCTGGATATAAGCATTTTGTTAGCTATAATCCAGACGCCCTATTAATATCTATGACCTTTGGATTCCTTCTTTCTTATTTCTTACTCTTAAGAGCTTCTCAATCAATATAACTTAGCTAAAAATATATTTTTTGAATAAATCAAAAAGTAGTGGTGATCAGGATACCACAAGGGTCGATACTAGGGCCACCAAAGTTGATCATTTACTTAGATATTGTTGAATTAGTGGCACTTAAGGTTTTAACTGAAATATTTTCTGATTCCAGAATGGGTTTCCTGCGCCGTCGCGCATCGTCCGATAGCCCCCGCCGCGAGCCGTTCCTCGTGGCGAGCGCGCCGGCGCGGCCGTTCTCCCCGCGCCGCACATCCGTGAGCAACAACGGCTATTACAAGATATGCTTTGTCAATGGCTATGTGTGAGCACAGCGCACTCACAAGCTTATCTGTGCCAATCAGCTGGATTTAAACACTTGCGGGAAGTTTTTTCATTGGTTCCTCTATCCTTACATTCGGCATTCGTTGTTGCCTGTGCCTCTGTATTTCTAGTTTGAGCTGGGTGGTATTTGCGGGCTATTTTAAAGTGGTTGATACAATTTTATTAAAAACAGGTATTTCGCGTAAGGGTGTCGTATAGATTAATATTAGTAATGAAGAAACTTCCTATGTAGATGTACACGTATATAAATTAAGGTGTGTAAACTTCAATTGAATGTTGCGGGGCTTAGTAAGAATAAGTAAATATGTTCAGAAGTGTCAATCGGACAATTTAAAAACCTGCCTTAATTTTAGATCCAAATTAATGTTTAAAAAATTTCGTCCTAGTAAATAAATTAGAACAAGTCAATAAAAACATGTAAAGTAGAATGTAATGGGAAACGTAATTCGAACTGTTCAAAACGATTCAATAATGGTATAATCGTGTTTTATAAAATTTTAACGGACATTTTAATATTTGGAAATCATAGGATTCGTGAATGTAAGTAAAAAGTTAAAAGAACTATATTAATATACGAAACAGTAGTGAGTGATGATGTTAATTAAATTTCAGTAAAAATTGGCCAATAAAATTGCCTTTCTTTTCAAAAATCTTTAAAATTTGTAAATTATATTGTTAAATTAGTACTAAAACCTTTTTAGTGAAAATATTCCATGTTTTGAACCTTTACCTAGGTCTTAAGATTAATTACCGTTTGGTATATTGTTATGATTGTGATTGTCTTGGCACTAAGCTCATGTCAATTTTTTCTTTGCTTAAAACTTAGAGTTAAAGTTTAAATCCAGCTTTCAGATACGCTAAATTTGTTTTTTGTTGTCTGTTGAACTGATCTGTCCATTTTGATTGGAACGAGTGTTCTCGAAAATATATTTTTAATAAAATATCATTAAGCTTTTCATTCTTCATCCTGCAGCTTAGCTGACCCTTCCTTTATTTTACACAAACCTTCATTTTGTTTAGCGCTAATAAAGCCGTCCACTTCTTCGTTTTTGCTAATATTGTTTGCATATTCTTAGTCTTACAATGTCTTTATATTTTTGGATTTGTAAAGAGACATTTCACGCGGATTATATCCTCTAGTTTACACTTTTCAATCCAAAGTAGCAAGCTAAAGTATATACCTACAGGGTTATTTAAGATTTATGTGAATCGCGGTAGTTTACCTAAAAGGTTAACTATTTCATTAAATGAAACATAATAACCCTGTATTTTTTATATAAGTAAATGTAAAACTGTAAAGCAAAAAACAAATACAAAAGTAGCAGTTCGTAAATAATATAATATTCTTACAGGAGAAACATTTCGAGAAAAGATTCTGGAAACAAGTGACTAGAAGACGTCAATCTCTCGGATCGATCAGTCATATATAAACGTGGTTAATAAAACAAAGACGATGATATAAAGTGTTCACGTGTAGAACTTCACAATATAGAAGTAGATGATTCAGAATTAGAGACTGTAATAATAGACGGTCGTAACTTGGACCAGAAATAAGATTAAAACTACGGAGTGCTTATGAAAGTGTTAAGATTAGAGAATGTTGAAGTCAATGGATTGCCAAACGTTAACAGATATATGCCAAATACTGACGAAAGGGACCTGTCAATACTTCATATCTTAGAATCATTGTTTATAGTACATAACACTGAAATAGGCCTAATTGTTGACTGTAAATAAAAGAGCTGTTTATTTCTCATAGTTGTACAAATAGAATTATTTGTAACAGAGCTTGATAGAGGATGTAAAATATGTGATAGGTTACGAACTGTTTTAACTGTCTTGTTAACTGTAACATCTGATACAAACATGTAAATTGGTTTTTTCGTAACTATTGTAAGATATTTTTTCTCGTCTTTGTATTCTATGTCGATTTGTCCTTTGAGATGTGTAACGCTTGATTTGATATGTCGCACAATTTTAGATGAATCTTCTGTGTGGTCTACATACTTGTACACATTAGGTACGAACTGTGGTTCAGTATTTTCGTCAAAGATACTTGTACCAGTTTTAATTTTTTTTTATCCCATACATGATGCGAGTAAGGATTCAGTTCATGGACAATAAAGACCTTGTTTTGTTTGATAGGCAGTACCTAATACTGTTATGCCCGTTTTTTTTTATTCAGGCATTCATTTAGATGACGCCTAATGTCAGTGAAAACGGGCATAAGATTTCCACCAAACTGTCGAAGTAGTTAAATATTTGGTGAATCAATATTTGTTAAACCTGTAGCAATGTCTTTTACGAGTATAATAAACGTTCCACAAGTAACGTTTACTTTTATAAACTCCTCAAAACTTTCGCACTAAAGTGCCACATTTTGTAGATATGAAACATAATTATTAATATGAAATATAAATTATTAGGGAATTTGTGCAAAAAAAAACGTTGCTTGATTCAGTTCCTAAACGACGAATTATGTAGGGGAATTTTAAAATTAATATTATTATGAATTTAAATATTCAACTTTGTAGATAACAATGTCATGATCGTCGAATTTATTAATTTTAAATTCCTTGTAACGAAATGTTTAGTGTTTTGAAATATTTTCATTTGTATTTTTTTCTTTTTATCGATGGATCAAAATAAAACTATGCATTCAATTTTTTGACAATGTTATTTCGTTGTGTTGTTTGTGAGAATGTTGAAACCGATGTAGCACATCTGTGAGTCACGCGATTGGTTGGTTTTGTACACTTACGCTAGTATCTCTAGATGCTGCCGAATAAAGGCTTCTCTATTCTTTATTGTTATATCTGAGCTCAATTTTATTAAAAATTCCAAAAAACTAAAAATTATTAGCGTTGAAATAAAATATTCTAAGCACATCTTGCAAAGCAGATTCAGCCTATAATGTTCCCACTGCTGGGACACAGGCGTCCTTTCTGTGAGAGAGAGTGGGCGTAATCCACCACGCGGGCCCAGTGCGGGTTGGTAGATGTCACGTGTCTTCGAATTTTTGGTTCTAGGACATACCGGTTTCCTTACGATGATTTCCTTCACCGTTTTGAGTGCAGTGATGATATAATAATAACGGCCGCGACTTACGAGTAAATAAAAAACTAACTAAATGAGGATAATTCGACCAAAAATAAGGTACCGCCGAGTTCTGCCCGCTTCATTATTTTTTTTTCAAAGCATTGATTTAACCGTAGGTAAATTAAATAGATACATACAAAGTAAAACTAAACATCCTCTAAATGGTACTTGCTTACCTCTCAGGACCGGTTGCACCCCGTAATTAGAATCCTGTAAATCTATTTTCAAATCGGCCAGAAATTTTGGCGGAAACGGTAAGAAAAAGGGTCGAGTTATTCACGTAATATTGTCCACGTTGGCTCTATTGCCAAGTCAATAGCCATAAAGTTTGACGCAATAGTTTGCGTCAAACTTTATGGCGGCTCTGAAGTGCGCTACTCGCTGCACAGTACCCCACCCCTCACCCCCGCTGAATTTGTTACTGCGCGGTGACTCGCCTCATGTTCCGAGCAGCCATAAAGTATCGGGCTGTACCATATGAAACCAGCTGGCCTCGACGGACCCAGTAATGAGGGTTTTCTGAAATGACAATCACTAGATGGCACCATTCAGACGTCAGGTCCGGGCACCTGTCAAAAGTGTCATATCGCCTTTTTTTTTTCTAGTCGTGGCTGAATGTTGAACGTCGTCATATATTTTATATTCATTGTAAACATGGAAGAATTGTAGTTTTTGCATGGGAGACCTCTTGTCAAAGTGGCGCAGCTTCCATGAAAAGCTTCATTATTTTTTCTGGTACTAGCGGATAGAAAATGGCGTTAGGGAAATTAAAATAAATAAAAACAACAACATAAAAATGTTAAGGTACGTATATTTAATATTAAAATACATCAATTCACAATGTAAATACAAAATTTACATGTAAAAAAATTCAATTGATACAAAAAAATATTAGATATTTTTAATGTCTTAGCACCACATGGTTTCCTTCAGTTTTTTTTTTGTTTTTAAACTGGCAACATTATGTTGAAACCTAGCTTTATTTGCATTTATTCTCTTTTAAAAATAACAAAATAAATTGCAATTTACTGTTACATTTGTTCTTAAAAACTTGATTTTTTTGTTGGTAGATATGGTACCGAACTTTATCAAATGGAATTTACAAAAACTTGTTTCCAGAAAATACATGTTACAACCGCTAATTGAGCACAATTTGCACTATCCCATTGCCCTTTGAATCCCACACTCACATAGCAACCGAGGCAAGAAATACTTTTTATACAAAAAAATGCTAAAAAAGTAGGTGCAAGATTGCCCGTCTTGCCTCGACTGCTAGGTATAAACTCTTCATTGACTTACATTTACCTATATACACCTAATATTAGTGTTGGCAGAAAAAAATAAGGAAAAAGCGAAAAAACTTCAATAACCTTTACCGCGATTATTAAAATTTAAAAGCAAAATATTACTATTTTAAAAAAATATTCAAAATGTACATAAAACTATAGACATTTAAAAGAATATTAATTAATATATTCACTGATTGTTAGGAAGCGTTATTAATTCATTTTGGCACAATGTTAGTTAAATTATATTTTATAAATTTTATTTTATTGAAACTTATGATAAACTAGTCGACCTTTCTAAAAACTTGTTATTTAAAATAATGGTATATTTTTTATACAATGTAGTCTCGAGCAAAAATATATTACTATGGCCAGCTCAGCAATAATATCTGATTTTTGATGTATGTGATACATATATTTGCAGACATCTTTACGATATTAATGGGTGAATCATGAAACCAGATATTATTGCCAAGCTGATCATAGCAGGTAATATATTTATACTCGTGACTGCACCTACGGACAGACACACTTCTCGCTAGGACTATTAAGAAGGTACTAATAGAGCTAACTTGAAACAAAATACAAAAGTATCATGCCAATATGTAAAAGAAAAACATAAAAAATAAAATTCCACGTGAAAAATATACACTTGCAATGTATTAATCTATACGTCATCCCGGAAATATACACTTGTATACTTAAACAATTTATTTATCTCATAAAAATAATGCCATGCAATAAATTTTATAAAAAATAAATTCAATTACAAATATTATGTCACTCAAACAGGTATTAGTCACGAATGGACGGAATCGCATTACACTAACACATCAAGGAATGTAAGAAAAATTCAATAAAAAAGGCAGTGAAAATTATCACTTGAGTAAATTTGAGCATAACACAAAACCTACAATATTCTTTTACTGCTAATTACAATCAATTCCTGAGATTTCTTTCAATTTACAAAATTGCGTACAATGCCATCTATTACTCGCTTCATGACTTACAGCGTTCTGAATCTCGCTATTAAAGTTTTCTATTCGCGCCACTCTCGAGACGCTTGGAAGGTTCGCACTTCAGATGATGAGAAGGTCGATAGTCCTTGTGGACCTGCAAGAGATAGGAATTTATGTTTTAATTACACCTGTTTTACTTTCAGATATAGATCTTCTCGTTTGCTAATAACAGCAATATACGATCAGTAATATCATTGTAAACCATTCTGTATCCTTAATTTTCAGAAGCAGTACAAATAAATGAGCTCCTTTTACAAAATTTTAAATTATGCATCGGATTTGAAGTAGAAAGTAACTTTGGAAAACGTGAAGTCTTTCTTCACGCCAACTTTCATATTTTTCACTTTAAAGCATGCAAGCAAGCATATCTAAATGATCCTTACCTCTAATCCTGCGTCCAGGCGTGGGTGTGACGTCACCTTCCGGAGCTGTCCACTGTTCCACCACCTCGGTCGCCGAGCGCGCCAACGACGGCTGACTCACTGAGCGATTCAGCGAGTGACGGGACCATGGCCTGATGAGAAGAAAAATATTATAATCTTAGAACTCTTTAATAAAAACAAAAAAGAGCGTGTGGCCCACACTGCCACAATTTGATACGCCTCCAGTACTAGTCAATTAAAGTTAGAAAACTCTGTTTTGACTGACTTTTTTTCTTAATTGTTAAATCTTCCAGGTTTTTAGTTCATATTTTTGCATATGTTTATGCCACGATCTAGGTCTTGGACCGCTTCTTGGAAGGCCCACAATAGAATCTATGATGGGAAAGCGGAAATCTACGAACAAACTACCAACGGAAACTCAAGACACCAGACACAGTGTCCAAGAGTATAATTATCATGAATACAAAAATCCCAGAAGAAAAATCCCGTAGAAGCTTTTGAAACAAAGCTGTACTCACTGGTTCTGATGGAAGGGATGTTCGGAGTCGCTATCGTCGTCGTAGTACCGGCCGAGCTGCGTGCCGCCCGACACCTCGGAGTGCGTGTCCGCTTGTTCACGTGCGTAGTCCACCATCATCTCTGACATTGATCTGTAGGAGAAAATAGGATTACTTTAAGAGTCTTGTAGACTTCGTATCTTTATGGTGTCTGTTAGGGTTAATGGAAGAACACCAAAGGAAAGGCGGTTATAAGGATTTATATAATATGTACGTTTATTATCCTTTTATATTTATATATTGGAAAGTGTGTTTACTAATATTACGTGAGACGTGTGATCCCGCACAAGGCTAAAAGAGTAGTACAGTCGCTATGCGAAAGTAAGGATTTCGGTCAAGTGGTAAGGGCGGGCTCGATAGTAAAAAATAATATTTATGTGTTAGAAAGAGAAAGACGATAGTGTTGAAGTAAGATAGATTTGTTTTTGCTGTACTCCAACAGTGTCAACTTAACGCTGATTGCTTGGCAAAAACAGCCATCATACTATACATAATTATGGTATAAATTTCAAACGTCCTTGCAAGACACAAACCACAATCTGCCTTCACCCGGACAAGTGTGTGTCTGGCTCTACTAGCCAAGTCTGCAAGTTCAGGAGAAAAGTGGCCTAATACGAGAACCTTACTACAACACAAAATGCTTTCTTTCCCTCTTTTCACTTATCCCTGTCTACTGCCAAAGGCTAAATTATTAAGATAGGAGCCCAGTTCATTTCACCATCTCTTACTAAGCTTGCCACGATATCATTTGCTGCTGTTTAGAATAAACTGCTCACCTCATATCAACATGGTCACTGCGGTAGGAGGACCGGCGGGATCTCTGCGGGTCCCTCAGCGAGGTCGCGTCGCTGTCGTACTCGTAGAGGGTCGGTAAGGAGCTGCGGCGGGAACGGGAGTCCCACTCTGTCTTCTTGCGGTAACGGTTCTGGCGAAGAGAAAATAGTTAGGATCAAATCTTTCTCAAATAAACGTCAATGAGACAACATGACTGAAATAACGAGAAACTCTTCTAAAACTCATCATCATCTGCCTAGCCTTTTCCCAACTATGTTGGGGTTGGCCTGCAGTCTAACCGGATGCAGCTGAATACCAGTATTTTACATGGAGCGACTGCCTATCTGACCTCCACAACCCAGTTACTGGGTAATACGATACCCCTTGGTAAGACTGGTTGTCAGACTTTCGGGCTACTGACGACCCGTAACGACTGTCAAAGATCCACGAATGACAGCCGGGACCAACGGCTTAGCGTGCGTGCGACACAGAGGGGTCTTGGTGTGTGAAACTCTTCTAAAACTCATGGGTCTAAAAAATGAACTCTATTCAAAGTTTCGTCAGTGTTTCAAAATGAATTTGAAATCCTAAATAGTTAGCAAGCCCCATATGATTTTTGGGCTCATAAGACAAAGAAGGTACATTCAGATGACCTGCGAAGGAGGTACTTCTTTAGAAGATTAGAAAAAACAGAAAATCTTCATTTTTGGCAACATTTACGTTTCTGTAAATTTCGGAAGCAAGAGCTCACACCCTTTGATCTCTTATTTTCTAATCTTTAGCTATACTTCAAGCTCACTTAGTACTTTACCTTGGGTTTATCCGGAGGCGGAGCCAGTATGCGTATAATGACCTCCCACTTAGGAGGCGCATAGAGCGGCGCGAACCGATGATCATGCGCCACTCTGCTGAACTCCTCGCGGGTACTGGAGCGCGCCAGTTCCCGTCGCAGCGTGCTCTCGTGCGTGATGAGCTCGCGCCAGCGCAGGCGCTCCTCGCGGGTGAGGCGGTACGAGCGCTCGGTCTCGGCTAGGACCTGACGATGGTAATAAAGACTTATGTGAAATTGAAAGGATTTAGTTTTGCAGATTTCGAATGTAAAAGAATGGGCTATTTGAGTGTCTGACCAAGAACTTCTAAAATGACCACGAGTGGTGACGTGATAAAAAATAATTATGACAAAAGGCAGGAAAGATTTAGTCAAAAGGAAGTAAAACCATAATGACTGGCACAATCGCTTCCACTGGCGTTAGAAGCAATGAACCGAATTCTTCTTATATTACAAGCGAGAAATTGATCAAGAACCAAGGAGGTATAATCGGGAATCGGGAGAGCAAGAAAGTGATTGAGTGCATTAGATTCAGCTGTCCTGACAGTGGCGCCAATTCCCTTGTTCACAAACTAAACTAAATTTAAGTTCAGTGCATCTTTTTCTTTCTATTTCATTAAGAAAAGGACAGAAGATAAATATTAGTTTAGTCCTGTCAAATTAGTCAGCGCCTGACGTGCACTGTGAAATTCTGAGGAACTATTATTTTGGCATGATTTCCCAGTTTCGTTTAGTCATTTGTATTCTTTTGATTTGCTAATAAAATTATTTATAAGTATATGTTGTTAGAACAATAGCTCCAAAATCTTACCTCATCCTGAGCCTCGGTCTTCAGCACTCTGGTAAGCACACTCCAGTTGATCGGCACAGGTGGTGCCGGTATCGGTTCCGGTACATCTTCGTCATCCTCATCCCTGAACAGAGGGTTGCGGGCTGGTGGCAGTTCGGGGAGTAGTGGCAGGTCTGATGATGGGGACTGGTAGACCTGGCCGGTCTGCTTGATCAGTTCCGGGGAGAATAGGTCGGGACCGCCTTTACCTGGGGTAAATGAATAAGTGAATTGTAAGAAAAAGAAGTTTGAAAATGTTTGACACGTTTTTAAAGGTAACGGTTGACTGATTGTTCTACATCACATGTACAAAATTAACGGAAATACTTAATTTTGAACCAAGTGTCTACAGATAAATATTAACGCAAAACTTAATAGTATAAGATTGCCGATCGTTTTGGAAAGTGTATCTTTTTGACCCGCAGTGATATTTTTGAAGGTGGTGGAGAGGTTCTTTTTCTTCTTCTGTTGGCTGGACCTTATGCAGCCCTTTTATTTTCATCAATCGCCTCTGATAATGACAACCTCTGTATGGCCTACTATTAAACGTAAAAACCCCTTACCAATGTACTTCTGCGGCGGCAAAGACAATGGAACCCTCTCCATCTTAGGCGTCAACGTCATCCCTGACGCGGAACTGATGTCGGAGAAGTTCTCCCACTGCGTCTCGGGCACCGTGTGGTTGCGGATGGTGACGTCGAAGTGCGGCGGAGGGGGGGGCACCTGCTTGTACTCCGTCACCAGACGCTTGTGACGCTCAATGTCTTCGATGGTCTTTTTCTCCGTGATCGTGCGGAGGAACACGTCGTCAACTACGTGGGAGGTGATCTCGGGTTTTCTGGGGGAAGAAAGGTGAGAATGTCAAGAAATGTGGGTAGATACCGGAAAAAAGGGGAAGTAGAGTCCGTTTCACAAAAGAAGTCTCGTAGACGCGGCGCCACTGTCGTAGGACGGAATCATAAATATTGATTTATTTATTTATCTCTACATCATATATGAGTAGCAGGCTTGATTATTGGTTAATAAAATGCACATTCTTAAATCAGAGAAAGGTGTCTGGGGTATTGGAATGTTGCTAACTATATAATAATAATTAGTTCCACTTATTGCCGCGGGACTTCTTTCGGGAAACGGACTCTAAGTATTCCTTTTGCTGATGGTTGGACATGTTGGTGATGCAAGGCGAGTAGTGGATTTTATAGAGGATCGGTAGGAACAAGTAAAACATACTGCACTACCATCGTCTTTCTAATTGCTAGTTAGCAATATATTCCTGAACATGTCCCTTTAATGAGTTTTCGACTCATTCCATCTTCGTGGTGTCCTTGTAAAATCTAATTAAAATAAATGTAACTCACCTGGCTGGCATGATGGGTGTTTCAGGTATAGGTTCAAGGCTTTCCATCAGCATCTCTTGTTCTTCCGTCTCCAGGCGCTCCCTCATCACAGGAGGTGGCGGAGGAGGTTTCTGTATTATGAAAAGAATTTTAATATCTTAAATAATTATGTCTAAAAATTAAACCCAAGATTTTCGACTTGTTGAGGAATAAAAGCAAATAATGCGTATAATTTTTAATTTTTATTTATTTTTCTAAATTTAATATGTTAATTTTAAATTTTATAATCAATATGGACTGGTTTCCGAAATAAATGAATTTTAATTTAATTTTAATTTAATTTAAAAGCTTTTTTTGGGGTCGTCTCATTTCTGGACAATCGTTCTTCAGAACTACCGTTGTGCTATCACTGATCGAGTTTCTTCAAAGTCTTATACCTACTATGACCCGATACGCCTTATCGCTAGTGGCTACGGCTATCTATTCTGAGTCCAATTGAGAATTCCACTTCTTACTCTCTGAGTTTGTTTCAGTCTTTCTTCTCAGAGTAGTCAGTTAGGAAACACCGAAGTAATCTAGCTTTAAAAACATAAATTAATTTTTACGTGTAAGTGTTTTTTTTTAACCAATTTACAGAAATAAATATCATTTACTCTATGTACTAACTTAAACTAAACAGCTACATCACAAACAACTACATCTATTACACATTTTTGGGAACCAAATTTTATTGCATTTTTATTTTATCTCAATATACGAGTACATTTCATTTGCAGTTTATATTAGTAAAATTATGAATTAGTAGATATTATACCTTGATATGGAACATCCTCGCGTGCGATCTGTCGGTCACTTCAGTGACAGAGTGCGTGTCAGTCATCTCCGTGTTGAGGGAGACGATGGACCTCGGACGTCTCGACCACTCCTGGTTAGTCACACGGATGATGATGGAATTATTATTATTATTGTGGCAGTGAATATGTTGCTAAGTATGGTGAGGTTGTGTGTTTGATAAAATAATATGGTTTTTTTTTTTGTGAATAGTGAAATCATACGTGCTTTTTGTAATTATAGGTTGATTTTTATAATGTGTGTTTAAAATGTGTTTACTATTTTTATTATCACTGTAAAATGTGCTATCTGTGAAGTTTGTGCAAGTGATTGGTTACATTTTGATAGTCATATTTTTTTAAGTGTTGTAGTTTCATCATAATCAAAATGAAATGTTAACTGTAAAAATAAGAGCACTGACTACTCAATGCTGACAAGTCAATGCCAATTATTGAACTTTGGCTCTCTGCCTTTTTATCATTCCATTTTACCATTGGCCAAACAAAACCAATTAATTTCTATACCAGTTTCGTCTACACAACCCGTGCATCATTCTTTCTCCCAGCACTCCACCACCTTATCCTTCCCTCATCTTTCTCACCTGTTTATCCCTGGACACCTGCGAGTACACCGCGGGTGGTCGTGGTGGTCTCTCCGGTGGCGGTAACTGCGAGGCGCGCGCGGGGAGGGGGAGTGCCACAGGAGATACTGTGCGGACTGATTCTTGGCGCTCATGCTCTTCTGAGAGCATCGTTTGACTGTGGAGGGTGATAAATAATATGTGGATTTAATAATCTACCTTGAAAAGAATTAAAACAATTTGGTTGACATCGAGACCAATGGTACAATATTTTTTTAAGAGGTATCACCGTTCATTGCTGTCTAAAAATACAAATCTGAAATTTCTCATTTGCCTTTCTTATAAAAAGCTCATGAGACTGTGTAGCAACAACTGACTGGGTGTAATTACGGCTCGTTTCTCGGCCTCACTTGAGCTAACTCGAGAGACGCTACTAATGGCGCCCAGCTGGGTCTGAAGTTGGAATGCTATAATGTCGAGAATGAGCCTCACCGAATGCTTCCGCCGTCGGTGTCGGTGAGTGTGACGGTGGAGGGCGGCGAGGGCGGCGCGGCGGGGCGCTGCACGCGCACGCGCACGTCGAAGGCGGGCGCCGCGCCCGACACCAGGCGCGCGTTGCTGGTCATTGCTTCACGGGTAGAGCCGTAGCCTGGTAGGCAAAGAAAGTTGGGTTAGCAATATTTTTGGTAAACTTAGTTTTGATTGGTAGTATCTGTTACTGCTGTGATTTTTTTAGGTTTAGGAGATTTTTTTTTCGTCGTGATTCCACTTTTATAACATGTCATAAATGTTGTCTACACAAATAATCAGGAAATTACAATAAGTTAGTCCCAGCTGGGCGCCATTAGTGACCCTACTGGCGCCCAACTGAGACTCAAATGGCAATGTCATTATTATTTCAGTGGATTAAGTACGCATACTCCGCACTTTCTAGTCATTCCACCTACCTTCGCTATGATAAGACTCGTCCATCATGAAGGCAGCGTTGCTATGTGCCTGTTCGGCTTCGCTCGGCGTTTCCGAAGGGTAGTCGGAAGGAATCGTGTCGGACGCCACGCTGGCCACTTCAGCGGCAGCAGGGTAAACCGGATGAGCTCGAGGGATTTTGACCTCTGTAGGAAGCAGATAATGTTTAAATTAGAACAACTCATAATCATCTAGACAAATAGACTCTCTCTAGATCTAGATAGACTTGGGATTTTTTTCTTAACATGTTACGCCTTAATAGTCCTTACCTTGTATACTCTCCCTGCTAACAATAGAAGCAGAGGAGTCATCAATGAATCTTCTTGGAGCGGGTAGCGCGCGTCTTCTGAGGCAAAGGTAGGACACTCCCAGACCCAGAAGTAGCAGCGTGAGGAACAGGATCGCGCAGATTATCATCAGGATGTGGGTGCCAGCGAGGGGAGCCTTTGCTGGCAGGGGACCGGCTTCGGGGCTGTAAAGAGTAAATGAGTTTATAAATACATATGTCAAGTACGCACGGTTTCAAGTATATTATTCGATTTTGCTATAAGCTACAGTCTCATTTGGAACTATTTTGTGGATCTGTTACTAATTTAATAACAACTTATGAACTGTCTGAAATAGGGTTATCTTAGAACTGCATTTCACTTAGGTATGTACTTTTACAAACCATCAAAGTCAAGAGCTCCTCCGAGAAGCGACACGCTTTCGGGAGGTTAATTGAAGTAATTTTGGACAATAAGGTTCATCCCACAAATATGACCAATAAAATTATCTAACTTTTTCAAAATCAAAAATGTCAACATAAAAAGTCATTTATTCAAATTAGGCAGAGAATCACCACTTTTCGAACGTCAAAATTACATAAGACAGTCCCCCAAAACGCCCGCCCTTCACCACTTCCTAGCGCTTTCGCTGGGAAGAAGAAGTGGCGCAACAAACTCCAAGCAAGCTTAGTAATATCACCTGCCTATTAACACTTACGTGAAAACGAGAGGGTTGAACACTGGTTTCGGCACGATGGGTGGCGGGTACCGGCACACGATGGTGATGACCTCGTCTCCATCCATCTCCAATCCCGGATGGAACCGGACCACTATGTTGTTCGTGAAGACTCGAAGAGGCTCCTGATGAAAAAAAGAAAGAATAAGATTAATTATAAAATATTTTTAAAATGTATGCTTGTCTGTAAGATGGCTATGAATAAAACAAGTGCTGTCGATAATTTGGTGGTTATCATCAATTATGCAAATATTTCTATTTGGAATCGGTAGTTTAAAAGTCCTCTAAATCAGGTCCACCCCTAGGAAATACGAGAGCTTAAAAAAATAGACCATCTACAGACATGTCGTATTTGAATGAAGCAAAACCACATTTCACGTCGGTCCTTGAAAAAGTTTGCATGACTGGATTGATGAGCTACATTTAATCTTTTACGTTAATGTGATTGCGCCAAAATGTGCAGGATTCACAGCTTACCTGCTTGGTGCCACATCCTTTGAGCGGCAGCTCCAGCTTGTAGGACAGAGCTCCCTTGCCCACCACCTGGCAAGCTGAGTGCCGATCGAAATCCGCGTACGCTATGCCATAGAACTTCTCGTTGAATTTCAACTCGATCTGAAAAACGTTAGGTTAATATTTAGTACCAAGTTATAAATGTTTGCCTACAACATTTCCCAGAACACCAAATTGTTCTGGTTTTAATGTTGTATCCTATACCTATGTTTAAAACCGTATCTTTGACTGTGCCATTAATATTCTTTGGTTAAAAATGTGATAGAAAAATCAGCCCTACACGACACAACACAAAGGCAAACAGTAAGGCTCTGAATCCAAATATACCTCATACACCCTATAAAATAGAATGTAACTGATGCCAAGATAACCGCCCGCTGACAAGAACTCACTATATAAGGAATTTCACATATCTCCGGCACAAATCTCGACGAGTCGTTATCGTGGTAACTACTTGTAGATATGCCGGACGACGGCACACAGCACCCAACGGTTACCGATAGTTAAACGGACCGTTAGTACTTGTTCTATTGACAAACGTATTAGAGCTATTGGTGTCAATGCAGAGTAACAGCATTAGGAGTGTACGTGTTCTTTGGTAATTTATTTTCCTTCGTTCAGCAATCATATTGACGCTTGAAAGGCAAAATTGACTACTCTGCATTGATACTAATTTGAACATTGTTCATTAACTCGAAGCATAATTAATAGCACTAGTAACGTAAAACTAAGTTAAGACTACGAAAGAAATTACGACACAAATGTCAAACATATTCTTTTGTGTCTGGTGTATTAGTATCGTAGTCTCAAGTTAGCTTAACACTTGGGTTCACAAAAAGGTGGATGTCCCTTAAAAACAGTAGTTGTTGATAAAGCCAAAAGTAGCTTAAGGGGCAACATTTAGTACAGACGCCAGCACATAAAGCTACCCGAAATTGACCAATTTTCCCAATCAACTTTTAACCTTATGATTTAGCGATAAAGTTGAAAATCTACTAAAGAAATTTGAAAGATTGTAGTAGCTTGATGTGCTGGCGTCTGTACCTAACATTCTAAAGTCCAAGCCCATCTACACCACAACAATTATGGTCCTTATTCCTCAGCATTTACGACTTTCGAGTAATAATATATTTTACAATATTTAACACAACTAACTATTAACACTAGGTAGTAAAACTTAACCATCAAAGTACTCCTTCGCATCTCTGTCATGCGGAAACGTGCCCAGAAGACTGGCAGCCTCATTTTTAGCAGACTCATTGATTTGAATTACCTTATTTAGTATCTGAGTAAGTTAAAACAAATACACACCTGCATAGAACCAGCGGCACAGTTGAGGGCAGCCCTCGTTCTGTTCAAGAATATGACTGGACTCAAATCATCCAGCTTTGTGACCTGCAACAAACATAAAAATATTTGATAAAAAAAAATACACATAAAATTCTAAATAAAGTATAGGTATAAAAAGCAGAAAGGGAATTCAAATGGGAAAATATGCATCACGCAAAACGTCCATTGCTCAGCATAATGCTGCGACCCATGTGCGACACAGAACCCTGGAGGTCTACTACGAAGTTCAAAGTGCGAATGATCGGATCGGACCGACACATGGCCGAAACGAATATTATTGAAAAATGCGAAAAAAGTTCGGATCGGCTCAGTTGCGTCGGGACCATAGTCAATATTCGAAAGAGTGTAGGAATGTAGGATCGGGTCCGACCGAACCAAACTAACACTAACAACTAACTAACGTAACTTCATAGCAGGAAACGGTCGAACATTCGGCCGATACCACTTCGGAGTAGAACCCCCAGGTTTTCTCAGTGACAGCCGGCGGTCACATTTTACATAAAACCTCTCAACACAAACAAGAGTAAGACAAAGACGAAACAAAATCTAAACTGCTTAGTTCCCGATAGGAACAGCCCATCTCTTCACATAACAGTCTAGAATTGTCATGATTTGTTACGGTGTTATCTTAAAACAAGTGACAATAGTGGGGTACAGTCGCCAAAGGAGATAAGTAACCAGGGTCGTCGGATATAGTTGAAAGTTTAGTAAGAAACCGATGGATATTTTCGAATGAAATTTAATTTGATAAACGAACTGTTTGTTTTATATTAATTAAATTAAATTTTATTCGAAAACATCCATCGGTTTTTTACAAAACTTCAACTATATCGGACTGCCCTGGTTACTTACCTCCTTTGGTGACCGTACATAATGATAAAATTAAATTACGAAATTGCCTCGTATTCGTATTGAGACTATTCTAGTGTATATTTAATAGAATCGCATCGTAAATAACTGCCTCGTTGGTAGCAAGCGCTACTGCTGAGTATGAGGACCTAGGTTTGATTCCCGGGTCGGGCAGGGTGTTATTGGGTTTTTTTCTATTGGGAATTTCTCAGTAGCAGCCCGGAGTTTGGATTTGTGTCCAGTTGATGGCAATAGGCTCGCCCCCTGTTACATGGGACCTAAACATAACTGGCAAAATGTGGGTGCACTGTAGGTAAACCTCTGGCTAACTCTTCGGAGATTACAGTCGTGATGTTATGTTATGCGTCGTAAATAATCGGTTAAACTCGGGCTTGGTCGAAGCAAAGCGAACGATGTCGTTTACCCGTTGTGGTCTTAAAACCAATTATATTTAGGCACGCAGGTTTTCTTCCGGATGCGTGACATTTTACGCCAATATCGCGCCCCGCATACAAACTCGTTGGCGTAGATAATGCAGATACAAAAACGTGAATTGCCACTAAACACGCGGAACCAAGTTCGCATGCGGGAGCATTTACGCATGACATAATATAACATCACGCCCCCATTCCCCGAAGCGTTGGGCAGAGGTGTACCTAATAGTACACCAACATTTCACCAACGATGTTTAAGTCATTGACTGCCACTGCGGTCACCGGTGTCCGCCAACAATAGATTTTCTATTGTGTCTTTTGTCTAGCAGTGAACGTGTTAAGTCCTACCATGTAATAGGGGGCGAGCCTGTTGCTAACAACCGGGCACAAATCCTGACTCCGGGCTGCTGCAGAGAAATCCCAGAAAGAAAATCAAATAACACTTTGCCCGACCCGGGAATCAAACCCAGGCCCACTAAATTAACGAAGCACTTATACAAGGAGGCAGGAACATCGACGCGCAAACGTCGTGAAAAGGTTACACCTGATGCCATAAATAAAATTACGAAAGTCATTCATCTCGGAAATGACCGGTTTAAAATATTGCCATTTTTTAGTGCACAATGTATTGCAAACAACGCGATCAAGACGCTCCGCGGAAAGCGCGCGCGCGCGCGCTACCTACCGCGATATCGTGCGCTGCCCTTTCGAGTTTTATTTACATTGCTGTTTTAAGTGAAACAAGTGAATTTACTATTTTTTAATTAAAAATCTCATCGGGTTAGATAGAAATACTGGATCCATGGTAAGCGGTTGCGCGTCCCCTCGACACGTAACCTGTTACCATGGATCCAGTACATGATTCAGAACCTATGTACAAGCGTTGAAATTTTTCGGTTGTTATTAAAAAAAAATTGCTATTCCACATTTGACCGCGAAGGTATTATTTTTCTATGAAACACCTTTTTTTTTTTTGTTAACCGGCGAAAAATTTCTACACTTTACACACACTACAGTCTAGAATCATGTGCTGAATTTATGGCTTTAGTTTGCGCGTCGATGACCCTTCCACCCTGTATGACTTCCGACTTAAACCTCCTTTGTCTTGTTCCTAAAAGTACCCAACTACCTAAAAGCTGTCCATCCTATCAACTGCCAAAGACAATACATCAAAGTTAATCAAGAATCTTGAACAAAAAGCTAGGGTTCAGTATAGCAGCCTCCAGCTAGATGATTGCAGCAACAATTCTATATTTAGTTAGTTGCATGCCAAACGTTGCTATAAATCTTTACTGCTAATTATTACCTTCGGGCAGTTACTATCGGGGTTGGTTTCCATTGTGGAGTACGACACGATACGAGAATCGTGTGGAAAAGTAAGACTATCGTAACTTACTGGACATAAGTATGGCTAGGAATTATAGAAGGGTTTGGAATTATTATACCCAAAAATTGATTTCTTGATTTCTGACTTTACAGTGAGCAAGTGCTTTCTGATCTCTAAGGAGGGCTTTAAGTAGGACCACCCTTTGTCCGTCAAAAGTTTCTACAGTTATGATTCGTCATTCATTTAGTGCCGAAACTACTGCTAGCAACCTTGCCTTAATCACATGGTAGGCGCATTCTAAGTAAAAATTACCTACACGCAACAATATTTAGAGAAATCACTTTGTCGCCAATGTTCCCACTGTGACTCCTCTCTGTGAGTGGGTCGGGGGGAGGGGGGTGTAATCTACGGCGGCACATGTCTTCGAAAGTTTGGTTCTAGGACTTGCCGGTTTCCTCACGATATTTTCCTCGCCATTTTGAGAGCAGTGGTGATGAAATAATTTACGCAAAGTAAATCGAGTTGAATAGCGGGCAATAGGACTATGTCCAGCAGTGGACAGCAATAGGCTGATTATGATGATGGTGAAAGCGCCTGTATGGGTTCGGACGACTACGACCTACAACTCCTAAGTCGCAGCCGTTGCCACTGGGCCACCACTGTTTGAATCTTGAAAGAACCCAAAGCAAATCATTAGGTCAAAATCCCAAGTCTCAACATGACTTGCCGTAAAACAATGGACACACACCCAGCATTCATGCTATCACTACAACAGACAAGCGTGCCTATCTACAAGGTATATGTTTCCGTTCGCGGCCCAATAACAATATCTCGTCTCTCAGACGGCTGTTAAGCTATGTTGACACTGCAGCTATTGGCTACAATGGCTACAATGGCCAGGCCGCCGGCCGTCTGTAATCACCCTATAACAATATTTCGTCTAGTAAGGCGTTTGAATGTGCGCTTAGAAACTTTGTACTGATTTTAAAAGGCGTAAATTCTTATAACTGTGATCGAAGTTGGATTGGAGGACTTTCCTTGCACCCCATTTGGCCAATTTGGCCTTGGCAATTCAACTATGATCTATTTCGACACTGAGAAATGAAAGTCAAAATATAAAACAAATTAATATAATCGGGCAAAGTGTTTTTGGGTTTTTCCATGTGGAATTTCTCAGTAGCAACCTGGAGTCTGGAATTGAGCACGGTTATTACATGGGACTCAATCATAACTGGCGACATGTGGGTTTACTACAGTACACCCACATGTCGCCAGTTAATAAGGGTAAGGTAGAGGTGTACCTACAGGTACACCTCTGCCTTACCCTTCGGAAAATACAGGCGTGATGCTATGTTATGATAAATATATAACTATGTCATATTATAAATAGTGACCTTAAGCTTATGTACAGACGCCAGCACACCAATCTATCAAATTTCTTTAATAGATTTTCAACTTTATCGCTAAAGCATTAGGTACAAGGTTGATTGGGAAAATTTGACAGTTTCGGATAGCTTAATGTGCTGGCGTCCGTACCGGGGCAGAAAGAAGGCGATGGAAGAAGAGAAGTTAAAAGTTATGTTTAAATTATTATTATCAGCCTGTGATGTCCCACTGCAGGGCAAAGACCTCCCTACTCTCTTTCCACTTTTCTCTGTTAAAAGCTGCTAAGGACCAGCTGGAAGAAGAGAAGTTAGAAGTATAAAGTAATCAAAACTGACTTGGTTTTATGCCAGTATAGTGGTTTTTACTACATCATGTAGAAGCTTAAACAGATTTACATCCGATTAGAACCGAAAAATTGCAAACAAACAAAAACTACAGCAAAAAGTCATAACAATACTAAAAAGTCGTCCACAAAATTGATATATTGATTAAAAAACCTATTTCCGCCTCGCCGAACGATTCCATCGAATAAAATCATAAAATATAAAAAGTCTATCAAACGCAGATAATAACTGGCACAGTTTATTTTAAAGGTCAGTTTACACACGATCGTGATTTGAAATCGAAAGCGGGAATCTTTTTTTTTTTTTTATAGAACATTTCAAAATCTTTCGGTCAATACTCATCTTAACTATTAAAATTAGCCAATCACAATCTCATACACGAAATATGTACCATCATCATCTGCCTAGCCTTTTCCCAAGACATTATGTATATCAGTAGATTTACTTCTTCTTCGTGTCACTGGCACGACTGTATATTAAATCTTGTTTTCCCTTGGCCTTGTCGGTGGCAACGCAGAGGTCAATTTGACTGCATGTTTTGGAACACTGGGCAGGATGGGGGGTGGGGCATGGTTTGTGACGTAACTCCACAATCACACTCTACTGCCGTTCCGTCAAGGTAACCCCACTTTACCAGGTTGGACTTACATCTTCCCACTTGTGTCCGGAGACGGTTCAGAGACTTCCAAGTGGACCACAGAAGGTAAGTAGATTTACTGAAGGACGACTAGTAATTTTTCCCGCATACATTTAAATGACTATTATTTTTATCCTTCTCTACTTTCAGACAGACAATCACTATCACTCATCTGCCTAGCCTTTTCCCAACTACTATGTATGTTGTATGGTCGGCTTCCAATCTAACCGGATGCAGCTGAATTTTTACATGGAGCGACTGCCTATCTGTCCTCCACAACCCAGTTAGTTACTGGGTAATACGATATCCCTTGGTAAGACTGGTTGTCAGACTTTCAGGCTTCTGACGACCCGTAACGACTGTCAAAGATGCACGAATGACAGCCAAGACTAACGGGTTAACGTACTTTCCGAGATACGGAGGGGTCTTGATATGTAAATATGGTCACCCATCCACGGACCAACCGCGGCAAACGTAGCTTAACCTGATCGATCGACCTGTGCGGCTGTTATTACTAAGACAATCACTATCACTATCATCATAATTATCCTAGATCGATTTGGGCAAAACATCTGCTGCATCCTGCCATATTGATTCCATTTGGATTAGATTGCTCTACCCAAATTCTAGTTACTGAGTAACACAAACTTTTCGAAATAACAAAGCCGTTGACCGCAGATTTCTTGAACATCTCCGGGCCAAAAGAAGGGCATGCATTCAGCGCATACAAAATATGGTATCTGAGCCAAGGTTACTCCGACCTAGTGAAGTTCGGACAACATCTGTTGTAGGTTGAGAAACTGTGAGTTATAAAATGATAGTGAACATTTTTCAAAGAAATATTAAATGACTAAAACCTTATGATATATTTACATTTCTACGGCTAAAACTCATGAATGTAATGTTCATGAGGGTAAAACAGAAAAATATTAAATTAAACATAACTGGCGATATGCTGACGAACTATATACGACGAAATATAAATAAATAATTAACCCTTTGGGGAGCACAAGCATGATACTTTTATGTTATGAAATTGCCAGAAATAACTTTAAAAAACAGGAAACGATTTAAAAAGCGTTACTATACCATAAAGGTGTATACCATAAGGGTTATCAACCCATACGGCATAGTACGTTGACGCATATTTTTTATTGAAAACGAGGGAAAAGGAAAAAGTACAAGGGTCTAGTAAAATAATTTCAGTCAACGACTCCAACGGAATTGAAAGCTTATTTTTAATACTTATATTCAAACTCCACTCTCTTTTGACTTCATTCACAAAGCTTCCAACTCATGTATAGACAAAATCTTACTTCTTTTTAGCAATGATCCCTTCAATCTTTTTAAATAATACTCTTGCATCGCCATTGTGCACCGTTTCAGAGATTTCAATGTCACAAAGCTTGAATACATCTGTCACATCACGCCGCGATTAAATTTAAATTATCTTTAATGCCATTTTGTAAATTATACCCAGTAAATGTATGAATAAATTCATAATTTTCTGTGCGAGTCGTGATGATGTAGTATTTTTATCGTCAGAGAAGCATAATGTCCATTTTGTAAACGTTTGACATGGGTACTTGGGTAGAAGTTTCATGATGCGGTGTCATTTTTCTCAGAAATTCCTAAACCAATCTGCGTGCAGTTTTTGCTATCTTAAAAGCTTTTGAGATATCGGCACTCAATGTTGCCATCTCAATTCAGTCGTTATGCAGTCAGAATCAAGGAGGAGAGACGGGCTGATTATCATGTAAGCCTTTTTACGGCCTCCGTTGGGATGAACTTTCCCTAGGGGTGCCATGCCGAAGATGCCTCACTGCGATACCTCGCGTGCTGCTTGGGGGTTTACCTCGATGCCTGGCATGTGCGTATGGATCTATTAACATGCATTTGTTTTACATGGAGGTGACATCGAGGTAGCGAGCTAAACGGCGATCGCGAGGTATCTCAGTGGCATCATCGGCATGTCCTAATAAAAACAAATCATCGCGGGAATACGCGATCGTCGTGTTTATATGTCACTTTTTGTTCGGTGACCCCAAACGCGTAGTCGCACCGTTAGAAGGCGCCTTTGGGTTTTCCAACCAAAAAATTACATATGAAAAAAACAATAAGGCGAAAGATAAATATTCTCATAAGAGAAGCCTAGACTTGCCATAAACAGGCTGGCGCACACTGTGCAAAAATAAGTCCAATAATTGTCACTTCTACCTACACAACGTTTACTTAAATTGCATCTACAATTAGCTATTAAAAAAGAGATGGGGCGTTAAATAGCCAATATAATTCCGACACTATTACGCAACACATATTGTAAACAAACTAACACCCGCAACATTGTATCACACCGATCCTGTTACATTTCGCTGCGCGTGCGATGCTCCTAACGCGAGGAGATGAGTAACGACAGACTCGCTCTTATACCGGTACACTGCGGTTAGACCTACTTTGTGTTGTGGATAACAATAACCACGTAAGTACGATTGTAACCATTGTTGGTGACCGCTATGTAATTATAAAAAAGTGATTTTTCTCGACGAGATTCGGTGGAATATAGAAAGATTTTGATTCTAACGTCATGGAAATGGGATTGGAACTACATACTGACTTACGGAAGGCCTTACATTTCATAAAAGATGATAATTTACGTTGCACAATTAACATAATTCAAAATGGTTGCAAATATTACCAACTGACATAGCTTCTTCAAAATTCTACCTCAACCTAGAAAGTGTCACATGCACCGTGCCATTAACTGACGAAGTTCAGAAGACTATCGATATAAGCCAACCAGCTTGCTCGTTTAATCCAAGTCGTGGCAGAAGCGCCCTTTCGAAGTCGTCGCAGTGGCAGAAGTCTTATCAACGATGCAGGAGGATAGCTTTGCTCTCGCTCGGCTCGCTCTAGCCTGTGGCGACGGTAGAGGGAGGCCTATGTCCAGATGCCTCCGGTCCTGCTGTGCTTCATTTTTGCGGTTTACTTTGTAAGTTAATGATACTGACCTTCCCATCCAGCACAGTTTGTTCAGGGAGTCCCTCTCCCTGGTATTCGATATTGTTCGCTTGTGAGCCGTAGTTCGACTGCGCTTGCGCCGCTGCCAGCGCGCACGCCATCACACACCATAACAGCGCCATCTCTTGGCTGGAAAAGAAAGAAAATAATAGTTTTAGATGTATTCAGCGGCATTCATGATTAATGTATGGGCTAGAGGACGAACAGTAGCAGTGAAGATCTAGTGTACCTTGCATTGAAAATAGAGGGGAAAACATTATGTTGAAAAAATAAGAAAAAGGGAGAGTTCGCTATATCTATCAGCCATCTATATTCAAATTTTATTTGTTTCAAATAAGCGTTATTTCAAGTTAAACAAATACCAACTTTATTCTAATGGTAGTTAAGTGGATTTCAGAGTGACTAGCACAGCACTATTGAAAATATTATAAAAATGTTTGAAGTTGTAGCGTAAACTGAACTTTATTGTCTAGTAATTAAAGTTATTTTTCCATAAACTCATATTTGTTTACATTTTTGGCGAATATGTCGCGATGTTAGATTAAGTATTAAATTCATGGGCTGTTAAATAGTCAATGCCTGTTGACGGATGTTATCGAAATGGAACAGAATTGTTGCGTAAAATTATGGCGACACGCGACGCCGCGACGCCATATTTTACTTCCTAGTTTTAATGATAAATCAATATTGATACATAAAATCATACACTAAATAGTGCCCAATTTTAAAGGTGTTACAACATTATAAAGTAGATATCAATATGTCCTGCTACAGTAAGTGGCATACAACAATAACTTGGTACTATGAGGTTACGTCTGGCGCTGATTAAGAATGAATTTATTTTATTTGCTAATATTTTACATAATTATATCTATTTTATTTATTACTGTAATTTCCCGTGACATCACAGCGGGCCATTTACTTTTTTTATATAATTTGTTTTTTTTTTTTTTACTGTGTTTAGTTTAGTTTATGATCTTCCTGTGCGAGTCGCAATAAATACTTTTTCTTTCTTTCTTCTTTATTTCTATGTACCTAACTTCTACGTATTCGGAATACAGCTGTATCCGTTTAGACTGGACGCCGACCCCAACATAGTTGGGAAAAGGCTAAGCAGATGATGATGATACCTAACCTAGTCTAAAGTAACTTAAAGAGATCGACTTCACAAAAATCCTATCCACAAATACGATAGAAAGTCTACTTATAAACTAAAAAAAGAGAAAATATTCGATTATTTGGATTTTTGTTTGTTACGCTTTCACGCTAAAACGACTGAACGGATTTGTATGAAATTTGGCAAATGGGCAGACCATGACATGAGTTAGGACATAGAATACTTTTTATCCCGACATTCTTACAGGAGCGAGACTTATGCGGGTGAAACCGCGGAGCTCAGCTAGTATTCCATAAATCGATGACTATTAAACTAAACCGAAGAAAGTAGTCTACCATCTCACGTTACTCAGAGCATTTCACTCGGGAAGTTTTTCTACCAAGTTTTCTATATAGTAACTACACACCGTACTGTTTTCACTTTGAGAAACTTGTCGGCAATTTTCTTCTTTTCTCGAGCGCATACGTGTAATTAGATCTTGTTTTTGTTTCAATTTTAATGGTATGACAACATAAAATGGAAAGTAGTCTTGCGTATCAAGTTATCGTTGATAGAGAAAATGTGACCGTTATTTTTAGCAGCTACAGGGTAAACTGTAACCATTCAGCAGATGATTCTAGACACCCTAGCGTAAAAAACTTTTCGTACAGTATCGAAAAAAAACTCCGTCTTTTCATAGAAAACAGCAATACCTACGCGGTCAAAATGCTTACTTTTATCCTAATAGCTGACGAAAATTTTCAACGCAGAGGGCTTCAGAATCATGTACTGAATAGATGATGAGGAACATCCTACTAATATTATAAATGCGAAAGTTTGTATGGATGGATGGATGGATGGATGTTTGTTACTCTTTCACGCAAAAACTATTGAACGGATTTGGATGAAATTTGGCACACAGGTGGTTTATAACCAGGATTAACACATAAGATACTTTTTATCCCGATATTCCCACGGGGTCGAAACTTTGCGGGTGAAACTGTAGGGCGCAGCTAGTCCTGTATATTTTATTAGTTTTCGGAATCGTAACTTGGAACTTCATGGAGTCTTGAATTTAATTCTCGGTTTGCTGGAAATTCTGTAATGCGTTTTGTATAGTAATTCCTCTATCTGTAGTGCATCCAGACATTAATTAATTATTCTGGTAAATGACAATAGGTAGATAGACCTACAATAGGTGGTACAGACTTATTGTCTCCTTCTACCAGTCATTATTGACCCCAGAGAACTGTGTCAATGTACCATGACCTTGTATTCATTCCACTGCCCACAGAACCTCACGATTACAGGGGCCTACAACACTCCTTCCAAAGCAAGACGAAGATGGAGGGAAAAACTTGACTCCTACCGAAAAGGCTGGAGTACTACTCGCTACGAACGAAATCCGTAGTTTTGGCCGATGTTACGGGCACTTCCTATACCGTATCACTAACCAAACTTAGAATAAATGTCAATGCAGTCACATATGATGTGTTTTTACTCGTCCCAAAAATGGAATTAACCATTTGAATTGACGGACCAACTACATACTTTCGGATGGGCCCGTATCTTTGTTGACGAACTTGAGAGAGACCCTCTGGCCCGCAATGGCAGTGGACATAAGTGTGTGGAAAAGGAAAAGAGAGGCCTTTGCAATGGAGGGGACATTACGGGCTAGTCCTTCCCTTCCATTTCCCTATTGCCACTTAAACATTAACCGTTCCGCTAATTACTATAAATCTGACTTTAGATACCACAGAATATATCAAAAGCACCGCTTCATATTTTATAACCCTACAAATCCTCATACCTTAATTCCATAATAAGTCACCAACAAATAAAAAACGATCGTGTTGGCATTAAGACGCCATTAACATATTTTGTGTCTGTCAATCCGAACAAGGATATATTCCGGCTGCGCGGGCGCATAACCTTTCACCGAACAAGGTCTTATGAACACTTGTATCTTTTGTCGCAGGTATTGCTTTTTGTGTGGTTATGTCATTGTTTACTTATGTATGTGATAAAATATTTTACTATCTGCTAGACTCTAATCAGATAATAACGATTTCAGGAACGGAAGAGTGGATTTTGAGTTTAAAATAATACATATGTATTAGAAGACAAAATGCCCCGAACCACCTGTCTACATATTTACGACTATAGTATTTTTTGTCGTGTCGTGTTGACTATTTTTTGTCAGATATAAACTGAAAGTGTCGTTTGTAGCACTTCTAATAGATACGAAGGATTTGTGTTGATAACTTATAACAACCAGTGGATGGTTAGAAGAGTAGGGGAACTGTGAGAAAGATGATTTATTTTATTTTTTGTAAAGGGATAGACAATAGACATTGTGACTTATAACATCGCCTTGGGTGATTCTGTAAAGATGTTATAATTGTGGTTTAAATAAATTAATTAATTAATGATATGGCTAGAAAGGGGGTGACTACTGAGATGGCGACTAATAGAGAAGTATGGAAGAATAAGATGTGTTGCGCCGACCCCAAATAAATTGGGATAAAGGCAAGGGAATGATGAACTTATAACAACAGAAGGAGCGACCAGCGAGTTACAGATGAAGTTGAAACTGTTTTCGATTTGATTACAGATACAGAAACCCAAAAAAACCGACCACCAATCTTCTCAGAAGATAAAATCATCCATAATACATTTAATTCGCAAAAACTCGCGTGTTACGAACGGACTAATATTTTCTGAGCAAACTTAATGCAATGGCGTATCGCATTGACGCCCCCTGCCTCCAAATATAGGGCTTTGAATCCAACTCCGTCATTATTGAGTGCCATTTTTGTTGTAAGGGTGAGACTATAGTGGTGAGCGGGTTGAAGAAGCGATTTTAATGTAGGAGATTATGTAGGAATTTACTTTTCGCTCTAACTCAAGAATTTCTGATGTGTTTCTATGTAAAGTTTCGTAAACTCAAATACTTGGTAAATTCAGACAAAAAACTATACTTTTTACAACATCATCATAAAAAAAAATACTTATTTATTCTTTTCGAGTTTTCACTTGAATCTACAATCCGTTCACAGTGGTTTTACCTCTGACAGCAGCAACCTTATTGTGACGAGAATAAAGATCACAGTGCTTTGGACAGTGATCCAAAATTAGAGGTAATATAACCGTGAAAGGAGTGTGCTATATACTACTTTAATATTCTTGTATAAAAAGTTATAAAATTAAAATGTTGTGCTTTTTTCTTTATGGATGTAGATTTTCACCAGTGATTTAGGACGCCAAGATTTGTATCTTAATTAAAACAGTTACACTGACTGCTAAATAAAATATAGTTGTTTTTGGGGCAAACGGAAGCCATTTATATTTTACTAAATGTTTCTGTATAAATTGTAGCAACGTTTTTTATTTCCTGTGGGCGTCCTGTCTTATGGGAAACATAATTTAATTATAGTAACTACATCACACAATAATTATTTTGCTTCACTCATAAATTAACTAGATACGATCCTTTAACGAGAAGAAGCAAAGACTATCAATCACCTATCTCCCTTCCTCTCGAACATTGTCCAAACGGACATAAGCGGTTTTCAAAAAACGCTCCGCGCCTCTCAGCTCTGATCCTTACCCTGATAACGTTCATATCACGAATCCTCTCGCCAAATATCATTTCACAAATACATTAAGTACCGAATTTGTGAAGGAATAAAACACAGACTTTGCGATGAAGCGAGTCCAACTGGTTTCTGCAGAATTATGCTTAAAACTTGTGTATTTTAACGTTTTTATGAAGCACAAATCATGTGTTATTTTTTTTTTGTCCATTAAAATAAATAAGCAAAAATATCTTAAGTTGTTTTTGGCTTGTGGCTAAGTAATAACAGCCGCACGGTTCGATGGATCAGGTTAAGCTACGCTTGCCGCGATTGGTCCGTGGATGGATGACCACCTTCACATACCAAGACCCCTCCGAGTCTCGGAAAGCACATTAAGCCGTTGGTCCCGGCTGTCATTCGTGGATCTTTGACAGTCGTTACTGGGTGGTCAGAAGCCCGAAAGTCTAACAACCAGTCCAAGGGATATCGTATTACCAAGAAACTGGGTTGTGGAAGTCGGATAGGCAGCCGCTCCATATAAAATACCGGTACTCAGCTGCATCTGCTTGAAGCAGCACTTCAGCTATATCTGGGAAAAAGGCTAGGCAGAGCATCAAAAGTTATCAAAAGAAAATATTTCCTTTTGACAATTCTTTGACATTGCTATAGTACAACAAACATGAACGTTTTCCATATCTTACCTACTTCAATAGTTCCCGAGCCATAATAGAACGAACCATAAAGACATCCTCTTCCCATGGGAAGCAACCTACAGATCTCATAGCAAATTCCATCCCATATATTATCCTTCACATCCACTACTAATAAAGAAATACAACAACATTAACTCTTAATGTGCCCACATATTTAGCCAAACCCTGCTAATTCTGTACCAGTCCGCACATAATTGGAGTTTCCATTCAATTGAACGTAAGACCGGTGAATGAATGATTCAATTAGCACATCTATAGCCCTGCTAGACCTGTAGGCCTTGTAATCTCCCACGGAGGCACTCACGCGCAGCTTACGGTACAGTCGACGGCTTTAATATGTATGACTATTGGATATGTCTGACGTTTGCTTTGCGATGGACTGAGTCCCGTTTTTCTATGTTTCCGGCGGATAGGGAAGATCGTATCTTGTGCCTTCTAAGAATACTTCATAGTTTTCTGGAACCGTTTGATGCTGGTTGATAAGCCAGTTACAAAACTGGATGGGTTAAAGGGACCTCCAATGTAGAGACGGTACTAGTAAGATAGCAAGAAAAATCTCTTCGAAAAATTTGAATATTTATTGCTTAAAATCATTCATAGATTTAAAAGAAGGTTCTTGTATCTATAATTTCTTATTATCCTCGCCTTTATCCAAATTTAGTCGGGGTTGGCCCATGCCTTTTCTTCCATTCATCATCATTCATTCATCTCAGTAGTCACCTCCTTTCAAGCTCTATAATCTTTCACACAACCCATCCATCATTTCTTTCCCCTAGTCACGTCAACACGTCAACGCCGGCTGTCGCTGAAAACCAGCGCTGGAACTGTCTCGTATAGGGTCTTAGCATTATGCTGAGCGATGGTCGTTTTGCGTGGATGTGACGCATGTTTTCCCCCAAATTGTTTTTTTTTTGGGTTTGTGTTCTTTTTATGCGTCATGTTTGCCGCAAATAAACGTATTTTCTTTCTATCTTTCTTTACTCTGATAAAAATCCCCCATTAATGTCCATCTTATAGATTAGTATCAAACTAAAGTGACTGCAAAAACGTTATTTAGGTTCTTAGCTTCGTCAGGCATAATAATAAGAACTAAAACGTCTAATCCACAGAAAAACTTGAACGTTTTTGATTAATAGATATCATGGCAGATCTTAATAGATATAAAACTTTATTAGGTTCTCAGAAATAAGTCAGACGATGATAAATTTTAATGTCATGTTGTGTTTAAATTCTTCAAGGTACGGGTTTTTTGTGACCACGATTTGATTTAGTAGAATCTCATCTATAAGGAAAATGAATCGTGTCTAGAAGGACATTATCCTAATGCAAAATATTCTCAAGATTGACATCTTCGAAACTTAAGGCGCTGCCCAAACGTAGGACACCGTAAAACGCTCAGTTTTTTGTCGCATAGTTAGGCGTATTGGTACATATTACAAGCCAGAAAAAATTGATTGTCAAATGTTCAAAGAAAAAGACTTATTCAAACAACCATTTTCGTAGCCTAATTCTAAAAATTTTGAGCTTAAACTATCATATTTAATGTAATGACAGTAAAAGGAATTCAATCAACTAAAGAAATAACTAAAACTTATTACACTAAGGGCCGACTTTTTAATCGATAATTTTTATTCGTATAATAAAATTGACGTCTGACAGACTTTGTATGGAAGAACTGACAAAAATTATGCAAAATTACTAATATTTTAGTGTTCATTCGATTCAAATAACATCAAACGCATCGCTGTTTTAAACCTTTTTTGTTGCCGCAATGCGCTGATCTCGTTTACCTAAAAATCTGCTTCTTACCGCGCCTTAACTCATATGATCTGAGTAAGATAATGTCTGAACTTTAAAAGAGACTGTGACCTCTGAGTTTGTTTCGATGTTTCTTCTCAGAGCAGTCGGTTAGGAAACGCCGACCTCATCTAGTTTTAACGTGTATTTTTACTAGACAGTGTGTTTTTTTAAACCAATTTACAAATTAAATATAATTATAATCAATCATCATCACTTAACTTTCAAAATCAAAGAAAACATTTTTTTGTTATTCTCGGATATATTACTTGGATCGTTTTTTTGGCGAAATGTAGGTGTACCAGTCATGTGTTGTGTCAGTATTATTCGAAGAGGTGTATATTACACCCCAAAGGTGGCAAGCACTTCAAGGGTGCCAGGGACATCGACATGCAAACTGAACCCATGAATTTAGCACATGATTCTAGACGCCTAGAATTTTCGCCGGTTATCAAAAAAAATCAGCTGTTTCATAGAAAAGGGCCACCCTACGCAGTCAAAATGTATGGAACAGCTAATTTCTCTTTTAATAACCGACGAAAAATTTCAACGCATTTCTCTATTGTTTGTCGACAAGCCAGCGTGCCAGCAAACAACATCCCTTTCTCACAGATTCACCCTCACAGACACTCATACAAACACACGGTTTCAGTATTATGTACTGATCCATGGTAACAGGTTGCGCGTCGATGTCCCTGCCAGCGTGTGTACTTAGTTACTTAAATCTCTTTGGGGTGTAATATACACCTCTCGAAAAATACAATTGTATTAATGCTGATTGATGATGATGTTGACGAATGTTACTTGAGCAATCTTGTTTATATTTATTTTTACACCAGGATTTATTTAAATAATATGCAGACATTCAGATATGTCTTTGTTTGTCTTCAAAGCCACTTAATCACCACTTTGCAATTTGCATACACAGTGGTATAGGGTACCTACATTTTATGCTTCTGTAGGCGACGTCCCTGCATTGTGTCTATGGAGATAACGAATCGCTTTAATAATTAATCACTTGGGAGTTGGGCAGCAACTTCAGTAAATAAACTTGTATTGTTGCAAATAATGTGAAAGGTTTATATTCTGTCTGAGTCGCCCACTACAAATAACCCAAATATAATATAAGTTTATTGTAATTTCATCAGTTTAGGGCTGATTTTTCCAACGCCAGATAATTTTATCCGAGGAATGATTATGAATTTTTGACAGTTCTTCCATACAAAATCTGTCAGACGTCAATTTTATTCTATGAATAAATATTATAGTATGTCGATTGAAAAATCAGCCCTCAGTCGCATTTTATGACATCTTGTAGGAAAGGTGGTATAACCTTCTGGAAGTGTAATTTAGGTTTGCTCGCACGTCTTTCAAAAAAAAAAGAACAGTGTCAAAATGAATACATATTATTTTTGGACTCACAATTTTAATATTACGAGTATAGTGTTTGAACTTTATGAGACTATGATTCATGGATCAGTCAGACAGGAAATGTAGGCGCCATCTTTAGTTTTAAAATGTTGACCCAACTTGTAAACATGTCTCAGAATATATAGGTACTTACAGAAATAAATATGTCATTTAATTTCATATTATTATGTATTTAGTGAACCCAAAACAAAATAAGTACGCGCGACGTCTTTCAACGCAATGGCTCTATCAAAAATTAATTCTCATAACTAACCAAGCGATGGAAAGCAATTAAAACTCGAACAGAATTTCAATTTAAATTTAAAGCTGCGAGAAATGAACTGTCCTAGTACGTGGAACTAAATTACGAATAAATCTCTAGTATCTAATAATAAGAAAAAACCGGATTTCAATTTGTTTATTACTTATGTCATTGTGAGTTATTAATTTTTGTCGAACAAACGAAATTGTTCTTTCATTTGTAAACGTTGAGGTTGTAATTTGAATGTGTTAAGTTGACGACGACTGAACTATTACAAACAAAATTGTACTCTGTTATGTTAATGAAGAAGTTGAATTTTGAATGCAGGGTAGGCGTCGATGACTTAACTTTTTTTGAGGTTGTAAAAACTCGTCGTAAAATGTTTTTATTGGTGTTTGTTGTGGTCTTTGTCACTGACAGTATTAATATAAAGTGGACAGTGTGTTAACTTTACAGTCATGGTTGACCAATGTAAGAAATCTATAGAGGTTTTATCAATTTGTTGACTCTGTTGCCTTGGTGATAGAAAAACTTACTTTGTTGCCTTTTTGCTACTTGATAGTGGCAACAACTCTCATGGCAGACTCTGGTCTGCCATGAGAAACCAGAGTTACCCGCTTTTTTCCAGTGAGAAAAGACCGATTTTCCGACAATAACTTTTCTTCCCAGATTTCAGCTAAAAAGCTGGAAAGTATGGAGAACGTTCCCAGATGAGAACTGAAAAAGCAACTTCCTTTTTTTCTTCTAATTACCAACCAAACTACGTATTTAAAATGCTGAAGCCTAAAAGGAAAAAGACTGCTCTCCATCTTTAAATATTTTGACCCAACCTTCCTTTATACGTCACCGACAATTTAAAACCTTCAGACTATACAAAACTGGTTGACAGACGGATAAGTCCACGACAAGTGCCTTACAAAATACCTTACTTAACAATACTGGTAAAATATCACGGCTCACCAATTGAAAATCATCTCTAACAGTTCGTAATAAGGTGGGTATTGAGATGGTGATAATGAAAGGCCTCTTCGATTCTTTATTGGCTGCAACAACTTTCACTTTTTGCCAGCATCGCCCTCCTTGTGTGTTTGTTTATGTGCTTATGTAATGATTGAGATCAAGATGGATGTTTGTTGCCAAATCTATGGATAATGATGCGTGTAGCTTTTTTGTTATAGGTCTCGATCGATTTTTATGGGAATTAGATACCTATTTTTGTATTAAGTATTAATGACGTAACTAATAATTATTATGTAACAATATAATTTTAAAAAGTGTCCATGGAGTTTCTTGCCCGGTCTTCTCCATAGCTACCTACGACACTTTGGAATGGACAACAAGCTTTATATTTCCTACTAAGCGAACTCCTTGACAATCCAAAAATGTGTGTTTATGGTTTAATTGAAATAATTGCTTTTAGTTTGAGTTATTATGCTATGAGTGACTCAAAACTGTACCGTGTCAGCATGAGAGCAACAGTTGAACATTCATATATGTAGTTTTATGTTCTTGTGAAGTTTCGCAAATTATATTTTCATGGTAATGAATCTACAGGTTAAACATAAAAACACAGGTTAAAAATTCAATAGTTAGAGTCTGAAGGCCAATTCCCGTAATTAAAAACATTCAAAATCTTGACGCAATCTCATCTCAGCGACAACCAATGTCAAAAATTTGTCAAAAATGTAGGGAAGCTAGAGGTATTTTTGACAGATTGCGACTGAGATCGGACTGTGAACGTTCTTAAAATAACGAGAATTGCCCCTCAGATAATGAAGCAAACGAAAATAATATCATCCAATCAAAAGCAAATGACGAGAAAAACTACGACGAAATTACATCACCCAATTTAAAGAAAAACAAAAGTTATTCATGACGTAAGTTACTGTAGTAGAGTAAAATATAGATTCGTTCCACATTCGCCCCACAAGTTTGACCCAGCATTTGATATTCCTAGTTCGCCCCACATTTTATTCTTTTTTCGCCCCAAAAGATTATTCATTATTTTATTACTTCAGTTTCGTCCCATTTTTTTTTCTTATTACTGAATCATTTATCAACTAAAAAATAAAAACTCCAATATCAGTCAGATATTGTAGAGACCTAGATCATATTGCATAGCACGCAAGGTACAGAGCAGGACAGATCACTAATACTAAGATAAATGCCTGGTATGCACCGTAAACAAGTCTTGGTAGCATGTCAAGGTAACTAACTATTGCAAATGTAACTTGTACCTGTGCTAGTGTGGTCAGCCGCTAAAACCCTACTATAATAGGTAATATTATAAAAGCGAAAGTTTGTTTGGATGGATGGATGGATGGATGTTTGTTACTCTTTCACGCAAAAAGTTCTGAACCGATTTGGATGAAATTTAGCACACAGTTTATAACCAGGAATAACACATAAGATACGTTTTATCCTGATATTCCCACGGGATCGAAATTTATGCGGGTGAAACCGCGGGGCGCAGATAGTAAATTATAATTCTGTATAGTTGAGAAAAGTTCTCGTAAATGAAGAATGAATGGCACCAGAATTTGGTGTATATGAACAAATTTTGGCATTGTTTCGTCGTTCAAAACTTAGATATTTAACCAAATTATGATGCAGTTACTTCAACACAATGTAAACTAAAAGAATAATAATTAAAAAACAAAAATGTATAATGAATATGTTGGACTTACTTAGATATCACCATCAAGCAATTGCTTTCCAGACATTCATTTATCCAAACAACCAAGCAAACAAGGTTAACAGATTGAATGAATTCATTGAATTATTCCTTTTTTTTTTTTCATTGAATTTTCCGTGATAAATATATTCAAAGACAGCTTTGACGTCATAATATGATTGACCAGAAGTTCAATACAATAATAATATTATATTCAACTATTTAACTGTCTGAAATAAAGTAAATTCTTATACTAAACATGCTGACTGTACTTGTAGAAATAACCTCATTGATTTAGATACAGGTAGGCCAATCAAATTGTACCTATCGCGTCTGCGTCTAGACTATAAATATATCCATTTTCTTCAATAAGTAGGTACCTATTTGTATAATTAAGACATTTACAATTTAACATTATTGATGGAATTCTGTATGCAAATTGTAGGCTAAAGTGTTATCCGTGGAGTAGCTATAAATAGTGATTCCATTGGCTTGCTGCCATCGGATTCCGTTAGATATCACATCCTTTACCTGTGACTACATACAATAAAAATAAAATAAATAAAAATATTTATTCAGAAGAAATACATTTTGTTAAATAGAGTTCTTGCCTGAAATTTGCCACTATTTTTATTATATTTATTAAAACAAAAATAAAACGCTAACCCAGAAACACAACAATTGTTACACATCGTTAAAACATCTGCGTGCTAAAAAACGTAAAAATAAATACAGACTGAATATTGACATATTCATAGTCCATCGAACTATTTTGATGTCATTTACACAACTGCGTACAAAGTGGGCGTAACAAAAACCGAACTTAAACGAGCATTTGTCGACCATCTACGCAAACTCGCGTTGTCCTTGTGCTGGCGCAGCGCCCCACATTCGGGCGCTAATCAATGTTTGTTGTATGTCCGTTTTGCTGCTTGTCAATTATTATTATTTTTTATTAAATTAATTGGTTAAATAAAATATATAATAAGGTCATATTCTGACAGTCGGTTTCGTATTTTCAACTGGCCAATTAGATAAAATTCGATTGAACTTAAAAATAAACTGGTTCTTACTATTTCGATATTATGTAGGTTAACAATACTGCACCCTAATTGCGTAACACACTATCAAACACAGAATTATTTTGAAGGATATTGCTTCATTTGTTGGATAAATTTGTCTAATCAACAACGTAAATAACGCAATGAATGTTGTTGAACTGTCAAAATGAAAGCCATTCCTACTGTTAGTGTGTTATGCAATTACCCCGCTGTGGTAAGGCGACCTCAGTTTTTTCTATCAATATAAATAAAATGAAATGCTGTTCGTTTGTAAGCGCATCACTTGAGAAGAGTTGAACTGATTTGGCTATTTCTTGTTTAAAATGTTGTAATAGTCCGAATTGGGTTTTTATGGATAGAATAATTGGAAAAAAATCCCGGAAAATTTTCAAATTCGGGAAAAACTGAAAGTACTTTTTTGTATGGGAATTGAGGACAGGACATTGTCTGTCGGGGCAGCTAGTCTACAATAAGAATTGAAATCACTCGCAGAGATCTTTCAGTAACAAAGTTATTTCCCTAAATCGCCAGAAACCTTGGTAAAAGGGCACTTGTACAGAAGCACCACAACTAGTATATCAGAAAGGACAATCTTTCCATAGCATAAGCATCAGGCTTAATAATTGGTCTAACTAAAGTACCGGAACCACGAATACTCATAAACCACCCAAATTATATCAACAATCAACCTTAATAAAACTTCCAAAAAACCGTGAAAAAATCGTGTCCGGAAATGTAAACGCAACCCTGTATGTTCCCATCTGTACTTTATTAATTGGCAACATTAATAGCTGCATTCACAAGGCCTTAAATTTCGACATCGGTCGTAATTTCAAAGATATAGATTTGTTAATGCAAGCCTTACAGATGGAAGATAACGAGTAACAAGCTGCCTCGAACAGTATTGAAGTTATTGCATAATTATAGACACACACATATTATATTGATACGGATAAAGCTTCGTAAGTGAGAGTCGAGTTATGTCGGTGGCCAGTAATACTAACTTACATATGTTTTTATCAGCTGGCAACCTTCATAATGACGTATGAGAGATGCCAAAAAATATGGCCTCGTTACATTTTGAGTGGTGCCGACTTTGCCTGTAACTTTTAGTTTTCTGTCAAGTGTGTTAGCGCAAGTAAAGAAGAAAGAAAGGAGTATCATCGACGCCAAATTGAGCAGCAGTCAACTGATGGACAACTAAAATATGGTATCACAGAGTCATCATCATCACCTGCCTAGCCTTTTTCCCAATAATTTTTGGGGTCCGCTTCCAGTCTAACCGGATGCAGCTGAATACCAGTATTTTACGTGGAGTGACTGCCTATCTGACCACCACAACCCAGTGACTGGGTAACACGACTATCACTAAGTAATCGCCACTATCAAAGAATTCAACCTTATAATGCAATATTACAACCTGGCAAAGCGTTTGAAGATATAAGGCCATACACGCGAGGGTTCATTTAAAAAAATGCTGTCAACTTTATAAGTGAAAGATATCTTAGTTAAAAAGAACGACCACGCAATTTACACGACAGCAATTTCGCCAAAAACAAGGCTCAAGATGTTATCTAAACATGTTTTAATTACACAGTAAAAACACATATTTATTACCCCAAAATATACATACAAAAGTACGATAAAAATCTACTTACATTTTGAAATAAATCAGAGTGAAATAAAAAGCTCCCTCTCGTTTTGTCTCATATCTATATTTGGCCCCAAGGTCAGCAGGAGTTGTCCTGTCCTGTCGAGTTTTTCCACTTCATTAGTGGGACCCAATGTGGAAGACTGGGAGCGGCAAAAAGAAAGGAATCCTTAAGTGTAAGTACATGTTCTGTTGGCGATTGCGTCAAAGAAATTTACTTTTACTGTCTGTCCTATAAACGGTCCTGCACGCCATTTAAACTTGTTTTTAGGGTTGATGTCATTGCCAAATTATTATTAAGATCCAGAACCGAAAGGTATCTTCTTGAGAACTCTGAAAATGCTTTGTTATTCATTTTAAAGTTTAAGAAGTAGTAATTTGCCATAATTTTCAAGTTCTAGCCTTTAGTTTTATTATTATTATGTTTGATCACTTATTCCTGAGATTGCTGGTAAACCTATAATTGGCGACTATGTAAGACTGAGACTATTGTGATATCTACAGTACTTAAAATAGGTATATTATACATAGAACCTGTTGGTGTACCTGAATATATGTATAAATGCATCCTAAATATTTTTTGCAGAGCATTATGATGGTTCAAAGACTCAGTACATAGGGCACGCCGCGATAGCGGCGATAAGACCCCTCTTTGAGGAGTGGCTAGAGAGGCGCCACGGCGCCCTCACCTACCGCCTGACGCAGGTCCTCACCGGACACGGAAGTTTCGGGAGGTTCCTGCACATGATCAGGCGGGAGGAAACGCCCGGGTGTCACCATTGCCAGGATCGCCCAGAGGACACGGTGGAGCACACGGTGGAGGTCTGCCCCGCTTGGGCGGAGCACCGCCGTGTCCTCGTGGAGGCGATCGGCAGCGGCGGCGGCCTCTCGCGCCCGGACCTGGTGCAAGCCATGGTCCGGAGCGAGAGGGAGTGGGAGGCAGTCGCCTCCTTCTGCGAAGCAGTCATGCTAGCGAAGGAGGTGGCGGGACGGATGAGGGAGAGAGCCTCCCGTCCCAGCCGCCGCGGGAGACGCCCCGGGCGTCGGGAGTCCACTGGAGACTACCGGCCACCGTAGGCGCGGGCCTGCGGGCGGAGAGCAATGGGTAGCTCACCGCCCGATCAGGACCAGGCCCGTGCCGGACGGCGCGTAAGTGTTCCACGCGCGCCTCAAAGAGATGTCAGCATAACGAGGGGCCCCTCAGGGCCGAAGCCTGCCGGGGCAGCGGGATTGTCCGAAAGGGTTACCGCTACCCCGGAACATAAAGGGCGAAGGAAGGAACATGGGTGGGTTTTAGTCAGTAAGAGTCTGACACTCCCTTCCGCTCCACCCAGAGCGGGAGGAGTCATTTGATGATTTCCCATCCCAAAAAAAAAAAAAAAAAAAAAAGACTCAGTACATAAAGATGGATAAAACAATCCAATTATAAGCGACGTGTTTCTGTGGCAAATAAACCCATTTTCTTATATTTATTCCTTTTTATAAAATTTGAGAACATCTTCAGAGTTTATTCGCAACAAGGAGGGAAGAAGGTACAAGGTGTAATTAACAGAACGCCAAATCCCGTAATTAAAAACGTTGAAAATCTATGTCGCGATCTTTCTCTTAGAGGTATTTTTGACGGATTGAGACAGATGACAGACTGTGAACGTTCTTGAAATTCCGAGAGTCGCCCCTCCTAAAAGGTTTGCCAATCTGTCTTCCAAACATGAATGATTTTAGGGTAATTTGCCTTAATCGCCACTAAGGTAAAATGCCCTAAAACCATTCATTTTCATCAGTCAATTGAAGGCCATGTTCAGCAGTTAATGCAACCCAACAAGCTGATAAATCAGTTCAAGTCATAAATCAGTTATTTTCGGTTTGCATGATTTATTTGCGAAAAAGATAAAGTGATTCTTGTTTCAATAACGACTGTTGTTATAATGATGAATATCAATTTCACATCCCATATGAATATAATTGAATATAATTTGTATGCCAAACGTGTGTCCTCCTCTTTGCTTCCACTTAGTACTTATAAGGCTGTTGACACTTGTACGTACTACGTACTCTTGAACTTTAATTGATGAAAGGTAAAAGAATGTTTAGAAGATTTATTTAGTTTTACGATAGCTATGTAAGTAATTAACATGATGCTGGCATTAACTGCATACTTTGTAAATTATGTATTCTGTGCCATTTTGGAAGGATTCATCTCAGAGGTCATCCAAAAGACATAGAATTAATGTATCTGATCATTAATCCAGCAGGTCATTCTCATTCTTATCTATAAATGACTCCAAATAGATAATTAATAGGCAAACAACAAGGTTTTTAACAACAAAAATAATTATGTATACAAATAAATAAAATTTAAATGTCTGTTTGTAATGTCAAAAATAACAGCTTTTTATTAAATGCATTTGAAAGTATATACGGTACTTATAACTTCTATTTTTTCAATTTTTGTCTGTCTGTTTGTTCCGGCTAATCTCCGAAACGACTGGACCGATTTTGACAAGACTCATTGGGAGATAGCTGATGTTACGAGGAGTAACATAAGCTGACCCAGTAGCACGTTCCCGTGGCTTAATTTCCGAAATCCACGCGAACGAAACCGCGGGCAGGAGCTAGTTCATTCATGATACAATTTGACCACTCTTTGACAGCCTGTACCAAAAATATACTTCCAATGCAACTCGTGTAACTCAAAATGGTTGTCGTGTGCACCAAAACGTGCAAACCATTTTTTTTTTTTTTTTTTTTCCCCGCATGCCCCCCCGGATGGGGGGCTACGGGAATGGCCGGGAACACCTGGCCATTCCCGTCCGACACTGGTGGAGGCCTGTGCAATACAGGCAAGGGTGCCCCCGCACCCGTTGCCTGCTGGCCTCCACCTGGGAGGAGTCGGAGATGACCGTCAAACTGACGTCTTCTTCGACCCCTCCTCCGCCTTCGGAGCGCCGCCGCGTGAGGGTCGTCCTCTCGCGCGCGCTCCGCCGCCTCCTTCTGCGACATGACGTGTTCGCAGAAGGAGGCGACTGCCGCCCAGGACCCCTCATCCCCCAGCATGGCGTTAACCAGACCGGGGAGTGAGAGGTCCTGTCCGATCACCGCAATGAGACTGCGGCGCGGCTCGGACCACGACGGACGCCGTCGTGCCACAGTCGTGGCACGACGGCGTCTCCTCCCGTCCGATCCGGTGCAGGTACGATCCGAAACAACCGTGTCCGGACAGCACCTGCACCAGACGGAACGAGAGGAACCCATGCGACCGCTCGAGCCAGTCTCGCAGGACCGGCGCAAGCGCGAAAACGTGCAAACCAGCCTTAACCCTCCCAAACCGTCTCGACGCAAAATACGGCCTCAGTCACAAAAACGTTATTTATTGCATCGTTTTCGGGTCCGAAATCCATTAGGGTACAAGAACAAGCGCCCAACAATCACTCATGTTTGTGCTTTTGCTTTTTTGACGAAAATATGGCCGGCTCGACATGTCCTGAGATTTTTAAAGCAGACGTCAGTCGTATTTTTTGAAGTTTTTATGAGATTGTACGAATCCTAAAATGAGTTTATTGCTTCTTACACCTTAAAAGTAGACTTCAGACAAAGATACCTCATCATCAGGTCATAGACACCTTATTATGTATAGATTTCCAAGGTCCTATTGTGTATGCAAACGAGATCAGTATCTGCAAACGCACCCGCAGTTAATGAGAAATCCAAAAGAAGGGGGAGAGTTTTTCAGAATAAGATTTTAGGTAGAAAGCACTTTTGCAAAAAAGAGCAACTCATTTATTGATAATTATAACACTTCAACGACTTATCTACTCACTAAAAAATACACAGACAAAAATTATAGCAGCTGACTTTTTTTACCGTCTGCGTCTGAACAAAAACAGGTCTGAACAACAACTGTATAAAAAGCGAACGGAGTAAAAGCCTATGGCACAGAAATCTCCAAGACTACTTACTGCTCTACGCGCGGAAATTATCAATTATCTTTGATGACATATTTTTAGGTATTGTGAGTACGTTACTTACAAAAGTGAACAGCACTAGCAGAGAACTCTCAACGATTCTCCCGTAGAACTAATAGAAGCAGCCAGATTCACCTTTTCAGAACTACCTAAATTGCCATTTCCCGGTTCCCAAATTAGGCTTTAATTAAGAATTGTTCCACAAACTTTTGCCGACTGAGTTCAAGAAGCCAGTCTTACAACTTGCAACGTACACTAATGAGATAAGCCCACCAATAAGGTGCCTTCCCGTAATACCAACAATTCATTCCCCGATACTGGCACCTGGGCACTTTGTTTACCCAGAAAGGGCGACCCTTATACAGTGATCCGAATATACATATAAGCTGCGACAATCTTACGCACATCTTCAAGGCTTGCCTATTGAGGTGTCGCGGCTAACGAGCAGATTTCAGATATCTAACACAATGCGAGAGAGGTACGAAGACTAACACGTAACAATGTGTTAAAGGGAACACAGGAATTGTGGGTTCGGAATAGATGAAAGGGAAACTAGAAAGAAGAAGTGAGAAACGAAGTGACAGACGTTTGACTTGTAGATGCAATGCTCAACGACTAATGGCCGATTCTTATAAATTACGGACAGTTATTGATTAAAATTAAGACTCCTATATCTTTACCAATAATGAAGCTCTCGTAGCTTTGCATTGTAGACCCTCCCAAATGGAAGTAGCTATGATAAGTAGTTATGATAAATTTTACTTACGCATCTATTTATTATGTCCAGTTTGACAATAAAAAATGCTACCATTGGTAAGCAAAACGTTTCGTTTTCGTTTATAGGAATCGAGCGTTAATCGATACTAAATGACAATACTAGTGACGTCCCCATATAACAGGCCTATTTCGGTATATTTCGGTCTCTGTAACGAGGTTCTATGGCTTTCGGGCATGGTGGTTGGGTGCTTCGGTGTGTCCTAATGTCCTTTTACTGATGAACTAACTCGACTGAACCAGCTGGAATTAGCATATCCTACTTCAGTTCTAAAACTTCGTGCACAAAAGCGCGTTACCACCACACCACGTACGAGGTTTTAACAGCAAATAAAACAAGAATTAAAAGACTCAGTACATACAAACACATTATAATTATAAAACATGATAATATCCCATCGCTATTTGTTCATTATTTTTCAAGGCGTTAAACTTTTTCACTTAGCTACTCTATATACCACCATACTAGTGCGACAGCTTGTTAAAATTCTGCTAGATACACATCAGTGTGTCTATTAAAGGGCGATTGACGTATAGTTCAAGAATGACGACACGGTTGGCGCAGTGGCTGAGCGATCGACTGCTGCGCTGCGTATCGCGGATTCGATTCCCGCACGGAACAAACATTTGTATTGCCTACAGGTAGTTGTTCCGTGTCTGGCTGTTTGTGTATGTGAGTTTAAATGTTTGTAAACGCACCCACGATACAGAAGTAATTCCTAGTGTGTGGAGCAAGCGTTTAAAAAAAATATAGATGTTGTACCTTTGTTTAATCACCTGATTTAGGTTCTTTAGAAATCGTGTTAACTGTTGCCCTGATTTGGATTTGAAGAAAGTAAATATTGGGGGATCCAAAGCTGCTGAGCTGAGGCCCACTTGGCATCTTTATTTTCTGTTTTTTTTTTATCGTTTGAAGGTGTATTTTTTGATGTAATATGTATGTGTATGTATGTTTATTAGTACGTATGTATGTTAGTATATTCTCGCAATTTTTGTTTAGTTTTTAAGAGAAATGTTGTTGATTGTATGTATTATTTTTTGTCTCCTTTACAATTTCACACGCTGTCTACATCTCTGTATCTATTGTCCTGTATCGGGTGTGTTGGAAGAGATTTCTTGTGAAATAAGCATCACCTCTACCTATTTTTTCTGTTCTGTTTTTCTTGTCTGTTTATATATGTGTGTACATAAATGGTAAATAATAATAATAAATAAATAATGTAATGGCAATAAACGCACTTTTCTTTCTTTCTTTCAAAGATTCAAGTGTTTACAATCTTTTTAAGTGCCCTTTCCATACCTAGGCTATGGAATACCATAGTTGTTATACCGGAAACCACAATCCAACGGTGAATATTGTTGAAAATTTAAATACATTCGCATTGTCCATTCATTATTTCCCCGTACAACAATAGTAGCTGTACCAAGTTAAATAAAAGCTAGACACGAGGAAGACTCCACATTGTTGCTTGTTGTGTTGTCACAATAAATCCTAGGACCAGGGACATATATTTTAAATTGCACACGACTTCTTTTTGTTGGGTTGGTAGTACTAAGTTATGGGACGGAAGTTATGGAAAAAAATATTTGTGTCGCCGTTTTATGTGAAGTTTTGTTTAGCGTGTTTGAAGAAAGGAAAGAAGTAGAGAAATAGAAGCTTTTATTATTGTAACTAACGTATTTCTTTTTAAACAATCCTCGGCTCCCTAATCACGTAACACACGATCAATCACCATCAGTATGATTTTGAAGTATATTACTAATCCATTCCTTCATATGTTCGAAAAATTTGTCTGCTCAACAACGTAAATAACGCAATGAATGTTGTTGAACTGTCAAAATGAAAACCATTGCTACTGTTAGTGCGACCTTATATTTAAAGATCAATAAATTCTGTCAACTTCTTAAGACTGTTTTTTAGAATAAATTCATAATCATTCTAGCAATCAAAAATTTAAATCTCTCCAGGTGAATCTGCGATTTATCGTACAAAAACTTTAAAGAGGTTCTCTCAAGCTCTTATTGCATTGAATACGGTCATTGCCTAAGCTGTTAAGCTATAAAAACTTAGCTGTATCCGTCCAATAAATCTAATAGGCGACCGATTCATGCAATTTGTAGGAGAAGCTGTGAATCCTCACGTAGATGCAGCCTGACCGCATTATGTTCGTAATTAAAGCAAATGGCAACATTAGCGAGATACTCAACGATTATCTCCCTTTTATGGACTTAGGAAAAATGTTTGGACTTATTTTTTTAGCCTGGAAGAGACGGTTTATTCTTATTCTCGTCTGATTAAAAGCGAAGACATAATGACACGTAAGTACGTAGAAAAATCCACTTCTATTTTGCTCTAAGTTTCAATCCTTTGAATTATTATAATTAAAGGTAGAGGACAAACAAACGTCATAGTAATACATGATAAACTTCTTCTAAAAATTCTACAGAAATAGTAGTGTTTTGTTCTCTCACCTGGCAACACTTGTCTATGATAAAATCAAGATGGTGCACGATCACGTTTCGGCGGGAAACTGCCGCGACCCGTCACATTGTCGGCTTGTTACTGCAACAAAGAAATAGGTTCTTTTTATTTATACAGTCTTTGTGATACGGAAATTGAAAACGAGAGAGTTACTACATAAAAGCATAAAAATCTTGATTGTTTCAAAGAACAATTACAAGAATAGATTTCAGGCAATAATACAGTGTCTAGGTTCTAATCTGCTGCCGCCGTTGTTTATTTTATTCCAATCACACCTAAAACAGTTATAAAGAAACAATAACCGCATTATTCCCGTCAGTTTATTTATTTAATTCATGTTAGAACATGATTCACTCTTGTTTTTATTTTCTCAGACTAAACACTACGGCCCACATTTTTTTCAACGTATTATACCAGTATCAATAACACAATAAAAAGCTCCTACTCCCACATAAGAAAAAAGTTCACAAACACATGTCAAACTTTTTACTTCCCGAAAAAAGTTGTTCAACATTCTCTTAAACACCAGTAGGCGTTTGAAAAAAGATGAACTTGATCGGTACCATTGTACCCCTGTCATCACATCTGCATACAAAGGGTAAGTTGTAACGGGGGCAATAAGACCACACTGACAGCCCGAGCATTGTTTTGATAACGGTTGAACTTTTTGCTAACCGTTTGCTAGAAAAATGTGGATTAACCGATTGAGAATTACGATTGTTATTTTTTTTTTTTATGTAACGGCATTAGTTACGGTTTATCAGATGAATAAAAAAGTCGAAGCATCACTGGCAGGTTGATAGAAAAAAAGATGGCGGGAATTGAATGCAACTGTCAAAGTCGTAAAGTTTGTTTTTTTTTGTTTTGTTTGGTTTTGCTCGCATTGATATCCTTTGTGAATCAAAGGTCGTAGACATCCTTAGATCGATCATTTTACGGAGTAATGACCTAGGATTCGTCCTGCATTTCTAATCAATCAATCTGCCTAGCCCTTTCCCAACTACCTATGTTGGTATCGGCTTCCAGTCTAACCGGATGCAGCTGAATACCAGTATTTTACATGGAGCAACTGCTTATCTGAATTCCACAACCCAGTTACTGGGTAACACGCAACCCATTGGTAAGACTGGTTGTCAGACTTTCGGCTTTCAGACGGGACCAACGGATTAACGTGCTTTCCGTGGCACGGAAAAGTCTCGATATGTAATGGAACCCATCCACGAACCGATCGCGGCATGCGTAACCTTCGATCGATCCGTGCAGCTGTTATTATTTAGCCACGGGCACTGCATTTTTAATATTTATAGAAAGCCCTTGAAATTAGTACAGGCGAATGCATGTCAGTGGTAACAATTTGACCTTGAGCTGGTCTAGCTTAGAAAGGAGTTCCAATAGAATACGAGGCCAGCTAATACTGGATTAGTCACCCTTTGTGGTAGTCTATATCTAAACCAAAAATAACGTATTGACAACATCGCCAAAGTCAAAGAAATTCCTTTCCCAAGATCTTTATTAAATTATTCAACTTCCAAATTCGCCAGAAGTGGCAATATTGACCATACAATGAAAAGACAATGACTCCACCACGCCCAGTATCGGTCAAATCTGCGCAAACGCAACATTCTTTTGCGTCACTCTGACTCACGCGCAGGTGACATTACTATTCCTTGTATACGTTGTGTTCAGACAATCGCTGTGGTGTCAATATGCCTCAAGAGGTTAGTCATCTACACTTGTCATCATATGATTAATTGTTATTAATAGATTGCGAGAATTGTTGAGATTCTTTGATTTTATTAACTTGCCTGTGTTGCGACGTTAATCTTTGTTTCTACCGTTTGAATCGTAAAACCACAGAAAACGTAAAAAGCATTTATTTTCAATTCTCAAAGGCTTGCCCATGAGAATCGTCATTTGTTTTTGTCACAATAATATTATAAAGGCGAAAGTTTGTGAGTGAGTGTGTGCGTTCGTATGTTGTTACTTCGTCACGCTCAAACCGCTGGACCAATTTTGATGAAATTTGGTAGGGACGTAGCTGACACCCTGGATTAACACATAGAATACTTTTTATCCCGATATTCCCAAGGGATCGAAAACCGCGGGGGTGAAAACGCGGGGCGCAGCTAGTTTTAAACATGTAAATTCAAAATATTTTGATTTCAAAAGTTACATGGGCTGGCATATGAAAATTCAGAATTTATGTGTTCAAATTTTGCGTATCTTAAGGAGGAGAACCCGATAAGAAGCTTTATGGACCAGCACCCTAATTACGTAACACACTATGATCACAATCGGCATCATTTTGAAGGATATTGCTAATCCACTGCTTCATATGTTCGACAAATTCGTCTGCTCAACAACGTAAATAACGCAATGAATGTCGTCGAACTGTCAAAATGAAAGCGATTGCTACTGATAGTGTGTTACGCAATGACCCCGCAGGCTTCCAATTCGTTTACCAAACCCGATGATAATAGAAGAACCACAAATGTTGCTGTTTCGTCGTTCTCTCTTACAAATCAAAGCCTACCTTCCACGACACAGCCCATGGGATACCTACATTACATCACTATGTAAAGATAATATGGAACTCTTCCAAACGCAAAATTCTCTCGACTACCTACAATCCCCATCATAACAGGTTCAATAAAATTCAATTCACGAGTCCAACATGTCGTCGGCAAACCGTTTTGCTGTTATTATGTGAACCACTATTACGACTGCAGTACAGTTAAATTCTTGAGAAAAAACATAACAAACTACGTTGCTGAGTTTTAACAAAACGCTTTTTAACTATAACGAGTTTTTGAACGGTTGTTGTAGCTTTAACAATTTGTAGTTGGTGGCTGATTTTTGTATTTGTGAAATGTTTTTTTTTTTTTTGTTTTGTTAGCCTATTTTGTGTCCCACTGTTGGGCAAAGGCCTCCCTTTTTTTCTTCCAAACCTCCCTGTCTTGTGCGATCTCTGGCCTTGTATCGAAATTGAAATCATTTCATTTTCAGAAAAATGTTTTATTTGGGACCCGCACAGGATATACAAACAATAAAAAAGAACAAAAACATCAAACAAAATCATGAAAACAATAAAAAATTAAATAAAAAAGAACAGTAAAACTTTTAAGTTTATCTAATATATAGCTTCAAATTAAATTATCTAGCGAAACTGCAGACGTGATGAGTATCGATATCTAAACAGGATAAAATGAAAATATAAAACATTTGATGTTTTTTTTGGGGGCAACGACCGCTGGAACAGTTGTTACTTGAAGTGTGAGTTGAGAAAATTTGTTATATTTTGTTTTATCGTGTTTAGATATCGATACTCATCACGTTTGCGGAGTTTAGCTAGCTAATTTAATTTGACCCTGTATAATATTTAATAAAGATTAAAACTAACAAAATAGTGACAACAACAAAAAAAAAGGTAGACAGACCTGTGCGAGTCCAAAAAGGTGTTACATAGAATGGTATAGTTTACGAGAACTATAAAGATGGGGAATAAATTACTGGTATACAGCGGTGAAATATTCAGGTAAAAAATCAAGATAACAAAAATCGTTATCATAAACCCATCCGTTGATTGGTTATGTTTATATACAGGAAGGTCGTCAATAAAAACTCTACTTTCCAGATTTATAATTACCAGAAACTGCTTTCCAGAACAAACCATTGACAACAAAAAGGAACTTAAAACCTTATCTCAAAAATCTTTTAAAAAACGTCAAAAGTCCTCCTCATAACTGGCCGAGTTGACAAAAAAACAAAAAACAGCTTCTAATTACAAATTCAAAATCCTCTGTCGGGTCCATTTAAATTCATAGACACGTTCGCCCGTAGAAACAAAGGAGAATATGATCGTAAACACTAAATACGTCGAAGGGGTCTTAAGGACCATGGTTGATTAACATTTTAGACCACCTATGTGGCTTTTGACCACAATGAAAACTTATGCCTGTTATCACATCGACACCTAAAAGTATTGCACTTGGATTTTCAACTCTCGTCACAGAGTCAAACGTTGAAAATCCAATAGAGCGCTTTTATTATTTAGGTGTCGCGTAGTCTTAGTCCGCCGACGACCAGCGAGAAGCGAGTAGAGCTAGAAATGAATTGGCGAGCAACTAGCAGCGAGTCTGTAGTTCGGATAGTTTTGTCGCTGGGCTTTGAGAGAGGGTGCGAGTGCGACGAGTTCAAAGGCTGCCCAGTTGCTTACTGGTGTGCGTATGTACAGTCAACAAAAGAGATAAGTATGCAGGGTCGTCGGATATAGTTGAAGTTTAGTTAGAAACGGATTGATGTTTTCGGATAAAATTTTATTTAATTAATAGGAAACAAACAGTAAATTTATCAAACTAAATTTCATTCGAAAACATCCATCGGTTTCTTACTAAACTTCAACTATATCCGACGACCCTGCATACTTATCTCTTTAAGCGAGAGTCCCTCAGTCCGCGAGTGTTCTGCCCGCCAAACGAGCGTCTCTGAGCCAGTATTTTCTTTCATAACTCTTGTCGCTGCATCAAACTAGAGGAGAGAGATTTCTCGTCAGAAGTGAGAACAATCAGCGATAAACTATTAATATACGCATCTCTTTTACTGACACGGGACCTACATTTATTGTATGTTTCTTGAATGAAGAAAATATTCGATAGCAAGTCGCTTCCTCATTAGTAGCGCGGCGCGAATCTAGTAGAACATTTTCTATTTAAACTTCATGGAAATTGTTCTACCAGAATCCCATCGCAACGTCGCGTCGACCCTGTCGAGCGAGCCTGTCACCACGAGCGGCACGCGACGACAGCAGCTGCAGTTGCCCGTACCGTTGACGCGTGCCGCTCGTGTGTATGCACACTTAGGTGCACAAACCTAGACAAAACTGTGTTGTCTATCGTTGATAAAACATTATTGTCCTCGAGACTATTTTGTGGCACCATAATTGTTTTAAAATCGATTATAGTCTGACTCAAAGACAGTTCTGTCTAGGTCTGCGCATGGCCTAAGGCATCCATTTTGTATTTTTTTCAGTCATTAATACGAGAATGTGTTAACTACGAAAACCTTTTAATTGTACAACCTTTGTTAAGAAGTTTATGTTTATTGGTTGTGGAGCCGACAATAAGGCTTATAAGGATGGGTCAGAAACTGGAAAATAAAGTAATTAATAGGAATTCATTATGTTAATGAGCCATAGATACTGTCATTGTTTTGAAAAGCAACAGGTTTTGTCATCTTCTCTCTTAGATGTAACGTTTGCTAGATCTTAAACGGTCGATATTTCAAAGATTTTGGTAGTTACGTAGTTTTGAATGCTCGGTTCCTATAAACAAAAACTAATTGTTTTGCTTACCAATGGTAGCATTTTTATTGCCAATCTGGGTATGTAAAGAGATTCGCAAGCTAATTTTATTTTTATTTTACCATTTTTTGTTTATTTTACCATTTATGAACAGACAAGAAAAACAGAACAGAACAAGTAGGTACAGAGGTGATGCTTATTTCACAAGAAATCTCTTCCAGCACACCCGAGACAGGACAATAGATACAGAGATGTAGATAGGGTGTGAAATAGTAAAGGAGACAAAAAAATAATACATACAATCGAAAACAATTCACTTAATAAACTAAACAAAAATTACGAGAATATACTAACATACATACAAATAAACATAAATACATACTTTTAAAATTTTATTATAAATTTTAAAAATTTTACCTGTGATAGCTTCCATATGGGAGGGTCTTTCTTTGGGTCTTTGCTTCATTATTGGTATAGATACAAGAGTCTTAATTTTAACTAATAACGTACGTACGGACGTAAATTATAGGAAGCGGCCATAAAACGGCCACTTTCGTCCAGTATTCGCGTGTTAGCTGTACATCAAACGCACGTCAGTTTGAAAAACCGACAAACCTTTTATTAACCAGGGTTATTCTGCGAAACACAAACAAGAGGGCCAAGCAATCGATTTCAAATCGTTTCATATTTTACAACGCAACGACAGGATTAACGTCAGGTTTTCGGTAACTTAAAATGTAAATCGAATACTTTTTTGACTTTTCCATCATCTGAGGGACAATTCTCGTAATTTTAAGAACGTTCAGTCTGATCTCAATCTAAAAATACTTCTAATTTACCTACATTTTTGACAAGGGCTTGTCACCGAAATGAAACTGCGTTTACATTTTGAACGTTTTAAATTACGAGACCCTATTGGCCTTCTGATGAATGTCACTTTGTCTAGGCCCTGCACATACTGCATATTGCTACAATTTTGACATACATCAAGAGGAAACTTCAATCACCAAACGTCAAACGTCAAGCATCACTCGATGATCTCATCAAACAAGCAACCGCAAACCATTGTGTACACGACCATCGGCCACAACCAACTCAGATTCCATCATCGACACAGCCGTCACATCATCCATTAGCGATACGACGTAACGCAATTTGAGGACCTGTCGCTTGTCGCCGGGCGCGCAAGTTTCTAAGAACTGTGCGCTTGCGCATGATGCGTGATGGCGCGCAGTAATGCGCAGGCTTTGTTGTACAGTTGGAAGTTTTTGGAATTATTGGTGAATGACATTTGTATGAGTAGCTCCTGTTTAGAATGCTGGCAGGTGCATTGGCAGTAATATTAATAATAGGGACCATTGCTTGTGTCGGATACTTGTTATTCAAGGTACGCGAAGCGCTACTTTTCTCAGAGATTGGAATCTCGACTCGATAATACTTTTGATATTTTGTACATACAGGGCAAGCCTCAGGAAAGAAGTATTACAGTGATAATTACCAGAATAAACCTTTTATAGCATCGAGATCCAGGTCAATAACTTAAAGCTGAAAATTAAAATCTAGTCGCAATCTCATCACAGCGGCAATCAATGTCAATAACTTGTCAAAAATGTAGGGAAATTAGAGGCCATTCTCGTAATTTTAAGAACGTTCACAGTCTGATCTCATTCTCAATCTGTCAAAAATACCTCTAAAATCCCCACATTTTTAACATTGATTGTCGCTGAGATGAGATTGCGACTAGATTTTGAACATTTATAATTACGGGAACTGGCCTTCAGACTGTGAACGTTCTTAAAATTACGAGAATCGCTCCTCTGGTGCAAAAACAAAAGAAATATTTAAATAATTTCGATAGTGTTCCAAAGTCAAAGCATTTATTCCAAATAGACACATAAAAGGCACTTTTGTACGTCAAAAATTCCAGTAAAACAGAATTGATTCTAGTCGCCCCTTCCAAAAGGTAGTTATCGTATGGAGAAGAATGGACAAGAAACTCCACCGTTAGTCTTTTAAAATGTTTTACAATAATTTGCATACATTTATTATAATATAATAATATGTGAAAACGATGCACTTAAAATAAAATTACTATACCACAATAGGTGAAAGAATTAAAAATGAAACAATCTAAACACCTACCTACTTAGATTATTTTGTAAAATGTCAAATATTTCGTTAGCTATTTTTAATACAACATGACACCTATTAATTTTCCTAATAAAAAAAGTGTTTGACCTTAGGCATCCTAACTTTGGATGAAATAAAAACAAGCTTTTATCTTAGTTTTATTCGAAAAATTATCTCGTTAGAAGACTAGTTTAGCTTGTTTTAAAATATCAACAAAATGAATCAAGCAAATGGCTCTTTAAAAACGTCTTTTAATAGTTAATGTTAGATATATTTAAAAATGAAAGAAAAAATATAGAAAAACTAGCTGTGCTACACGGTTTCACCCGCATAAGTTTCGATCCCGTGGGAATATCGGGATAAAAAGTATTACATGTGTTAATCCTGGTTATAAACTATCTGTGTGCCAAATTTCATCCAAATCCGTTCAATAGTTTTTGCGTGAAAGAGTAACAAACATCTATCCATCCTTCCAAACTTTCACGTATTAGTGGGATTTAGTTTTGGTTGCTTGTTTTTTGAATACTCAAGCTAAAATAAACATCTAAAAGAAAAATCACTGATACAATAATTTAAATGACTTATGGCTTTTTTTAAACCTAGCAAAATCAAACGCCCAATCTACACATGCTTATAAGAAATCCCATAGACCTTTGGGAAATTCCATACTGTTCTATCTAAATCAGATATAGAATCATTCCAATACTTTTTGGTTTTGTTCAATATCCTGACACACGTAAAGCTGCGTCAGCGCAGTTTATATCCACACTACTTGCCATGCGCTACACGGATCCCCTCGGTCGCCCGGCCGAGCAAACAAGAAGCTTCAATTTTGTGTATAGTGCATACAAAACAAGGCTTTTTTTTAGCGTTTGCGGCCATTCAAACGCTCGTTGAAAAGGTAGTTTAAAATTAATAATAGATGAAAGACTTGAAAAAGCAATATAAAGAGTGCTACGTAGTTCTTTTAACGCGTTGAATGCCGTAAATACAGACACAATTAAAAAGCCATTGTGTCTCGCGTGGATCTACGTTCGGCATATGAACGGTGAAAGCCATTGGGCTTTAAAAGAACAACGTAGAACTCTTTGAGAAGAAGGAAAACCACTGATATACTCTCTGCCATTTGAACAGAAACATCCAAAAGGTTTTCTCAAAAGGCTCTCCATTTTTGTAACTGGCTAATGTCCAGCAGGGAAATACGACAGGCTATTGATTCAGTTAAGTTTGTAAATCCTATGAAAGCGCATATAGGAAAACAAGACTGTTGACAAAAGAGCTGCCTAAGTATAATCACCCTATATTGCTCTCACTGCAGGAACAGATGCCTCCTCTCTGTGAGCGGGAATAGGCCGTTATCTACCACAAGGACCCACCGTGGTTTGATGTTATAAAGAGCTGGTGAAGAAGCAATACAGCAAAGTAAGATGTGAACTGAGGCATTTAACAATTTATAAGTAAAATACTATGACGGGCAAACATGTAAATAATAAAACGTGACCTAAAACAAAGCTTCTGAAAACTATCGTAAATGGACAAATAATGGTAAATCGTAATTGCCTATGGTTTACAAAACTGTGTGAGCCTCGAACACACCCAATGTTTTTAAGCTCACCAGACAATATTTTCCTATAGTTAACTCAAACCTCTACAAGGCAAACTTAAATAAAGATGAATATTAAAATCCACAATACCAAGGTCAGACTCGAACCCACGGACCGTGCAAGCAAACACACATCCTCCGGAAACTGAGTCATTGGTGACGTCAGAGAATGTTTAAGTATGTTTTATGAAAATTGGTAGTGGGAATTTGAAGTGTAAAAAACGTTATAATGGGTTTTAATTTAACTCTATGTATGGACACTAAAATAATATGAAATTACTGTATGAAGGTGATGACGACAATATGGCTTTATTGTAATTCTGTGACACGAACTACATTTAAAACCCGCTTGCAGTACAAGTTACTGTATTGAATACATTATGTTGTTTATTAATGTATTCATTTAAGTTAAAATTGTCACTAACCCTAGGGACTCCGGTCTGAATTAAAAATATTCTATTATATTCTATTAAACATCATCTGCCTGACTTTTCCCAACTATGTTGGGGCCGGCTTCTAATCTATCCGGATGCAGCTGAGTACCATTATTTAACATGGATCGATCGCCTATTTGATCTCCACCACCCAATACGAAACCCCTTTGTAAGACTGGTTGTCAGACTTTCGGGCTTCTGACGACCCGTAACGACTATCAAAGATCCACGAATGACAGCCGGGACCAACGGTTTAACGTGCTTTCTGAGGCACGGAGGGATTGGTATGTGAAGATGGTCACCCATCCACGGACCAACCGCGGCAAGCGTAGCTTAACCTGATCTATCGACCCATGCGGCTGTTATTACACCAAATTGGTTGTCAAGTTTCTTGCCCATTCTTCTCCATACGAAACTACCTTTTGGAAGAGGCAACTAGAACCAATTCTATTTTTGTGTAAATGTTGACGTTTAAAAGTGCCTTAGCTATTTGAAATAAATGATTCGATTTTAACTTTTCAAAGTCAATTCATTTATCTACGATTAAAAGGCACTTTGGAACGTCAAAATTTTAAGTTGACAGATACAGAATGATGTTTTAAATACATTTTTACAAGTGCTAAAATATTAGTATTCAGTCATTTTTGGTGCCTAAGAATATTTCATGTCATAGTAAAAATATTAGCCAGTCAGCGAGGTGAAAGCAGAACTGCCTGACTGTGTGATAGAATAGAATAGAATACTCTTTATTGTATACCTCTTTGATGTTCTTCCTTATCATAATATGGCAGATATATTAACCAAATGTAGTTGTACTATACTAGGTACACCTCCGCCTAAGTCTTCGGGCAAAACAGGCGTGATATTGTTATCAAGGACAAAAAAGATTTACCAATTAATTTTCAATTTTTTTTTTTTTTTTTTTAATTTTCCTTCCGCCTCAAAATTCAACAAAGCACTTAAATAAAATTATAGTTTAAAATGTAAAAAGGGTATAATACAGGTTCAGATGATTTAATTATGCTTCGAAATGGTTGGAGTAACCGTGTAACGATTGAAGTGACTTCGTACTAATGATCTTAGCATGTACCTACTTACTATTATTATATGTTGGACGTGTTATTTCAAGCCAAGATGGCTTATGTATGACATCATTGGTGACGTGATGACATAGGTGCAGGCAAGTTTTCTTGAGAAAAACAAGGATAAACTGAAGGCTTTATACTCTGATCATTTTAGACTTAACGATTTTCACTTTAAGTCCATAACATAACTAAGCTAGCATTATAAAGGCTAGTCCGAATGTGGTTGCAGAAATCAGAATATTATTGTATGAAACTTAATGTGAGATGTCACACCAAATAAAGGGCAGATGCAGCGAGTGTCTGGTGTGAAGTGACATTTCAAGTAGTTTCATTAATCATCATCATCAGCCTATAGCAGTCCACTGCTGGACATAAGCCTCTCGAATTGCACGCCATTTTGCTCGATTCTCGGCAGCTCTCATCCAGCTACTACCAGCCACTCTGCGAAGATCGTCGCTCCACCTAGACTGAGAGCGTCCTACCTTACGTTTGCCGATCCGCGGTCTCCCCTTAACGGTCATCGGTTCTACGGCTAATATGGCCGGCCCATTGCCTCTTCAACTTCATTAATAACAACTCCGCTTGCTGTGAGTACTGCAAGCGCATCCGGCCTAACCTTTATTCTATTAGAAGAAGGACAAAATATCTGTAAACCTAGGACAATATTATGAGAACAATTTTAAGAAACAAAATGACTCTACAACAAAACAACTAACCGAAAAAATCCAATTAATTGCTACGAAATTACCATGAAATTCCGTTACAAAATGACATAAGACAACTTACAATCAACAACACAGAAGAAATACCTGCGGTAATATTTACGACACAATTATTACATCGCTATAAATTAATTACAATCCAATAATGCATTTGATTACATTGTAATCAATTCGTGCACAAGACATGTGCGTGACCTTGTTATAACCTTCTAATGTCAGTGGGTGGTATCATGAATTATATACTGTCGCTTTTTAAAATACCAATTTATTTTGTCAGATATTTCCCAAAGGTTTCCTAGTTTAGCAAACCAATTATGACTCCAAAAGTCATGAATGTTTTTCAGTTTCTAAGCTTAGTTCAATTTTGGGTACATTTGACCAAACCAGAAACTGAACTTCCTCTTTAAGGTATGTCGGGCCAATATAATTTTAATATAGCCCTGTTTATGAGACTAACAGGACACATCATCATGCTACACACTGTTATTATCACTCCTCAGTAAGAGCCTCCCGTCTATTCGAGAAAATTGCTAAGTATTTTTCGTTAACTTTTACGGTTGAAAAATTGCCCTTAACGACATTTGCCATAGCATATCGATGACATATATATTATAATTCTCACTATGGTAGCAAAAATCTTACGATATTATATTGACACAAAAGCAATATTATGGAAGGCTGTGGGGGAGACCTTTGCCCATCAGTGGGCAGTATGAAGAAAAAAAAATGTTCACAGTCCCATAATAATGGCAGTCCCAATACATGGGTGCGATACACGGCCTTGTTACAACAACCTTCGAGTCAAGTGTGCTGGCGCAGCGTGGGTGGCTTGAACAAAATCATAGCGTATTGATTGGGCTTTGATTTCGAATGGAGGCTAGTCTTTTGTTAGAGTTACAGCGCATTAACTGCTTCAAGTATAGGATGGTTTGTCGTAAGATAATTTAATTGAAACGTAATGTTTCTGGCGACTACGTTCAGGGAGGTTTAGGGCCCTCGCCCACGGGCGACTTTTTGTAGCGATGCAGTCGCGATGCTCTCGCGCGTAGCATCGATACAGACGCGAAGCAGTCGCTAGCTGTGTGCCCGCGCCCACGGGACCAGATTCAGTCGCGATGCAAACGCGATTTGGTCGCGATGCAGTTACGATACAAAAATACCTTGGATCAGTACAGTTGCAAGATGGACTCCGTTGAGGCAACATTAGTCACAGGAAGACGTGAGTCCCATATTACAGGACGCTCCTGAATTGCCGTAATAAAAGTTTCAGTGTCAAATGACTCCATTTTACGCCTGTGATGGACAATAGCATGCACTCTGGACCTGTCTGTGTTGCTCGTTGCACTGATGCCGATTCCCAATCACGCGCCGCACCACACTCCCTCCCCCCTCCGTTCTCTCTACCGATGTCGTCCGACGCGGTCGCGCGTTTGTATCGATACAATCGCGATGCAGTAGCGCGTTGCAAATGCGACTAACACGCGTTAGAAGTGATGCTGTCGCGCGTTTGCTAAACGCGCGACTGCATCGCTACAAAAAGTCGCCGTGGGCGAGGGCCCTTAAATTTACTACAATAATATAAAGGGTCATGGACCCTCAAAATTGAGGGTTAACGAGCTGGTATGATGAGCATCAACACACATATTGGTGACATCATCATCTCAGACGAAAGACGTCCACTGCTAGACATAAGCCTCTCCCAAGGATCGACACAGCGACCGGTCCTATGCAGTTATAGTATATGTAATTTGTACAAACATCGTAGAATCCTCATTAAACAATTACACAATATCTACACAACATATCTCCACTTTCAATTACGCTGAGGTTATCATAATAACATCTAGACTTACTAGGCGAAGGTAAACTAACGTTCTACGTAGCCACCTGGCTAATAACAGCGTTATTTAATAGCTACGTAATGAAAAATACTTGTAATAACTTATTATGAGGCTGACATAACATAAATATATAAGATGGAAAACTATTTTACATAAGAATATTGACAAATCGAGGTCACAATCAAACCTGTCTCAATTTTTAGGAAACTGAAACTTCGACCTTGAACTGCAAGAACTAAAAACAACACGACAAACTTCATATTAAAAAAAAAAATGTTTCTATGAATTTGTCCTACAAAACAATCTTAAATATCAATATTTACCAAAAGCACAAATCTTTCATACAAAAGACATCAACGAGCGCCATGCGCAAGCGCACACTATTCGTTCAAACACGCGTGTGAACATAGAAAATTACAGTTTTTTTACCGGTTTTTTTATACTTCCGTTCCTACAAAATTGAAGAGTCAACGGATCGAAGGCAAATATTGATTCTGTACGGTTACGAAAAAAAAACCCGTAAAGTGTGTTTTTTCTTTCGAGTGATAAGAGTTCCCTACAAAAAAGTTTAAGAATGAAAAGTATTTTTTATAACAATAGACATTTGCACTTTTGAGTCATGTCATCGGCATACATAGGTACATATATGTATGAATTAGTAATAGTATAAAACAGTGATTCACTGTTAACGTGTATGTACTACGGCACGTGAATCACGATTTCTTACTAGTAAATCTTTAAAAAGCGCAAGGTGCTCTAGTGGTTTTTAGGGCTAGTCAAAGCAAAAGAATGTATATACGTGTAAGTTGAAAGACAATATAAGTTTCGTTTTTTTCTGTTGAAACAATTTTAGGCAATATTTGTCAGAACACTTGAAGACTCTCAGCTCGAAAATATTTACAAACAATAACTTTAATTACATAAAGTAAAAAGTTTGTTTGAATGGATTTCCACTTCATTACCAAGGCATTATAAATGGCATTATATCGAATTAATAACACTACATCGAACACCTCAAATCGAATGCTATGACCATCGATATATCAAATGTCAAAAGTCATCAGACTGGTTTTTCAATTATAGTTCTACTACCTACGGAACCCTAAAAGTAGCCACTAAAAGATAATAGGTGCAACAAACTTTGGCCGGCTCGCTAATTGTTGTGGCTCCGCGAACCGCTAGATACGGCTTTACGACGGAGATAACAGAAAAAAATAGTATTGGTTACGGAGAATTCACGGCATTTAGTCTTCATTTGTTACTATGAAAAATATTGGATAAAACAAAAAAGATTTTTGATTTGATTTGAAATGTACGTGTATAAAGTATAGGTTATGGTTATGCAAGTTCTTTTTTTAATCATTTCTTTTTCCATAGATGCAATTAGATTTTAAATGTGTGTGGTTTTTTTTTATTGTATTTAGTACCTACATAATTGTGAGGAAAATAATAATAAAGCCCTCCAGACCGAATTTCGGCCATGGCAACCAATCTCAGCGGAGACCACTTATCCATCGGCGCGGGAGATATTATAGTGCACAAGAGCGTGCGCAGACACAGGTACACTCTCTCTTCCATCACGCTCATCAAAATTGAAAATAAATATAATGTAGAGGAAAACATTTCCCTGTCCCTTGGTAATTTTAGTCAGTGTATTTTCCTCTAAATCTACGCTTTTTTGGGATATCACCGAAGTTAAAAATTTTCATACTAATCGTGTTGGTTACGTCACTAAATCACCAAGATTATCGTTATTTGTGTAGATGACTACATAATATAATTAATACAGAAGTATGTATATTTATGTACGTGTGTGCACTTGCCTCTACAGCACACACACGCACAGAAATATCGTGTTCTCTTTCCTTCTAACAAAATCCACAAATATGCATTTTCCTCTCTCAAAATGTTACAAATTCCTGTTCCATCCACAGCAAACCACTTTTTACTCTCATTAAAGCAGTCACACTCAATCCAGTTCCAATAATAACGCGTCTAACACTAAACGTGTCCCACCCTACAGACTCGTCTAGTATGGAAATGTGAATAAAAACCAGTATGCATGCTAATTTGTTGGCCATCTTGCGGCCAAGCTGTGTTATGTAAATATGTTAGCGGAACTGGCTGATGAGGCAACGGAGCGCCTTGCGAGTGCGACTCTGTGAGGCGTTATGTCATGGCAATGAGTGTGTTTGGTATGGTGGAGGTTTTCGAAGTATGTCAGAACGTTGGTTTGGATGTAAAGGTAGAGTAAAAATTTTGGTAAAGACTGAATGATGACCTAGGAAAGAATGCTTCTCCTTCTCCGTCGTATCTATGATTTCAAATATACCGTTTCACTCGTATAAGTCTCGATTCCGTGGGAATATCGGGACAAAAAGTATTCAAACTCAAACTCAAACTTAAATCATTTATTTCAACTAAGCCAATTACAGGCACTTTTGAATTGTCAAAAGGTCGGTCAGTCAGAAAGATGAAGCTAGTTGCTCATTCCAAAGCGTAGGTACTTATGGAGAAGGACGGGCAAGAAACACCATAGACACATTCTATGACCTAATCCAGGTCATGGTGTACCCATGTGCCAAATTTCATTCGAATCAACAATATCATGTAATAATTTTTCTCTTTATAATATTAGTTTAGATAAGTTTGGGCCACAATTCACCCATTTAGACAGCGTTGGCGGTGGCCTCGCCTAACCTGAATAAGTTATACCTGCAGCGGCCCACCTGCCTTCTTAGTCGGTTAAAGGATTTCCAGGAAAGGTCTAGTTTTCCTTAATTGATATCGATATTCAAAATTCCCAGAAGAATAGGTATCTCTCTACGAGTATATTTGATCAGAGACAAACAAGATCTTAGAAGTAAAACTATTTAAAGTTTGAGTTTAGAATCGAAGTCATAGACAAACAAATGACAGAGCTTATTGCACAATGTTTGCAGTCACACATGCTTGTGAAAGCTAATAAAAGAGCTCACACTCTGACCAACTTATTGAACTAATCGCAGCAAAGTGCTAAAGACTTCAGAATCTAAAAAACTAAATAGCTTTTGCATGAGCCAAAATATTAACAACAATAGGAGCTATTATTATTCTAAGTTTCCAACCTTAAATGACCGCTTGCCAATCTAGTTTTTGGCTTGTAAAACGAATGATTGATGACCTGAGACAGCTGCTAGGCGGGCTGCGGTAGACAATGAAGGAGATGGCGAAAAGATTGATGCCTTTCCTTATATTCGGCAAAAAACTTCTCAGAACTATGATGAATAGAAAAAAAATAAAGTGGTTATTCGCGTCTGTCTGTGCGCTCATCGTTCTTCTAAACTACGCAATTGATTTTGATGCAATTTTTATAGTGTGTGTTTATGTGTATAGCACACTAGCTACTGTACACTAGCTTCTGCCCGTGAGTTCGTCCGCGTCAAAGTTCGGCCCGTGACCCACCGTGTCGCATCATATTTCCAACGGTTTTTTATTTTGTTTTTTCGTTTTCTGTTTTTTTTTTTCTTTTTGCTCAGTTCTTAAGCATTATAACCTTCCTCAAGTCAATTGGGCTAAGAAACGCAAAAATATTTTTTCAAATCCGACTGGTAGTTCCAGAGATTAGCGCGTTCAAACAAACGAACAAAAAAAACTAACTCTTCAGCTTTATTATTAGTATAGATAGCTAGATAAAAGATAAATAGATTATTAGTATAAATTCATAATAAACTGACACACATATTATAAAATAGAAATCTCAATGTTTTGTCAAGTCGAAAAACCGTGCAAAGCAAGGGCGGGTCGCAAGTTAATACTAAAATAAATAAATAACATGCTAATAAATTAACGTCCAATTTTCCTCATCTCATTACTGCAACAAATGCACCAACAACTCCACCTGTACCAAACATATCACCCTTGCGTGCCCTTAAATCACAATAATAGCCCATAACGACACATGTCTCTTGCATAATAACAGCGTCCAATAATAACACATGTAATGCTGTAAAAGAACACCGCTCACAGTTAGTATTTGACGGTGAATACTAAAAAAATATGATGTGCAGCGATAATTACACCCTGCGGCAGTCACGGACTTTTCAGAGTTGCAATACTGACGACACAGAGGACAGAAGTCCAAGGTTTATTCACATGTAAAGAAGTGCTACGCTTCACAATGTAACAAACTTAACATCACGTCGCAGAGATGTATCGATCGTTGTAATGCATTTTAATTTTTTTTTTTTGGGTGCCTTCTTCCTGGCGCACACAACAACTTTCCAAAGTTTCATCACAATCGGTCAAGCCATTTTAGAAATTTTGCGAGACGGACGGCAATTGATTTTTATATATAAGAAAAGTAGATTTTGTGTTCAGAATCTCACGAATGTTTTATTTTATTTGAACTCTAATCTCATTGTTTAAGATAATCTAACATTCTGAAACAGTAAGGTATCCATTATAATTTTGATAAATTCGCACTCCTGAGCCATAAGATACAAGCGAACGACGCCTAGTTTGTGGCTCACCGTATATGTCACATATTGTACTCGTATTCTTACTTTTTGATGAATAAACGTTATTGTATTATTTATTTCACCAGTAAAAAAATCAACCTAGACAATTTGACCCTCAAATATTATAACTGTCTAGACTAGCTTATACGACCATCAAAATAAGCCAGGTTTAATGTCAAATACCTATAACATGATATCAAATATTAACTAAGTAAGGTCAAGGTCAATTAACCGCTCTTTTCGTGGTCTTCGATGATGAGATATAGTTATCTGATGGGCAAAGTACCAAATCTATAATCTGCCTAGCCTTTTCCCAACTATGATGGGGTCGGCTTCTAGTCTAACAGGATGCAGCTGAATACCAGTATTTTACATGAAGCGACTGCCTATCTGACCTCCAGATCCCAGATACTGGGTAATACGATACCCCTTGGTAAGACTGGTTGTCAGACTTTCGGGCTTCTGACTACCCGTAACGACTGTCAAAGATCCACGAATGATAGCCGGGACCAACGGCTTAACGTGTTTTCCGAGACATGGAGGGGTCTCGGTATGTAAAGATGGTCAGCCATCCTCAGACCAACCGCGGCAAGCGCAGCTTAACCTGATCGATCGACCTGTGCGGCTGTTATTACTTAGCCACAAGCCCCTCCACTATACCTGATGGGCAAAGTACCATAACTATCATAACTGACATAAATAAATAGCGTCACAGCAGTCTATGACGCTATTTATTTATGTCAGTTATGATCAAGAAACTATGTAAGGTCTATGTTGTCAGTACAACATAGACCTTAAATAGTTTCTTGATCTGACCATGTCTGACCATAATTTCTTAACTGTCATTTCTATGCTGAAGAAAGTGGTTTTTGGAACGAAGTTCTTTTACGGAGCTTGCGGTAGGAGATAAAACCTGTAGACGTCAGGTAACGTAAAAGCGTTATGCATCCTCCATGCCACTTTTTATTATATGTAAGAGAACAAGACAGAGAGAAAGAGAGAGAGATAGTTTTCATAGTTAACGAGGATGCTGAAGCCGATAGTGAGGTCAAAATGAAAATCCAAATTTTCATTTTGGATTTTCAATTTGAAATTCGTCTGCCGGGGGCCCCGGACCCCTCACGTTTCTTTTTTATTTTTATCCCTAAGTAAGAATTCGAGCGACACGCGGCAACGGCAGATGCGACTGCTGCCACCGACGCTTCGACGCGTCCCTGACGCGTGTCGCTCATGTGTACGAGCACTTACACGACGCTCAAAATAACAACAAACGGCATATTTAATTAACTTGCAATATTAAGCATCCATTAAAAAGTGGGCCTTCTGAACAAACCCACACACTGGTATAACAATAAAATGTAATTTTATAATCAACTGCGACGTGTTAGTGTGAAGTAACTGTAATTACTGTTGTACATGCGTTTTGTGTGCGTTTTGCGTGCGTTTTTTTTTCTCTCTTCGTTATGGGCGACTAGAGCTGTCAGTATGCACTACGATCTTTATGCAGACTTGTTTTAATAAAGTTGTTTAAGTGGCACAAATAGTAGGCTTGGATTAAGAACAATCTTTGAGCCTGTTGCAAGTGTATGTTGAAGGTAACTGACTGTGACTTTGGTATTTAAATTGTTCGTAATTATGTGGGTTTAGTTTATAGGCTAACGTTACTATTTACGTTTGCATTGCGTTTGAGTTTTTATTATGTTTAGATAAATGCAATGTAATTGCACTCGTTCTACTTAGTTGATAAATGGATAATTGCACTCTCGGCGCTGAGCCGAGCGTTGAAAATCCAACCGTGCGGTTTTATTTAGGTATTCGTTTAAATGTCACCTAACGCTGACTTTTGCCCGTCTTCATTAAAGACGGGCAAAAGTCAGCGAAAATCTCGAAGTAAAATATAATTCGTGACGAAAACGCTTCGTCTAAAGCTAACTTTCGTAAATAAATTCTAATCCTATTGTGAATAATCCCGCACCCTAATTGCGTAACACACTATCAATCATAATCTGAATCATTTTGAAGGATATTGCTAATCCATTGCTTCTTATGATCGAAAAATGTATCTGCTCAACAACGTAAATAACGCAATGAATGTTGTTGAACTGTCAAAATGAAAGCCATTCCTACTGATAATGTGTTACGCAATTACCGTAGTGATTGGTTGACCTTTACCAATGAAAAAGCTTTTCATAAAATTTCTTCCTGGCTAAAGCTCGTTGAGGGATTTACTTGAAAGTAATTTGTTACTCTATAATGATAATTTACTTAGCATGTTCGGGTATTAACAGCTCTTAAGAAATGAACATCTAATTCCAATTTAAATGTTAATGTCTACTACTCCCGGCTCCCACCTACGAGGTTCTAGTTTTGGATAAAACGTTATTTCTCAATTCTTAATTTGAACATGGTTCGGTGACATATCTATCGCCTTTTAGGTCGTTGACATTATAAAGTTTATAATTTGAATGTGACGCATAAACAAGAAGTTAAGGATGAAATAAGGTTTTTTCCAGATATTTTTAGAACAAATAAACGTAGTAATTATTTCTTTTTTATTTCTATAAGTTACATTTTGGAAAAAATAACGCTTACGTAAAACTATCAAAAGCTACCAAAAAGTTAGACCACTCTACAATTTTCTCAAAAAATTCTGGCAACCCTTACCCACAAACTTACGTTCGAAAACCGTTCAAAACAAAAAACTTTCCTCTGACTGCCTCGATCAAACAACAAACCACAGACCACATTTCTTCAACACACATTTAAAATAAAATAAGCATTTTTTACCACATGACTTACATATTTTTACATTATTATAAAATACTTTCAATTTTTGCACTATTAAATCTAGCCATGAACAAAAACTGACTTTTAGCGCGCGTTTCAGAATTGCATGTGATTATATAGTTTTTACCCGCAATCCGGCACGCTCCGACATTTGTAGAAAAAATGTTTTAAAAGGACACTAGGCTATGGAAATATTATAAGAATGTTTATAAGTGCACGCGACGGCGATTGCATTTCTTCACGCGTTTAAAAAAAAGGAATAAAAGTATTGAAAATGTAGAAATATATTGTAACTGTAGATGTTATAAGGTGAATTCGTAAAAACTTTTATACGAAGTATCAATGTTATTTGAGTTTAAAAGTTAACTCATGTTTTACAATATTTAACACAACTCGGTACTAAACTAAATGACTAACTATACAAATATATATTACAAAAACAAAAGGACACTGAGTTATTTAAATTTTTGACAGTTTATCCATACAAGAACTGACAGACGTCAAATTTACTCCACGGATAAGATTTATGTGGCTTCGGTAAAATCCGCTTTTAGAAGTAAGCAGGTAATTCTTTTGTGTGTCTCCAAGGACCAAGTATATGGTGCCATTCTTGGGTGATGGCAAAATAAGGATAAATTAGATACAACAGCCACAGAAGGAAGGGTTATTCTTAGCCGGGAACCACACCGCCATAGAATCTCTATCTACAGTCGATACATTATATTTTTGCCATAAAACAATTCAGACGTACCATTGATAATAATATCTGGCATCCCAGTCGTAAAAATAGCAAAAGCGACAATCGGAAAAATATAAAGATTGCGAAATTACAGCTGCAGTCGCGCCATAAATCTCTATCCATAGACAAGCAACATGGCCGCTTATTCTATGTATATTGTCTCTGGTCCACATGAATTCGTTTTATTCGCTTATTAACAAGGTTATCTTTGGGGGTGAATTAGACTTTAAAGTGATTAAAATAAAGGTTATATTTGAATACGTTTTTAGGATATAATAAATTTGTTTTGTAAAGTGCATAGCGATGACAATCTTTTGCTGAGATACCCCGCGGTTTTATTGGTCGCAATAGAGAAGCAAAAATATGTTTATCAGTACAATATTTATTTATATTACTTTAAGAGTTTTATGTTTATTTTATGATTTTATGCAATATTCGCTATCTCTATAAAAGTTTGAGCTACGTTTTTCGAATGTTATGTTTTTGATTCAGATAAACTCAGGTGCGGTTTGTAATAAAAGTAAGATAGGTGGTAACATAAAATATGGACAAACTAAAAATAAACGATTAAACTAAATCTATACAATTAAATAAAACTGTCTGTTTATAATGCCAAAATAACAGCTTTTTACTATATGTACGGTACTTAAAACAAAAAAGCTTTTTTTTTTAATTTTTGTCTGTCTGTTTGTTCGAGCTAGTCTCGGAAATGACTAGCCGATTTTGATTATATTCATAAAAGTATGATGATACTTGAGGAAGGATATAGGCTACTTTTCGACATACCACGCGAGCGAAACCCCGGGTGGAAGCTATTCCAACATAAAATTGTCGTTCCTTTCATTGAAACCACTGATTCTTTGTTTAGGATTTTCTAAATAAAAATTAAAGCTATAATATTCTCTACTATTCACATCCCGTAGTATTTTGGTAATACCAACCAAAAAAAACAACACATTCAAATACTACCAACCTCCCATAATAAGCCGTGCCAACCATAAAGTTAGATTCTAATTTCAAACATTGGTCTGACACTAGTATTAATACTAAACTAGTCTAGGGCTTCATTTATATTTTATTTACCTCGTTTATTCGACGTCTCTGCAACGGACCCCGGTTGAGGGCGGCATCAAGACGTGCGTTCGATTATCTGGAAAAATAAAAATAGACCCTTTAATTTCTTACGCATTATTTTTGTTTAAATATAGAATAATTTTAGCTCCGAGCGATGGCCGCTGCTGATATATTTTATGCGTGGAGTAACAGCTACCTATTTATTTTCTTTTATACATATTATAAATTAAAGTAGTTTTTGTGACCGCGATGTTCTTCTAAATTATGTTATGGATAACGCGGTTTGCACCATTATTTAGAGAATTTATGCCGGAAGGTTTATGTGTGATACATTAATAGGTATTAAACTTTCATAAGTATAATAATAAAGAAATCTCGTTTTGTCTAATCGTAAAAACCGTGCGAAGCAGTGGCGGTTCTACTTAACTAGCCTAACTACCCTAATTGCGCAACACTATCAGTCACAATCTGAATGATTTTAAGGGATATTGCTATGGTGATCCTCGTAACCGGGCTGCAGGCAGTCCAAGGAAGCCATGCCATCATTAGATGACAAACTAACCAAAAGATTACTACGCCTGGACAGGAAAGGCCTGCGCCTGATGACGGGGACCATCACGGGACACTGCTCACTAAACAAACACTTTCACACGATAGGCATAACGGACAGCCCCCTGTGCAAAGCTTGCATGGAGGCTGATGAAACAGTCGCGCATGTGCTCTTTGAGTGCACAGGCGTCACCCACATTAGATCGGAAACCCTCGGGACACCCAGATCTTACACAGATGTTCTCAACAGACCAGGAGACTTAATCAGCTTCTGGAGGGAGGTGGGCTGGTTGGAATAACCACCGACGGCCGCCATGGCCCATGCACAAAGGTCCACCTGAAGGACTAAGTGCGGAAACCAAACCCGTAACATAGATAGAACATAGACATAGAAGGATAATCCATTGCTTTATATCTGAACTGAATAAAGTTTATTTTATTTTTATTTTATATGTTCAAAAAATATGTCTGCTCAACAATGTAAATAACGCAATGAATGTTGTTGTACTGTCAAAATGAAAGCCATTCCCACTGTTAGCCACAGGACTGAAATTATCAAAGTTAAATTTAAGTATTTACAAGAAAAAGAGAAACAGTATTTTTACGTAAAATGTCTGACATCACCATCATGCAATAAAATTGGAATTAACTTTATCCTTTCATTCATTTCAATTTATTGAATTGACCTGTCGTGGTCAACCGTTATTGAAAGCGTATTCAGATTTTTTGAAAGGCCACAAAATATTTATATGTTAGTACCATGGATTCAGTACATGATTCCCCTGCGTTGTAATTTGCTCTGCCATACATTTTGACTGCGTCGGTTTTGCACTTTTCAATGAAACAGCAGATTGTGTTGTGATAACCAGAGATAGATTTCTACGCTAGAGGGTCTAGAATCGTGTGCGGAACTCATGGCAACAGTTTGCACGTCGGTGTCCATGCCACCATGTATGTACGGACGCCAGCACATCAAGCTACTACAATCTGTCAAATTTCTTTATAAGATTTTCAACTTTATCGCTAAAACATTAAGGTTCAAGGTTGATTGGGAAAATTTGACAGTTTCGACTAGCTTGACCTGCTGACGTCTGTACCTACTTACTTAATGGCAGATATTCAGATATTCTTTACCCTCATTTCCAAAAAGCCTGAACACTCATTCTGGTAACAAATTCTCTGTGATAGAATAGGTTTACCTAAAGTAGCTACCGCATTAGATAATTGCAATTCTTTAAATAATAAAAGAACATAAAACGCCTGACTATGGAAAAACCTAATTATGTATAATGCCTACTGCTTAAAATTATGTGGCGAACTAGTCTGCTCTCGGCTTAAAACATACCTTTTGCGAATAGGGTCACCATATGTTACGTGTTTGCCGGACTTAAGCAACGTGTTATTTAAACGCCAGAAGTAACCTAGTTAACATTTCTGAGACATTTCGTTTAGTTAGAACATTTATTTCCCAATGAAAAATTGGGGGAGTACCTATGTATCTAGTAGTAGTAGTATTTTTTTTTAAACTTCGCAACCAGCAAGTAATTTGTAACACTTTTTTATGTCGGCTTGACGAAACATCCGAACATAGAACGTAGAACGTAAAACCTACTCGTAAATTACAGACATAAATATAGAAATTTTACAAAGGGTCACTTAAAACAGTCTTTTAAAGACAACCTTTGGGTGGATTAAAAAGGGGAAGGAGAGACCCAAAATGCGTACTTAGCTTAAAGAAGGTACTTAGTCAAATTAATAATTAAATAAAATTGTCCTAATCTATAGCTACGGCTCAAAGGGCCAGTATATTTTATTTTATTTTATTTTATTCAAGAGGAACAGCAAACAGCTACAACATACAGTATATAAATATATTAGACTGTTAAGTTCCCCTTAAAAGCCTACCATATTTTCGGGGCACGTTTAAATCAATGAGCACCCACTTAACCCCAAAAGTCCCCAAAAACCATGGGAACCCGACCCATTGTTAACTTAAAAAACGAAACTTTTTGTGGGACACGCATTTCCCAGACGCACCAAGGACCTGCCAATGTGACTCCTTTGACATTACCAGCCGGTTTCAAGAGCAAACAACGTGAATTGGCCCTTACCTGCACCCTAAGAACCTTAAACATCACGAAAAAAGACCACAGTGAACCATCCATTGCACTTTTTGCAGCGAGAGAGAGCAGAAGGATGCGAGGTAAAACATCAATGGAATGCAAAAAAGATGTTTTCGTTTTTTGACTCCGCCGTGTCCTCGGTCCGTCATAAGAAAAGGTTATGCTAATGATAAAGCTACTTTGAAATTGAAAGTGACCGAGTGGCCTTGAGGAAGAGGCTTTGTTTTTTCGCTGACAATGTTTTGGAGCAACGTTGTTAAGAGCTTGTTTTGAAAGTATAAATTAATGCTGGCAATTTGGAATTGACACAACACACTTAGCTACGAGTAATTTAAGAAATCTTTTTAAAAAATGTGTAATACGTCCTTACGTCAACTTTTAGACTAAGCCAGAAGACTAAAGCCAGAATACCTAAAATACGCAGACTAAAGCCGGTATACCTCATCATCATCTGCCTAGCCTTTTCCCAACTATGCTGGGGTCGGCTTCCAGTCTAACCGGATTCAGCTGAATATCAGTATTTTACATGGAGCGACTGCCTATCTGATCTCCACAACCCAGTTACTGGGTAACACGACTATCACTAAGTAATCGCCACTAACAAAGAATTCAACCCTATAATGCAATATTACAACCTGGCAAAGCTTTTGAAGATATAAGGCCATAGACTCGAGGGTTCATTAAAAAAAATCCCTTGGTAAGACTGGTTGTCAGACTTTCAGGCTTCTGACTACCCGTAACGACGTCAAAGATCTACGAATGACAGCCGGGACCAACGGCTTAACGTGCTTTCCGAGGCACGGAGGGGTCTCGGTATGTAAAGATGGTCACCCATCCACAGACCAACCGCGGCAAGCGTAGCTTAACCTGATCGATCGACCTATGCGGCTGTTATTATTCAGCCACGGGCCCTCTCTAAATCCAGTATACCTACTGTTAGTACTATTAGTTATTATGTGGTATACCTAAAATCAACAACATTCGCAGAGTGGCTGATAGCAGCTGGATGAATGGTCTGCAATTAGAGACGCCTATGTATGTCCAGCAGTGGACTGCTGTAAGATGATGATGAAGACATTCTTAGATAGGTAGGTGCAGAAAAAACTTTCGAGAAGAAAATTTATAAAAAAGTTGGTTGGAGTGTACCCGGGGCGCTATGGAGCGAGGACTTACCAATTTTATAGCAGTATTGGGTTAACCTTGTCTACAGTAAGTATTTAGTATCTAAGAAGCATGGTCCTACGATGCACCGTTTCCAAGAAATAGACCTTCGAATACTTTTTTAACTTATGTTATCAATTTTTCCGAAAAAAGTATTGAAAAGTTTTCGTAAAAGTCAATAATAAAATGCTCTACCCTTTTATTCGACGTCCGGTGTAAGTTACAATTTACATATTGAAATTCGAAAATAAAGACCATTTATAGCATCGTATTTCGTCCAAAAGGACCAACATCGAGACCACTTCTTCGATGACATCATCTATATTTCCTGAGAGTATTTTAATCAGGTCGGCTTTAAAGGGGATTTAGAAATGACATCATGAGTCAATGGACCTCGGCACGAAAGGACCAATAATTATATAAAATTTAGATACGATGCATATGATAATTTATAATATAAAATTCGTTGTCGACTACTCTGGCGAAACCTGATTTGGTTTCCAAACTGCAGCATCACATAACCGTCTAGGTATTCGAGTATAAACTGTATGGCTATTCTTACCCTCTGCATATTGTGTTAGTAAATAAAAAATATTGTGCTGTTTAAATGAGGTTTATTTTTCACATTTTACAAAAGGTAGTTTTCATGCATCTGACATGAAAACTACCTTTTGTAAGGGGCAACTAGAATCAATTATATTTTCTTGTAAATGTTGAAGTTCAAGAGTGCCTTTTAGTAGCCTACTTAATAAAATAAATGATTTGACTTTAAATTTATGACATAGGTACTTATAAGTATATTATAAGTATTACAGATGTTGTCTAAAATGACAAAGAAATCCTGACACTTGTGTTGTCACTACCTCAAGCCAATGTGTACAGTTATCTACAATAAAACCACACCCACAGCCAACCAAACAAGGTCCTAGATCCCCGCCTAACCTGTTTCGAATCCCACAATTTAGCTTTTTCCATCGAAAATTAGGTAGACTTCTACGGCCAGTAAAAAACGAAAAACGTTTAAACAGCCACACGATTCCGCGTTCTGTGCTGCGCCTACGCATCCCTGACTAATAGAGATTGCTCTCAACTTGGAAGGACAAGTGCTGTATAAGGCGATACGTTATTATGTCAAGCCGTTTTAGTCATATTGGTAGAAATGCCAGGATTGCTTCATGATGAGAAACTGGATATTGAGCTTGATAAATATGGATGGAGATTGTTTCTAATGTGTCTCGTTCTAATGATGATTAAGCTTTGTAAATGGTGAAGCTATTTGTTTTTCTGACACTAGCGTAAAGGCTCCCGCAGACAGGCGCGACGCGACGGTGCGACGCTATTCTGATAAAACAATGTCAGTCAAAGTTTTTATTTGTTAAATATAGGTGTAAAAGTTTGAAATAGAATAGGTACAGAGATCTCTATGATTTGCCGTTAACGGCGTACAAATATCAAATAGAGAAATTACGAAAAAGCATACGAAGCTACAATTAAATATTCAACTTTTTGTTAAAAATTATATAACAATTTCCATGAATTTTTCGAAGAAATTGAGACAAACAAAAATAAATGATGTATGACTGTTAAAATTGATAGTTTTTTTTTCTGCATGTGTCGCGTGGCGCCTGTTTACGGAAGCCTTAAGTAATATGGATATCAACATTGGTTCTTTTACAGCTAAGACTTTATCACACTTTTTTGACACGTAAAATATTGTGCTGGTTTTACCGGCAAATAAAAAGCTGTGTTGTTGCATAAGTTCGTAAGTATTAAGTGATAAATGGTTTTTAGTAGGCGGTTTGCATCATCATCTGCCTAGCATTTTCCAACTATGTTGGGGTCGGTTTCCAGTCTAACCGGACACAGCCGAATGCCTGTATTTTAGATGAAGCGACTGACTATCTGACCTCCACACCCCAGTTCCTGTGTAATACGATACCCCTTGGTAAGTCTGGTTGTCTTCTGACTACCTGTAACGACTCTCAAAGATCTACAAATAACAGCCGGGACCAACAGCGTAACGTGCTTTTCGAAGCACTGAGGGATCTCGATATGTAATGGATGTATGAGTAGGCGGCTTTCATGGTCTTTTAAATAAACACGAGTCCAGAAGTCTTAAAACCTGTTCTTTATATCTTCAGTAAGTCATTAGATACGAAAATATCTCAATTACATTACGGTATGACTAAAGTCACTTAAGGGCCCCATACTTATGCAAATTACTTCAAATACCACAAGAGTGGGCGAAGCTTGCCAAAGTGATTCGAGGAAACTTGAGTAGGTCGGTAAGGTAGGTGTAAGGTCGTAAGTGCCACGCCATTTTACAGCTTCTTCATGATTGCAATAAGATTGTAGTTACGTTGAAGACTGCAGGTTCTATACAGTCTGTTCTATATGGTGAAATGGAACATCAAAATTTGAAAAGAAAAGTTATAAACCAGCATGATGTCATAATTATAGTATTTTTATCTCACGAAGTGACGCCCGTTTTGCTTATGGTAACCACGTATACAAACACGCTGTGAATGTGTGTGTAAGCGCAGGAGATCCCGGAGTCCCGGTACCTTCTGAGGCAAGGGTGAAGTCAGAAATGTGTGTGTGTGTGTGTGTTACGTGCTGAAGCAATTCGTCTTCCCGTCTTGTTCGAAAAAATTGGCTACTCAACAACGTAAATAAAGCAATGAATGTTGTTGAACTGTCAAAATGAAACTTATTGCTACGGATAGTGGGTTACGCAATTACTTGGCTAGTTCTTTACAGTCTGTCCTATTTGATGAAATAGAACGTAGAATGAAAATGAACCAGCTAAGATTTCAAAGTTTAACCAAAAGATAAGCTAAAAACCAGCATGATGTAATAAGTTAGCACATGTCGGCTTACGTGTCTCAGACAGACGCAAAGAAGACTGAAAATAAAAACCTTTTGATAGATGTTTATTTTTTACTCCAGTGAACACGTCAAAATAAGCTTGACGTCTTCAATAGAACTCCTGTCATCGCTTAAATGAACCTGACATGTGTGACCGTCTAAATATCAAAAATGTATACATAAAGTGCGGCCGACGAGGGAATACGTTCTTGACATCTGTCAGTTTCATACAAACGAATACGTGTTTTGCGAATTTGTTGATTATTAGTTACTAGAATTTAAAAAGCTAACAGTCTTACAATAATAATAATAATAATATGTACAAGTATATAAAAAGGAGGGCAAATAAATAATCTTTTGATTATTTATTTGCCCTCCTTTTAAATAAAAAAATTGGACCTAAAACAGGAAAAGTGCCCAAAAGGCTGGCAGCATTGTTACAAGTATTGTCATAGTGACAGGTGTCAGGAACGCATACTCTTGACGGCCGTACTGTAGATATTTAGATGCTTTTAGCTCCCCCATGTATCCCATCTGGAGATAGGTACATGAAATCTCAATATATATTTTTTTAAGTTAGATCCCAATTGGGCAGTACTTCCTTATCCAAACCATTCGTTCCACCCGCTGAAGATCCGACCAAGACATGAGTTGCCTTGGGTAATCTGTAAGTCTTTAAACAGACTCCAGACCCAGGTTGGCCGAAGCAAGGAAGACCTGTTCAGGTGTAGATTCATAGATGACTCCGCCTTGGGGTGTAAATGTGTTCCACAAACGATGGGATGGGAGTGATGGCACCATAGATTGCTATCGACACGCTAAGAAGATTGGGCACTACCAACGCAGTGCATGAGCACCATTTCAAGCAAAAATACCAAAATCTAGCAGAAAACCTACTAAAAACAGACGAAATCCCATTTAGCCCTACCGATCACAACCAAATCGTACCCGCGTCGTGAACTCAAAACTACGATATAACTGTACTCGCGTCAACGGTACAGCACACTCGTGCCTGCCCTGCTATCACAAACGCCGTAATAATATATAATTGAACGGTGCCTTAGTTAGGGCTCTGGCGCGAAGCCCTTGAGAAATCTCTACGTGATGGCATTTCGACGTGTGTGAGACTTTGACGGTAATATGAAGACTTGAAGAGAATTGGTATTGGTTATAGCGTAATGAGTTGATGCGAAGTAATTATGGAGTTGAGGCTCCAAGGATCAGTTCTATAGTGAAGTAGATATAATGGAAAAGGTGGTCGGGATTACTTATTTAAATTGGGCTGCAAAGTTGTTAAGATATCTGAGAACGGAGTTGATACAGTCAACCTCGCAGTAAAACATCGCTAAAATCAACTTGCACTACGAAAATCGCCCTTACTGCTACGATATAAAGGCGCTGTCAGTGTCAATTTGTTACCGCTAATGAGGGGTTGACTGTACGTGTATACAATAATCTTGGTAATTCATTCATCACTTTTTTTTGTTAACTACCTAATGATTTCATAAAAGCCTTTAGGGAAAGCCTAATAGGTACCTACTACCTATTAACCAAACAAAAAAACCCATTAATGTCGCTGCCTAATTATTGGTCTAACTGAAATAAATAATCTGACTCCATGTGCCCATTTGGTTTTTTCGAGACATCGCGATCGCTAAGCGGTTGGTCGAGTCTTCACGTGACCAGAGGCCTGGCCTATCTTTTGGCCTATGAATCAGCATCGCCATGCAACATCGCAATGCTGCCAGCCTTTTGGGCACTTTTCCTGCTGAGAGCAATACGGACGTATTTTTTGATGCCCTATAATTCTTAACCCATGTTTTGATTTATATCCATATTAATATGATTAACGGCAGATTTTTCAACCATCTGATAACTTTATTCGTGTAATAACTTTGAAATTTTGACAGTTACTTTATACAAAAACTGGCAAACGTCAATTTTATTCCCGAATAAAAGTTATCTGGTCATGGAAAAATCAGCCCTTAGTCTGTTAGCTTATAATATTTATATTATCTGACTGTTGACTCACAAGTACTTAGTTGAGACATCATTGTAGATACATTATGTCCCAGACAACAAATAAAAGTAATTAAAAACATAACAAAACTGTTGTTCTTGCAACGTTACGAAACGTTTCCCATGCGACATAACTCACACAATAGACATTACATTCATTACTTTCTATCAGCATTGTCTTCATAAGCTTTTTATTACGTCTGGAAGTGCCGCCTTTCTCCAGTTTTCATCGACAACAATTTTTTTATAAGACGTCTACGTTTCGCGATCTCGGGCAAACGTCGTCAATTATACAGCCTGAGCGAAATGAAACCTGGCCATTATTAGTGCATTTATCAGCGATATTTTCCTTATTGATCGAGTTTATGGTCAAATCGCGTTGTAATAATTATTATTTTAAGGATTTAAGATAAACAGTTCCATGTCAAAGATGGACAGTGCACGAATGCCTTTTCCAGCGCATGTAGGTACGGTCTGAGGATTATGCTTGTCAGTGGAATTGGTAATAATCACAGTTAGTCCTTAATAGCATACAGGGTAGGAACATTTCACTTATATTTTCATTTGAAATCCCGTATTCCTAGCCTTTCCTTTAGGTACTAGAAACCCAAGTTGCCCAGGGATCATTTCAGCATTTTCAGCGGCTGTGTACCTACATATAAATACGTTTCTGCGTTGCCAAATACTTCAGTATTTAGTACAGTCACCGGTAGTCAAGTGTCAGTTACTTTACGACCTAATAATAAAATATTTTAAAAGTAACTTCCTGTTTCAATTGCAATGTCCGTTAAGTCAATAAAAGACGTTAATAAAACCGCCCATTGTATATTTTGTAGTGTTTGGTGTATTTTTTATGTTTTTTTATTTTTGTGGTATACGGACGCCAGCAGGTCAAGCTACCCAAAACTGTCAAATTTTCCCAATCATTGACAGATTGATCATCATTTGATTTGACAGATTGTAGTAGCTTGATGTGCTGGCGTCTGTACAATGAAGTATATATAAATCCTAATATCCTAGTAATATTATAAATGGTAAAGTTTGTATGGATGGATGTTTATTACTCTTTGACGCAAAAACTACTGAACGGATTTGGATGAAATTGGGCACACAGATGGTTTACAACCAGGATTTACATTTACATTATACTTTATACTTTTTATCCCGATATTCTCACGGGATCGAAACTTATGCGGATGAAACCGCGGGGCGCAGTTAGTAAATAAATAAAACCAACTCATTAATTAATATAAAGGATAAGTACCCACCTACCTGAGACCCTACCTAAATTATGTAAAAGAATACACCTAGGGATCTATCATGCCTTAACTCCCAATTAGATTAGATAAAACCTACATGTCCAATTGTACATATAAACCCAATTGCTAAATCAGTCAAGCTTCAAAGAAAATGTCAGCACCAGCAATGTTTCAGAAACCAATCGTTACACGTCGCTAATTAGGCAAACGCATTCTACCTACGATTTCCTCAGAGATCGATAGAATTACCTACCAACATAATCTACCTGCTGGTATTTACTCACAGTACTAACTTACATCACTGGCGCCGTTTTGCTCCGAATCACATCGCAGACTACCTAGTGATTACGATTGGAATGGTGGTGATGGCATAATCACCACGCTTGGCAAACGAGGTAATCGGAGGATGATTTCAGAAGTGGGCAATACACTAGTGGGTGCTACTGCGCTTTTATAGGTACGCCTGTCCACCCAAATAGTGATCTAAAAGGGCCAAAAAGGTCTACCTATAAATGGCCGCTAAAGTTCGTTTTTTAAACCCTACCTTACTTTTTACAACTAATTTGACAGGTGTAATGTCAAATTTCTATACTAAAAAACGCAAATACAAAAGACTTTTTCAAATTGACGCTGGCAGAATAGCCGGACTCAGTTGCCAAAGAAAAAAAAATGTCAATTGGTATCTGGGATTACAAAATGAACTATAGGGACAGGCAATCTATGGGTCCAGATTTTTTTTAAAGACGAGTTATCAAAGGACCAATTTATTTCAACACTTAGGTACACTGCAAAAAAATCCTCTTGATACCTAGCCACCCAAATAAAACACAAATTCGATCAACGAAATTGCAGCTAGTGACCGGCAAACCATTTATGAAGCACGAAGGTTCAAGATCTTTCTAAAATCATGTACGAAGGACCAATTTCTTTCAACACTTGCGTAAACTGCAAAAAAAAATCTAGTTTCCCAAGACAATACACCATTTGATCAACGAAATCTTACCCAGAACTAATATCCATTAGTTTCCTCTCCTAGAAATAAACAAAGTGAAGCTTGCTAAGTGTCCACTTAGTCGGCGATGTTCACGGAAGCAGAACTAGTTAAACTAGTTCTTGTTGCTGCACCGACATGTTTAAGAATGTACTAAGCGTTGCCAGTTTACGCGTATCATGAAAATAGAACGCTTTAGAACCACCGCGAGTGTATGCAAAGTGTTAGAACCTGGGTTTAGAAGGAAATTTGGGTTGAAAAGGTTGTGCTGATTAATTGTTGGCAATTTGAGATCGTTTTGGACGGCGTGATTTGAAGGTTAAGTCATAAATCGAGTATAGGTAGCTAGATCGTGGTTTGGATGGGGAAAAATGTAAATATCCAGCTACTGACTGGATATTTTTACAGGAATTACAATTGTATTAAGTATCAGAATAACAGACATAGGTAGGTAAACGTCGATGGTAGGAGCTGGACCTCAACTATGAGTATCTACCGTAAGCGATGTATATCGGTCCTCATTTCTAGGATTTGAAGATTCCGATTTGAGATTTTTAGCAGCCATGTTGGAATTTAATTCCTAAGCTACAACGTTGTGTCTATGTAAATCCTGCATCCTAGGAACCACTAACTCCCAAAATACAGGTTAACTTAGTTTGGAAATTGCTAGATCACCTATCATACGCTGCTGTACAACCATAAAACACTTTAACAAGTTGTACTTCATAGATAAAGTTTTTATTGTTATCCATCATTACTTTAGCTTAATTATATCTAATCGTAGCCTTGGCGACGCTAATTCTATTCCACATCACAAAAAAACTTGCCAAATAAAAGCAACAGCCTAAATCCCCATTAAAACGTCAAATGTACCCACAAAAACTTGACCTGTCAAAATCAATAAAATGTCAAGCGAATTAAAAAAGTAAGAGCAGTACCTAAGTAGCACTGTTAGTTGGCACTTCGGCTGTAATACAATGTCATATCGGTTCCACTTTCGACGTAACACTCGACTAATAGCAGGTACTTAGTTTACATAACCGATGTGGGTAGTGATTGACAGCTTGGTGTACCTATTAAGTTATAAGCGCCAAGCGGTTATGGATGATTTGTCTTTGCCATAATAAAGCGCTGTGTAGGCAGTTTTGTTTTTGTCTCAAATCCTAACACTACTTTGCCATAACGTCACGTGTTTTTGCAGAGAGAGAAGTGAAGCTGTATAGAACACTCACATTTCACCAGTTTGTTTTAATCCCATGTAGTCACCAAAAGAGATAAGTAACCAGCAGTGCGATTCTGTAACCATCTCACCGTGAAAACTTAGGTGAAGTGAGCGTGGAGTGAGCTGTCATTCCAAATAATGCTAGGGATTGACACTACTGACAACTCTCATCAAGCTCACTTCACTTGAGTTTTCACGGTGAGATTTTTACAGAATCGACCGGCAGGGTCGTCGGATATATAGTTGAAATTGAAGTTCGAATAAAATTTAATTTAATTAATAAAAAACATACAGTTAATTTATAAAATTAAATTTCATTCGAAAACCTCCACTGGTTTCTTAATAAACTTCCAACTATATTCGACGACCCTAGTTACTTATCGCTTTTGGCGACTGTACGTAAACTGCACTGGGCAAGCTAATTGTCACTTAGCAGAAATCTACATTCCAGGCTACAGCTGAGAATGTAATAAAGGAAAAACCCAATAAGCGCTTGCGACCACCAGACCGAGGAGGCGGCCAAATCTCATGTAAACGACTTTCAGAAGAATTTCATAGGTACCTACCTTACCTAGGTTTCTGTACCCGCTGTACTCTTATGACTCAACGTCTACAAAACTTGTCGCGTCGGGTGTTCGAACATAAAAATCGTGTCACGGTCACAGCATAATCGTGTATTGACAGCCGTGACTGTATGTAAATGTCTTCAGCGTCACACTTGCGCCGAAACCGACAAACATTACGTCTATGCATTACGTATGGGCATGAAGCGCGAAAAATGAGTTTATTAACTTTAAAATAGATAGCAAGGAGGTTTTTGAACGATTACCAGAAACAAGATTACGTTTGGGCGAAAAGTTTTTTTTTATAGTAGGTACAGACGCCAACACATCAAGCTACTACAATCTGTCAAATTTCTTTAATAGATTTTCAACTTTATAGCTATAGTTTTAACGTCCAACTTTGATTGGGAAAATTTGACAGTTTCGGGTAGCTTGACCTGCTGGCGTCTGTACCTAAAATTTAAATAGTTTTCAAAATTCACTACAAAACATATACAATAAGCTGTCTTATCGCTAACCGCAAAGTCTTCCAGGCAACCCTGGAATAGACAGTGATTGGGTGGGCATAAAATGGGGCATTTTACGGAAATTATTTATGAAGGAACCATGACAGAGATTTGCTCTCACGTTCATAGTTAATTATCTTGGGTTGTAAATAGTAGGAGCATCGACCTCGAGACCGCAAATTAACTCACTGTCTATTTGGGCAGTAATTAGCGTATTAAGAAATTACCAATATACTGCTCTAACGGTCTTAAATTACCGTCTCTGAGATCGCTTGTGAAATTAACTACCTACTCTAAAACACATGGACTTTTTTTTTGTTTTTACATTTTGTGTACAGACGCCAGCAGGTCAGCCGAAACTGTCAACTTTTCCCAATCAACCTTGAGCCTTTATGCTTCAGCGATAAAGTTGAAAATCTATTGTGAAAATTTGACAGATTGTAGTAGCTTGATGTACTGCTGACATGAGCCAAATATAAATATATCTTTCTTTAATTTATGAGGTGAAACTTCTTAGGCGGCGATTCGATATTTGGACGAGAATTGAGCGTGAAATTTCAAGGACGCGTCACGTATAGGCACATTTCGTTACATGAGAGAGAAGAAAGATATCTCTCTCTGTCAATAAGAAATTATGTACAAAGAAAACTGCAACATAGACAACGTAAAACCATTTATTTCAAAGTAGCAGAGATATGCCAGTGTTTACATTCATTCAATACTGTTAATCTGTTTACGCCGTGGCTAAAGACCCTCGTTCACAATGGCCCACTATCCGTTTACTGCAGATCATTGTATACAGGACGTGGCGAATAATGGCTTGGACAATTTCATGCCTCATTGGTTGTTGGAGTAGCCGTTATGTGCAAATTGAGAAGAACAACATTGAGATCTTATCATAATCACACTTTATAATGATTCATACCTGTACTTAGACAATAGATATTTTTATGAGTCGCAAATAGGAGTAATATTGAGGTTGAGTCCCTTAGATCCTTATGAAAATAGATGTTTCAGAAATGGGCCATTGTATAGTCAAAGTCAATTTGTTTTGGTTAGTTTCAAATAGGCACAAAAAGGAACGTTTGAAGGCCAAAGGTGCCTGCCTCTATGTGCCTGTTAACAGTAGTGAAAATCTTTCCATTAATCTCTCTTTTAGGGATGAGCAGAACTCCGTAAAGGATTGGCCCACAATCGCAGTAGTTCGGGAAAATCCAAAGAGGGAAGGGATGCCTTTGCCCTGCAGTGGGACAACACAGGCTTATAATATAATAATAATAATCTCTCTTTAAAGGGTGTTTTACATTCTTAAATAAAATAACAGAACAGTAGAGACATTTACAAACAATAGTGGTGGCTTATTTAATAATTATTATGTTGCCTTTTACAGTAGCGAAAATCTTTCCATTAATCTCTCTTTAAATGCTGTTTTACATAACATAACAGAGAACAGAAGAGATATTTACAAACCATAGCGGTTGCTTATTTCTTAATTATTATTTGTATGAGCAATCATTTCAAGACACTGTATAGTACAAAAAATGTTGAGATTAAAATTAAATTACGTAAAAAAGTAGAGGGAAGACTCAGTTTAAAATTGTATGGAATGATAACAACAAAAATAGACATCAAATAAGATAAAATAAAACTGTAGCAAACATAGACACTCAATTAGAAAAAATATTATAATTAATATCACTTTAAAAACTGCATGATTTGAAATATTAACTTAATTATTAAAAGTAACAACTTACATCAAGAAGTCTGTGACTTATTAGAATTTTAACAATAAAAAATCACACAAAACCTAATTACATATCTCACTAAACTTGAAATTTACAACCGTCTTCATTCATGCTCCTGATTACTAATAACTTATTAATTAATTAATTTATTAATAGCTTATTTCACTATAATCCTGGCAGAAATATCTGAGGAATACATATGTCCGGTCCTAGTTAACCTAACCTGACCAGAAGGACCATGTGAATCCTAGAAAAAATATCTAAGTACCATAACTGGTCCTGGCCTCGTTAATGTCACCTAACTTGACCTGAAGGACTAGATATTTCTGCCAGAACATCTTCAAAATTGTGCTATCTTAATCCTAAGTTTGAAATATCTGGGCTAAGTCGTAATTCTTCAAGTCGACAAGACCAGTGTGTCCATTTATCATACAGTAGTATTCGGCACCCAGTATGTAGGATAGGACCATCGCTCCTACAATGCTACCTAGGGAGGTTGATCTGGGCAGAAGTATGCCGGTCGCTATCAGCAGACCCACATAAGTCATGTACCTTGAAGGAAAAGTATTTGTGTTAGTTACACTATTATTAAAATCTTTCAAATGTCCCCAGATAATGATGTTAGGAAAATTATAATGTCAGGAAATGAAATACATAAAAAGAATTCTCATTACTAATACATAGTAACATGTCAATGAAAGCCATGAATATGTATTAATCCAAACAAGAATAGAATTTTTTCATGTAAAATATTATAAACCAGAACATTATATTGAATAGCAAGAAAGATTATTAGTTGATACCAAATATGTAAATAAAATATTATATATATGTAATTATTTTGCCAAAAATACGACTGGTCCCTATGGTAATAAATTTCAAAAATTATATTGATTATTATGAATTTCAATTAACACACAAGTCCCAACCAAATCTAACAATATCAATAAATAAATAAATCTTTTTCAACTTGTATGTGTGATGGTTCTAATAAATAAATAATAATAATAATGGCAAATAAATTATGTCACCAATTGAACCCACCACCATAAAAACAAAATGTTCATTTACCTACACAAAATAATGACCACTTTACTTGAAGCCCTATAACTCCTCGTTTCTGTAAGAAATATGATTAAATTATAACAAAAACTAAAAACATAGTACACTACTTATTTGTAAAGATCTTAAAAGTATGGTTGCGAAGTAAAATCGAATTTGTCTTTACATACATATGTGTAGCTGTGATCATGTCATCATGAATGAAGTCATCATTGGTCTCCATGAAGTTTGTTGAAAATTAAAACGGCTTTCTAAGATCATAGTCATGTAGTGTACAGACACCAGCAGGTCAAGCTGCCCGAAACTGTCAAATTTTCCCAATCAATCTTGAACCTTAATGCTTTAGTGATAAAGTTGAAAATCTATTAAAGATATTTGACAGATTGTAGTAGCTTGATGTGCTGGCGTCTGTACTTGAGAAGGATAACAGTAAAATTTCTTATTCAGTTTGGTCCTTACAAGTCCTGCGAAGGCAAACAGAAAAAAACTATATCAAACTTCAATATTACCTTGTAGTAGTTAGCTTCTCAGACTGGTCCTCATCTTCCCTCTCAGCAATGCAGAACTCTCCCTTCTTAATATATCCTTTGGCACACTTCCGGCACATATCAGGCCCATCTCCATGACACGTGTCACAAGACTTATCACAGGTCATGCATGTGAATGAGCCAATGGAGTTCATACAAAACTGATTCTTATTGCATTTATTTACATCATCACATTCGTTTACATCCAGACAGCCTTCATCAGAGTCAAAGACAAAGCCTGCCTTGCAAGCCATGCAGTCTTTATGTGAACCCGCTCTGCATCCTCCCATGCAGGATCGGTGGCATGCGGAACACAACATTTTGCTATCATCCTTGTATGACAAGTAATACCCAGTCATGCATGCTTCACAGTCCCCTCCTGTGTATCCCGGGTCACACAAACATGTCCCATTCCCTTTTCTGGTCCCGTCTCCTCGACATTTACCATTGCCGCTGCACAGATTTTCATGATCGCCTGGGCATGGCGTGCAGTCTTTACCGTAGTGGTGTTTTGGGCAACACACTTTCCAATTATCAATGCAAATGTACTGGTATAAGTCAGTAGATTCATCTGGGTCTTGTGCCCACCATGTTTCAATGAACTCTTCAGCTTTTTCAGCCATATGGTGGCACTGGATAGAGTGCTTGCCCTCCTTGCATATACCCTCTTGTATATCAATTAATCGCATCTCGCTTCGTTTGTAGGATAGTTTTAACTTCTCCTCCTCCCATGCCGCATCTCCGCCCTCGTATTTACCTCTCGATGTCCTCTCTAAGCCTTTTTGGAACGAATCCACGAATAATTTACAAGCCTGACATTCACCGAGAGTTTTAGACTGTATTAGAATGCCAGGGTCTACTATTGGAGGCTGTACAGTGCAATAAGCGACAGGCAATATTACGAGCGTAAATAAAATGTTTAACATATTTTTCCCAGTGCTTCCCATGTTGACACAGCCCTGCAAAATTGTTGATCGGATGATAGAATCGTTAAACTTACACATTTAAGTCAGTAATTTTCTAATAAAAGGATAATTGGGCCCCCGCCGGCCCATAGTGTCGTTGCATTGTTAAGTACCTTTATCGATCCGGGAGGTTTCTCGAAACACAACACTACAGTGACTTAAAATCGCACTACAGTCACAACTTATCGATATTTAATACGAATAAGGATTATTTCTTGTTTTACACGTTTAATATAAACGTAAAATACTGACGTGTTCTAATGAGACTCGCCGACCGCTTTGAGAATTTTTGACGTTTTAGCTACACATACAGCTGGCTTTGACGTAGCGTAGCGCCATCTTGTTACGTTTCGTTTCACCGGCAGCGGTTCACGCGCGGGAAAAAAAAAGGTAAAACTTAGAAGTAAAATAAGCAATTTTCAATAAATTACACCTAAATAAAGTCCTTTCCATAAATTCTTTAATAGGATACACATACACATAACACCTACACGTTGTTGTTACGTTTATCGGCCGTGGGCGGAAATCCGTTGACCTTACTGATATTTCGCAAACCTGTGATGTTTATTCTTTTCGTTACTTGTGTAAATAAACCTTACGTATGTTACGCTATACATAACGCAACGCAACCTGCACATAAATGCCTAACTGTAGTTAATAAATAAAAGATCAAACCTAACTCACAATTTTATTCATCATAAATGGCTAGTACACAAAGCAATCAATTTCTTTGACTTTTTTGCTTGTATGAATACCACGGGAAGTTCTTACAACTCAATCTTCAGACATCTTGACCACAACGTTTAAAAACCTGCGATGCTCATAATATAAAAGAAAATACGATAAAACATGTGGGGAGGCGTGATCAAGATGTAAAATGATCGATAGCAGGCGCGATACGAATGGTATCTTCAATATCTTGGTATTATGCGAATAATGAATAATAGTACTTGAAAGGGACCATCATTTATTTTCCACCGCATTCGCATTCGATCATCGTAAGTGTAGTTTTAAACAAGTACCTAATTACGTGTACCTTATAGCTATGAATAGCGTTTATAACTATCATGTTCTTTTTAGACATCGCATTATAGGAGGCTTCTTTATGATATGAAAGCTTATTTTATTTCTAAAAGGTCCCTTGGGCAAAGATAATGAAGCTGATTATTTATAGGCTGAATAAATTATGTTTTACTTATATCTATTTAGTACCTATTTTTAAATACCTACTTAAGTATCTTGTTACGTTTGTTAAGTAAGAAAATCGCGTGAAGTAGACAGTTTGATACCATCCTACCAGTAATAAAAGAAAGGTTGAACCGAAAAATAATGTGTAAACATCATGAACTTGTTATCAATAAAAATCGTCCACATACAAAAGACAAAGTCTAATGTTTAACAACACGTATACGTACACCGGCAATGATACTTGCATAATAACTTCCTGCTTTCACCGTAACAAAGACTATTTCTCTTGCACGACTGTGAACTACAAACTCACATTTGCAGGTGGCAAAACATAGGAACTAAAAAATGTATGGCAGAAATCTTGGTTCTCGAAGATACTAGCGCCATCCGCTCAGAAAAGGAGTTGGCTTGTCGCCAGCATAATTGCGTTGAACAATAAGGTGTTCTTGTTGTAGTTTTAGCGCTTGTACCGCTTTAAGGAACACGTTAGAGGTGTTAGCGGAAAAGGGAACGGGAGAGGCAGAGTGCAATCTCCTTTGCCTTGCTAGTTTTTAAATCCTACGGACTATGGGCAACTTTGACTAAACAGCGATTTAAACCACTGGGTCTAGAACATGGCAACATTTTGCACGAGATTTCCATAAAAATACAGAGAAGTGAGCAAAGTGAATTAAAAAAAAAAAATTAATTCATGCCTTATATGGGTTAAAGCATGGATGAAAGCTTGTCTGGAAGTTTGTCATTTTTGGCAATGGGAAATCTCACCGTCTTTAGGTATAGGTAATAGGTCATAGCAGGAATTGAACATTATGAATAACTTATACAAGCCTCTCATTATAATGGTATTTCCTGAGATCAAGGTCCACAGTAGGTTAGGTAGGTATGTGCCTTAGACAGATTAAAAGTAACATTTAAGTGTTTCTCAGCCAGTTAAGCTCTGCTGACTAGGAAGTAGGTAGGTAGGTACGTGCTACAAATAATATAATTAAATACTAATTAGTACTAACCCATACCTAGGTACAGTCAACCGCACATAGTGCCGTAGCGGTACAAGGGCGGCTAGGCTATCTTAGCGCATTGTGGAAAGTGTTACCAATGATATTCGGTTGACTGTACCAACTTTTACATTTTTATTTTTTTGTACCGATTCATAGAAAAATGTAGTAACATTCTTGAGTCTCTACAAAATAACTACTCAATGTTCCAGCTAGGTAATTCAGGTGGTAACGATTTTGACCCTGGCATACAACAAAGTATTGTATTTACCTACCTACTCAGCGGAGATGACAAGCTATTTGACATACGACACACGTGAGGACACCTATTTAATTGAAGATTTGTCTTTAATACAGCCGTTATAGCGGTGCTATTCTGTAAAAATTTCACCGTGAAAACTCAGGTGAAGTGAGCTGTCAATAGTACCAACCCAACCCAACAGCATTAGATGGAATAAAGGCTCACTTTACACCTCAATACTTCAACCTCAATTTTTCGCGGCGAGATTTTTACAAAATAGCATTACAGTTTACCCACTATAGAAGAAGACGAAATAATAGTGAAACTTGCACTTAAATGGAGCATGTAAGCGCTACAGTTCACACGTACACAAGGTCAAATTAAATTTGCTGGCGAAACTTCACAGACGTGATAGCTATCGATATATGAATATGATAAAATCAATATAAAAAAGATTTGATGTTTTTTTGGGGAGATCATCGATCGCTGATAGTGTTGTTACTTGAAGTATGAGTTGGGAAAATCTGTTCCGGATTGGCACAAAAACGGCTGAACGGATTAGGATGAAATTTGGCAAACAGAGGGGCAGTTCTCGTAATTATTCGAACGTTCACGTCTGATCTGTCTCAATCTGTCAAAAATACCTCTAATTTCCCTACATTTTGACAAGTTTTTGACATTTGTTTGTCGCCGAGATGAGACTGCAACTAGATTTTTAACGTTTTAAATTACGAGAATATTGGCCTACCTACAGATAGTTTATAACCTGGATTTGGATCACGTTCACGTGGGATATTTTTCGACATCCATGCGGGTGAAACCGCAATAAAATATATGTAAATAATAAAAAAAAATGCAAATGTATGTAATATAATTATGTATGTATGTATATGTGTATGATTTTACTTATTGTCACAAGGACCAGAAAATACGTTATACTGAATAGCCCCATAGATAACCACAACATTCTAAATTTAAAAATTATGCAGAAAAATTTATTCAAAAGCGCTGCGTTCGTTGTTCGAATACCTACATTCGCGCGCGTTCAGATACTTGCATCAACTTTATTTTCTTTTTCAGTAATGGTTTATCGTATTAATACAATAGTACCTGCTCGGCCGGCAAAGGAAACTATTTGTTCGTTTTTGCATTGTCACACAGCTGTTTAAAAGCGAAAAGTTTATTTTTAAGATAGGTATCTAGTGACTAGAGAGGCTTGACCGGTATGTTATTTATCTCACGCAATCCATGCCATTTGCCTGGTTATTTAAAGTAATTTCTGTCAATCTATTTTAGACTAATAAGGAGAAAAATTATGTTTAATGGCAATAAGAAAAATGCCTGATGATTTTCTTTATTTTTTTATCCTCACGTTTTGGAAATCATTATTTTTTTTGGTATTTAGTTTGAGCATGTCTAAAGAGAACCCCGCTTTTTATTTCTCATTAAGAAAGTCTTTACTTGTTATCTATCCAATAGTTATCACAGTAATAACAAATAATTGGCAGCCAATTTATCTTAATGTCAAAATTGACGACATAAGAAACGTAATAATTAATTCAAGTCTAAATTAATGACCGTCAAATAGGTTTTCAACGGAGTATTTAAAAAATACCATGCAAGTTATAAAAAGTCGCCCACGAATGGCCATTAAAGACCAACATGTGTGTATAAAGACGTAAAAATAGAGACATAAATTAAATATATTTTTTCACACAAGATATGCGTGCAAAATGCACTTAACAATTGTCTCATAAATTATAGACATCCGATACTGGCTGTAAACGAGAACATACCAGTGCGCTATTTTTAGGACGAATTAAAAAGTTAAACACAACCCATGATTCCATGAATGAGAGACGTGTAAATTTACTAGATGCTGATGAAAACTGACGTCTTAAATTATAACGAAGAAGACCTTTTATTCGCAAGTTGTTTTAATTAAAGTTCTAACACAGTGTGTTTTTAAAAACACTTTTTTTTAAGTTTGACCTTAGTTCTGCATACTTTGCAACTTTTTAAAAGAAATGGCGCGAAATCGTTCATATAATTATCTTTTTTATAAATTGGTTCAGCCGATCAATGTAACAAAGAACAAACAGCCTCTGAAAATCGTCGGGCTATTCTAAACCAATTATTTTATCAGCGATCGAGATATAATTACCGCTCAAATCTGATAATAGATTCTCCAATAGCTGGCTATGACTAGGCACGTTCGAACAAAGCCTCAAAGCTATTCGTTCGATCTTATAATACGTTATTCGATAATCTTTGGTAGCACAATCAAAAATGGCCTACGGCAAAAAAGACCGTAAGGAGTAATTTCGAATAAGATCGTAGTCAATCAGTAAATAAAAAGTCTAAATTTCGTCTTTGTTACCAAAAACAATTGAATAAACGCAGTGAATTTGGAAAAAATCGACTAATAATTTTAAATAAATTACTTATATTTATTTTACTCTTACGTGATTCTCCTTAGCTATCACAGTTTTACAGAAATAAATCCCACTCTACTACTCCACACCCGTAATAATCTTGTAAGTTAAGAATACCTTAGCATATTAATAAAAAAAAGCTCAACATACAAACTCATTACTCGCCGAGCACTAAACACTAACATAATCTTGTAAGCGTCGTAATTAAAATAAACAGTTTTATGGCTATTACGCAAAAAGTGGAAAAAGGCTTTTATATTTTAACGCCGGCTTGCTGTTAATTAACTTTGCAAGCATCTAGAGAGAAAGGTGCGAACAATCCGAGATGCGCGTCACTTGTTTTATGGGACTAACCCTGCCCGTTGTTTTTTTTTCCGTTTTTAATTTTCCCCTCTATTACATGGGACTTTAAAAACATCACTGGTGAAATGTGGGTGTGCAACTCTGCCCAACCCTTAACAAACCGTTTAATTGTATGTGGTATAGATACTTTTCCGTACCATTCCAAAATAACCTCAGATTTATTTATTTATCACCGTGTACCTCCTAACAGTACCTAGTGTTTATAAAAATCTAGAGATAGTAAGTACCTAGTCTAGAGAATAGAGAAGGTAAATAAAAACAAAAACCCCTTGAATGATCCAGTTGGTAGCCAAGTCTATAAAAGACTTCACCACAAAATACAGTTGCAATAAAATAAAATCAAACTGAAATACACCGTATGCCTTTCTTTTTGAGCCGTAAATAACAGGTGAGCTAGCGTAGTGCTAACAAGGGCTATAGTTTTGTGTAAAACAAATACAATTTATGGCTATCGAAGGCTTTACATTAAAATACTTTGTAGGCAACGGAGCAGGCAATTTCTTGAGTCACCGAAGTCTGACGTCATCGTTGCAAATGGCAACCGGCTTGGCAAGGCCTCGCGACAACTTTACCATACCTACCGGTGCGTGGTACGCGATAAATAGCAAAGTTGTGTCTACTAAACGTAATATTATTATACATATCTGCAAAGTTGATTAAATTAGGTAGGCAAGTACTAAAAACATTTTTTTTTGTCAAATTTCAATAAATTTTATCTGTGAATTTTTCTACCTTGAATGTCCTGTCAGAAGACACTTTTTTCTGTTATTCGTCAATAAAATTAAAATTTAAACCCATTCTTGCTTTTACTTTCAGCAAAATCGTGCGTGCGGAATTTGGATCCATTTTCAATGAAGAGGAAGCTATAACAATTTTATTTAAACAGTATGATGTAATAGCATCGTCAATATTCTTGAAGTTATTATTTATTTCGTACATAACCTATATTACACAACAAGGCTTTTTCAAGGTTTTTTTTTCTTATTTCACATTTTTTTCCACCCTTTCATTAGTGATGGCCATTCTCTATGATTATCTCATAGAGAATAGCCATTACTTAAAAAAAACAAATTGTAACACGACGTTTCATTTTGTAAAATGTAAACTGGCACTTGAATTTTATGACCACAGACGACATCTCCATTCTGGCGAGGCGAAACACAATAAAACCTCAATCTTACGGCTTACGCAGACCGTAAAACGAAACGGGACAGTCATTCCCGCCACACGAATAATGTCAATTCCCGCCAATTTTCACCCGCCATGTTGGGCAAGTCTTCTAGCCTAGCTTAGGTAAACATGATTATTGAGGTTGTCTTGCCATTAATTTAACTGTTTAATATCGTTAGTAAACCATAGACTTATTACTTATTTGTCTGTTGTTCCACTGCAGCTTGCTCACTATTATATCTCCCGCGCCGAAGGCTAGTCTCCGCTGAGACTGGTAGCCATGGCCAAAATTCGGTCTGGAGGACTCATATTTATGACGACAACTAGCCCTCAAACCTGCCAACAATTTACTTGATTAGTTACGATATCGCACCTGTTTTTCCGAAACATTTTACCTTTGATTTTTCCGCAATTTGTAATACTTTTTGTACCGCTACAGTGTCGTACTTACAAAGAATTGATCTTAATAGCAAAGACTGCAACGGTGCATAAGCAGTGACAAGTCGTCATCACATTAACTGTCGCTTACAATCACCATGGCACCTAGTTTACTCGGTCTTTCATCAATTTGACGCGGTTACTGAACAACCAAGTACCGTGCTTTTTATCGTTCCCAAACTAATACTAGCCATGTTTCTATATGTATAGCACATAAAGATAAACCTTAAAGTTGTATGTACTCTGCAACAAGTACCTTATCGGCGATCCATTATAAGGCACCACCGGTTATGAATTCCATTACATCAATTCCCGTCATTATTCAAATTCCGAATAATATATTTTGCAACTGGCAACTGCGAGTGGGTGCGCCCACTGCCGAACCTTGTCCATACATCTAGTTGCGTAAGGTCTTGACTTATTGCAACTCGAATAATCCCGTTCTAGATTTTGAATTGCTAATAAATGAGGTCGTGTAGCCGATGCAAATAGTTTGGTGAAGGGCTAGGCGTTAGTTGGGCTGCATAACTCGTTTTAGAACAGTTAGCGACGCTGGTGGGTGGAAGAAAAGCGGTGGCGATGCGTGACTGCTGCAGTATTATACTGTTGACAGCCATAGAAAAGCTACAAATTCCTATAATTTATAGTCTTCGTCGACGCTATCGCCGCATATGGGAGTCTTCAATTTCCTTATAGGTTATAAAAGGCGGTAATTAAATTCGTGATTTATAGTGCTCCTAAGTATTATATTAGAAATAATATATTTAATAGGCTGTACCCTTGGACAGCACTTCGATAAGCCAGCGTCTGCTATAAGAAAAAACATTCTCATAATGAACTCTGCTCCATTTAATCAGAAACCATTATCTGGCGCAAAACATTCAGTAAAAAATGTCGCTCATTCTTAATAGGTTTTTCTTTCACTAACCGCGATGTGGTTGCGTTACTTTTTGTCGTCTCATATCAAATCGCGAGGGTACAGCCTAATAAATAAGTCACGTACGAACATCCTGCGCGATGCGTCGTTGTCCATAAAAAATGCGCCACAGCTAATCGCCGGTCATCGCTCTCTCTAGCTCTTTCGAAAAATATAATATTTTATTATAGCAACCCAGACGCTTACGGGAAAGACAAGTTCCATGTCAGTCGTGTCTCGCTGTGTACACAAGTGTGCGCTGTGTAATTGTGATATTGCCTAATTTGGTACGAACAAAGGAGTGGTCTACATTTACAAAAAGTCTAGAACAAAACGTGCCTCGATCTACACAAATCACTGAACGCATCGGCATCCATTACCTTGCATCGTGTTATTTGCCTAAGTGGTTCGATGCAGGATAATAAGTTAGAAAGAATAGCCGTAGGTTATGGCCACCTTTGTCTGGACTCCGCTTCGGTCATGACACCTCGGGGCTAGACAAAACGTGGTCTAATCTTCCACAGGCAAATTGCCATGTAATGGGACCGTGGGTTCGACGATTGTTTCTATACAAGGCCGCATGTGTTTCAAATGTAACGTTATTGGGAGATTATTATTAAAAAATGAAAAACAGGGTGTTCATCGGACCATGTAGCCGAAATCGTTAATTTGAAAAAAAAAAAACAACCGTCACAACTTCCCGCGATAACTGATGTCAGCAATATTAAAAAAGTGTTGCCACGTAAATTGGCAGCGGCAAATAAAAAGGGTAAACAAAAAAGTATTGATCGGTCCCAGCAGGGCGCCTCGATAACTCTCGGGCCTAATGATGCATCAACTATCATATTCGCAAGGATAATAAAGATGTTTTTGTGAGCCCTTATTATTTCGCTTTGTTCCATTTTTGATTACACCTCGTGAGCAAGCAAGTGAGAATCATTTCTTGAAAGCGCGCATCAAGAACGATTTATTTTGACGTTTATGTTTTTGCTGGCGCAGTCGTTAATACAGCTTTAATAATAGAGTTTACCTAATAATAGGCAGGTAATTAAGTAATAAAAACCTCGGCGAGTTTTTTACTAGCGCTGTCCAAACAACGTCAAGGATTTGATGTACCATTCTTATGTTAATTAATTAACATTCATTGTGAAAACTTCAAGTTGTTGGATAAGTTTTTACTGATATTTTTTTACATAAGATCAGCTTAATGCCATAATTATAATCGCCATATTGCCGTAGTTGGCCAACTTTTTATAATAACTTCAAGTGAAGCTTATAGAAGCAAGTTAAAACGATTCAGATGTCTGGATGAATGGCTCTGTAGAAAAAATAAAACACAAATCTAAGATTGTATTATACCACGCTACAACAACTTTATAGAGTTATCTGTGCACGAATTAAAAAACTCCATCATCTTATGAGAGCATTATAAAAAGCTTCGGCTACTGACGTACACTTCATTTATTTTTGAAGCGACGAATGAAAATCTCATTACCATCCTCTTTTAACGGCTTACTCTCAGAATTAGTTTCGTTAATAATGCCGGAATAGTAAAAGTTTTATGGTCTTTAAGGTTTGACTCGAGTCAGGAACTCCTGGCGTGATTTAACCTTTTATTTAAGGATTTTTAGGACACCATGAGGTGATTTGTACAACCAGAGTATGAGACATCAGATGTCTGAATGTCTGAAGTACTGAAAAAAAATAACAGCAGCAAAATACACAAGGACGATGGACAGTTTAGCCAATATGAACAATATAAGCAATATATCCATAAATTTCTGATCCTTTGATTGCAGACAAACTATTAATTTTAACAAAACAAAGTTTGTCCTCTGCGGAGGACAAAAGGTGAATTCTTAATTCCTATTGTTTCGTTTCTGTTCACACACTCGCGGAATTTTAAGACCTGGCACAAAAAGGTTTCCTCCTATTCAGGTTTAATCTACTACCTAGGTTTTTAGTTTTAATTCAATTTTATGTTTTTTTCTGAAGTGAGCTGTCATTCTACTCGATGCTAGGGATTGACAGCTCACTTCTTCTAAATTTTCAAGGTATTTTTTTAGAATAGATTGACTGAAGCTTTGTCAACACGCTTAACGACATTTAAATCACAATCGAAGCGTCAGCCGCCATTTTCCCATAACTTGGTCTGTTCCTTAGATTCCCGCCATTCTAAAGTCGTCGACGCAAGCGCATCCGAGAGGCGGAACTCAAGTAATAGGCGCATTCCGCCGACCAGCCTGTGAATACCGCCGTGCTTACGATGTTTGAATGGCTTAGGAAGCCATTAACGGGCTCGTCGCTTAGTGCTCGAACATATAATACCTTCCCATTGTTTATCGATTTAAAAAACAAATTAAAAAAACAGTTTTGTCCTTAATTGTTAAGTGTTTGTCCTTTGTCCTTTCAAAATCACAAGTCATTTCGGTGCTGTCAATAATGGATTAATAATATTTTTTTTATGAGCTACTTTTTTTTTTTTTTTAAACTGCCCCACAGTAGGAATTTCTCCTGTATCGTGGGTGCGTTTACAAACATTTAAACTCACATACACAAACAGCCAGGCCCGGAACAACTACTTGTAGGTCATACAAATATTTGTTCCGTGCGGGAATCGAAACCGCGACACGCAGCGCAGCAGTCAATCGCTTAACCACTGCGCCAACCGTGCCGTCTGATGATGATGACATTGATGCCATTGTGCGCTTTTTTAATTTCTAAAGCAACGATATTATCGCCGATTCCTTTTTTTTGTCATCCTGTGTTGTCCCACAGCTGGGCAAAGGTCTGCCCCATACTTTTCGAATTTTAAAAAGTGGAATCTATAAAATGTATGGAAATATTTGCACGTTATAAGTTATATATAACGTTTACCGTGGACAGATATGTAAAAGCGTCTTCATATATTTTCTTACATTTTACTTTCCTGTGTTATCGTAATGCTGTAGCGTGACGTGAACGTCCACGATACTATTGTCACGTTAGAAATTATAAAAGCGCACGTTGTCACACATCCATTACATTTGGAGCTCTATAAACAAATAGCGATAGCAATAAAAGCTCTGTATAGATAATCATTAAATCAATGTAAGCCACATTTCGATTTCATTGGCATTGGGAACAGGAATCGTAAACTGTTTACTGTCAATTACAGTCTGCACCCTAATTGTGTAACACACTATCAGCCGATCGATTCTGTAAAAATCGCACCGTGAAAAGTTAGGTGAAGTGAGCTTAGAGTGAGCTGTCAATAGTGTCAATCCCTAGCATTAGTTGGAATGACAGCTCACTCCACGCTCACTTCACCTAAGTTTTCACGGTGAGATGGTTACAAAATCGCGCTGCTTTCATTTTGACGGGTCAACATTATACATTGCGTTATTTACGTAAGTTGTTGAGCAGACAATTTTTTCTAACATAATTATGAAGCAACGGATTAGCAATATCCTTCAAAATGATTCAGATTGTGATTGAATGTGTTACACAATTAAGGTTTTTAATTATTTTCCCGAACAGCAAAGAAAAGAAAGAAAGAAAAAGTAGCCGAATGAATAAACAATCCTCTGTCTCACAATCATTGAAGCCTTTTTTATGACGACTAATAGAGAAGTATTGGAGAAAATGTTGCGCCGACCCCAAATAAATTGGGATAAGGGCAGGAGAATGATGTTGAACGACAGGTACAACAAAATAATAAATGGAGGTACGAACTAGAATACATTAGGTACAAAATACCAACTGGGTGGCAATCAATTCAAGATGAACACTTTTTAAATAGAGAACAGTGGTGGCCCAGGACTTACGAGTTGTAGGTCGTGGTTCGAACCCAGACAGGCGCTTTACTTTGTGTAAATAATTTCATCACCACTGCAGTGCGATTCTGTAACCAACTCGCCGTGATAACTTATGTGAAGTGAGCGTGGAGTGAGCTGTCAATCCAACTAATGCTAGGTATTGACACTATTAAGAGCTCACCCTAAGCTCACTTCACCTAACTTTTCACGGTGAGATTTTTACAGAATCGATCGGCTGGTCTCAAAACGGTGAAGGAAAACATCGTGAGGAAACTGGCATGTCCTAGAACTAAAAATCGAAGATATGTGAGATCCGCCAACCTGTACTGGGCGCGCTTGGTGGATCATGGCCCAGTCCCCCTCACAGAGAGGAGGCCTGTGTCCCAGCAGTGGGAACATTATTATAGGCTGATTATGTACTTATTGAATACGGTTATAATCAAAGACAATGGCCAAAATGGAATGGTACAAAAAATAAGTTACTAACAAAAAATACCTGTGGTTTCTTCATAAAAAGAATTTCGTTAACTGTACCTAATGCCATGTCTAATCCATTAAAACTACGAAACAGTAGATAGGGCAAGATGAACTCATGCTTCTATGATAAAATGGTGACTTTTACAATAGTACCTACATTTATAAGCAATTATAATATTTAGAAATAATTTTAATAAAATATTAAATATAATTATAATTAAGATAAAATATTAAAAATAATTATAATTAAGATAAAATATTAAAAATACAAATTATAATATTGATAAAATATTTTAAATTATTTTAATTTCGATAAAATATTAAAAATTATTATAATTTTGATAAAATATAGAGATCAAAAATACTACCAAAGACAAAGTCACTTTTTGTCTGGTACGTCGCCTGCAGAGAAAACGGGACCCCTCAACGCTCACTTTTGTAAGGCGGGGGGGTCGTTTTCTCTGCAGGCGTCCGTACAATATCAAATGGAAAACCCAGTCAATAAGTAATTCTGAAAAACTCTGAATGAGCGGTAGTTACAAGTAACATGACATAATGATCAGATGAGCAGGCAACTTCATCAAGGTAACAGAGATTGGATGCAAAAATAACAGATAATGACGTGACAACAGCGTAACTAGGCATTACTGTAATACCTAGAACTAGCTAGACTTAAATGTTCAAGTATCATTATTGAACTAGCTGCGCCCCGCGGTTTCACCCGCATAAGTTTTGTTCCCGTGGGAATATCGGGATAAAAAGTATCCTATGTGTTAATCCTGGTTATAACTATTTGTGTGACAAATTTCATCCAAATCTGTTCAGTAATTTTTGCGTGAAAGAGTAACAAACGTCCATCCATCCATCCATACAAACTTTCGCGTTTATAATATTAACAGGATATCTGATATTCAAAATATTCTTTAATAACTGTATCCCGCGACTTCTTCCGCTTGTTATGTCGATAAAAAGCCATGCCGTGGTATGTCCTTCCCCAGGGTTTGAAGTATCCCCGTACCAAATTTTATCAAAATCGGTCCAGCCGTTTCGGAGATTAGCCGGAACAAACAGACAGACAGACAAAATTTAAAAAATTATTTAGTTTTTTATACCTAAGTAGGTACCGTTTAAATTTTCATATTCATTTAGTAAAAAGCTGTTATTTTGACATTACAAACAGACACTTCAGTTTTATTTATTTGGGAAATGACAATTTATAATGATTATGTAAAAGTTACTGCACCGCCTATTTCGAGTTGTCGCACGTTTTCAATTGCATCCTGTAAATGTTTATTACAGCCTATTTACATTCATTTCACTGTGTAATAAAACCAGTAGCTATGTATTATGTGAAAATGGGTAACCTACAGGGAAATGTTTTCCTTTTCCTTATAAATTTTCCTTCAGTGAGAAATAAGCTGAATCTGTACCTAAATGAAAATATTACCTAAATAAATATTTATGGAAATTGTTACATTACCTAGCATGTTTATAATAAAAAAAAAATTAAACAGACGAAAAATAAATAAATAATGACAAACGAATCCAATAATATATTCAGAAATAAAGGATTACATCCTAATTGGAATCTAAGAACAGAATTTACGTAAAAATAAAATAAAACTTACGACGGACGAAAGAAGGCTTTATGAGCCAATCCGCTTAGCCGCCAATTTGATCTTACTTTATGGCGGGACTAGTCTATGGAAACGGCCACAGATTATAATAATGATGAATAGATTTTGTACTTTCAACTTTTTTATTAACACGGCAGGCACCGACGTTATGATCATTAGATTCAAAGATTTATTCAAGTTTGATCTTTGCAGCTGCTTGTACAGAGGTATACGCCTTGAGGTTGGTAGTGGGTTCATTTCCTAGGTCAAAAGATATCATTTTGTTGTGGTGGCTTGATCGTTAACTTTGTAATTAGGTAGGTAAGGCCGTAGAGCCAGCATGTAAACCAAATTAGCTTTACAAAATTATGGCTAAAAATTAATTCGCAGATTATATATATTTTTGAATCGGATTTTTTTTTTATAGCAGTGAGACTTAAGAAAGAAACCGACCCCAACACAGTTGGGAAAAGGCTTGGCAATAGATGACTTCTTAAAAAAATTATAATAAGAGATATTTAGTTTGAGAGACAGAGAGGGAGAGAGTTTCTTCTCTCTCATGTAACGAAATGTGCCTAATCGTGACGCGTCCTTGAAATTTCACTCATAATACTCGTCAAATTATCGAAAAAATATGGAAAATCAGGGAATACGATAGGTACCTACTATGAAATATTATACAACTTCTATAATCAATTGACTGACTATACCTACCTACTGTTCAAGTCGCAATGGCAGGATGTCCAGTTTTTGAGCTCAAGGGTAGCGACTTTGTTTCTTTTTCACAAATCATAAAATCGGAGCTCAGTGGTCTTGACTCGATTCGATTAAAGATTTTGCTTATAAAATAAACTTAGGTACTTGATTTCCATTATTTACATACAGTAAACGTTCCCAGTGCTCGGATTCCTTTCTAGAGGGAGTCGGCCATAATCCAGCACGCGGGCTCAGTGCGGGTTGGTAGATGTCACATGTCTTCGAATTTTTGTTTGTAGGATATGTCCGGTTTCCTCACGATGTTTTCCTTCAACATTTTGAGAGCAGTGGTGATGAAATAAATTACAGAAAGTAAAGCGCCTGCTTGGGTTCGAACCCACGACCTACTACTTGTAAGTCGGGGCTGCTACCACGGCCACAACTGCTCCCGTAAGTACTTGATTTCCCATTATTTTCCAACTCAATTTACTTGCTTATGTAAGAATTTTTATTTCTTAATTCTAAGTAGGTATGAAACGTAATGAAACTAACTTCTAATTTGCTCACCTTCAGAACTACTTTGTAAGTCAAAACAATTAAATTATTGTTAATAATACAACTTCGTTATAAAGCAGGCAAAACAACTTAAAATGACATCAGATATATATTTAAAACATCGCGTTACATAGCTCGTCAAGTCCATCTCATACGTTACTTGTACCACCTACTTATGCGAGACATCTCTTCATAACTCAGAAAGGTTTCCACAAATCTCTGAGGATTTTTCAGGACAATAAAGTGTAGACGTGTAGGATTACATAAAGAGGGGCTACAAACAGGGTGAATAGGGATGCAGGGGTGCATCGGGACGAAACTTTAAAATGGATTTTAACGTTGAAATAATTATATTTTGTTGCCAACAAGGGCATTTACCTAATCGTTAGTATTTCAATGATAAAATCCCTTTTAAAGTTTCGTCCCGATTCACCCCTGCGTGGGAATGCAGGGGTAAATCACCCCATTTTGCGATACCTTATAATAGTCAGCAAAGAGGTCAGCGATGATGGTATTGGGGGAGGTCCCTATGTAATAAAGAGGAAGTCTACAGCCCTTTACCAAGCACACTAGTAATACCCCACCCTAGTTTCTGAACATTCCAAACGGAAAAGTTCAACTCCGCTTTTCCGATAAGAAATCAAAGTTCAATGCTTGCATTGTACAAGCATGCTCGGCTGACACACACCGATGTAAATATTAGTCAAACTAAAAATACCGATCTTATTACTATCACAATCACAAGACCAATTCCCGTAATTAAAAACGTTCAAAATCTAGTCGCAATCTCATCTCAGTGACAATCAATGTCAAAAACTTTTAAAAAATGTAGGAAAATTTGAAGTATTTTTGATAGATCGCGACTGAGATCAGACTGTGAACGTTCTTAAAATTACGAGAATCCATTACGCTCATAAACAACAACAATAATGTTTAAACGCAACAACATTAAACAATAAAACCAATCTCTAATACCGCTGCGGGCACAAATAGTCCACTCGTGCGCAATCATAGACACGCACCAAGCAAACCTACGTCAAAATGTTATAATTTTGAAGCTCTACGAGGTCGGGTTAAGTAATCCTTGCAGCGAACCGTAACAGCTCATTCATTGCCTTACAACCGATGCAAATGAACCCGCGAATGGGTACCGACCATTTATCGAGTACTATCTACTAGACCACAATACTAGACAGAGAGGGCATTCGATATTTTAAATTAGAAAAGTAAACAAACCTCTTTGAAGAGTCGTTGAAGCGGGGTGTCCTTTAAAAAATGAACAATCACTGAACAGTTATGAAACACTATTGTAACGGGCACGATTGACAGTTTACGACACAATATGGGTCCCGCGATCGTAATCCGACTGTGTTATGCCGCGACGTGCGTACGCGCCGCTCGTTCCGCGCTGACTGTCTGCCTCACGAGACGTGCCCAGTGAACGTAGCATGACCTTCCTGCCCACAGAGCCTAGCAATAGAACCTCTTTTCGTTTTTGAGACGTGTCCCCAAAATTAATGACCTTCTAGGAAAAATAGGAAATGTCCTTTCACAGGAAAATTTCTGGACACCCGAAAACTACAAAACGGTGAGCTCGTAGGTACCCGATGACTGTAACCTGTTACAATAATTGAAGTCATTACTTTTTTTGTTATGTGTAAGATTTCCAATTGTCCTTCTACTTAGATTTACGAAAATTGGTATTGAAAAAATATTTTTTTTTTTTCAATACTAATAATTAGTATTTATTTTCAATACTAATAATTAGCACCTCTCCAAAGCCATTAAGTAAATTTCTTTACGAAAATTATTTTCGTAAAGAAATTTACTTAATGGCTTTGGAGAGGTGCTAGTGATTGTATAATCACTGGCACCTCTCCAAAACCATTAAATTTCTTTATGAATAAGACTAGTCCCACGTACCTACTGAATGAGATGAATGTAGGGTAATGTTTTTGTAAGGTAAGGTATTCATATACCTACCTACTGTCTACAACGAACTACCCTCCCGAAAAGAAAATCCTCAGTTCCAAAGTAAGGTAAACCTTTCCTTACTAGGAGTTAAGCGTCTATTATAATCGTAGCGTAACTGCTTAACGATTCGCATCATTGCGGTAACAACGGTGAAGAATGGTAAAGAAAGTGTTAACAGGTGATTTTAGTTTAGTACTTAATGAATGATTGCGTATACTATGCGAAATATAGTTATGTATGCGTACAACGGAATTGTTTAATGTTGCCATATCAATTTTCTTCCATTATAGCAGAAAATAATAATATGTTGACGTGACTTTAATCAGACGAATTTGTTAAATCTTGTCATCTCGAGCCGAAAAGAGACATTGATAAACAGACGCGGCTGCAGCCTAAGATTTCGGGAGGGGGCAGTCACCACGGGCGCCGGCAGAATATAAAGTTATTAATAATTGTGTGATAAAAGCCAGCGAAGTGATTTCCGCCGCATGCTGAGCCGCCTCGCATTAGTTGGATTTCGTTTTGTTCATTCAAACAGAATTGACAGTTGCTTTGTCGACTTTGGAGGAACCTGAAGAATTGAGAGAATTTAAAATGCAAGAGTGAGCGAAACGAGCTTTAAAAACAAAGCAGACCGCCTCGAATAAGTTCGCTATGTTTTTTTACCTTTCATCCTACTAATATCCTATCCTACTTCCTACTAATAATAATATTATAAACGCGAAAGTTTGTATGGTTGGATGGATGGATGGATGTTTGTTACTCTTTCACGCAAAAACTACTGAACAGATTTAGATAAAATTTCGTACACAGATAGTTTATAACCAGGATTAACACATAGGATAATTTTTATCCCGATCTTCCTACGGAATCGAAACTTATGCGGTTAAAACCCCGGGGCGCAGCTAGTACCGAAATAAAAGAACTTACTTGCTCAACTTATGCAGAAAAGCCTAAGCTCGTTCTACAGCATCAAGTATTATGAAACGTTTCAGTAAATCATACAGGCATCGTGACATCTTGAATAATTTCGGGAGAAGTAATGAGTTAATAACCCCCGTGATTGCCCCCCCCCCCCTTGTGTTTGTGTCTATAAATAAATAATATTGTTTATTTACGCTTAAGTTTCGCTTATTTTTCGCTTACGACTTTACGAGTGAGATAAAACGTTATCGATCACGTATATTAGTTTGGGCTGGACTAACTTGCATGTAGAAAGAAACTTCCACAAATGAACAACTATGTTATTTCACAGCACAAATCATCTGCTTACGAAATAATAATTATTTATTTATAAATCTTTGCGATAGTAGAACGATTACTTTAAGTGCGGCTACATTATCGTCTTCGACATCTGCCATGACTGTCACTGTCACTCGGAGTTGATTTCAAATTCGCCTGTTTTGCTGTGGTTTTGCTATGACCTAATTCTTTTTATTAATCGAATTAATTAGATATAAAACAACATCCTTCACAGTTACATAATAGACAAATAAAAATGCATCACTTGCGAAAACTCGTTACAAATACTGGTAATATATATTTTCCCAAACAGGTTATGTTTTGAAAAGGATTATTATTTCATAACAAAAATACTTTCTGTTCTGCTTATGCTAGAAAACGTTATTAGTTTCTGTGACATTTATCAAAAATCTAACATTTGAAGTAAATACAACAGGTACATAAGTCTAATAATAGAATTCATGTTGTAAGAGCTAATCAAATACGCACAGTAGATAACTATAAAACAAATATTTACTTCAGGCGAAAGACTCAGGGTAGCCCGCGAAATTCATGTTATCTTTCGTTTTTTGCAATTTGCAGGCCAGAAAATTTGTATTCCCCCTAAGAACAAGTTCTAAATTTTTTTCAGCAAGAAATATATTACTTGAAATAAGAACAATTTTTTTTTTCAGCGAGCAAGGAGCCTAGGAAACTTTTTAGACTGCCTGTATTTAAATATACATTAAGATGTTTAAGCTCAATAGAAACTCCCACTGAAAGTCGAACAACTCAGAAATCTATTCCTAAGGGTATTCTTGGGCAGCCAACATGTCACACACATCCTCATTTGATAATGGAGGAACATTTGACACACGGCATAACACAGGCTGAGTATAAGGAGAGGCGGGAACAGTTTGTGAGCAGGTTGGTCAGAGAGGTGGAGAATATGCATAACACACACATTGTAAGTTGTTGTCTTTTTAATTCAATTCACTATTATGTTTTTTTTTTTTTATTGCTGAATCGACCTGCTCTTGACCAGGATCATGCCTGAGTGAAAGCTATGGACGAGTTCTATGATGCCTGTTCACTCTTGCTTTGAAGGTGACAGGTTAAACGTGGAAGGGAACACAGACCCTGGCGGAGAGTTCCACACTTTGGCTGTGTGCATTTTACTAGGAATCTAAGAATATTTTCTTTAGTTGAGAAATATTTTTGCGAAGCAAAGCAGTTGCTAGTATGTACATAATAAATGATTAATACAGTATTTATTTATTTTTATTTCAGATAGTAATCCCAGCGGCTCCCAAACAGTTCATGTCAGACAAAATACCGTATGTGTTCAGACAGAATTCAGACTTCTTCTACCTCACAGGTTGCTTAGAACCATCTGCAGTACTAGTCCTGATGAAACCTTCACAAACAGACGAATTTAAGGTAAAGTCTACTTTTTATCATCATCATCCACAGCCCAACTTCATGCACTGCTGAGGCCTCTCTTTTAATGTCCCGTGCCCCTGTGTCAGCATTATCCAAGTTCTACCCGCGATGGTAACGATGTCCTATCTCGCTGGCAGACGACTGACATTTCGTCTTTCAGTCCTCGGACGCCACTCGGTCCAGTGACCGAGTAAGGCAGTCCTTACTCCACTATCATCACTGCGCTTGGCCACGTGTCCTGCCCAACTCCATTTGAGTTCTATAACTCGTTTTCCGAGGTCGAAAACATATATACCTATCCTTTTCCCCCACAGAGCATTCTATTCGTGCACGACAAAGACGCTCACGCCGAGTTATGGGAGGGGCCGAGAACTGGCTGCGCAGCCGCCGCTAGATTGTTCGCCGTTGATGAGTCCAGACCGGTCGATACCTTTGCCACGTTTCTGAACAAGTAAGTTTATTTTAAACTTACTTTACACAGAACTATTCTATTACTTAATTACTTACATTATTTTGAGTTGCCTTGGGTTGGCTTCCAGTCTAACCAAATGCAGCAAAATACCGGTATTTTACATGAAGCTGCTGCCTATCTGACCTCCACAACCCAGTTAAATGAGTTATATGATATTCCTTGGCAAGACTAGTTGTTTTTTGGCTTCTAACTACCCGTAACGACTGTTAAAATTGTACATAGGGTCAATCAATCAGGATAAGCTACACTTGCCACGGTTGGTCCGTGGATCGGTGACCATCTTTACTTATCAAGATCCCTCCGTGCTTAAGAAAGCATGTTAAGCCGTTGGTTCCGGCTGTCATTCGTGGATTTTCGGCAGTCGTTACGGGTCGTCAGAAGCCCGAAAGTCTGACAACCGGTCTCACCAAAGGATACCACTGGGTTGTGGAGGTCAGAGAAGCAGTCGTTTCATGTAAAATACTAGTATTCGGCTGCATCCGGTTAGACTGGAAGCCGACCCCAACATAGTTGGGAAAAGGCTAGGCAGATGATGTTAGGATTTTAGAGGTATGAGGAACAGGGTGTAAAGTTCAAAGACGGCAGAATTAGCTTCCTTACTAGATTTCACTGCATGCAATGCCCTAGTACAAACAAGGCTACACCCTGATCCCAACTTTATGGCGGCTCGGAACATGAGCCGAGTCGCTGCGCAGTAACAAATTCACCTGTCAGCGGGGGTGAGGGGTGCGGTACTGCGCAGCGAGTAGCGCACTTCGGGGGGTCTACTTCAAGCCTCCTTGCCGGACTGCCGCCATGAGATCTGGAGGCGATGGTCCTCGCGCACCTGTATGAGTGGCGCGCGGAGGGACTACGCCGGGGGGAAAGTCCGCAAATTGCGGCGGAGCGGACGGATCTCCGGCTCGATCTCATGGCGACATGGAAAGAGCGACTGACGCAACCCAGCGCAGGGCACGCCTCGATAGCGGCGATTAGACCCCTCTTTGAGGAGTGGCTAGAGAGGCGCCACGGCGCCCTCACCTACCGCCTGACGCAGGTCCTCACCGGACACGGAAGTTTCGGGAGGTTCCTGCACATCATTAGGCGGGAGGAAACGCCCGGGCGTCACCATTGCCAGGATCGCCCAGAGGACACGGTGGAGCACACGGTGGATGTCTGCCCCGCTTGGGCGGAGCACCGCCGTGTCCTCGTAGAGGCGATCGGCAGCGGCGGCGGCCTCTCGCGCCCGGCCCTGGTGCCGTGAGCCATGGTCCGGAGCGAGAGGGAGTGGGAGGCAGTCGCCTCCTTCTGCGAAGCAGTCATGCTAGCGAAGGAGGTGGCGGGACGGATGAGGGAGAGAGCCTCCCGTCCCAGCCGCCGCGGGAGACGGTCCTGGCGTCGGGAGCCGCGTGACGACTCCCGGCCACCGTAGGCGCGGGCCTGCGGGCGGAGAGCAATGGGTAGCTCACCGTCCGATCAGGACCAGGCCCGTGCCGGACGGCGCGTAAGTGTTCCACGCGCGCCTCAAAGAGTTGTCAGCATAATTTGAGGGGCCCCTTAGGGCCGAAGCCTGCCGGGTCAGCGGGATTGTCCGAAAGGGTTACCGCTACCCCGGAACATAAAGGGCGAAGGAAGGAATATGGGTGGGTTTTAGTCAGTAAGAGTCTGACACTCCCTTCCGCTCCACCCAGAGCGGGAGGGGTCATTTGATGATTTCCCACCAGAAAAAAAAAAGGGGGGGTCTACTTGCTAAGCGCGAAATCCGTATTTTAGGCCGAAATTACGTCAGTTTGCTGCTCCGTATCACTTACGGATATATGATTACTTCGGGGCCTGACCTAAGAATTAATGACAACACGATTTGTCAGTAGTCCTACTCCCGAAAAAATATTTAAATTTGCCCGTCCGAAAAATTTAATTTGACATTTGCTTTGACGGACCAACCACTTTCGGACGGCCCCGTATCTTCGTTGGCGGACTTAGAGATTAGACCCCCAAATCCGGCTGTACTATATGTTGACTTCTGCAAATTCATTGCTGACCACAGGTAATCTTGCCCTTATCCCAATTTATTTGGGTCGGCGCAACACGTCTTTATAACTGACCACGGCTAATATTACCACAAAATTCGGATTCGGCGCTGGGTAATGACCGGACGAATCAAATTCTGCGCCATTTTTTCTGCATTTTTTTTTGCCCAAATCACTTCGTCAGCTGGGAATTCGATTGGTATGGTCTTAGGGCCAAAACACATACACACGAAACGACGTCGCATTGTGGCACGTATCTACTATTTTTGTTTACCGTTTACAACTAAAACAAGTTGTAAAAACTAGTTATCAATAAAAAATTGTTGTTTACATGTCTGAAAATGCCAGCTATGTGAACAGAACCCAGCAATGCATAAATATGTAAGCTGTCACACCCTTTATGCCTGGAGGCTTTTATATAGTTTTTATGTACATTTTTAATATTAATTTTTTTTTTTTTGCTTGAGGACATATTGTTTTTATTGTAGGTATTTGTGGTATATTGGCGTGGCTAGCTGACATATAGCAAATGATTTAATTTAATGTTCTGTGTCTTGTAATGTTAATTACTTTATATACCTAGTATTGTATACAATCATGTATTTTCTAACTAAACAGACAGCTGTGCTGCTGGGGAGTTTGTTGCGCCACTTCTTCTTCCCAGCGAAAGCACTAGGAAGTGGTGAAGCGCGGGCGTTTTGGGGGGGACTGTCTTTTTTAATTTTAATGTTCGAAAAGTGCTGATTCTCAGCTAATTTGAGTAAATGACTTTTGATTTGATTTGAAAAATAAAAACGTCGGTTTCAACGTGCCACGATACGACGTGCGACGTCGTGTCGTGAGTATGTGTTTTGGCCCTTATCCCAGCGCCGAACTTACCCTAACATACGCTATAGGCTACACTATGCAACATCTAAACATGACAACAAATATAATAGACTTCCAACCACCAACTTTACCAGACATACATATTTAAATACCTAGTATGTGCTACAGGATGACAATTTCAAGCAAGCCAGCACTGCTCTGGTACCACAAGGAATCCCCACCAAATCCAGACATCCACGACATAGTCCGGGGAACCCTCAGAGGAGACCACAGCTTGGCCATTATGGACCCCCAGCGCGCCCTGCACTTTATGCGGGTTGTGAAGTCCCCAGCGGAGATAAAGCTGATGAAGGAAACATGCTATATTGGTTCACAGTCTATTAATATGGCTATGGCTTGTACAAAACCTGGTGAGTAGTTTTGTTTAACTTTTTAGTTTGATCCCTGTCCTGCACCCTAATTGATTAACATACGTTCAATCACAATCTCCATTATTTTAAAGGGTTTGTTTAATCCATTGCTTCATATGAAAAAAATAAAAATATGTTCGAAAAAAATTTCTGCTCATAAACATAAAATTTCCTCTAATTTTCTTTAATTTCTGAGTTAGGCAGAGGTGTGCCTAAAATAAAAAGTGTCGTGTATACACATACAGGACACTTTTTACTTTAGGTAGTGTATTTTTAATAAAACATATTACACAATCCTGGGTACATTATGCTTGTTGCTGAAACCTGGTCTTCTATAAAAATATTTCCTTTCAGGTATTTCTGAACATATGGTGAACGCAGTCTTAGAGTATACATGCAAACAAGGCGGGGCGGAGCACCTATCGTTCCCGCCCGTCGTAGCCGGTGGAGCCCGCGCCACGCACATACACTACGTCGCTAATAACCAGCTGCTTGGGTCCGATGAAATGCTGCTGGTCGATTCAGGTAGGTTCAGAAAATGTATACGAAGCATGTCTTCAAACCAAGAGTGAACAGGCATCTTCTGGGCACGCTCGTTCCATCATAAACCTCATCCATCGCTTTCCATCAGGCGTGATAAGGTCAAGAGCAGGCATATTAAGAAAGAAAAATTCCTAACCAGACTTTGAAAGTGTGAAATCTAAAACCGTTCTAGGAGAGTAGTAAAACTCATTTTTTACCAGAAATAACTTAGTTAAGCTACAAAATTTGCCAAACCTTTTCCCAATTAGCATCGAGCAACTGCCTATCTGATCTCCACAACCCAGTTACTGGGTAACACGATTACCCTTGGTAAGACTGGTTGCTAGACTTTTGGGCTGACTACCCATAACGACTGTCTGACTACGAATGACAGCCGGGACCAACGGCTTAACGTGCTTTCCGAACCGTCACCCACCCACGAACCGACCGTGGCAAGCATAGCTTCACTTACTCTGGCAGCATTCTCGTTAGTAAGGTCCATAACGGATAATATAGATAAAAAACGCTCTGTTTCAGTAATCTTTCTAGAAATGAGCAAGGCTTTCGATCTCGTCAACCACTATACACTCCTAGATAAATGCGAGCGCTACGGCATCAGAGGTCCAGCGTTAGAATGGCTGAAATGTTATCTCAGCAATAGACAACAGTGTGTTGAAGTATCCCGTATTGATGATAAACTTGTTGCAAAGGTATATAAATCCTTATTTAGACACAATGGGTCCGGAGTGCCCCAAGGAAGCATCCTTGGGCCTCTTCTCTTCCTGTTATATATTAACGACTTACCAAATATAACAAATCATAAGTGCGTACTATTTGCAGATGACGTGTCAGTAATAATACCGGTAAATAACAAAACATTACATCAACAAGAGGCAAATCAAACTATCAACGATATAATTAATTGGCTAAACGAAAACAACTTAAAAATAAATATAACTAAAACAAAATTCATTAAATTTACAAACTACAAACAAAACCCCCCAAAAATTATTTTAAATCATAATAACCAAATAGTTAATAAAGAAAACACTATAAAATTTTTAGGTCTTACACTAGATGAACATTACAATTTTCATCTAGATTTTTTTACAAACATTTTCAATGTGTAGACATTGAAAATGTTTGTAAAAAAATAAACAGATTTGTATACGCATTAAGAGAACTACACAAAACAGCGAATGAAGAAGCTGCACTAAACGCCTATCACGGCTACGTAGCGTCTGTATTGAGGTACGGATTACTCCTATGGGGTAACTCATCACACATACAAAGAGCTTTCATAGCGCAAAAAAAATGCTTGCGAGCAATAACTGGGGCGCCTCCATACGAGAGCTGTAGACCATTTTTTAAAAGTTAAAAGTTTTAACTTTATCTTCTATTTACATCTTAGAAATAGCCACATTTGTCAGGAAAAGCTCTCACTTCTTCTCCACAGTAGCCGAATATTAAAATAGATTTACAAAAAGGGACCCCACCAAGTTAAAAAACCAATTTTGTAATACTCTCCACTACAGAAACAGCTGCCTTATTTCCATTAAAATATATAACCATATTCCAAAACAAATAAGAGAGCTATCATTTAATTTTTACAAAAAAAGTTTAAAAAATTGGCTTCTCCAAAATAATTATTACACATTAAAATAATTTTTTGATTATAAGGGTTAATAAGTAAATATTTTTTTTTTTTTTTTTTATAATAAAGTAGATTTATTTAGTTGTATAATAGAAATGTTGTTATTGTTGTGTTTTTATTTTATTTTATGTTGTATATTAGAGTACAAATGTCCATAGTATAAGTGTTTTGTATTGTTTACTAGAGTATAAGTAGTATATAAGTTAGGTTTTATACCCACGTGTACATTAGGTTCACATTGTAAATATTCGTATGCCGCTATGCTAGTAGCGGCGGATGTGTCGAACTTATCCATATGTACCAACCATCTTTGTACCTACCATATCCGACGAATAAATGTCTTGGTCTTTGTCTTCGATTCGCCCTTGCGGCTGTTATCATTTATACCTCGACTTTTAATCGTATTCAGTAACTTGACAGTTCAAAGAAAAATAATGTTACCATACTAAAACTATAGTGTTGGGGTAGTGAGCGATTTTACGTAAAGAACGAATGATAAAAATGATTTAATTTGAATAAAACTTTAAATATTCGTATGTAAGATGTGGAATATAAGAATAATTATTAATAAAAGTCGTTATTAGTTAGCTAAAGTATATAATTTCCTTTTTTTTTTATTTTCTTCTAATAGAAACAAAATAAAAATCATATTATTTTACTTTTTTTACTTTTGTCATTTTATTTCCTCTGGCAACCCGAGACGTAGACGTCGTTCTTCTTATTCATTTTTAAGACGTGTTATTAAATTTAAAATAAAAAGTTTGCATTCTTGCACCACCTCACTACCTTTTTTTTTGTCAAAACTTGGTAACCCTTCAACTGTCAAGTTACTGAATACGGTTAAAAGACGAGGTACAGCCACAAGCCCCGTCTTAACCTAGTTAAGCTACAATTTTGTCGAATGCCCCCTCGCCGTCGCTGCCGCAGTCTGCTATCTGACCCGCTGTCGCAGCTTTTTCCCCTAACAACTATGTATATTGCCATAAATGTATCTTTCTGGAGGATACAATTATGTTGGAGCACTGATGGCCCAGTGGTAACGGCCGCAACTTACGAGTTGTAAATTAGTTAGGTGAAGGAAAACATCGTGAGGAAACCGACATGTCCAAGAACCAAAAATTCGAAGAGATATGACGTCCACCAACCCGCACTGGGCCCGTGTGGTGGATTACGTCCCACTCCCTATCACAGAGAGGAGGCGTGTGTCTCAGCTGGAACATTATAGGCTGATTATTTATCTTCCTAACTTCTTGAACATGATTCTCAGGTAGTCAGCGGTGGATGTACAACTCGGACATATCCCGGACGTGGCCGGTGTCCGGCAAGTTCTCCAGGCACCATAAGATACTGTACGAACTGGTCCTCAATGTGCAGGTAAACTATTCATTCTGAAAATCGCACCAACGGAACAATTAAAGTCAAATCATTTTTTTCAAATAGGCACATAAAAGGCACTTTTGAACGTCAAAAATTACAATAAAATAGAATTGATTCTAGTCGCCCCTTCCAAAGGGTAGTTTTTGTTTGGAGAAGAATGGGCAAGAAACTCCACCGTTTCTCTTACAAAATGTTTTACAATATTTTGCATACAACATGTACATGTTTTTTTTTATACAAACATTATAAACGTGAAAGTTTGTATGGATGGATGGATGTTGGTTTGTTACTCTTTCACGCAAAAACTACTGAACGGATTTGGATGAAATTTGATACACAGATGGTTTATAACCAGGATTAGCATATAGGATACTTTTTATCCCGACATTCCCACGGGGTCGAAACTTATGCGGGTGAAACCGCGGGGCGCAGCTAGTACAATAATAAAACGAATGATTTTCAAAGACTTTTTTGGATGATACCCCACTTTCAATGATACCATCTCAGAGTCTGTCAGGGACATCGACGCACATGATTCTGACCCATCCTTTTTTTTCTGGTTGGGAAATCGTCATATGACTTCTCCCGCTCTGGGCGGAGCAGTGGAGGGCGTGTCAGACTTTTACTGACTAAAACCCACCCGTGTTCCTTCAGTTGCCTATGCCAGGGACCACGGTATCTCTTTCGAACAACCCGCGGCCCTGGCAGGCATCGGCCCTAGCGGACCCCGTCAGATTCTGACCCACCCAGAGTTTATATTTTTCGTCGATTATTAAAAAAAATATTACTTGTTCCATACATTCTGAATTTCTCACCGCGTAGGTATTGCACTTTTCTATGAAACCACAGATATTTCTTGATAATCGTCGAAACTTTTCTACGCTAGGCGTCTAGAAATTCTAGAATTCGCGTCGATAGCCCTGTCACCCTGTATAGTGGACTTATAAAAACCGTACGCTATTTTGCGTTTACAGACCCGTTTGATCGAGATTTTGGGCGAACAGCGTCCACCTTTAGACACTTTGTTTGACAGCATGTGTCGACTGCTGGGCACACATCTGCAGCAGGAGGGCATCATCTCCAAGAACATTACTGGATCCGAGCTACTTGCGGTAAGAGTGTATTTTATAGCCTTACATACTAACCGTCTTATTACAAAACGTAGATCTAGCCTAAACCTTCGAGCCAGTTACTATATTTTGAACTTTATTCCGACAAGCGTAAAGACTCTGGTTTAACGTCAGTTTTTGTAATGTTGATTTTGATTTTGATTTCATACTTCAAGTAAAACATTCCCAGCTGTCGATGACTCCAAAAAAAAAAAATCATCAAGTATTTTATATTTTTACTTAATCGTGTTTAGATGTAGATACCCCTCACGCCTGCAGAGTTTCGCTAGCTAATTTAATTTCACCCCGTACAACGTGTAATATTTACGTGAACAGAAAGCGTACAGCCTGTGCCCGCACCACGTGTCGCACTACTTGGGCATAGACGTGCACGACGCGCCGCTCGTGCGACGCAACGTGCCCGTCAATACCAACATGATTGTCACTGTGGAGCCAGGTTAGTTTCCTACCTATTTGATATGTAGCTATTAAGGAGAAAGAATGAAAAGAAAATTGTTTATTCTGTTACAAACAAAAAGCCTCGTATTTAACCACTTAAGAATTGTCAATTTTGTGAACAAAATTATTATTTTTTTCTTTTACAATCTACGTTGCGTAAATGTCACTGGAAAATAACAACCAACAAGCTATCAAAACAAAACAAGATGCCGATTGCAAAGGTTCCTTCGGCGGTTTTTTTCACAACAACGAAGTTCTCAAAGATCTGTTCTATATACATTTTCCGGTAAAGTCATAGTTATCGAGCGTCTCACTTTCTCCTACGACTGGGCGAGAAAGACGCCGGCCGTGCTTTGATTTTACTTTGCTAAGGGCTGATTTTTCAATCGACAGATATTTTTTATTCGCCGTACGTCTGACAGTTCTGAAATTATTAGGAATAATTTTGTATTTTTGATATATCCTATCCTACTTTTCCTACTATATAAATATTATATACATAATATTGTAAACGTAAAAGTTTGTATGGATGGATGGATGTTTGTTACTCTTTCACGCAAAAACTACTGAACGGATTTGGATGAAATTTGGCACACAGATGGTTTATAACCAGGATTAGTATATAGGATACTTTTTATCCCGATATTACCACGGGATCTAAACTTCTGCGGGTGAAACCGCGGGGCGCAGCTAGTCTTCCATAAAAACCTGTCAGACGTCAATTTTATTCCACGAATAAAAATTATCGGTCGATTGAAAAATCAGCCCTTGCATCTCTTAATCCTTTTACCAGTTTAAAACTGACTCAATTTTCTCTAGGAATCTACATAAGACCAGACGACACCACAATCCCCGAAGAGTTCCGCGGCATCGGCATCAGGATCGAAGATGATGTTCTAGTCACAGATAGCGACCCCATCGTCCTAACAGACACGTGCATCAAAGAAGTGGACGACATTGAAGCTATTGTTGGCAAACATGGGCTATGAGCACAAGGCCAATTCCCGTAATTAAAAACGTTCAAAATCTAGTCACACTCTCATCTCAGCGACAATCAATGTCAAAAATTTAGGGAAATTAGAGGTATTTTTGACAAATTGAGACTGAGATCAGACTGTGAACGTTCTTAAAATTACGAGAATTGCCCCTCTGGGTCTTAATACTTAAACGGCTTTTACTTTAAACATTTAGGCCGAAATCTATATAACGGGTGTGAAAAGACGCTTCACGAAGCCGACAGTCACATGTACTCCCCGTCACTGCGATATTTTTTTTTTGTACTGGACCATCCCTGGGAACCTTCCGGTTACGGATATGTGGAAGGTTCTAACATTTTGACAAGAAAACAAGTTTTAAATGTTTATTTATCTATTTAATACCTTACGCACACAAAGGCACAGAGGCGGACTTAATGCCGTAGGCATTTTCTACCAGGTCCACCTTTGGGTGATGCAGAAACAGACAGTGGTAGTTGCTATTGTGAAAATTGACGAATAAATATTTTGACTCAAAAACCTATTAAAACTCTAAATAACCCCACAACTCCTGTGGCGTTGCATGGACCCAAAAGCACCATATTTGGCGTGCGTTATATTGCGCAGTTTGATGTACAGGAAGCGTACTTAACGGCTATGTACTGAGTCTTTTTACTCCCTGTATAAACGTTACTTAAACCGTGCTTTGACTTAGACATGTTCCCGTCTTCCACTTCCCATCTCATCATGCACTTATAGTTTTACACTTGTGACAGCAATAAAGCTTAGCCAAAGTTCGTGCTAAGTAATGTTTATAGATCTCGGCCTTAGGAAACCTACTTAGTTATGTTTGGTGAGACATAAATGTTGCCATGATATGGCTATTCCCACGTGGACCATTAGAGATTAGTTGCCAGATGTGAAAATGAAGTGTTTTTTGAGGCAGATAGAATTGGCTGATAACCCTTAATAGGAGTTGTCAATGCAATAAGAGTTTGAATGGACTCTTTTATTTGTTTATCGATGAAGAATATGGCGTACTTACTTTACTGTACGTTTGTTCTTTTTTCGCTAAACGTTTTTTTTTTGTTCACTAAACGGGGTGATAACGATTGTATAATAATTTATTATAGTGACTGAATTATTTACCTCAATTTTTTTTACCACTCTACACTAAAATGTTGCTATCCTAAAAACGCCGCCATTTTTCACGCAACAGTACGTAGACAAAGCTCAAAAATAAACGTCAGTGTACAATTAATAAAAAGTGATACTTTTGAAGTATTTATTTCGTAGCGTTTGTGCGCGTTTTATTATTTGTTACCGTGTGCTGTGCATTAGTTGGACAGAATACTAAATTGTTCCTTTGTAAATAGAAATTGTAAATAAGATAAATAAAAATGTTGCGTAATTGAGTTGTATTTTTTACCCGACCTTTTGGGCAAATTTAAGCTCTGTGGAAGTCAGCGTATGTGTAACAGCTACTTGTAAAAATGTCTACATTTATATCTGTAATTTTTATGTTGTACATAATAAAGAATACCAGTCAATGGGTTGTGGAGGTCAGATAGGCAGTCGCTCCATGTAAAATAATGTTATTCAGCTGAATCCGGTTAGACTGGAGGCCGACCCCAATATAGTTGGGAAAAGGCGAGGCAGATGATGATGACATAATAAAGAATATGTATGCCGACACACTGCACGCACGACTGTATGTGTCACTCACAACGTAATGTCATTCGGGGAATCATTTCGTAGCGATAGATTTCATAACTAATCCACGAAAGGTTAGGCAGAGGTGTATCTATAGTACACGCAAATTTCGTCGGTTATATTTAAATACCATGTAATAGGGTGCCTATTGCCATCAATCGGGCACAGCAGTGCGATTCTGTAACCATCTCACCGTGAAAACTTAGGTGAAGTGAGCTCCAACTAATGCTAGGGATTAGGGACACTATTGACAGCTCACTTCACCTAACTTTTCACGGTGAGATTTTTACAGAATCGATCGGCTGGTCCAGACTCCGGGGATTGACAAATTCCTGATGGAGAAACCCAATTACACTTAACCCGACCTGGGAATTGAACCCAGGACCTTATGCTTAGCACTAGACCAACGAGGAAGTCCCGTATTCTATTTTTGGGTTTGTTGCAGGACGGTACACAATACTACACATGAAGCTATCCACAACCAGTATAAGGTGCCTTCTGATTGTACGCAAAACAGTCCGAAGGTCAGCTAAAACTGGAAATGTATAACTTGATGTGTAGCCATGTGAACTGAAATTCGTTTAGGATCATGAAAATAATAATATTTATAAAATAAAACCACAGGCATGTAGAAAAAAAACATTTATGTAAAGTACACTTACATTTTCCGGACTTTTCGATTTTAACATTACAAAATAATTTGGCCAACTCAGCCCGGGCATGAGGGCAAAAGGAATGCTTGATAAATGCAAACTAAACGACAAGCGTCCTTAATTACACAACAATATGGTCGAAGGTAGGACGACAAGCTTTTTATCGTTACGTCTTTTTGTTTATTTCGTATACAGAACACGATTTATTATTATTACTACAATATAACGCCTTATAAAAACTAAGCAATGTTTATGTTTTAAGTGAAAACTTCTCTAGGCGCACTTTGCGCTCTTTCAGAACAGTGAACGAAAAACTGAGCTGGGGCCATCATGATTCCAGTGCGAAAAAAGGATGGTGCTATCGGTCATATATAGCTCCGTCTCTCTCTTATACGATGATTCCAATCATGATTGCATTAATAAGCACACACCCTCTTCTTTTTTTTTGTCAGAAAGTTTTAACATTTGGTCCCTAAATTAACAAAATGAGTTCAAACTTAAAGTTAAAAGGACAAAGGTCTTAAAAGTTATAACATTACTTACAATATTGTGTACAGACGCCAGCACATGAAGCTACTAAAATCTGTCAAATTTCTTTAATAGATTCTCAACTTTATTGCTAAAGCATTAAGATTCAAGGTTGATTGGGAAAATTTTACAGTTTCGAGTAGCTTGACCTGCTGGCGTCTGTACCTTTATAAAATTAGATTGTATGAAATTATCATGAAAACTGATAGGTCATACTAGAACATTGCTATCATTTCGTATAGCTCTCAAATTATGAAGATATATTTTGCATATACTAAAATATGCATATATTTTTTTATAATATAAAAATTGCTTTCCATCAGGCGGGATCGCAGTCAAGCACTAGTTTATCTCATAAAAAAAAATATATATAAATTTCTATATTCCCAATTGATGATAAAATATAAAGCGATATCTATTAAAAAGTATGTTGTAATCCATTTTTTTGCATTATTCCATTGCATTACAAGCATAAAATAACAAAAATATATAAAAAATTATGTATTGATAGGAATGTTTAGAAAAATATTTTCAATTAAAATATCTACCATTAATAATAGTGTAGACCTAACTTGATATACTCTATGGTCGTAACCAGCACGACATTACCTAAAAACAATATTAAAATCTAATATTCGAGGTACTATTCGAATCAAATGCATATTTTATTTGAGAATGCTTGAACATTTTATTAGTGAAGACGTGACCATTCAGAAATTGCCAGATGTAATTGGCCCCTACTACATTGAAAGTTGAACTTCGACGTCTAATATATTTTTTATCTGAATGAATAATATTTACGTTTACTATACCAAATTCTGTAAAAATATTAACTGACCTCGACTATGATGTCTTCATGTATTCACGTCATTAAACCAGCAATACACATACCAGTAATTTTCACTTGCACAAAAGTAAGCTTAAATGCGTTGTGATAATTACCAATCATGGCGCCACCAGGCACGGGCGCGGCATGGCATGGCATCTTCGTAAGGACACACACTACCTGCGGTCAATGACCGCACAAAAACTAATTTCTGTTTTGTTTTATCATGTTTAGATATCGATACAATCTGCGGAGTGTCGCTAGCTAATTTTATTTGGCCCTGTATAAAACGTTCTGACATCAACCGTTGGGCAGCAGCCCACCAGACACGACACCCGTCTGGTCGGAGGATGCCCCCTTTTTTATGGAGGATGAGTGAACTTTACACCTGTTCTTCATAACTCTATAAGCATACCGCTTGAAGGTTCGGCATGTCGGGTCATACATATGTTGATACTTTACCGTGTCATGCCGCGACGTGCCCCGCCTAGGGCCTTCAAAAGTTGTTATAGCACAATGATACTTGCATACTTTTGTTCAGGTTATTGGTATGTGTATCCTTAGCAATGTTGTTACCTATATTTTAACTGCTTACAAGGTAGCCATAAAAATAAAGCACTAAAGGCTACCTCCACACTTAAACGTCATAAATTATATTTATTATTCGATAACTGCTAAAAATAAGAAGAAAAAGAAACATTTTGTAAATAAAGTACCTATAGTAAACATAATTTTATACTATTTAGTTCACAAATTACATTACAAACAACTTTTGTATCTCATTCACACACAATTTATAATTTTTCTTAAGTGTTTCTTAAATTTGCAACATGTTTCGATTTCATTACAATAATATACGTCATGTAAATTACTATTTTATTTTATTTCCGAAATCACTATTTAGCGTGAATATAAACGTTTTGGAATTGAAGTTACTTATATCAAAAGAAATAAATAAAAGACAGGCTGTGTAACTCATGTTAGAGCCCGATTCGAACTTTACGACTGCTCAGAACACTCGGCGAGTTGCTGCGCAGTAACACATTCACGTGCCAGCGGGGGTGAGGGGTGTGGTACTGCGCAGCGAGTAGCGCACCTCAGAGCCGCCATAAAGTTTGAATCGGGCTGTTACAACTGCTGATTGAAATAAGTGACTGTTACCTAATTTTTGTGTTGATTAGCCATTCAGAAAAATGGTGTTAAGCGAAGTTTAGATAACAAAACTTGCAGGAGTTGACTTCCGCAAGGAATTCTTACCATATAGTAATAACAAGGTATTGTAGTAAGAATTCTTACCGTGTAGTAAGAATTGCTTCCGTAAGTCCACTTCTGAAAGTTTTGTTGCTAATGTAAACTTCGCTTCGGCATGTCAAACTAATAAGCCACATTTCGCTGAGAATTGTTTCAATGAGTCTTCAGGCGAGTGTTACTACCCGACCTAGGTATCAAAACTAAGAGACCGGCTTTCTCCAATAAGATTCTGTATTGTTATAACATTACCAAAAACGTTTACATCCACACAAAATCTACCACACACACCTCATTTTCACTACTCGTCAACCGTCCACCAGTTTACACCATCACCTCCGTTCACCAGTCATCATCAGGCACTCCTCCCGGGTACTCTCCCGTGAGGCACGCGGTGCAATGTCCTCCCACACCATCGCTTGGAGTAGACTTCATGTTGTAATGTACTGCTGATACTAAGCCTTCTACGCTTAAGTATTCTAGACTGTCGGCGCCTGTAAATAAGAGTTATTTTTGTTTAAAACTTCGTATAATATGAATGTATGCGTTTTAGCGAGATAGGGGTCAAACTCGAGCCTATTCAATAAAATAAAATAAAAAAATGAGGAAACTTGGTAGATAAGAAACCTTCGTTATTATGATAGATCGTTAGGGAGATACACAATCGAGATTTGTATCCAAAACGCATCCACGGTACAGCCGATCGATTCTGTAAAAATCTCACCGTGAAAAGTTGGGTGAAATGAGCTTAGAGTGAGCTGTCAATAGTGTCAATCATTAAGCGTTAGTTGGAATGACAGCTCACTCCGCGCTCACTTCACCTAAGTTTTCACGGTGAGATGGTTACAGAATCGCACTGCAGGAAAAAAATACTGAACGTTTAAAAAATACTATGGCGGTTGCTGACTACGAATTGTTCACGTGGGGACGAGAATAAACGAAAATACAGGTAATGTTAGTGCACAGGAGTATTTTGAAACCATCAAATATCAAAATTCAAACATCACAATTAAACATTGTTTTATATTTTCAAACAAAATATAGCATAGTGATGGTCCGCCTATGGGTTTTGCCAATCAGCCAACTAGCACACTGATTCTTCTTTTTATCTTTTGTGGTAGAGTAACTTTATTCTAGGTGCATCGTCTTCGCATATAATTAAATAATGAATGTATACAACACCATGTAAAACATTTTAAAAGAGTAACGATGGAGTTTCTTGCCCATTCTTCTCCATACGAAAACTACCTTTTCGAAGGGGCGACTATACTATTTTATTGTCATTTTTGACGTTCAGAAGTGCCTCTATGTGCCTATTTGAAATCAATGATTTGACTTTGAATTGGATATGGTGTATCTGATTGAATTTATGTTTGTAGACTGGGAACGTCATTAGTTAGATAAACGTAGTTTAATTTATTGTCATATTGGGCTTCCCCACCCCGTAGATCACTAACCTGGAAAAGGGCGCGTGGATGCTTTACCGAATGCATAGTAAAGGCACTGACCTATATTATACAAGTACGCGGGACCAAAAATACTATACGAAATGACAGTTATTTTTTTGTGCCGATTCAAAGCTTCTCAGGAACTAAAATTGACACATTGCCGCAAATGGCCGTCGTTTAATTTTCGTGTCTGAAGGTCTAAATCGTGGAATAAGACTTTTTTGTATTTTGTGTTTACTACGAGATATTTAGAACATTTTTATCCGGAGAGTATGCGCATCTTGTAAAACTCGCTATCAAAAATATTAGTTTCACGGACGCTCACGTTGCTGTCAGCGCCAAAATGGCAAAAATCAAATATCTTCATTTCGTCATCGATAGTATGAAGTCCAGCGTACTTGTTTATATAGGTCAGTGAGTAAAGGGGAGACTTTTTTGTAACCGTATAATTGTGTGGCCATCTTCTAGCTAAGACCTAGCAAGATGCAATGGATTTAAGACTACTCACCAACATGTTCGGCTAGTTTGTAGGAGTCCATCTTGTTGGCGATAAGTTCCTCTCGCGTGGGGATGTTGATGCCCATGTAGCACGGGTACTTGAGGGGCGGCGACGCTATCCTTATGTGTACCTGCAGGCAAATATATAGGGGATTAGATTGTTTCTATTGTTAGACAAGGATCGTCACTCAGCGGGTGACTGAAGACGAGTATCGTAGGCCAAAGGAGCACTAGTATTATTACTTGGATCATTCTTGGCGGAAGGCAGCAGAGAGAGAGAGAGAGAAGTGGATTTGAAGCGACATTGATATGTACAATTTTGCACTTTACGGTGCTAGTGATAAGATGTATTATGCAATATCATCAACACATCCTGTTTTGCGCTCCAGTCGGTCTCAGAGGGACTTATCAGTATTTGGCCGACGTTCAACAAATAATATTTGAAGTATGAAATACAAATGGTCAGCGGGATTGTCCGTAAGGGTTACCGCTGCCCCGGAACATAAAGGGCGAAGGAAGGAACATGGGTGGGTTTTAGTCAGTAAGAGTCTGACACTCCCTTCCGCTCCACCCAGAGCAGGAGAGGTCATTTGATGATTTCCCACCAGAAAAAAAAAAAAAAAAATTATGAAATACAAAACTCATGTTTTATTTACCTCAGCGGCCCCAGCATCTTTCAACAGCTTGATAATCGGTCCGATAGTATTCCCCCTCACAATAGAATCATCAATCAGCACGATTCTCTTGCCGCGCACATTCTCGGAGAGCGCACCGAACTTCTTGGCGACACCCAACTGTCGCAGTCGTGTGGAGGGTTGGATGAAGGTGCGGCCCACGTAGCGGTTCTTGCAGAGGACTTCCATGAAGGGGATGCCGGACTGCCATAGGAGATCATGAAGATTAATTTATTAAGCTTGCACTACTATGGATCTTGTTTACATAGAATAGAATACTCTTTATTATGTACGGACGCCAGCACATCAAGTTACTACAATCTGTCAAATTTCTATAATAGATTTTCAACTTTATCATTAAAGCATTAAGGTTCAAGGTTGATTGGGAAAATTTGAGAGTTTCGGGTAGCTTGACCTGCTGGCGTCTGTACACCATATAAATTACAGACATAAATATAGAAATTTTACAAAGGGTGACACAATGGGCGGTCTTATCGCTAAGAGCGATATTTTAAAGACAACCTTTGGGTGGATTAAAAAGGGGAAGGAGAGACAAATACTGTAGGTAGTCTGTGGTGTACCATTTACATATTAAAGAAGGTAATCTATACTAATAATAAAGCTGAACAGTTTGTTTGAACGCGCTAATCTCTGGAACTTTTGCATTTAAAAAATATAAAATTTAGTTTTTGTTTCCTAACTTGCAATAATCACTATGTACAGACACCAGCAGGTCAAGCTACCCGATACTGTCAAATTTTCCCAAATCAACCTTGAACCTTAATGCTTTAACGATAAGGTTGAAAATCTATTAAAGAAATTTGACAGATTGTAGTAACTTGAAGTGCTGGCGTCCGTACCTACCGCACTTTGAAAATGTCGCAACTCTGACTCCCAAGATACAGGCAAATGCCTAGTTTGGGGGGTCGCCGTCTATTATATTCTTGTACAAATTGTGATTAATAAATAAATAAATTTGATAGCCCAATTCTTCAATAAGCTATTTAACATCACGCTATGATTCTTGAGAGCCGAGCAAAAAGGAAAATAGTCTGAAAGAACGATAAGCGAAAACGAAGTAGTACCCGCGTGTACAGGTATCTTGTGGTAGTACTCATCTTTTTCTCTATTACTGAACCAACTACAAACATAATACATACTTTAGAGGTATGAGGAACAGGGTGTAAAGTTCACTCACCCTCCATAGAAAAGGGAGGATCCTCCGACCAGACGGGTGTTGTGTCTGGTGGGAAATTGCTCAACGATTGATGTTGGGAAATTGTATCTAAGTTAATTGCGCGGTAAACTCTGCTTGCGAGATGCAGGATTTGCGTGACGTCAGTATGACGCGGTGTTCGCATGTGGCGTTGTAGATACCGCTACAATACTAATACATAATACATACATAATAGAAATACATTAATAATAGATATACATTACCTGTCGTGCGTATCCGTGTGCTGCCGCGGTACCGGACTCGGGTACAGAGGACACGATATCAGCATCTATAGCAGATTCGCGCGCCAACATGCGGCCGCACTGCATGCGCGCTGAGTATACCATTTGACCTGAAAAAAGCAATTATATTATATTGGGGCAACTCATCATTTGCCTAGTCTTTTCCCAACTACGTTGGGGTCGGCTTCCCGTCTAACTGGATGCAGATGAGTATCAGTATTTTACATAGAGCGACTACCTATCTGACCTCCCCAACCCAGTTACTGGGTAATACGATATGTTGGAGCAACTAACGTAAGATATTTGGATTTAAAGGATCATGGATACTTTGACGAATCTTGCGCAGAATTCCCTCGCCAGTGTGAATCCGACTTCAAACCTGGAGCCGAGTTACAATTCTTGGACTAAACACCAGTAGATCAAGTACAATATATTCTATCATCATCCCATCATCCACAGTCCGACTTCGCCTACTGCTGGGCATAAGCATCTCTTTTCTTGAGCCAATCCCCACGCTCCTGTGCCCACCTCATCCAAGTTTTGCCCGCGATGGCAACAATGTCGCACTCATACTCATACATACACATGGTATACTCTCTATGGGTTCATGACAATTAAATAAACAGTCAAACGGTTTGTAGAAAAATAAGACAAAAATCAACAGCTGAGTTAACCCACTATACAGTATGTACACTATGGTAGTACCGTAAGTAGTACCATGGGCAGAAATATTTATCTTAGTTCTACTCGACCAGTAGATCTAGAGCCAATACAATGTGATAATTTTACAATGATGGTCCGATTGATAGAACCACCGAAAATAAAATACCCTACCAGTAGAACTGCGCGGTCGAACCACGGGCAATAAACAGATCCAACAGCCTAACGAGAGCTTCTTTAGACGCTAATCGACGATTATTCAAGTGAAAAATAACAATTATTATAATATGCTCAAATAACGGGGAGTCTTACCTTCAAAGATACTGTCCGCCCTGGCGAAGTAGACGTACTCAAATATACAGAAGGCTTGTTGTTTGTCGGCGGGACGCTCCACAACGTCCACAGTACGGATCCCGTGTCGAGACATCTCTACGATCTCGCCGGGTAGCACCTCGCGCACGTAGCGAGCACCTAGAAGATAGAGAAACATTTAAAAAAATATTCGTGACACTATTATCTATACTAATAATAAAGCTAAATAAAGAGTTTATTGTTTTTTTTTCCAAATTGAGGACAACAACATTTCTTCGGACGACCCGAGAATCTAACTCAGGTACCCACGTTTAGCAATCAAGCTTGAGCCCAATCAGGCGGTCAAGAATCTTTGCCTAAGCTTTTCCGTATTCCGGCTGACTTTTTTTACCATCTGGACAAAAACAGGGTACAAAAGGTAAACAAAGGAGTATAAAAATGGCACAAAATTGTCTTCTTTAAAAAAAATGACGTTGGTTATTTTGTCTACTATTTCAGTTCCTACTGGACTTATTTACCTTCGCTTACTCAGAATGCTAGAAGATAATTGTTTCATTATGTACTAACCGATAGAGAGGAATCCGCACGACTCTGACGACACGACCCATCCTTCGGCTCTGTCTTCCACACCATTCTTTGCGCAGCCGTTCAATAAAACTGAAATTAATCATATAAAAAATAATCATCATGGAAATCGTTGATTTGTATTAAAGGAAGAAAGAAAGAAAGGAAGCAAAGCTTAGTTAATTTAGCTTTTAGGGGCAATTTGCCCATAGTATAATAATGGTTGTACAGACGCCAGCACTACAAGCTACGACAATCTGTCAAATTTCTTTAATAGATTTACAACTTTATCGCTAAAGCATTAAGGTGCAAGGGTGATTGGGAAACTTTTACAGTTTCGGGTCGCTTGACCTGTTGGCGTCTGAACAAGCCTTCTGGTTTGTCATTTTGAATATCGGCCTATTTGTTCTAATTTCCATCTAAAGTAATATTATAAAGATAAAAGATTTGATTTTAACGGATTTGGATGAAATTTGGCACATGGGGTATCATGGAGAAGGACAAAGGCTACTTTTCATCCTGGATCACAGACGAAGTCGCGGGCAACAGCTAGTATTAAACACTTGTGTCTTGAAGACCACAAACTATTATCGCCATGCTGACATTGTTATGAAAATTGTAGGCAAATATTAATTTAAATACCACCGAAATAAAACTGTAAACTGTAATTTTAGCACCATATAATTTATGAATACATGTGTATGGTTTTATAATTATGCAGCACACAAATCATTCGTTATATCCCTTTCAAACAGAAACGTGTTCATAATACGATAATTAAAAATCATGCATATTTATACTGACTAGGAATAGTGTGTTAACAGTTTTACCACCCACGGTTAAAATCATGTTGTTAACCCACAAATAATGTTATTCTATGGAAATATGAGGTTATGAAGAAAATGCAATGCGATATGATATAATACAGGGCGTAGCGAGGAATTAGAGAAAATGTCAATTCAGTCATAAATTGCTGGATTAAGGCCTTGTTCCAAAATAGATTTCAGCAGGTTCCAGTGCTCACCCAAGGCTGCCACTGCTCTACTCATCTAAGTCCTTGAGGTGGAATTGAACCACCTTAAGTTTCATCATCATCATCAGCCTACAGCAGTCCACTGCTGGACATAAAGTCTATTCAAACTAATGTTTCAAATTGATGTTATTTCATGTTAAACAAATATCAACTTTATATTAATGGAGATTAAGGTTATTTCAGAGTGACTAGCACTATTCAAAAAGTTGTTTGAAGTTGTAGCATAAACTGAACTTTATTGTGTTGGAATTAAAGTTAGTTTTCCATAAACTCGTATTTGTTTACATTTTTGGCAAATAAATCGCGAATGCAGATTAGGCCGCTCCTATTGCACGCCATTCAACTCTGATCCAGCTGCAATCAAAGCAATTCCATCTTGCTACGCCCATAAAATAGCCCATGTGATGAGAATAGTTATTAAATGGAATGTGTTCATGCATTACCCTCAGCATGCCGCGCCGACGACTGTATGTAGACATCTGGAAATGTTTTGTTATTAGGTACCATTTATACATATTTATTATTTTAATTCAACAATAAAGGACTGGTCAATATATAAAAGTTTTTCTACAACGTTCGCTTTCAACTTATCGTCGTAGCATATCGCCTGACTAAATAGTTTGTATTCAGAAACAATAACTTTTACCTAAAAATAATATTTTATTCAGTGTGTAAACATTAGCATTCTAATTCAAAGCATTTATTTCAATTATACCATTTATTTATATTGACAAGTCCTTTATTGTTGAATTAAACTAACAAATATTTTTTTTTAAATTATACATATATGTTTTAGGACACCAGTCATTTAAAGTAGTTACATAAGTACAAACACAAATAATGAGTAATAATTAGTTTTCCCAAATTATGTAAAGATGATATCATTATAGAGATATATCTGGTAAGTAATTGGTAAATTGTTAGCAGTGTTGGTAAACATTCATTTATTTAATTAAAATTATTTATTTATGATCAAGTAACATAAAAGACTCATAAAATAAAACTAATTATACTAAAAAAAAAATGGTTATTAATAAAACTAATTTGAAAAAATCCAAGATAGCCGAGTTCGAGTAGTTCAGAGATCAGCGCAACATAATGTATATATAGTATACATGTATTGTATGTCCCTTTTGACCTCTCGAGTGTACACTCGAGGTATAGGTATCTACATCAACGTCTGCCGAGCCTTTTCCCAATCATGGGGTCGGCTTCCAGTCAAACCGGATGCAGCTGAATTGGTATTTTACATGGAGCGACTACATATCTAACCTCCACAGCGGGGTAGCACGATACCCCTTGGTAATATTGGTTGTCAGACTTTGACTAATAATAACGTCACGATTTCACGACGTCACGACTGTCAAAGATCTACAACTGACAACCGGGACCAACGGTTTAACGTGTTTTCCGAGACACGGAGGGGTCTATCCATTAACTGGATTGTAGAGGTCAGATAGGCAGACGCTCCATGTAAAATACTGGTATTCAGCTGCATCCAGTTAGACTGGAAGCCGATCCCAATAGGTATAGTGTGAAAAGTCTGGGCAGTGCCCAAGTTTATCCCTATTGTTGAGGATAACTTACATGCATTCATCCTGGATTAGCAGCATGGAGAAGAAACATTATTTTTACTATCTTCACTAATTTCTTTTCGTGTATTTAAATTTTAAATCAAGTAAAATACCCCAGAATACTATTATCTGAAAATTGTTATCAAATAAGCAAATTCGAATTGCTTTTATTACAAGGATAAACTTTACAACATTACGCTATTTTAACCGAAAATAATAAACGTTCGGTTTAAAAATTTTGACCCATGAATGATACTGATATATCCCAACGATGGAAATAACTTGCTACAAAGATGTTAATGCTAACCATAACGAGTGTAAAGAGACAATTCACGAAGCCGACAGTCACTTGAACTCCCCGTCATTGTGGACATTTTTTTGTACTGGACCATCCCTGGGAACCTTCTAGTTACGTTAGTTATATTGAAGGTCAAAATTCCAACTGTTACTGACGTTTTTTTACGAAAACAAGTTTTTGATGTTATAACAAAACTTTAAATACCCCCACGACCCCTGTACCGTTGCACGCACCTATACGCACAATGTTTTGCGTGCATTACATTGCGCACTATCGCAACTAGCAAATGTTCACACCAAAAATAAAAGTCTTTTCCCACCAATTATTTTTGTGCAATGTTACTTAGTTTGATGTACAGAATGCGTAGTTGACGGCAATGTGATGTCTTTTTACACCCTGTATACATTTCGGAATCAAAACGATTATATTTCTAACACTTACATGAGGATCCCAGAGGTAAGATCTTGCCGAGGCACAGCGGCCTGTTTCCGTAGGGGTCGCGCACAGCGTAGATCTTGTCTTTAAACATTATCACCAGCGAATAACTTAGAGGAGCCAGTCTATGAAACAAAACAATATATTTTATTTATTAACAGTTTCAATCTTGAGAGGCATTAATTTTTTCCAGACATGAGAGGACAATTAATTTTGTTATAATATTCGTATTGAGATCTGCAGTGCGATTCTGTAACCATCTCACCGTGAAAACTTTGGTGAAGTGAGCGTGGAGTGAGCTGTCATTCCAACTATTCACACTATTGACAGCTCACTCTAAGCTCACTTCACCAAAATTTTCAAGGTGAGATTTTTACAGAATCGATCGGCTGTAACCATCTCACCGTGAAAACTTAGGTGAAGTGAGCGTGGAGTGAGCTGTCATTCCAACTAATACTAGGGATTCACACTATTGACAGCTCCACTCTAAGGTGACTTCACCCAAATTTTCACGGTGAGATTTTTACAGAATCGATCGGCTGTAACCATCTCACCGTGAAAACTTTGGTGAAGTGAGCGTGGAGTGAGCTGTCATTCCAACTAATGCTAGGGATTGACACTATTGACAGCTCACTCTAAGCTCACTTCACCTAAATTTTCACGGTGAGATTTTTACAGAATCGATCGGCAGTAGTGGCCCAGTGGTAATGGCCCCGACTTACGAGTTGTAGTTTAACTTTGTGTTAATAATTTCATCATCACTGCTCTCAAAACGGTGAAGGAAAACATTTATAAGAAGCGGGCATGTCCAAGAACCAAACATACGACGACATGCGATCATATCCACCAACCCGCACTCGCGTTGTGGATTACGGCCCACTCCCTCTCAAAAAAGAGGAGGCCTGTGTTCCAGCAGGGGGAATTGGTTCTAGGCTGTCAAGTGCCGGTTTCCTCACGATATTTTTAAATCTATTTTATTTTATCTTAAATACTCCTTAGTCTTATGAAAGATTAACACAAAGATTGCACATGTCCAAAACAAAACAAAAATCTGTACTCAATACTAATATGTCGTATCTGTATCCATTTTATGTGTGTACATAAATCCTACTATAATATTATAAACGTGATAGTTTGTATGGATGGATGGATGTTTGTTACTCTTTCACGCAAAAACGACTGAAGGGATTTGGATGAAATTTGGCACACAGATAGTTTAAAACCAGGATTAACACATAGGATACTTTTCATTACGATATTCCCACGGGATCGCAATGCGAGTGAAACCGCGTAAAATAAATAAATAAAAAGATTTTATGGTGTAGTTGGGGGAGGGGAAATTATGAAGAAGAGTGTGGTTACCTCATGAGGTGGTTGATACGCGCCGGCCAGTCGGGTCCATTGGTCTCTCCCTCCGGCGGGTTGAGGCAGAGCGCTTGTGTGATCAGTTCCGAGTCGGAATGCGTTGATAGACCTACTCCACGACCTAGCACCTGGAATATTACGAAGTGTTAGTATATGGGGAAAATTTGCCTGTTTTTTCTCAGTTTCTCAGATTCTGAAAGTCTGCTGAATCTGCTTTCAAAACTATTGTGATTTGGCAAAAAATAACAGAATAATAATATAACGGCTATAATAATAATCCTCCCGACCGATTTCGGTCAATCGGTGGCCAATCTCAACGGAGATCAGCCAGGTACGCAGGAGATATTATAGACAATTATAGTGCACAAGTGTGTGAGCGGACATAGGTGTACTCTCTCTTGCCTCAGTCCCAGTCCAATGAGATGGCAATCCGACACTCACGGATAGAGATCAGGCGCAGAACCAACTGCACACGTGCGCGCGAGCCACACCGTCAACTTCCAAACTCCGGGTAGTTCGACCTGGGAATCGAACTCAGGAAACTCAGCAGTCGCGTTTGCGATCACGAGACCAAGGGCAGTCAACGCCTATATTCCCGTAAGGTACAGCCACATTTCGCGTGTTGCGCTTGCGTCCCTTGTAATAGAGAACGAGCCTGTTCAGATATTTTTTGAGCAAAATAAAATCAGAAACAGTAACCAAGGTCATTCTTCAATACAGTAATATTTATTTTGTATGAGATTATTAAGGAAAACCTTTCAAAATACCTCACAATTTAGAAGGGATTCAAAATCAGAAAAGTTTAAGGTAAAAAAATGTATGGTTTCATTAAAACTAAACTACCAACACTTAGGAGCATGATGCTGCGACATTTATTTTTTAAATGTCGCAGCGCTACCACTCACTAGCGCTAACACTGACATGATCTGACCAAGATTATGTCTGAACTTTAAAAAAATGTAAAGGTGGTCACCCATCCACGGACCAACTGCGGCAAGCGTAGCCTAACGTGGTCAATCGACCCGTGGGGCTGTTATTACTTAGCCACAAGCCCCTTAAGAAAAAATATATCAATTATTACCTTACTTTTTGCCGATGACATTTCCATAATTGTGACTACCGATAAAAAATATAAATCAATTACGGATCATGAAGCGGACATAAATAAAACAATAGACAATCTAATTAACTGGTTAAATAATAATAATTTATCTATTAATCTTAATAAATCAATATATATACAATTTAATCAATCTTATAATAATACATTTAATTTTAAAATGGACATTCCCAAAATTACACAAGCGGCACAAACTAAGTTTTTAGGAGTAGTAATTGACGAACACTTTGACTGGAAAGCACAGGTCGATACTGTATGTAATAAAATAAATAAATTTGTCTATGCTTTGAGACAAATAAAAAAAGTCACTAACATAAAAACGGCTGTGATGTCATATCGCGCATATGTTGAGTCGTCACTACGGTATGGACTAATGATGTGGGGAAATAGTACTGACCACAATAGAGCATTTGTCGCCCAAAAGAAATGTTTACGAGCTATATACGAGATTCCATCTGACGAATCATGTCAACCAATATTTAAGGAGCTTGGTTTGCTACCGTTACCTTCATTATATGTATATGAAGCATGCATGTTCGTTCACAAACACAAGGAACTGTTTAAAACAGCAGAGGAAGTAAGCTCTCGAAGTCGACGTGACCAATACAGACTTGTGCTGGATGTGCTGCCTCGATCAGCGAAATTCAATAAAAACTCTCTGGCTATGTGTGTACGTCTCTATAATAAATTACCAAAAATGTTTAAAACATTAAATTGTAAATTATTTAAAATCGAATTATATAAATGGCTCAATAATAATAATTTCTATAGCATTAATGATTTTTTTGAATGAATTCAATGTACGATATTTCAATGTCATAATGTACCTATCTTTAGTAAGTAAGTTTTGCATGCTTTAGTATTAAGCAAAACATGTCCGATCTAATGTTTTTTTTTTTATCACCTTGTATACCATGTTTTATGCAAATAAAAATATCTTATCTTATCTTATCTTACCATCTTCCTAAGACTGCTGCAGTTGACAAGTTCTCCGTTGTGTGCGACTGCTAACGCACCGTGTGCTGTGTGTACCACAAATGGTTGGCAATTCACCTCCTCAGATGCTGCCGATGTTGAATACCTAGGCAAAAAAAGGAGAAATAAACTACAAGAAAAATCCACACTTTAAAAATACAGGGTGGCAGGGGAAATCGACGTGCACACTGTATCCATGATTAAGTGTAGAAATGGTTCTTCGGTTATCAAAAAAAATGTGCTCTTTCATAAAAATGTCGCGCGGTCAAAATGTATGGAAAGCATTTTTTTTTTTAATATCTGTCGAAAAATAAACTTTGGGAGGCACAGAACCATGTACTAAATCCATGGTAAAAGAAATAGGAAAGTGTTCATTGGGCATCAAAAATGCCCAAAACTAAACAAAAATGGGAAAAGTGCCCAAAACGCTGGCAGCGCTGCCACGATGTATGGCAAAATAAGAATAAAGATAGATAAATATATTTGTAAGTGAGAACAAACAAACCTAGTGTGTCCAATGCCGAGGTTTCCTTTGAGTTTCTTCATGGCTTCGTCGTTGAATATGTTGTTGATGAGTCCCATGCCTTTGTGGCTGTTGAACGTGCGAGAGCTTTTGCCCTCCGACGTCACTATACCAGCAGACTCTTGCCCTCTGAAAATGAATGGTATTTTATTTGGTTGGTATTTTAATTGATATTTTTATGGTGGGATTTTTTTTAAAAAACGTCATTTCGACGTCATTTTTCTTAAGGCGGGCGCCATCGCGGCAGCCCCAGATGGAGATAACGAGATGAGCTAGACTCCTTTTAGAAAGATGGGTCCTCCGGCAGCTTTGGACAGAGGTGGAAGGACAGTAGGGAGGCACTTTGCACAGTAGGAGAAATAGGGTCCTTTTTTTAAATCAAGAACGAGGTTCGTGTACGGTTGGTGGACATAAGCTACATATTTAGTTAAAATTATGATTCTAAGATAAAGTTTTAATTTTTATTTCATTATGTGAAGATTCGTTAATTAAATAAAGCGACCCGTATTAAAATAATGGATTATTTTTAAGAATAA